>CM067322.1:82624897-83861406 GCA_034231615.1 Meghimatium bilineatum
GTGAAATTGAGACAGCTGCAGGCTACAGGAAGCAATTACGAGACCCTAACGAAAATATTATGTTATTTTAATTTTCTTCTCTTAATTTTCCGTCTCAGCAACTTTATTCTCTACTATACGACCGTATATTTCAATGTTCTGCCTCAAATGTTCTCAACGTAAACCACCCTGGTGGGTCACGAAGGTAAATTTTGAAGTCAAGGTGCCAGAGATCCGTCTAGTGCCCCATGATGATAATTATTTAAACAAACTTTAGTCAAATGATGATAATTAGTAAATCTTACTCATCTCCTCTATTTTCCTGCAGGTCTCCAATATATAACCTGTGTGGTACCTACTTATTTGTAAATGCTCGTAATTAAGATTAAGATGATAATAATGATGATGAAACAAACGGTGTTTTCTAAACATTTCATTACGTTTAAATTACAGAATGCTCAATCGGTGACAACGAGGTGGCACAGCTAGCGCCAGCTATCCAGGTACATACTTGTCATCTGTGTTACAAAAATTGATCCGAAGAGAAGACTACAGTAAAAATGTTTAACCTATGATAACAAAATAATAAAAAAGGATATACGTGTGTTTATATATATATATATATAACATATATATAATATAAAATTTACAAATACTACATGTTTTCCTTCTAGAGAGTTGCAGGGAGGTAGTATTTGTAGCTGTGCGCTAAAGGACGCATGCTCTAGCTGTCGACCTGTCATTTACACTGCGAGTTTATCCTTTGACATAATTAGAATAATTCCTTACCCCTACTTGAATCATAGATCTCATGGATGGATGTGAGACCAGTGCTCTACCCTCTCGTCCAAAATCAAATCACGTCATGATTTGATGGGGGAAAAATGACGTCGAAAATAAAATGGTGGAAACCCCACTCTTGTGTATTGTTTATCGTAAAACAGCATCACCCTTTTTATATGTTTTCATTATTTACTTACCTATTTAACAAACGATATTACGTTGATTGTCTTTTAATATGTTAATTGTTTTGAGTCTAGTGTAGAGGTTACCCACTTTTTTTTGTCTGCGTGCATGATTGCTCTGTTTCCGTGTGGAAAATATACTGTTACAGTCACTTGGAACTCTAAGTAGTGTTTTCTGGGGCCAGAACATATTGTACTTTTAGAACAACCTGACGGGCCAAACAAATAGCTTAACGGGCTGAATTTGACCAGTGGGCCGTAGTTTCCCACCATTAATCTGTATTTACTGATTTCTCAGGGTTCGTCAAGTCATACAATTTCATTGTCTCCATACACAAATATAACAGTTCCAAATACGAAGGTTAGAATACGTCTGAAAAATCTAGCGGACGCGCACGCGCGTTCGCGCGCATGTGTGTATGTATGCGTATGTGTGTGCGTGCGTGCCGGCGGGCAGGTGGGGTGGGTGTGTGTGTATGTGTGCGTGCGCTCGTGCTGTTGGCCGGGAGGGTGGGTGGGTTTGTATGTGTGTATGTGTGTTTGTGTGTATTGTTATGAGTGTTTGTATGTGTATTTGAGTTTGCGTGTCTGTGTGTGTGGTGTGTGTGATGTGGGTGTGTGGTGTGGTGTGTATGTGCGTGCGTGTGTATGTATGTATGTATATATATAAGTTACAGGATAAGTTTAATAATTGGAAAGTACTAACAGTGAAAAGAACTATCATTGAGATCATCCATGTTTGTAACCACAAGTAATTGGCGTTAAAATGAATGGTAAAGCTTGAACAAGGTAATGAAGTTTTGCTAATGTTACCTTTTGCTAAAGTTTTATTACCCTGTATCAGTGTCTAGACTCAAAATCAAGTAATTATGTTTCTATCTGGCTTATCTGGATTATAACTCTTGGAAGTAACTGTGTGTAGTAAACTTTTCAGAAAAGTTCAGCTAAAAGTTTAGAAAAATACAATGGCACAGATCTTTACAAAATTAATATTGTTATAAATGTGTTTCTATAAGTGTAAGCAGAGTGAAAATGTGTTATGTTCAAAATTCATATAATGGTGAAAATTTACTGAAAATCGTACGAGACTACATTAAAATTTGGGACAGATAAGGTTTAAAAATGACAAATATGTCATTTTTTTGGCGAAAATCGCAATTCAAAAACGAAGACTATATGAATTGTTATTTTCACTGATACCCCTACCAATTTTAAAATGCTGTAACACAAGAACTATAGGCAATAAACACAAAAGGTAAACTGTGTAGAAGGACAGATGCTCTGAGATGTATGACAATGTAACCTGGTGTGGTATTCATAAAAAGTGCTTTTTTTAAACATAATTATGTGTAGAAATAGCCCCTTAAGAGTTGGGGCGGGGAGGGGGGCTTCCATAAGATAAGATCGTGACTGTATCGGAAGTTATCTACTATGGGTTTGTTGCTACGTGGTGATTGATTTGGTGAGTCCCTGATGAAACCTTCTGATCTACCACCTGAACAATACATGATTGTTCACTATTCTCAAGAATATTAACTCGACATTGCTTGAGTTTATATATTGCATGTAAAATATTTTTATAAAAATCTTATATCATTATTATCGTGTAGTAATCATCGTCATCTCCGATTTCATTTTCTTTAACTGCGAGTCCTTCTGTAACAGAGTTTGATTCATTTTGTGAACATTTAATTAGGTGAACAACGTTCTTCAACACTTGAACTTGAGCAGGAACAAGATCGGACACTTGGGAGCCTTACAGCTTGGACGAGCTTTAGGTAAATTATTGTATTCGTATATTTTGTTTTAGAAGCTCTATTTCATTCTCATACACCTATCAGTGTATGAAAAGGTGTAGTCAGAACTGACAGTGTTTGTGTCATGGCTGCGATAAATTCTGCACGCATTCTTGAAAAAGTTAATCTTACACATGTTGAGGTAATTACACCAATAGCTAACCAGCTTCCTCAGTCCCATTCAACGACATGCATGCCAATTGACGGTATTACTGTAAAGTTGCTCCAGTTTTGGTCCGGGCAACACAAGAAGAATATAGAATATATATATATATATATATATATATATATATATATATATATATATATATATATATATATATATATATATATATATATATATATATATATATATATATATATATATATATATTACAGTCTGTCCATAAATTGGTAATCACCGTAGGAGGAGAATATCTACGAAATTATAAATTATCTATTAGATCGCAGAGACCTTTAGATGCAACTTTTTATTCACACCGACGCTATAAAAAAATTTTCCTTTCTAAAAATGTTTAGTAGTTTAACACGTTTCCTCTATAACGTATATACATATGCATCCGCTCTGAATTGATAGGATATAAGATATTTTATAGCATTCATCCGTGTCTACCGACAGAAATTACTGCCTAAATAATCGGAACACATTCTCATTGGTGATATTTCGTTAATATTTTTGGTGGTTTTTAGTTTTTGTGGCTGAATGTATAAATATATTGACCAATTGATAACATGCTGCAAATTAAGAACGCCACCCATCACTGCATTTTCCCTATCTACAGGCATAACTATGTTGTCGTGTGACACATCTTGTTCTAAAAGCAGGTGTTTTGATTGTGTGTTTCTTTTAACATAAAACCAAGAATTTTCATTTTTTATTTCGCACGGGAATATCGCGCATGTTTCAGAATTGGAACACAATTTCCTGAGTGCAAACATTTTGTTTTTGTTTACGATATCAATACACAATGACGTCATATGTTACTCAAGTTGACATAATTGTCTATTTATTGGTCAATCCTGCGTGATGTCAACAATGTGACCAATAAAATGTACTGAAATTATCAGTTGGACCAATATTAGTGATGAAATAAGTACGGTATATTGAATTTTTACAGAAACATGTTTACTGTAATATCTAACATTTGACCAAACTTATTTGCAATGGACCAAAAACTTCAAAGGATTTCACCCATATGCATACTCCAGAGCAGATATGGACCAACTGATAATAGTATTTTTTCATCGGATAAAATGTAATAATGCATTCCAGAGACCTCTGCGAAATAACAGACAGTTTCCGAGATATTCGCTTAAAATTGTGATTACGAGTTTATAAACGAATTATAGTATCATCTGTGGCAAACCATAACAGTGTCTTTATTGTGCCTCACAAAAGATTTGAGGATTAAAAACCACTCATGAAGAAATAGTGATACTGATGGGGCATGGGTCACATTTCTTTCCTTCTCTTTGTTTCTGGCCTTTGTTTGCAAACCCGACCAATAGCGAAGAGAAGAGTGTATATATATATATATATATATATATATATATATATATATATATATATATATATATATATATATATATATAATGACCCTTACCTCATGGTTATGAGTCCGACGTCCTAACTAATCGACCACACGCCGCACAGTTGGTGAATACATAAAAAACTACATTCTTATTTTAGGTTATCTTCTCCCTTTATTTCTTTATTTGCGTTCGTTCTCATGCTCTTATTGACTAGCAGGATACAGTACGGAGATCGGAATGGTTAAAAGCATAGCTGCGATATCTGTTCTTTTCGACCTGACTTCAGCTTGGCTTCTGTGTCACTTTGACCCTTTAGGGAATGAAACATCCATCTCCACCCACAAATACACCTTACTCGCCTCTTACAACGTGCATGGCAGATAAAAGTGGTCCATTTCTTTGCATTTATATATGGCTTCTGCAACCTAAAACTTTCTTCTGTATTATATTAGAAATGTATTGATTCCTTATAATATTCACTAATATTAATTTTTCTTGATATAACTCTATTCCTAAGAATATCTGATTATTTGAAGTCAATAAGGTATCAATTTATTTGAGTGCAAGATGGCGTGTGTCATGCTGTTTCTTTTTTAATTATTGCATTCTTGTATTGACTTTTCTATATAATTCAGATACATAATTCCACAAGAACAGTAAAAATGTTGGTCATAAATCAATACATTGACCAGTGTCACTATTGTTCTTATATCAAGCTAGCATGCTTAAGTTTGCGCGCATGAGTTCTCAATAATTTTTTTTTAATATACAAACGTGAAGACATCATTGATAGAAGAGTCAGTGATACCGTATCACACTCCCAACTCGTGAAGATTTCGTTGACAGAGGGGTCAGTGATACCGTATTATTCTCAAATGCGCATGAGTTCTCAATAATTCTTTTTAATATACAAACGTTTTTTCCACTGTGAGAAAAGTATTGCTAGCTACTGTTTATATATTAAATGAAGACGTCGTTCATAGAGAGGTCAGTGTTACCGTATCATACTCCCAACTCGCGAACACATCATTGATAGAGGAGTCAATGATACCGCATCGCACGCCCACCTCATGAAGACCTCGTTTATAAATGTAGTAAGTGATACTGTATCACACTCCCAACTACCTCCAGTTATCTTGAGATTACGTCAATCTGAAATAATGTGTGTTTCTTTGTGTTATCATGCTCAGGTGAGAATACAACTCTGACAAATGTGGACATCAGTTGGAATCACATACGAGGAGCGGGGGCTGTAGCATTAGGCAACAGTTTGAAGGTAAGTTTAGTTTCCACAATATTTCATTTTAATACTTGAGCTCACAAAAATAATAGTTCAAATTAATTAAGGGATCTTCTTTGACGGGGACGACAACTCGGAAGTGTTATTTAAAAGGTTGGCATGCTAGGGGAGCAACACTGATATTGCTACATGCAAGTATTATAGAATGACCGGGATCGAGTAAATACCTGTGTACAAAAAGTAAACATTACCTGAAAGGTTGACTTTTGTATATTTTTTGTACATTTCGTTGGTCTGGCTATCGTTGTTTGAATATGAACACAAAGAACATGTGCTAAATTGTTTCAATATGAACACACAGCCCATGTACAGGCAAGGATTCAATATTAACACACAGCACATGTAACTGAATGGTTTCAATATGAACACACAACCCACGTAATGGCAAGGTTTCAATATGAACACACAGCCCATTTACTGAATTATTTCAATATGAACACACAGCCCATGTAACTGAATGGTTTCAATATGAACTCATAGCCCTTTGCTTAATTCTTTCAATATGAACACATAGCCCATTTACTGAATTGTTCCAATATATATACACAGCACATTTACTGAATTCTTGCAATATGAACAGAGAGCCCGTGTGTTAAATAGTTTCAATATGAACACACAGCCTATGTGATAAATTGTTTCAATATGATTACACATATCATGTAACAGCAAAGATTCAATATGAACACACAGACCGTGTAACAGCAAAGATTCAATATAAACACACAGACCATGTAACTGAATGGTTTCAATATGAACACACAGACAGTGTAACAGCAAAGATGCAATGTGAACACACAGACCATGTAACTGAATGGTTTCAATATGAACACACAGACCGTGTAACAGCAAAGATTCAATATAAACACACAGACCATGTAACTGAATGGTTTCAATATGAACACACAGACCGTGTAACAGCAAAGATGCAATATGAACACACAGATCATGGAACAGCAAACATTCAATATGAACACACAGACCATGGAACAGCAAACATTCAATATGAACACACAGACCATGGAACAGCAAACATTCAATATGAACACACAGACCATGGAACAGCAAACATTCAATATGAACACACAGACCATGTAACAGCAAAGATTAAATATGAACACCCTGCCGAAGACGGATGTGTCAGGCCATTGGCGCAAATACACGGCGAAACAATGCATTTCCATTCTCTGGACTACATCATGCTGGAAATCTAGTAGGACCTTGGTCCTGTTACAAGAGAATTCAGCAGGAGTTTGAGAATAAACGCTGAAGAAGAAGAAGAATGTGAACACACAGACCATATAACTGAATGGTTTCAATATGTCAAATCATATTTAATGATCTTACTCATACACATGATCAACCAGCAACATAAATTGCAACAGAATATGAACACGGAGTTGGACGTTTAGACATATATTAGATCATTCTAAAGAGAAAAGGCGAACATGCCTATTCGAATAAATTACGAACAAAGGAAAACTTTTATTGGGATAGCTGAATCGCTGACGAATGTTGTCACGCCTTCAGGGAAAACTCCCTATCATAAAATACCAAGGTTTGCTCCTTAAAGGACATTATTCATTATAATTGTTGCATTAATATATTCTCATGCGCATTATTACACAAGAAAGATGTCCAGATGGAAATTATATTTGATGTCAGACTAGAGGAAGTGAATGCAGCTCGCAAGGTGATATCAGAAAATAAAGAAATATCGGAATATATTTTCCTACGTAACATAGGCGTGACGCATTGCTAGATAGAGAAAAGATATTTGCTAACGTTTATAGAACAGACGTGTGTCAGAATACGTATTACTCATATACTCGTACAGTTTTATTATTTACAAGTATTGTTGTCAGTTAAAATGCTTTAGCGCTTATGTGTATGCCTGTTTAACTGTTAATAGGGATCTTCTTCTTCTTCTTCAGAGTTCATTCTCAAACTCCGGCCGGATCTCTATTGCAGTAGGACAATGGCCCTATTAGATTTCCAGCAGGATATAGTCCAGAGAATGGAAATGCGTTGTGTCGCCGTTTTATTTGCGCCAATGGCCCGACACATCCGTCTTCGGTGGGAGTAATAGGGATCTGAATCATGAAGTATTCAGCCGATATCGCAAACCATCGTTATACTGTTATTGTTTATACATATAATTTGGTTGCGTGTAATATACTACCGCCATGTGTCATTAGTGAAGCAATGCACTTATATGGATTGTATAATCAAAATTGGTCAACATTTACACCACTAAATGATTGAAATATTTCATTATTGTCTGCATATACAATATATTATGTATGGTACACACACTCACATATCTCTTCAGAGTTGGAGACTTCTCAAAGAAATGTATACCGTTGAAAGTGAGTGATGTATATGGCTTCTGAGAAAAAAGTATTTCAAACTGGATAGATTTTAGTTCTTAGATCCATCATGTTAGACCATGATGACAGCCTACATCAAATTAGAAAGGACCGTGATGACATGCAACATCTAGGAAAAACTATTACAGCATGGGCTCACAGTTTATATAAATATTTGCTCAATTACGAGATATTACGTTTTTAACGAAAAATCAGAATATGGAGTAGCTAAACATGAGTCGTGTTGGCAACTCAACGTGGAACTCAATGTTAGTTAGCACAGTACTGAAATGAGAAATGTCTCAATAAACATGATAGTCATACATTTTTTTATATAAAATTATTACGGCCTTCATCACATAGCTACAAAATTTCTCTCTGCATCTCCATAACGGGAAACATGCAGTATTTGACAGTTGTTTTTTTACGGTTATAAATTTGCGACTGAATGAAGAAGTGAAGACTAAAGTTTATTATGTATGTACATGCATATATAATGATATAAATGGTCGTGACTAGTCATGAAAGAAACAGTGTGTACTCTCTGGAAAGATGCGAAGAACACATTATCAAGATTTGACTGGGACTTTGAGCCCAAACACTCTTGAAAGAGAGAATGGGTACAGAAAGTGTAGCACATATTGAAATGCACCCACCTTATGTTCTAATGAGAGATAGCTTTTCTGGGTTCGATCTCAAACTCCCACTGGATCTCTTCTGTAGCAGTACAGTGAGCCTACAATATTTTTTCCAGCAGGATGTAGTCAATGAAACGGAAATGCGATGTGTCGCCGTTTATGTGCGCTATTTGCTCGACAGATCCGACTTCGGCAACTAATGCGTCCAGTAACTGGTAACTAATACGATAGGCATCTGTTAGCTAATACGTTGAGTGTTTTATCACTTCTACTAAACAAAGAACGTCTGTAACCATATCGCTAGTAGGCTCGTGCTAGTTCCTAATTATGAGTCAAGTAGAAAAAGGGATTTTCATTGTTGCCATTCTTAAACTTCATTTATAATTTAAATAACAATTCCGTGTTATTTCATATTCCACGAGCAACTTGTTTCCCATGTAGGAAAACTTTGATATGAAATTCCTCCAGAGACATGTTGACTAGCTTCTCGTGATCTTTAGAAAAGGGGCATTCTTCTTGGCATAATCCAGAGGAATATCTTATAACATAATTTAGTGAAATGCAGTGATATAGTTATTGTAGTCGATAAACATGAGAAATTGTGTTCATATTTTTGTTAAAAAACAATTATAATTTCTTCAGGTTCATTTAAAAGCTTTCAATATCCCACATTATCTATTCATCTATCTGTGACTAGTATGCAGAAAACATTAGCTGTTAATGATTATCTTTTCTTCTTCTGAATTCGTCCGTGCATTCATGCTGTGTAGTACGATGTAGTACAGTAAATTGAAAGCTCGGGTTTACAGCTTTGCTATGATATCTACCCTTATATGATCCCAGCATTGCATATGTTTGTCACTTTGACTCGGCATGGGTATTCAACCACACACCTAACACACCCACCTTCCCTGAGTCGCATGGAAGATCACTGTGCTACTATATTCGTTGCTTCTGTTTCCACTCAGTAACACACGGACGTATGACACTCTAAAATCTCTGCCGTTTGTATTCCAATGAGATCAGTAATTCCACGCACTTGCATCTTATTTTGTTGCTTAGGATTTACAAGCACATATTTATTATTTCTCTGTCTTCATTTTCTCCCTCCCCAGTTTATTTCACGTACGTCTAATTAGTCTAATTTGCTCCCCAGCTTGTCTTGTATGACTTATAAATGTTCTCATGGTTTAAATTGCTTATTGTCAGAAAAACAAAAAAATTGAAGATCTTAATGTTTCTTGGAACGGACTGGGGTATGAAGGCAGCGTCGCTTTCAGCGAAACGGTGAGGGTCAATAAAGCCTTAAAGAGATTAAATCTGGAAAACAACAGAATCACCTGGGACGGCGCACATTATCTGGCCAAGGGTCTGGCTGTTAATCAAACATTAGAGGTTTTTAAGGTAAGTCTCTAGACATGTATAGTTACATACATGTGTATGTGCTCGTGTGTGAGCACGCGTGCGTGCGTGTGTAGCCGTGTGTGTAGCCGCGTGTGTTTTTGTGTGTATGCTTGTGTGTGTGTGTTCGTGTGTGTTCGTATGAGTGTGTTCGTGAGTATATATGGTCTTTTACTGCTTACAGACGATCTTTAAGTTAAAAAAAAGTCACTAGTTAAGCTGATCTCTCATGAATGAACCTTCTATATGATAAAAGTCATAGCGAGAGAATGAGTGGTCCTGGGTTCATTCCCCAGTTGAGGCGGAAATGTTTTCAGATCGCAACGGCTCCCAGGTCGACCCAGCCTTAAATGGGTACCGAATTAATCCGGGAAGTAAAGACTGCGAGGGAGAGGAGATGGCTACCGCCCTCATTTGCAGAGCCTGTGAAATGTGAGATCGCTAACATCTCACACCCCTACGGCATTAATAAATGCTATGGGTTACTTTACTTTTTTACTATAGCGAGAGAACATTTGTGTTTGAGAATGCTTATAGCTAGTGATTCTAATAACCTAGGTATTCTAGTGGCTAGTCTGGGCTTCATTCCCGTTAGTAATTGGTGGCGTCATTCCCGTCAACGTCAGTGTGCTATCTTTCAACGTCAGTGTGCTCTCGGGGCCCGAAAGGGGGGAGACAATAGAAAAACTGCAACCAGCCATTCATGTCGTAAGAGGCTACTGCGGAAGTTTTAATGGAACGAAATAACTGTCCCAACCCATAGAAGATCAAAGTGACCCAGAAGGCATACTGAAGTTAGATGTGCCGGGCTGAATGGCGCAGATATCGCAGTTAAAATTTTAAGTATAACAACACGCATATCGTTCTTGATACTACATTCTGATAATCTGAAAGATTTTGTTAACAGTCGTTGAAGAAGTCAAAAATAATATCTTCCCTACAGTAAGAAGAAAAAAAAACGACGGCTTTCAAAGACAAAAAAAAACCCATTCAAACAATTCACATTAAGTGAAAAATATGTGACAATAAAGAATTACTAATCGTTAAAATTGAACAGGAAAATACATGACATAGACGTTTCGCCCAAAATACCTCTACAAGAAAACAGGAAAATAAGAGTATAAAACATCACTGCCTTTACTTTAGAATACATAACAGAACAAAGAATATAAACATAGATGAAGTTCCACCTATTATCAATCAAACTGACAGATGATTGCGACTACAAGAATAAGATAAATGAAACAAACTAAGCTATATGAACAGATTTTACATAAGGCACTACCATAAGCTTGAAGTATAACTCCTAATTATTGAATTACTAAAAAGTACAAGTAAAATGTATGCTCAAAAAAACATTAATGTATCAAGATAATTAGATAATATTCTTGTATCTGCAGATTGGCATCAATCCAATATCTGTACAAGGTTGTGAAGAAATCATAAAAGCAGTTGCTAAAAATACATCACGTATTAAACAATTAAGTTTCAAAGTAAGTTACAGTGTCATTGTAAAAGAAACAATACAGATTAGTTTTAATAAATTCTACTCTTGTATCATGTCTCTATTGTCTATTGTCTGTTCCCAGGTGAATGATGGTTGATCGTATTCACACTTGTTGTTAAGCTTATTGGTGGGAGCTTAAGCTGTCGTTCCAAGGCCAGATGTGTCGCCGAAGTTGCATTTAGTCCATGTTTGTTCAAGGTTATCTTAATGGTTTCTATCAATTGTTTTCTTGGTCTACCTCTGGCCATATGACCGGATATTCTTTTCTTATATGCTTTTATTGGTATTTGGTTTGGGTTCATTCTCATAAAGTGACCGATTTTAATTGTCTTTCAATACGTTCACTACATTATATTATATCAACTCTTTTCCTAATTTCTTAATTTCTTATTTTATCTACTCTCTATAGAGGTAATGTCACTGATGTCACGCAGAGCAGCAACTACTCATTTTTCATATACGTACGGTCTATGGCGTATTCATAAGATAGGGACAAACAAACACAGAATGGAAAAAATATAATAAAACTGGAAATACATATCAATATTGTAATAGAAACATGTCAGCACTGTAGTAGAAACATGTCAGCACTGTAGTAGAAACATGTCAGCACTGTAGTAGAAACATGTCAGCACTGTAGTAGAAACATGTCAGCACTGTATTAGAAACATGTCAGCACTGTAGTAGAAACATGTCAGCACTGTATTAGAAACATGTCAGCACTGTAGTAGAAACATGTCAGCACTGTAGTAGAAACATGTCAGCACTGTAGTAGAAACATCTCAACAATGTAATAGAAATATGTCAGCACTGTAGTAGAAACATGTCAGCAATATAGCAAAACCTCAATTGTATGATTGGTTATATATTGGTTATATTCTGTGTGTTTATCCCAATCTATAAAGACTTTTTGTCGGAACGTCGATCTTGTTCAAAGTAAAGCTAATATTTAACCCCATTTTATTATCCCGTGTGACAAATGGAACATGAACGTATATTTCAGGGTGTAAAGAGTATGGTCACTGCCTTATTTCCATGCATTTCATAGGAGTCTATCTCTATCTACATGATGCGGTCCTTGTTTGCCTTGCGGTGTCAGAGGTGGAAGAGTTCTCTGAAGATGGCCTTCTTGTGTGTTGTTTGTAAGCTTATTCATGTGGTTTCTTTGATTTCTATGAATCTCATATGAGTCAACTAAAGAAAATTGGGGAATATACTGACGACCTGTTACCTGTGGAAAAAAAATCACCATGGTTGCATCTTGTCTCAGCATAAAGACTAGATTTGAAATAGACTCAGCTGAAATGTCCAGATTAAATACTATACGGAAGAGCAGAATACGTACAGCAGTGAAAATAAACATATATAAACTTATAACAATACTTACTTTTTAATTTCCTTTTTTTTTTTACTTATAATTTCTTACTTGAAATTATTTTTTTTATGTCAAATAATCCCAATGTATGATGATAGATGTGGGCCTTGTATCTCTATTGTTTGTGACGGCCTCCTAGGCAGGACCGTTCGGTAGCTTTTCTCGGTATGATGCAAGTCCTGTTAAATGTCGCCCACCCCACTTCTTAAATGGTTTTTCTTCAAAATGCCGCCCCTGACAATGTAATTTGATTGGTACCGACTGTTACGGTCTCCTTTCTGCATCATAGCACGGCACGGGCCCTGCTCCACAGTCGCGGGAAGTGCTTGATTTGCCGTCACTGCGGATGGGTCAAGAAATCTGACAGAAGAATGATATTATGGTTGGCACAGAAGTGTGTGGCGTGCCTCTATCAGGATGTGGTCATTCTGAGATATTGGCGCAATGAATTGCCTCACTTCGGTGACTAAACATGCAACCATAAAACCCACTTAGACACCGATGCCTACGTAGCATTATATAAGTCTGGGTATCTACACATCTGGGTATCTCAGAAGCCTGAAAAAGATTATTGGATGCACACGGATATTGTATTGCTCTCGTCCAAGCCCATGGTTAGCAGATAATTGAACTCAGAAGACTGAAACGTTCTCAAAAAACGTAGAGAATTGACCTTATTGTACTCAAGTTATCAGAAGTGTACTCCATGCCCCTGTCCCTCCCAACGAAGCAGCACGCTTGGCATGGAGCTTCAAACGAAAATTCCCAGAAATCTCATGGGAAAAAATCAAATTTATAAACAAGACAACGATAGCGGGATTCGAACACACGATCTCTAAAATTCTTGTAACGGGATGTAGGAAACGGTTACAATAAATGATAAATGTTCCAGTATGTGGTGTAGTGATTTTAATGTTTTCTCGTAGTCATCTGTCATAACTATGTGCATACTTCAGCGAAAGTTTGAACCCAGAGCGGCGACTACACACTTACCTATCTCGCGTGTACAAGGGCAGGATTTCTTAAGATAGATAAATCGTATGTGTAACACGCTGAGAATATTGTTAAATAATAGTTTTATATCAAACAAAAACATTGATCCAGATTAGGAATTAAGTCACTTTCCTCGGACTTTCCAAAGGCCTCCGGAGCTACCATTACACTTAATCGAGTGCATGAAGTGTGATACTGTGAGCATAAATCCCGAATGCCAAGACACTAATTAACTAACACGATGACACAGATGTGATTTACAAAGACAGGTCGATCATGCGGCACCAGCGATGCACATAGAACTTTACTGCCAGATCACGTACGCCATTACAACTAATAGATCAATTTCCAAACTTATAATCTACAAATAAAACACTATAAAAAGTATTACTTACGCAAAAAATAAATGGGCATCATCAGGTGCCATGTCGGGTGGCGTAGACGGTCATGGTTCTCCACAGCTCTCTATCCACAGTATTATGTATCAAAGTCGTTGTTGTTTCTTTGCCGTGCCAGGTTGTCAAACTGTCTAATATTTTCTCACGTTGTCGCCCTCTGTCTCTGGTGCCTTCAATCTTGCCTGTTGTGATTATGTTCTCTAAACCTGCCTGTCTCATGAAGTGGCCAAAAAAAGAAGATTACCTTTTTCTTATATTGTTGATTAAGGTCCGTTTCGCATTTAACTCTTTTAACACCTCTACATTAGTTTTTCTGGCAGTCCATTGTATTCTCAGCATTCTTCTGTAGAACCACATCTCTGTTGCCTCCAATCTCCCACTTTCCAGTTTGTTTATTGTCAAAGACTTGCACCCATATGTTAGTATAGGGGTTATATAGCACTGTAGAACTCTCTTTCTCACCTCTAATGACAAGGTCATATTACACAGTATATTTTCATTTTTCTGAATGTTGTTTTTGCCTATCCTATTCTGCATCTTATTTCTGTTGAACTTCTTCCATCTGCTGTAATAATTGTACCTAGATATTTGAATTGGTGGACCTGTTTTAATACTATATCATTCACTATGATCTTGCAATGTGTTTTTTTCTTTCTTTTAAATTACCATTACTTCTGTTTTCTTGATATTTAGGAAGAGGCCTTTCTCGTTGCTTTCTATTTGGGCATAAATGGGCATAATTAGCAAAAATGTGCATTACTTCTAGTGATTCGACGTTGGTATTGTATATGAGGTGTGTATGTGTTCGTGCGTGCGTGCGCTCTTCTAATGAGATCACCCTACATAGAATAAGAGATTGGAGCACACATGATTGTTCACCCGAGTACTTCTACTTCTTAATCGTTCATTCTCAAACTCCCACTGGATCTGGCTTGTAGCAGGCCCATTGTCCTACTAGCAGGATGTAGTCAAGAGATTAGAAATGCTTTGTGTCACTGTTTGTTTTTTTGCGCTAATGGCCCAAATATGTGTAGCTAACACATCCCTCTTCGACTGAAACCCGAGTACAACTATGATAACCAAACATACAAAGAAATTTTATCATTGATTCTATTACTGTATATGCTCTACAGGACATCCCTATCAACACAAAACTTGCTCTCAGAGCCTCAGAAATAGCCCGATGTCGAGACTTCACACTGCAACACGGAGGTGTTCTCAATACGAAGGACAGAACTGGGATTCAAAGACGTAAGTGCAGCAACTCACCAGCAACTATACATATATATATATATATATATATATATATATATATATATATATATATATATATATATATATATATATATATATATATATATATATATATATATATATATACCACGGAAAAGATGGATAGAAAATGTCAGGGATGTTCTGAACAGACACGGGCATAGCACAGCCGAGACCACGCATCTGGCTTTAGAACGTAACCTCCAGCTCCATTCACCCCTACGCTTATCGGCAGGAGTGGATCACAAACCACCTGGGGAAAGACAATAGACAATATATATATATATATATATATATATATATATATATATATATATATATATATATATATATATATATATATATATATATATATATATATATCTGTACTTATATTTTACATATAGTATGTCTGTCCTGACTGCGTATTTTCCCGTTAGGGTGTTGCAAGCTGGTACCTGTGTCTGTGTGATAAAGCGTGCATGTATTTGCTGTCGTCGCGATATGTGCAGAATCATCAGCATGTGACATATTCTTTCCAGAACGTGGTCTTCCTAATGGATTCTCTGAACATTCCGCGTTTCTGGCCGAGTTGATCTGCAGCAGCTAGAGCCATGTTTAAACAATTTGATATAGCACCGCACCATCGTCGTCTTTGTCGCCCTCTTCATGTTGCCGTTCATTCTGCTTTCAGCTATTAATCTTTCAGCTATTAATCTTTCCAAGCTGTTATGTCTCTTTATACTACCAAAAAGAACTCAGCTTTCTTGTTATGATTTTGTTAAGAAGCCAGCCCTGATCGACGTTTATTGATCTTAACACTTCTTGATGTTTCCTTTTCCACTGTCCATGGTATACGTAAAACTCTTCTGTGCATAATAGGGCTTTTAATTTCTCTCCGACAAAAAGAAATCATGTCTCGAACCGAGAGTCGAACCCAGAATCTCATTGGCTGTGAGACAATGATCTAACCGTAATATATAGTGATGTTTGTTTGTATTTAGTCTACAGTGTATTTCGTACGTTGTATTTACCAACATGACTAATATATCAGATATTCATAAATTGATGGGAAATTAGAATCATTGTAGGAGTAGTGGATGTAAATAGTAGTCTGTAAATACGAAAGTTGTAATTCAGTAGTTCTCACTGTGGGCCATATGTGGGCCTTGGACACAGATACTGGTGGGGGGGAACAAGAAGATTGTTTTTGAAATGGGGACCACAGACCTGTCTAAAGGGGGGAATCACATGAAGGTAATTGTTTTATTGAACACAAGATAGATGTCAATACAACTGAAATGATCTGATGATCTGTGAAGAAAATCAACAATTTGTTTAGGAATATTTCTTCAAAATGGCTATGGACAAAGTCAATGTTTGAGAGCCACTGATAGAGATATTTTTCTTAAACTTGTTGTAACCCCTGACCGGAAATTTGTTTCCTAATCTGCTAGGAACTGGCGTGAGTACTGAGAGTCATATGTCGTATCTGATGTATAAATATATAAATCATAAAAAACGTTTAAAATTTATTAGAACACTGATGGTAATTCCACAAACAAAACGAAAGAAAAGAGCAGACTATATTCAATCATGTCAAGACCTACTAATTTACATCTCACATTGCAAAAGGTCTCTCGTAGCTCAGATGTGATTCAGCAGCCATCTGAGGGCAATCAAGCCTAACTAGAACTTTACAATGGCATGCTCATCATCGATTGCAAATGAAGAACATGAAGATAATAATATGTTTTCATCGGAGAATACAAACATTCATTGGTACAAGGACGAAAATTTTCTTGGTTTAGCGATTCCATCCCTAAACTTCATTACTCGTCTCTTACTACATGCATATATTATAACGGTGTTATTTTTCATTGCTCCGCCGTATTAGGCACCTGTTATTTTTCACTGCTCCGTATTAGGCACCTGTTATTTTTCATTGCTCCGTATTAGGCACCTGTTATTTTTCATTGCTCCGTATTAGGCACCTGTTATTTTTCATTGCTCCGTATTAGGCATCTGTTATTTTTCATTGCTCCGTATTAAGGACCTGTTATTTTTCATTGCTCCGTATTAGGGACCTGTTATTTTTCACTGCTCCGTATTAGGCACCTGTTATTTTTCATTGCTCCGTATTAGGCACCTGTTATTTTTCATTGCTCCGTATTAGGCACCTGTTATTTTTCATTGCTCCGTATTAGGCATCTGTTATTTTTCATTGCTCCGTATTAAGGACCTGTTATTTTTCATTGCTCCGTATTAGGGACCTGTTATTTTTCATTGCTCCGTATTAGGCACCTGTTATTTTTCATTGCTCCATATTAGGGACTTGTTATTTTTCATTGCCCCGTATTAGGGACCTGTTATTTCTCATTGCTCTGTATTAGGGACCTGCAGCACACGAACGAAGAATATGTTATGTCTCTGTTTAGGGAGTCTCCTAGAAGATCTGGAGATATTAGTATCCATCCTTACGTATTCATGCAAGAGGAACGTAACCACAGCTATAGAAAATATAACGGATGCATTCAAAATTATATGTTTAGGACAATGTTTAAAATGGAGTGAATCATTACCGTCTACGATATAAGACCTACTGGCTAATGGAATATCAACCCTTCGTTAATGAGTCATTTGACTATTCCTATGATATTATTTTCATTGGTTACTATGATTTGACTTTTTGTGACAGCCAATGAAAACCACGGGAATGGTCAAATTAGTCGTATTAGAAGGCTTGATATTTCATTAGCGAATAGGTCTTATAGTGTAGATTTGGCATGAATGATTACAATTCACTATCATTCCGTTGTGGTTTTGACTGGCGTTGGAGATCATGTACTTCAGTAACTCTCTATCTATAGTATTTTGTATCAATGCTTCTACCGTCCTCCACTGTTTCCAGTAAGATTGTTTTAGACGGGGATTCATGCCACTATGAGTACATGTTAACATCTGCTTACAACCGACAAGTCTATACATGTTTTCCGTCTCAATATTATGTCAATAGATCAGGATGTAGCGACTCACATCATTTCACGTTCAGTTTTGATTTATCAGTCTTTTCGTATATGTATTACGTTTCTCTTTACAGTCCGTTTCATTATTTACATCAATCTTCGACAATTTTTACACCAATCTCCCACAATCGTAACACCAATTTCCCACAATTTTTACACCAATTTTCTATATTATTTACACTGATTTCCCAAAATCTTGAGTGTAACAAAAATTAACGAACACGATACTACCGCAGCACATTGATTATGTCAGAAAGATTCATTAATATATCTTACCTTTTGATAATGTAACCATGCTCGCCAATGTATCAGGTCGTTCACTGCCTTTAAAACTCGCATATTCCAGCACGAATATGAAGATAATCTTATTTGATCCGAGAATAATAGCATTCACTGGGTCAACGACGACAACTTTCATGGTTTTGATACGTAAGCATGATTCTCTGTCACAAACGATCATGCAATGAAAAGATAATAGTGGAAGAAACAGATTAGGATAAAGAACTAATCGGCAGACAATACCAAAGGCAAACATAAAACTAAGATATACATGAGAAGCAAAATAAATACTTTTGCAGGCCAACAAGAACATCTCATGGCAGAGTGAGGTGTTGCAAATTTGTGTGCTGTGGCCACGTAATGAGGCAGGCTTCTCTTTCCAAAAATCTTGCAGGGAACAGTTGAGGGTAGAAGAAGAAGAGGAAGTCAGAGAAAAGTATGGATTGACAATATTAAAGACTGGACAGGATTACGATTCTCCAAACTTAAACAAAGAACTGATAACAGAGAGGCATTGGGAAATTTTTGTGTTGATGTTTCCGGAGTGAAACCCCTACGATCCTGAAAGATTATGGATTTGATGATGCTAATTAAAGACGAACTTTCCAACACAATTCTACATTGCTTAAAATAGAAATAGCTAGAGGATTCCGTGTCTTTAGGCATCCAATATAGAACCCATTCGAACCTGATGTGTGTATGTATAAATAGAATGTTTTTGGTCACAAATCGCGTCTATATAGAACCCGATCCATTAACGGCGTAGTCATGTCGTCTGACAGTCACTTCATAAAATGAGAAGTGATAACCATTCATTGAATTTATTTTTGAAGAGGTTAATAACTCTTCTCTAGAGAAATTTCCTGCTTAAACAATTAATGATTAATGTTTAACATGGAAGCTTCAAAAAATAGCAAATAAAAAGTGTGACTAGCTTCATATGTACTTTTTATATGTTTGCTACATTTATAACATATGTGGGTATTATCTATGATATAGAGACGTGTATGTCCGTACATCAAACAGATATTGTAAGATCATCTGAAAGTTCGTATAGTGTTATATTCATATTTAATCAAGCAGATATTGTCAGATAATATGACAGTTCTTAGAGTGTCATGTTCATAATTAATCAAGCAGATATTGTCAGATAATCTGAAAGTTCTTATAGTGTCATGTTCATATTTAATGACCAATTTCTCTAGTTGGAGTAATGAATTTATAAATTAAACTGTCCTAACATTCAATTCTATCGTAAAAGGCAATTGCTTTATAATGCGTCGATGATAGAGAGTTTCGTTTTGAGATTATTAACATGACCGATAATTTATTTATGTAATATCTACATAATATTTTAGACACATCCCAAATATTTGGAAACATCATTAAATAAAACTGAGGATTACTCAATCCTATATATAGTAGGCTCCTTTCTGTCAAGCCAGAAAATAGTATTATTTTGGGCAATCATCATAAAACCCATAACGCTTCAGGGTCGTAGGGGTGTCACTCCGGAAACATCAAAACAAACATTTCGCCATGTCTCTCTGTTAACAGTTTTTTCTTTGTGTGTGGAGAATCTTAATCCTGTCCAGTCTTTAATATTGTCAATCCATACTTTCATCTGACGTCCGCTTCTTCTTCCACCCTCAACTGTTCCATACAAGATATTTTTGGAAAGATAATCGTGCCTATTACGTGGCCAAATCACACAAGTTTGTGACGCTTCACCACTGCCATGAGATGTTCTTGTTGGCCTGTAAGAGTATTTATTTTGCTTCTCATGTATACGTTGGTTTGATGTTCTGCATAATTGATACGCAATATTCGTTTGTAGCATTTGTTTTTAAAAGTCTGTATTTTCCTCTTCATTTCTGCTGTAATTGTCCAACTCTCACAAATTTTATAAACGTATTTCTTAACATGAGATTGATCATAGAAAAGTGTAGGGAATTTTCAACTGACCTGCACATGTGTTTCATAGATTACTCAAAAGCGTTCGACTGCGTCCAACACCAGCAACTATGGGAGATCATGAACAGCATGGGTTTCCCAAGACATCTGATTCATCTAATAGAGGAACTTTACCAAGATCAATAGGCTGCAGTGAAGTTAGAGGACAATCTCTCAGAGTGGTTTGAGGTACAGAGTGGAGTAAGGCAAGGGTGCACACTCTCCCCATACCTGTTCAAAATCTACGCTGAAAGTATAATGAGGTACGTGAGAGAAGACATACACATCACTGACTAGCACGCTTTAAACATAGGTGGATTCCTAATCCCGGAACTACGCTACGCAGACGACACAGTGCTTCTTTCAAATGATATAAAGGGATTGGAACAACTAATCAAGAACACAAAGAAATATAGCGAAGCACAAAATTTGTATTTAAACACGCAGAAAACAAAAATCATGTCAACAGATATAACAACACAACAACCAAAAATCAGAATAGACAATACCGAGATAGAATGTGTGGATAAATTTGATACTTAGGAGCAAACATCAAAGTGCAGGAGACTGCATGGCAGAAATAAGGAAGAGATTGGCAATGGCATATTGCAAAATAACACGGCTGAAAAACATATGGAAAAACAACAAAATAGAAACGAAAGTGCTAATGTTACGAACTTTTATTTTTCCGGTTGCAACATACGGATGTGAAACATGGACTCTAAGTAAAACAGCGGCAAAGAAGATCAACGCCTTCGAGCTGAAATGCTACAGAAAGATACTTAGAATATCATGGAAGGATAAAATCAGAAACTCAGATATTATAAACACACTGAATATTCCAGAGTGTTGGTTACTAAACACAATAACAAAAAGAAAACTACGCCTGTTTGGTCATATAAAGAGACATAACTGTTTAGAAATACAAATATTGGAGGGAAGAGTACCTGGGTAGAGGAGAAGGGGCAGACCAAGAAGACGATGGACTGACGACATTAAAGATAACATGAATACATCGCTAGAAAATGCAAGCCACATCGCCCAAGACAGAGAGAGGTTCAGAGAGTTCATTGGGAAGACAACGTTCTGGAAGGAATACGTCACATGACAACTTATTCTACTCTTCCGTATGGTATTTGACCTGGACATTCAAGTAGGAAGCATGAGGATAAATGAATTTTTAAGGATTATTTTCATTTATCATGCTTCCTACTTGAATTTACTTGTACAAGATATTATTTGAAGCAACATTGTTCTGTCTCTATGTTATGTATGTTTACAAGAAGGTCTTTAGGTCCTTGTAGTACAAATATGAATGTTCTGTGTTTGTGTTTCGGATGAAACTTAAATACTTGTATCGTTGATTTTCTGACATTCCTTCACTGTATCTAAAAATAACCTCTGTGTAGATATTAAATTGGCTGGGTGATAAAATACATCCTTGTCTTACCTCTCTTTTTATTTATGTGTATGATGAGTTGCTGTTTTCACACTTTATTGATGCAGCTTGTTCCCAATATTTATTTCTAATCGGTATGATGTCTTTTCCATATATGCCTATTTCTTGAAGGCAGCCAATAAATAGTTCATATTGGACTCTGTAATAGGCCTAGCTGCAGTCTTTGACGCAAATATAGACACTTTGTTGGACTTCCATATATTTATATATCAATAGTTTCTTCTTCTTCAGAGTTTATTCTCAAACTCCTGCCAGATCTCTCTTGTAGCAGGACAATTGTCCTACTAGATTTCCTGCAGGATGTCCAGAGAATGGAAATGCGTTGTGTCGCCGTTTTATTTGCGTCAATGTCCGTCTTCGTCTTCGGGAGATATCAATAGCTTAATACTGTATAGCTTCTCTGTTTCATTTTTTTTCTCAAACCGAATTTCTCTTCACAGACTTTAATGTCTACTTTGTTTTTAGTTCTTTCATTTATTATCTTGAGTAGTATTTTCGTTATGTGGCTAATAAAACTTGTTGGATTCATTACGTGATTCAGTTGCCAAATTTTAGAGAAACAAACCATACATTATTTAACTAAATTTTTATGAAGACTCATAAACCTCCGTATCTGTGCGCTAAACACAGCTTGAGGTAGGGTATTCTCAGTGTTGGTTGTGGGTTCTGATTTTTCCAGTGAGAACGTACTTCCTCCCATCTTCCCTGGTCACTTCCTTTTATACGATTATCTTTACACGTACATTGTCTCGTTTAGTGCCCTCTTCAACGTTTTCTAATGTGTGCCCATGACTGATTTAATTCACTCAGCTCTGCTCTTATCGAATTGCCATCCACTATAGCCGCCAATGAAATTGCTCTTTTCTTGTCTCTGATTCCTGAGTGACCTGAACAATAGTTCCATGCAACGCTTTAGGTGTTGTTGAGAAGAATAACCCACTCATCATTTATCATTGCACGCTTTTATATTGTGCATCATGCTCTGAGAGCCTGATAGAATTACTGTTGGCGTCGGTAGTTGCGCCGTCAGCTAAGTGGGAGCCACTGTGCTGAGATCTAGTCACGTCGAAGTGATAAATCGCTGAATATCGCATAGACTGTAGTGGACAGCGAGTCACAACTGGGTGCTAGTATTGGGGTCTGATCTGACAAGACCTTATTCTTCTTTCACATGATGAACCTGGATAATAGACTGGAGCAGGATATTCTGACATAAGAGTAGATATCAAACAGCGATACAACCCTGAACCTGAAATGAGGTGGAGTTGAATGTGTCAGGTCGAAATTAGCAAATATTTCTATTAATGTTTGTGATAGTTGTGTGTGTTCACTTTGTTTGTTCTGTGTTAATAATTACAAAGTCATGTGACAGACAATTGCGTTCCTGGTTCCTCTTCTGCTTTCAGCGCGTCGTGAGGACCCGTTCTCTCTTCTCATCCGCTACCTAAGTGTTATGGGTATCAGAGTTGTTGACCTTTTCCGGATGTTTGACAAGAATAGCGACCTCTACGTAACCAAGGAGATGTTCATTCAGGGACTTAAGGTACTACAAGTCATTCCAAAAATATAGAATAAGATTAGGCCATTTTATATCAAACAATAATTTGGTTAATTTATTTCTTCGTGATCCTTTTGGAATTTCATGAACTTTCACTCCTTTCAGTGCAAAATATTTTTATGAATCTTCCTCCTGTCGGAACGAGATATTCTCATGAACTTGTACAACTTGTAGTGCAAGATATTTTCTCTTGACTATCCTAAGGCGGGTCACTGTTCAGTTCTTTCTTTCCAATTCTAGAACCGATTCAGTATAGTAGTAAATAAATCGAAGAATGTCGTCTAAAGTACATTAATTTACAACTACTACTTAATTTTTAGACGCCAATAATTACAGTTAATCGCAACTCTAATACTAATCGATCACGCTCAGCATGACTACAAAAATAATCATATGATTTCTTTAATATTATATTAAATGGGAAAATCCGTGTTTACAGTCACAGATAACTTGTTATTGGTCTCTTTATATTGCTCGTACTCGTGAAGTATTTCACTAATTTTTCGAATCATTGTTAGAAAGTCTTAGCGAGATAGAAGCATCGATTCAAATGAACAGATAATATTACAAATCCAGCTTATTTTTATTGAATGAAAATAAAAATGTACATCTCATGAAAAGTTTGGTTCTTTCCTAGAGTTCGAGTCACACTTTTTTAAGAAATCGGCGCCGAACAGAAATGTTAAGTAATTTGTTACTCACTCTGCCTCTGCATTCCTAGTTACAAAGTCGCTGCTGTAATTGTACTGAAATTTCTTTCGACCGATAAATTTATTGTTGCCGTTGCAAGGAGTGTTCCCAGATGCTAAGTTTCACATGGAGCACATACTATGATCTCAACCTACTAAACTGCGCGAAGAACAATCTGGAACTGTACTTGATAAAAATCACTATCAATAGATTGAGCTGGTGGAGTATATAATAAACACCGGATTTGTGTTTAATATTTAACGCCAGGGAAATTATCAATAAAAACACGAAGAACACAATATTATTCTCCAATTTTTCTTACATTTCGCCTCACATATCCTGGAAAATATATAGACTAGTCGCTTAGGAATGAACCAAAGTTTTAAATCGCGAACGTAGTTCAATTTGGCTATATCAGAAGTGTAATCATAAAAAATAATGGAGTCATAGTGGAACCACAACCTCCAAAGAAGGAGATAAGAGCGCTTGCTTTCGTTTAAATTTTATGACCATGTTCACATATAAACGAATACATCATGGCATTTTCCTTTATTTCTTAGAGAGTTCGGGTACCATTGGACGACAAGGAGCTTCGAATGGTCGCCAAGCAGTTACGGTCAAACAAGCGTGGGGAAATCAGTTACCAGTAAGTCATACACTGATAAGAGCTTTAAAATTTGAATGTTTGTGGTCACTGTGATCGTTAGAAGTGAAGTAGTGGTATGTGGCCCACTTTGCATTCAACCATGTAACAAATCTGAAAATGAAAAATAAAAATACGTAAATATTCCTAATTACTATTGTTTAACTCCAATATAATTTATGTTTTTTATTCTTCTCCGTTCGCTAGCAATAACCAGCATACATTTTTATGTGATTTGTGCCGATGAGGTGAATAGTGTTTTCAGCTAGCTTTACATCGAATGTGCGCTATTATCGCGTTTTGGTCAAGCACATCCAATTTGGGCATCTTTTTAATTCGATTTGACTTCCCTTTAGTCCGTGGCAGAATTCTTAGCATCTTTTACCAGTGACGATGTATCATCTACTGTATCTGTATACTTCGCAGACCAAACGGGTCTCTTTTTGACAGTTTCTGTGGTAGAAACTGTAGGCAAGGAGTTGAACTTAGGACAACTACGTAAATCTTGTATGAGGTGTTCCACTGTCAGTACACTGATCTCGTATAATTAAACAGTCAATTTCCTATTCCAATCAGATACTTAACCATTCTCATCTGAGAGCTTTGTTCCAATAAAGCTTGACAGCAGGGTTGAATTGCGGTTGGTGCGAACTCTGAGGACGGTTTCGTCCACTTACGTCATCTGTCCACTTCTGAGACTCTACGCCAAAGGAAGGCAACTTTTTTGAGTCTGCTTGACAGATTGATCATTTGTCGGGGAGTATGGGGGCCATAAAAAAAATTTTTTAATCATTGGGACTCCAAGTATTATTTTGTTAGCTTTGGGATCAGCATATATAGTACATTTAGTTCAGCCTAACGGGCTAGAAAATTTGCTTGACAGGCCGTATTTTACCAATCACTGCTCTACAATATTAAATACACTTATAAGTAAGCGAATTAAATATTTCTTCAATATTGACTGGAAGGAATAGGAGACAAGTAAGAAAATATCAGAAAACACTACACAGCAATATGTTTCACAACAAAGAGAAGAAAAAGGATAACCTCACATTGGACACAGGTCTGTAGAAAAGGGGAGGAGATTTTAGGGGAATAAACCTCCTCCCGCCCTTTCTTTTTGAAAGAAATTAGGGCATGACATTTGATACTATGGAGCAATCTAAAAAAGTTGGCAACATTAAAAAACAGAACAACACTTCAAGACAATTAAATAATTGCTACGAAAAGGGAGACACGACTTGTTTTAAGTAACACCACCCCCACCCTCTTTCTTGTAAAGAAATCAGGACAGAACATTTGGTACAATGGAGCAATATAATAAAGCGTGTAACATTAAAAAGAGAGCAAAATCTCACGAAAATGAATGGATTGTCTACGATAAGGGAGAAATGACTTATTTTAAATAAAAATACCCCCACCCCACAATTAGCGAAGACGTTTCTACGGCCCTGATTGGACATGAATGAAAATAAAATTACAAGCACAAAGTGAGTATTATATGAAGAAAAAAACTCTTGGTAGAATTAAAATGGGTATGTCTTCGGCTTAAGGCAGTCTTATTGCTGACGAACTTCATCTAAACGGTACAGGACTTAACAAAAAAGTTAAGTAACGTTAATTCATCGAATTTTTATTAATGTCGTAGTGGTGTCAGATGTGTTACCGATCTCACAAATCAGTGGCTCTGCTATACGGCATTACAGAACCAAGGCAACATGAAGCGGCACGATCTACACTGTGTATTGATACCACGACCTAGTTCATTAGATTTATAATTGTTTTTGTGTCTAACTAGCCCTCTAGCATGGACACCGACAAGAAAATGTAGGTCACTTTAAAAGCATCAATACATCGTATACATCAATGCGACTTTTACAGCAGCTTGTACATCAATGCGACTTGTTACAACAGCTTGTACATCAATGCGACTTTTACAGCAGCTTGTACATCAATGCGACTTGTTACAACAGCTTGCACATCAATTAAAAGAAAATGGATTGTATTTGTATACTTCTAGAATGAAGAGGATTTATTTTAATAAAACGCTACATATGTGCAGATAGATTTGTACTTTCGTCTATAATATTAATTTTGCATATTTTCTTTTTGGCTCTCTCTTTAATAATTTGTCAAAACTAGTAGCTGAACTTGATTTATTCATCTAATGATAAAGAGATTGTGACAGTGTAACCAATGTAGCAGAATTTTTGCATTTTACTTGATATTGTTATCATTTTTTGGTGTAAATTCACTTTAACATAAAACACAGCATTTGCACAACTTATACTCCAAGAGAACACGTCGAAGACGTATGTATTGCTGGTTATGAGGGATGGAAAGGCATTCTCACAATATCAAATCAGCATTTGCGAAAAGGAGTTCCTTGAGAAGTTAATTGAATTAAACTGAAGACTGTGTCATAAGAACTAATACGGATAAATAAGGTCACCAGTAGAATCCTTGAAGGCGTATCCTACATTGATAGGGCAGCAAAGAAGATACTGAAGATGTTGGGGGAGCACACACCCTCTTTAAACCCCACTATAGACCTCAAAGTCGTTCCATGTACTGCCATCAAATTGTATGCTGGCTCACATGTCTTCATGGAAAGAGGGAGTCAATCTTAGCAGTTTTGGTGAGCAACAAAGTCCTGGTCTGTTGACAATATCAAAAGCCTTCCTGACATCGACAAGTGCAATTAAAAATGGCCGATTTTGTTATATATATTTTTCTTGGAGCTGACAATAGTAAAAATATTGTCGATTGTTCTTATTATTAATATTATTCGTATTGTTATTATTATTACTATTATTATTATTACTATTATTATCATTTAATTAGTTTCTGGAATTATCTGAATCGTTTTTCATTGAATTTGATTGTATTCACATCTTTATTTCATCTGACTTAAAGTTGGCATTTGGTTGCACCATTCATGCCAAGTCTATATCCCTCATTGCTATGTATATTGATTGTTGATAATAAAATGATGATAAACTTGTCTGCTTTTCTTTGCAGGGAGTTGGCGAGTACTGTCCGAAACCGCATTGTTGAAAAGAGGGAAGAGCATAAACGATTAGAGATGATACAGATTAAGAAACGAGAAGAGAAACTCCGTGTTCTGCAGTTAGATAAACCTCTTCAGGACATTAGCTATGTATCTGGTCTCCGTAGCATGTTCGGACCCAGGCATAGTGGCAGAGCTTCAGAAACTTCACCAATTCTTGATAGCTTGAGTGTCAAATCTAGTTTCACACCCCTTCCTCGTATAAGGACTGGGAGAAACATCAACTTAGTTCATATACCGGTATCTGAGAAAACAGCACAGAATACAATGCTTCATAAAGATGGATCTCTCCAGAGAAGTTCCATTTTGTTTAACAAAGATTCAGTGCCTAGAGATAGCTCATCACAAGAATATGATCAAAGTTCGAATATTACGGGTCAGAGGCCTGGCTCATCATATGTCAGTGAAATAAAAATGCACCAAATGTCTAACAGCCTGTCTAGACGACATAGATTTATGTAACGTGTCAATTAAACAATCTAGAAACTGATTAAGAGTGGCTCATAAGAGCATATGCCGCGGATATATTCTCTACAATCTAGCTTCTCCTTAGATTAACGCATCAGGTCTTTCGAGGGGATGCCAGTGTCACTGGGAACGTTCATCGTTTCTCTTTTGCAAGTTGCCTGTTATTTCCTATCTTCTCTATCCCTCTATGTTCCATGCCAATTTTCTGACTTTCTTAAATGAACTAGAAAGTATCAACAATTTGAATACTTTTTGTCAAACATACCTTTGCAGATTGAATATATTTTTCCTGAAATTTATCTACTCGTACTATCTGATATCCATGGTTTCTAGATCAGATAAGAAGAAAACATTGAAGGATTAATAAATTATATACTGTTAAAAACGCAAATTTTTGGAGTTACTTTGATTAAAGATATTCACTGATTGGATATAATTCAACCTATCGAATGTGTCCACCTGGTCATTAACTTCTCGTTGTTACATGAATTGTACTCACCTCATTATTTGTGAGGTCCTGAAATAGGTCACGGCCAAAACAACTTTTTTGGCAATAACTCGTGACAGGTTCATGAGAATCCCATGAAACTTACTGAACACAAAACTCTCTTACCATATTATTTAATACATATAAAATATTGACGGTCTTCGAATACATTCAGTTGAAAGTGCAATGCGAAGTATGATTCATTTCATTACAGAACAACGTAGTGTTCTTTAGATAAGATTAGATAAGATAAGAACATGATCTTATTTGCTTAAAAATTATGTCTGTGGAATGCAGATAGATTCTTCTTTGTAACATGTCCCTTTCTGAACGCAGTCTTTACTTTCACCATGTACGCCTCTCGGGTCTGTGCACGCTGTTCTGTTTCTTCTAGTGGCATATTCAAATTGGTATCGATACCCTTTGTCTATCGACGTCTTGGCGGCCTCAATTAATTTGTCATAGAACATTTTCATCCATGTTAAATCTTTTTAACAATGCCTTTGTGTATGTCTAACATATGCTAACTTGCTTTTTTTAATGTTTTAATGAGCCCATTTTTTTCTATGTTCACGGCTACCTCTGTGTTGGTCTCTCTTTCTGCGATGTTGTAGGACGTTTCTATAGCATTTCATTTCAAATGCTGATATTTTCTTTTCCATAGCGAAAGTCATTGAATAGTTCTCAAAACCATAAGCCGCCAGTGAAAAAATACAGCTACTTAATAGTTGTAACTTTGCTTTCCTGTTTATCCCTTTACCAGTGACATATTTTGTTATGTTTGTTGTTATCTCTTTATGGTCTCTACCGAATAATCTCTTGTGTTGTTAATCAAAATGACCACTCACAAAAAATATGATAGACATAGCAATTTAATGGCCAGTTATATTTAAAAATGGCCAAATACTGGAAAACCTGCCAAGAAAATTTATTAATATAAGATATTTCCAGTTTACTGAACATTGACATTAAAAAGAAACATGGCGCATTCAATGTTGATAGAAAAATTGATTTTGGTGTTTAACTTCCTCACAACCTCATCTAATGTCTATCTGATTATGGTTACTCATAGGGTTTTCAACATTCTTCTGTAGGACCAAATCATTATTAATTCAGTTTTCTATTCCTATGCTTGCTCGTTTTCCATGAGTTGATTTCAAACAACAGAAGGTTTTCTATACATTTCCTGTTTGTGTCACCTTTGACCTCTTTTCTATCTTTTCGGACATTTCACTAGACATGTGGAAGTTGTGTCGTCCCTACTTGTCGTTTTTTATTTATATGTGTACGTTATCCTTCATAAAGCTCTTTCGGTCGAAACGTCGATCTGTGTGTGTGTGATTATGTTTGTTTCGTATTATTAGCAAAACTTTATTACCCCGTTTCACGCTTGACCTGTTGGATTTCAGTTTTGTGAAGTGAGTACATATTTTCAAACAACAGAAGGGCTTTTATTTCTAACAAATAGAAATGACTTTTTGTTATTTAGGTTGGCATGTCTTTTGTATTATTTAGGTTGTCATTCTTCCAATTTTTTTATTTAGGCTGTTCGTCAGTCTTTTTTCAATATTTATGGCTGAGTCCTTCTGTTTTGTGTTTGTTCAGCGAGTTATGGTCTATTTTGCATTTGTTTATTATGTAGGCTGAATCCAAATGGTTTTTTTAAATTTAGACTGTCTTTATGTCTTTTATTACTGCTGAGTTGTTTTGTCTCTTTTTCTGTTTGCTTTGTGGTTGAGCGTCGTTCCATATATTTTTTTTAAGTTTTCTTTTCATTTAGCCTGTAGTTTTTGTTATTTAGACCAGCAGAGCTTATTACTGTTTCAATATATTTTTTTGGGTTTAATTTAGAGTGTCTTTTCCTTTTTTTTAATTATTATTTAGCCGGAACCTGTCTGGTATGTTTTTATTCATTTTTTTCATATTTGTTATTTATGTTGTCCTTCTGTCTGTTTTGTTACGTAGGTTGTCTTTTCTTTACGTTATTCGAGCTTAGTCCTTCTCCCGTTTTGTTTTTTACGCTTAGTTCTCGTGTCTGCTGCTATTTATGCTTAGTTTTTCTGTCTTTGTTGTTATTTGGGCATAGTCATTCTTTCCTTGTTGTTATTTAGGTGTAGTCTGTCCAAGCTGTTATTTGGGCTTAGTGCTTCTATCCGTGTTGTTAATTAGCTTAGTCCTTCTGTGATTGTCTTCTTCTTCTGCGTTCGCTCTCATATAACCACAACGAATATTTCGTGTGATTTCCGCCAGGGAGCGTGAAGTACGTTGTGCTGCAAGTTCCACAGTAGAACTGTGATTATTTGCACTCCGGTTGGCCACTTGTGGTCAGGACTTCCGAGGTCCAGCACATCCGTTTTCGTCATTCCTTTATTTCGGATTTGCTCCCTAGTCCGTGACAGCCTCTATCTGTCGCCGGGCACGCTGGTGTGTAGTGCCTCTTCGCCAAGACGCCTGTCGAGCGCGTCTATCTGGCACGAGGTGCTCCATCGTCTATGACTCCATCTCGTGAAATTGGACGTACTCTGCCTGTGTCCATCGGGTACTGAACCGTTTCTCATCTGCGAGCCTGGTTCCGTATGAGGAAGAACTCGTCAGAAGAGTTGGACCCTGGCTCGTTCGCCCTCCTACCCGAGGCGTCGTTCACAGACATCGTGAACCCCCTCGCACAAGTTCGAGTCTCACACCACGCGTTTGAGAGCAAATCGTTCTCGAGCTGAGCGACCTTGTCCCAATAGCGCCTGGGCCCATCAGGTACTGAACCCTTTCTCTCTGCAAGTGTATTTCCGGTATAGGAAATCTTGACAGTAGAGTTGGGCCAGGACTAACATCGTTGTCCCTTTCATGCCTAAGCCCATCGGGTACGGAACCCTTTCTCTTCGCGAGCATATTTCCGGTTTAGGAAGGCTCGACATTAGAGTTGGTTTAGATCTTCTTCCTTTTCCGAACGCCCACGATTGGGTCTGGGTCTCTGCCTATAAGGATCACAGGTAACTAGAAGCTCGTCTCGAGCTAACAGAGCTTGTAGTTCCCCTTTCCTATGAACTTTTCACTTTCCATTTGCAGTTCGCGCTGCCCTCTGACACTGTTCTGCCTTTTCATTGTGTCATTGTACTCATTATGACATATATGTGTTTCTCGTCATACATCCACCTTTACGTGCCTTTTACATTGGCCGCACCTCCAATGTTCTGACTGGATATTGTATGATATGGTGACAGTGTCGCTGTATGTGGTGATGCAAATGGTGTCGGAGATATTGTCTGTCTCTTTTGCAGTCAAATCTCGTTCCATCTGCTACCATAATTAAATTGGCGTAATGGAAAAATTAAAAAAAATAATGTGGAATGTCTTAGAGCTTATTGTAATCTTTGAGAGTTTACAATATATATCGTATATAAAGATGATGATGACGAAGATTATGTTAGAAGTGGTTGTTGTTGCTGAAGGTGATGAGGATGACGACGAAGTCTGCTATGTGTGTGTCCAAATGATTTATGATTATGGTAGACTAGTCTCCATATCTGAGAAACAAAGTGGTGATATAGCGAAAAAACTTCTACTCGAATTGCGTTGGCATCCAATGCGTTCAACTACCTAACAAACACCTGGAAAAAAAAACAATAAGTAAATAGGTTCAACTACGACTGCGTAATTCCAGCGTAATATATGTATTAACATATGACTGTTAAAGTTGGAACATAAAAAAAATCACTGAGGAAGAAATTATATTCATTTGAAAATAAATGTCTCTGAAAACTCGTGAATATTGGTTGGGAAGAATAATGAACATAGACTACCTCTACGAGCATTAAAATTGGTACCAAGTGACACAAGAAAGAGAGAATGACCAGAGAAACTCCTCGCAGAACAACCATCACATGGGTACGACTATAGGTCTCAACACCATAGATGAACAATAGGCAGTAGCATCATGTAGGTAAAACTAGAAAGCATTGGTTTCTGCCCTATGCACTGTACTCGCTGAAGGAATATAGATAAATTCTCTAGACTCAGTTTAAACCACTTTTTTTGGGAATTCTTACAGCTGACGGGAATTGAACCAGGTGTGTTCTAGCAGCACTGAATCGCTTTGCAACACAAGTAAACAGGTTTTCCGTACTTTACCAACCACATCCCCAAAAATTCCCGTCAGCTGTAAGAATTATTTTCATTTATCCTAAAGCTTCCTACTTGAATTTACTTGTATAAGATATTATTTGAAGCAACATTGTTCTGTCTCTATGTTATTTATGTTTACAAGAAGGCCTTTAGGTCCTTGTGTACGAATATGCATGTTCTGTGTTTGTGTTCCTGAGGATACTTTAATACTTGTACGTGATGTTCGTTGATGTTGTAAAAGTCCTTGTTTCGATTGGTCTGTTCTCAGTGACTTGAGTACACAGGCTGAAAGTCCTGACCGGGGACATCTGTTTTTGGGGATGTGGTTGGTCAAGTACGGAAAACCTGTTTACTAGTGTTGCAAAGCGATTCGGTGCTGCTAGAACAGACCTGGTTTAATTCCCGTCAGCTGTAAGAATTATTTTTGGGGAATTAGCTGAAAGCGCTTTTATCAAATGTGGATATATGATAAGATAACTCCATATTTACATATTAAATTACATTTCTTAGATAACTTTGCCCCTTTCCCTCTACCAGCTGCATATTATTTGGTTGCATCCCTTACTCTTTAATAAGCTGTCCAACCTTCATTAGCTGCACACAACGCAGTATTTGGTCGTGTCTGATCATTTTTGACACACAGAAAACGGCGATACAACGCATTTTCGTCCTCTGGTTACATCCTGCTGGAACGTTAGTAAACTATTGTCCTGCTTCAAGAGAGATCCAGTGGAAATTGGAGAACGAACGATAACAAAATAAAAATAGGTATAGCTGGAAGTTTTCATATACTTTTGTTTAGAATTGAAATTATATAAGAGACCTATAGAGTAGTATGGACCCATAAACACACACAAGCGCTTGAATCATTATTTATAATATAATTTAACAAGAAGAAAACTTATTCATTTCTATTCGGTTGCTGTCTGCAAAGTTCACTTGTTGCTTTATCGGAAATATCAGAGGTTTATCTGATATTAAAGCTTCCTGTTTTTATTAAAACCTGAGGCTCCAAAAATGAAATGAAATAATCGATTTAGAATACAATATGTCTGTATCAGTATTACAAGTAAACTGAAAATCAATCACGAATACAGTTTGCCTGTCAGTATTACAAATATGATGGCATTCTGGATACTATTAGTGTTACTATTTTTATCATAGACTTGGCAATAAACGCAAACTCTCGACAATTGATAATTCTTTAAATTACTGTCAAATTACATTGACAATCAAACACTTACAATTTTCACGTTACTTCATCGATTTTATCAACACACGACCTGTTTAGTCCTTGGTGTTGTCTGTCCATGATTTTCTTTCCTTCATCCCTCTGCTTCTTCTACGTTCGATTGCTCGATGTAGTATTGTTTTGGACAAGGAATTATGTCGACCTACATGTTCAATTCATGCAAGTGATCGTCGTTTTCATATGACCTATACATATATATATATATATATATATATATATATATATATATATATATATATATATATATATATATATATATATATATATATATATATATATATATATATATATATATATCAGTGGCGTATCCTGGGGTGTGAAAGAGAGCATGCAACTTTTAAAAAATGATAATTTTCTACTCACCCAGTTATTTGAAGTTCAGTTCTATTCTGCGGCTCTTTCTGCTAAAGTCCTCTGTTACTTTGTTATAAAAGTCATCATTGCCTTTCATCTCTACAAGAAGGTCTTTTTCAATTGACATCATTGATAGAGCAGAAAGACGACATTGCCCCTGCGAGTTCCTTATGACATTTTTAATGCGTTTTAATGCAGAAAACGAACGTTCCACTGAAGACGACGATGCAGGAATTGTCAATATTAAAATAACTTACATAATGATTCCGAACCACAAAGCCAAACGACTTTCTTATATAAATCATTGTTAAATGAACGGACACATTTTGTTCCTTCTCGTTTCAAACTGCTTAACGCAGGAATCGGTCTGCCCATTTTTACCAAGTCCAATTTTTCATTAAATGTTCGCGATTGAAACGGTCGCTCAAATAAATCTACAACAACATCATTAATAGAATCAGCCATAATAACAAATTGAAATTGAAACCACATCGCTGTGTAAATGTGCGTGTGTGTTGAGTAAGATCACGTGACGTGTACCAAAAGTTACCGGAAATGGCTTACTAAACAAGTGTGTGTGTATGCAATCAAGATTATAATTGCTTGCATTGTTATCATTAGTTTAACATTCAAATAAAAGTACTAGAACATAGAAATTGCACTGTTTCACACCAGTAAATAAATGTTCATCAATCAATTTATTATGTGCCAGTGCTAAATTGTTATAATAGTGATTGAATCATAAAATGTATTAATTTTTTTTTCATCGCAAGCTTACTCTGGAGACAAGGTTATAAAAAAACACACAGTATATCACTGCGCTTATATGTAAAGGGACTATTTTAACGAAAGCAAAAACAAAATTGCTTCAGTGCGGCCACTATACTTTCATATGTGTTGCCAGCACTAATTTTCGGAAAAATTCAGATTTGTGAGAACAATATTTTAAAATATATTTTTGAGCAATGCTGCAAGGGCTAAGTTTGGATGGGGGATAGATCACTGACTGGTTTATCATTTTCGCAACTCTTGAAGGCATGCAATGCTTGCCTTGCTTATGCTTAGCATACGCCACTGATATATATATATATATATATATATATATATATATATATATATATATATATATATATATAATTTCGTACGTACACATTTGTCTTATACTCTCTAACCGCCTCTCCAGATCAGCAATGAGTGTCCAGCACTCACAACCATATACCATAACATAACGTAATATTGAGTTATATATTTTTAATTTTGACACTGATGTTTTTGATGTATTTAACTGTACTACAGTAGCGTCTACACTATCCATGGAGATATAGGTTTGACCAACCTCTTGCTTTAATCCTTTCTGATAGTGGGAAACTCTTTTATTCTTTCAAATAGCAACGCATGGTGATCGCATTCCTGATGTTTGGATGTCCTTTGAATTTTAGCATATCTCTTTATATTGCTTTCAGTGAATACTTTAAGATTTCAATGAACAATACCAAGAGTCTAGCAAAAATGTACTAACTTTAACTGGATAAAACTGAAAACAGATGCCTATATGATACCACTAGTATGTGCAATAAGAGGATATTGTGACCAAAATTGACTCTTTATTTAGTGCTCAATACTTCTGCTGCTTGTGCAATATTTTAATTATTTTATATCACGTAGAAATTAAACACAAAATATTTTACTAAGATGACTTGGGGACTCGGCTAGTCCTACTAGTAAAATTACCGCATGCCACGCGTGTGTGGTAAAAGTCGACAACAATCCAAACAACAATAAAAAAGGGCAAACAGTGGTGAGTGTTATCATAATTCGAATGGGTGATTAAAAACTTCAAGGTTTTGTGCAAGTAACACTGATAAACAGGTTGCGACGCACATGCTGAGCTACTAGCGATATGGTACAAACGTCTAGTGGATCTTGTAAAATATTTAATGTAGGCCTATACATATCACTTTACATGAGATCTGTTGGAAGTTACAGAACGAACACTAATAAACGCATACACGCACAAAATCAGAAAAACACACGTTGGAATAATGTTTGATATTTATCTTATGAACAAATATGATGAGCTTATGATATCATCAATGAGCTTATGATATCATCAATGAGCTTATGATATCATCAATGAGCTTATGATATCATCAATGAGCTTATGATATCATCAATGAGCTTATGATATCATCAATGAGCTTATGATATCATCAATGAGCTTATGATATCATCAATGAGCTTATGATATCATCAATGAGCTTATGATATCATCAATGAGCTTATGATATCATCAATGAGCTTATGATGAGCAAATGATACATCGTGTGAAGTGAAATCTTGCAAAATTAACGCTATGTTAACTGCGCATCTTATTCACAACTGCTTATCCAGGAATAGGGTAATAAAGTTTTGCTAGTAACTAGAGACACACATAATAACACACACACACATCGACGTTTCGACCAAAAGGCATTTATCAAGACAATAATTGAAACAAAATTAAAACATATAACAGAAAACGAACAGTAGTGACATCGACGGTCACATTGGTATGTGTAGTATTATAGTATATGTAGCAGATACCACACATACCAATGTGACCGTCGTTGTCACTACTGTTCGTTTTCTGTTATATGTTTTAATTTTGTGTCAATTGTTGTCTCTATAAATGCCTTTTGGTCGAAACGTCTATGTGTGTGTGTTATTATGTGTGTCTCTAGTTATTAGTAAAACTTTATTACCCTATTCCTGGATCTACCTGTTGGATTTCAGTTTTGCGCAGTAAGTATATATTATCGATTTTCCACATCGGCTTATCCCAAATATAAATAGGTTGTGTCCGTTATTTATTACGGATTAGGCAATCGTATGCAATCTTGTTTTGTTTTCAATGTGATTGATGTAATTATATGGAACGTGTGCAGAACGATATTTTGTAAACGTCTCCTTTAAAATTTACATAATATGGGCCATAGGTTTCTAACCTAATAATTACTCAGTTGGATAGCACTGATAACCTGAGTTCTTAGAATATTTGTGACATTGATATCAGAAAGTGTTTCACTGATGGTCCTATTAAGTTTGCCATTGGATGTCAATATATATTTTTTTATTGGTGTTTATTAACATTTTATAATGAATATTACATTCATGTTTTAGTTAGTTTGTTTTTTTTAATTTTTTTTTATTTTTTTTTGTGGGTAGGTCCCACAACCTACGTTTTGTCAGTATTTTTTTTCTTTCTATTTCTGTGTTGGTTTTTTGTACTTAATTTTCTTCGTATACGTTTTGTTTCACATCTCTTCTTTAATAATGCATGCATCAATCAACATTTTGTGTTTTACACATTGTTGTGATTATAACTGTGAATGCTGAAAATCCACACAATCAATAGATACTCGCCGGTATGTTGCCGGCACCCGAAAGGGGAGAAAATAATAGCAACACTAAATATCGTCCATGCATGTCGTAAGAAACGATTAAGGAAATTATGGGGTGGAGTTGCCTGTCCCATCTAATACAGTGTTAAAATTACCTAGAAGCTATGCTGAAGTGGGATTTCTCCGTCCGAAATGAGTAGATATTGCAGCAAAGCTGAAAACCATGACACAATGCATTCCGTTTTCCTGACTACATTCTGCTAACCTGCATGAATTTGAGAAAGAACGCAGAAGAAGATATAAAAATGACGACATACTAAATTGATCATCTTTAAATAATACTGTCCTCGAATAATACTGAACAAATAATGGACAGACTTTAAAACAAGTGAATCATTGAGGGAAAAACCCAACAAAGAATTTGTGTCAAGTTAATTTTTTTTTAAGACCTTAAAATGATATCAGGCAAATACTCAGAAGAGCATACTTTGTAAACATACATTCATGTGAAAAGAAGAGAACAAAAGATAATTATGTCCACCGAAATAAACGCTAATCAAAACAAACAACAGAGAAAGCTCAATGTTGGAAATAATAAATACACATGAACTACACCAATTAGTAACGAGGCGCTTAATATGACATGAAATGACTACTGTCTAATATGACATCTATGCTCAGTATGAGCTATATGACTACGACTATTAACCACTTCATTGCACTCAAAGCAGGTCAACAGGTACTCTTGTCTTCACCACTATATTTCAATGTATATTTATGCTAATCGTTCTTTAACGCCGGGGATCCTACATCGGACATGTCCTACGCGCAGACACCAACAGAATACACCACCAATCTCTTGAATGGATACCTACAGGCAAAAGAGCAAAGGGTAGACCAAAAGAAACACTCAGAAGAAGAATACTTAGAGAAAGTAAAACAACCAATATTCATACTATTCAAGAACTGCACAGAATAGCTTTGAACAGACAGAATTGGAGAGATCTGACCTCTGCCCTATGCGCTAACTTAGCGCAAAAGGAAAATGAATGAATGAATGAATGAATGAATGAATGAATGAATGAATGAATGAATGAATGAATGAATGAATCGTTCTTGTAGCACGTTTGAGTTTGTCAAATAGAATTACAGTTCTTCATCTACTGTATCACTTTTAATAATTAATTCCTCTAATCCCAGCTTTGATATATCATCAGTCGCAGTGTCCACATCTTGCAAGTGCTCATATAACAACTTCAACACATCCTGCAAGTGCTCATATAACAATTTTAACACATCCAGCAAGTGCTCATATAACAATTTCAACACATCCAGCAAGTGCTCATATAACAATTTTAACACATCCTGCAAGTGCTCATATAACAATTTTAACACATCCAGCAAGTGCTCATATAACAATTTCAACACATCCAGCAAGTGCTCATATAACAACTTCAACACATCCTGCAAGTGCTCATATAACAACTTCAACACATCCTGTAAGTGATCATATAACAATTTAATACATCCTGCACGTGCTCATATAACAAGTTTAACACAGCCTGCAAGTGCTCATATAACAACTTCAACACATGCCCCTCATCCAGCGCCGTATATGCAACTTTGATAATAAGTATTACCTAAAAAAGATAATTCGTCGCTGGTATTTTTTTTTTTGTGAGGGGGGGGGGGGACTGATAGGGGGAGTGACACCATATTTTTATGTATTTCTTATTGCTCAAAGACAACAGAGATGTGGTTCTATAGAAGAATAGCTTGTTTAGCTTATAGGTATATCATGCACTGACCCCGATTGTTCAGCAGAGCCCGGATTGGATTCATCAGCCACGTCAGCACTCACAAATAATCAAACCTAACTTGGATCTCTTTCAATGTCATGCTCATCTTCGCTTGCGATGGAGGAACACCATTACGTCATGCATCTATTTGTAACCCCTCAAAGTCCCCCCTTCCCCTTAAAATCCCTTTAACTACGGGCTTGTCTCATCCATTTTCAACTTTCAGCTTATCGATACCTTGAATACAAGCCAGTTTACTTTCTCATTAGCACGATTCCTGCATGACCCGGGCATGAAATCTGTGTTATACCCTCAAGGTCGCAATTAGATATCGATGATATCTCATCAACACTTATATCGAGACTAGCTATTTTTGGTCTTTCAAAGCATGGACTTCCGACCCAAGATGGCGAAGAGAACGTATGTGTTCTCATATGGTCATATATAATCGGATGTTCCTCCTGAAACTTCCAACAGAAGTGTTGTGCCAAGAATATCCTTATGGGTGTGTTGAAATTTTAGCTTGGAATTTGTGGAGAATATAAAATGCTGTAGGAGAGTTCTGAGAATACCATGGACAGCAAGAAAGACCAACCAAAACATGCTAAGAAAAATCAAAGTTCAAGAAGGCTGGCTTTGAAACACCATATTAAGAAGGAAGTTACGTTTTTTCAGCCATATGGAGAAACACGATGACATGGAAAGTGTGTTGTTGGATGGGGGCGAAAAAAGGCAGTAGAGGCAGAGGCCAACCAAGACGTCGTTGGACAAGATATATTCAGTAATGCATTCATATGTCGCTAGAGAAAGCGGGACAACTTTCCAGAGACTGCTGGAATTTCAAGAGATTCATAAGGAAGACTACGTTCTTAAAAGAATACGTCACATGGCAACAAAACGTGGATTGATTGTCTGACATAATGATTGCCTTAATTAGAGTTTCATATACCGGTGGTTATTTTAGAGCTGTAATAACCTTAACTTCCATCCTCATACTGAATGTAGCTAGTTATCCAGTACATCTTCTTTACGCTCGACCACAACTACCAGTAGTATAACTTCCTATAACGACACAACGAGACACACACTGCGCAGATTTATCAGTGAGTACAATAGCGTCATAATACCCGATGTTATAGACTATCAGTTGATAACTTCAAAGGGTTGCTCTTCCGTTACCCCAGTCTCGACATCCCCTGCTAATGATAATTAATTAATTAATTAATTAATTAATTAATTAATTAATTAATTAATTAATTAATTAATAATAATAATAATAATAACAATAATAATAATAATAAAACCCATCAGGGTTATAGGTGTGCCATATTGAGTCATTTGGTGCAGAAAGATCTCCAGGCATCTTTATCCTCTACCATTCTGATGAATTTGGAAAAGCCCAGTCCTTTATATTATTCAGCTGTCTTCTTCTATCCACCTCGTCTTCTACCACTCTCCACCGCACCTTGAAGAGCATCTCTCGTCATTTGGGAATGTCTCATGACGTGCCCGTACCACCGGAGTTTACGAAGTTTCACTGTTTCAACAAGGGCTCTTGTTGACGCGCTAATAAATTAATTGTATCATACACAAACACATTGATTTTATGCTCTTGGTAAGATACCCAACCCAGGTCCATTGCATTTGTTTTCACATTCCTAGATTCTTCTCTCTAAGTCCGCAGTTAGAGTCCAGGTTTCACAACCATACAAAAATATTGACAAAAGCAAAGATTTATATAAGTTTTTATTAAAGATTTATATAACACTAAATCTTAACAATAAATCTTGTCATTGAGACCATGGCTATTGTCAGTCTTTTCTTAACTTCCCCTGTTGATTCACCATCACCACTAATTTGGACTCCGAAATAAGTGAACGTCTAAACCTCCTAAGTCCTCGATTGTTAAGCTTTATATTGGTTGGAACTAAATAACAATAACGTAGTCATAACATTATGAAACCATATTATGATTTCATCTATCGGGCGCTATTCTTCTCATGTGTGTAAAGTCGAGAGTATGGTACCCTATCCAATTTTTATGTCATCCATGACATGACGAGCTTGTTTCCTGTGTCCTTTAGTTCATTAGTACTCTTATGTAGTTGTAATCTCTGTTCTGATTGTAGCACGCACGTCTGATTTTATTTGGATGAGAACATGATGGGATAGCCGTGATAATATCTCATTGTCGTAATGCTAGTATCCCTAGTGCAGAACTTATTAGAACCTAACAATGTATTTTTGACAACAGTTATGTCCAAATCTTAGTAGTTTCAATGCATTTTTAATGTCCTCTGCTTATAATTTCGGTTCTACTTATAATTCCTTTCCGACGTGGTTCAGAGAGCGTCTGTGACGGCCAAGGTACCGAGCTCGAAACTCGCTTCAGGCAAGTATGCATTCGGACCGTTCAGAAAGCAATGACAAATTACTGAACGTAGATACTCCAATAAAATCACTATAGCCAAAAAATGTTGGGTTGATAGTTACATCCTGTATATACTATCAATTTTATTTACTTATAATTTCACAGATGACGTCTATAAATTACGTGAACATAGTTATCAATTTCCTAAACCCCCCCCCACCCCCACTCCTATTTAATCTTGTGTCAGCTGTCAGGAATTCAGGTAGCTTCTGGTTAATTATGTCAAAGAAATGTGAACCTTCCTTTATACCCCCCCCCCTTCAAATCCCAGGGAATTTTAGCATAAAAAGTAACACTACATGTTTTGTTTCCCAATTTTATAACACATTTTCAAATTCAAACAATGTAATCGGTGTTTGTGGTTCTGATAATATTTCAATACGGGATGTTCGTTGTTGTTGTAATAGTCCTTGCATCGATTGGTCCGTTCTCGGTGACTTGCGTACACTGGTTGAAAATCTTGACAAAATCACATCTTTTTATGTGATTGGTCACGTACAGAAAACCTATTTACTTGAGTTGCAATGCGTTTCGGTTCCGTTAGAACCGTTAGGACATCAATTCCCGTCAGCCCTAATAATTGTTTCATTTATCATTATCCTTCCTACTTGAATTTACTTGTAAGCTTAATTTGTTTTTGTACTTGGTAAAACATTTTTTTTTTTATATTCTGCCCTTTGCTCTTATCTTTCTCCACATTCCAAAACAACACACATACGTCCTATAATCAATGATTATGAAGTCGACATGTCCTTGATCTTAGTAAATCGTTTATTTCAGTGATTCTCATGGATGCCTATGGTACCGCATTGTTGCATTGTTTTCGACGGACCCAGGGTTAACAAATAACCAAGATCCCAAAAGTACTTCCTCGTGGTGCACCCTGGGAACAGAAGTACAGCCGCTCGTGCTGTTTCTGGCAAACACTTTTGGGATCGTGTCCGTTAATGTGTAGACTGCAGGTGGAATGAGAATTGACTGCAAAAGGACAAGCAATTTTTCCGACACCTCTATGCCAACACATGCAGTGTTACTGTCTACCCACAACGGCGCAATGACAAATCGGCTCGAGAATTGGAAGGAAGAGGGGCCAGTGTAATTGTCACGAAATGGGTAGATGTCACAACGAATATTAAGGGTCGAAAAGATAACATATTGAGTACAATAGTGTAGCACAGCGATAGAGATAAAACGGCAAAGAAAAATCGAAACTACAGTTTTGTTTAGCTCGAAAATAAGCTTCTGGTTCCCTGTGCTTAAAAAAAAAATGTAGGCTCAGATAAGGACGAGGGGATCACAATGTCATTGAATTACACCTCGACTAAGAGGGCAAACGACCTCGGGTCCAACTCTAACGATGATGATTTTGTGTACCGGATACCGGAATCATCTTTACTATACCGAAATCATCTCATTACATAGATCTCAAGGAAGCCAAAATAAGTACTGTGAGGACTCCTTAATGACCTCACTGAAAGTTTTTTACATAGACCAAGATACATGGGAAGAACTTGCACAAAATATATCTACATGGCACTCTACAGTTAAAAATGCCGTATCATCTTGTGAAAAGAGGAGAAATGCAGCAGCTCAACAGCGGAGAACTTCTAGAAAGTCACGGGTAGACTAAAAACCGTCTACAATAGTCATATCATGCCCGACTGTCCAAGGACAATTTCTACTCGAATATGTCATATACAAACTCATTAGCCATATACGAACTCATAGGCGCAGGCATATCTCTAACTAATTTTCAGAAGTGGATATAACAAATGGTCATCATCGCTTGTGATGAACGAACAGCAAATAATACCGGAATCATGCTCGCGGAGAGAAAGGTTCAGTTTCCGATGGGCACATGCACAATATGTCAAATGACAAGTTCATTGGCAGCGGAATACCTCGCGCGACATTGACGTAGTCGACCCAAGCCTAAATCCCTGACTAGCGTCTCCACGGAAACTGCCACGCAGGGACATGTCTTGGCCTGTGAAGTCCAAGGGCACAGTGGATGAAAAACCGTCACGGCTTAGACATCTACACGTCCATCATCTGGCGACAGATAGGAAGTCTGTCACAGACTAGCGAATCCAATCAACTAGCGAATTAAAGGCATGACTTACACGGATGTGCTGAGTCTTCCGGTGTGCAAATAGCGTAGCTATGATGTAAACCAGCAGAACAACGTTATCTCACGTATCGGCGGAAGTCACACGAAAATTCGTTTTGGTTATCAGAGTGCGAACGCGGAAGAAGAAGAAGTGATTCTTAACAGGGAAGGAGGGGTATATGCTACGGTGCCACTGAGACTTAATGGGCACGGATAAAAAGAATTGAAATTGGGGACCACTAACCCGTTTAGACGGAGCGAACAGCTCAGGATGACAAATATATTTAATAAAATTAAGTACTATGTATATCAGAAATGAAAAAGAATTGTTAGGTCATCATCATCTTCAAGTGTCATCTCCGCAACGCAGGTGGATTACAACAGACCTCCAGCATCCCATATCTCTTGTTTTGTTGGTGCACTCTGCTTGACTGTAGTCTGTCCATCTTGTGATATTACTCTCACACATGTATCTGTGCCTACTTGTTGCTCGCCTCCCTTCAACTTTACCCTCAAATAAGATCTTCAGCAATGTCTTTTAAATAATATTCACAATATTTTATTTGCTGGATCTTTATTTCCTTTAATAATTCTTCATACTAAGTGTTGTTAGAACATCTTTGTTTTTTTTCTTCTCTTTTCATGTTATTATGTCATACCCCTTTACACTCTTTCAGGACTTGATTATGTTTAGGTTTGGACCAAGTTAATTTTATAAAAATTTCCTTATATGTGTTTTTTATTGTATCACTTGACATACTAATATTGATAAATAGTGTATGTGTAATATATCATTGGAAAGGGGAATGGATACAGAATATGAATATATAAGTACATTGATGGTATGTGATTACTTCACAAGGTTAGAGTTAGCCATGTGAAGTAATATAATATCAAATCAAAGCCAGTATACTGGCGATTGGTTCTGTAGACCCATAGTATAAAGCCAGTATACTGGCGATTGGTCCGGAAAGAAAAGAGACCATGGTAAAAAATGTTGAGAACCACTTATTTAGACAATACGGTAACCCCTTTCTTTTAAGAATGGTTGATTCTGTGCACTTTAACCTTAATGCCTTTTTTTTCTGGCATAGTTTCTTGTGTCAATATATTGATCGTCACTGTGTTTGGCAACTTTAACTAATGTCATATGTTCATTGGTCATTTATTTATGTTTCGTTTGAGTAGCCAATAAAATTCACAGCAATAGTCGGATTTTACGCAGTGACGTAAAATTGGTTTGGACACAGGACTTCCAAATACAAGTCACACCTGTCTGTTGTTCACAAAATGCTATTATTATCGACACATCATTGAGAACTGTACATACCCTATAATATATGTCACCAAGACTGACATGATTGTAAAATCACAATAGCAGTTGAGTTAGAGAGCAAACATCATTCTAAATATGAAGGTCGGTCTACAAATTGTGTTAGCAACTTGTATATGTTTTGCAACTGCGAATGACCCTAACGAACAGCCTCAGCAGATCCACATCGCCTATGGCGGTAAGTTAATATCTGTCTTTAAAATCCATTGTTTGCACTTTTTATTTAATATATAGTATAGTTATTTTTGTTTAGGCCATTATATAGGCTATAGATCCACGTTGATTCTCAATCGCCTACATATCCCTTTTAGTAGAGCAATGGTTAGGTACTTGAATAAAATTTACTATATAACTATACTATACACTGTATACTACTGTATGTATAGTGACTGTAAAGTGAACTATAGTGACCATGCATACTATGCAGCATAGTGCTACATAATTATTACAAATAATATATAAGATAGCCTTAAAAATTGCAATTCAGTGACACCTTAACCAAGTTTGTATGTCAATCCTGAAAAAAGTTTGTTTTTTTTCTAATGAATTTGACATCACAATAATTTACATGAAACATATGTAAATATAGGAAAATGTAAATAAAACACGTGATCACAAAATAATAAGTGCATATTGATGCGTTCAACATAAATAAGCAGTGAGAGGAAAATGGAGTGATATCTTCTTTATCATTCATTCTCAAACTCCCGCTGGATCTCCCTTGTAGCAAGACCATTGTCCTACTAGATTTCTAGCAGGATGTAGTCCAGAGAATGGAAATGCGTTGTGTCACCGTTTTATTTGTGCCAATGGCCTGACACATCCGTCTTTGGCGGGGAGTGATATTATAATAATAAACCTAAGCTAAGTGAAAATGAGACAAGAAGACGATGAAAACAATGAAAGGTAATGGCTAGAAGACGAATATAAATAAACCAAATATTGGAGGATGTCAGACAAAAAGGAAGTGCCGCAGTAACCAGACAAATAGAGGTAAATGCAAATAAAGTACATAGATTACTAGAAAACTGTCAGTATAAAATAATAAAATATAGAAATAACAATAAAACAGAACAAATACAATTGTCAACGTGTCTGTCCAATTGGGACCGTTATGAAGACAACAAAAACAGTTAAGAACACAAAACCATAACGAATTTAACCAAAATGGCTTGGAGAATGATTTATCTCACCAGAAAATCATCACCCAGTGACAAATCGAACGCAACACAATATTAATAAGTGCATATTGATGCGTTCAATATGTATAAGCGGTGAGAGGAAAATGGAGTGATGTAATAATAAACCTAAGCTAAGTAAAAATGAGAAATAACAAGAAGAAGATGACTTAAACAATGAAAGATAACGGCTAGAAGACGAATATAAATAACCCAAATATCGGAGGGTGTTATATAAAAAGAAAAATGGTTAAAGAACTTAATAAATCGAGGAGCCTACAAGAATTTTCAACATTTAAAAGAGTTATAATGCATTTAACTTACTTCGAAGCACTAAATTCTCTATTACTTCAGTATGTGATAAAATATCTGTCAGAATCAATTACCACCATGTGTAGCACAAATGTCCGGTCCCGAATCATAGACCTATACCCTTAATATGGGCATAGATGCAATTATTCTTAATATTTCTTTAAAATCTGAGCATAAGTTAGGAAACCCTGATCACAGTAGTCCTATATAGCCTTGAATAATATTTATTGTACATGTGTAAACCGGATGTCCAAGTACCTACTATATATAAGGCCTAAGCTTAAATCAAATACATAGTCATAATTTCTCTTCTGTCTTTTGCTTCTTCTGCGTTTGTTCCCAAACTTCTTCAATTTTAGATTAGCAGGATGTAGTCTGGAAATGTATAGTGAGAGCTTCAAGGGAAAATGACTGGCCAGTGAACAGAAGAAATGCTTCAAGTGCTCTCTCAAACTCAGTATCTCTAAAGAACATCGACACCACATTCTGGGATTCTGTCACTCAGAATCACCCATTGTAACTCTGCAGTACCAGCAAAGGTGCATGCATCGCTGAGAAGCATCAAATCTCAGAGGCATGGAGAAAAGATGCTGCCCAAAAAGACAGAGCAACAAACAAACAGATTCCCAATTCTGATCATATGTGTTTCAAATGTGCCAGGGGATTCTATGCCCTAATTGGACTTTTCAGTAATTTCCGCACACACCATTGAGATGCAACAACACAAAAACACATCTGACTTCAACATGGCTTCTGGATCACTTTGACCGGTTCTTTCTTGTTAATTAACTCAAATTATTTGAAATTGAGAAATAGAAAAGTACCCTTTGACCGTATATGGGATGAAACATCCAACTTTACCCTATAACTTCATTTGTTGCCTCATACAGCAGGCATGGAAGGGGAACAGTGTTGCTATTACAGAGTAGATACCAGAAAGTCAAGTAAATGTGTACAGTGTAGTTTTCAGAATTTCTGCACCAAGTCTGTGAAGCATGGACAGAATAGTAGGCCTATAATGAGTAATGCCAGGCTAACTAGGACATTAAATCATTTCCTCATTATACTCTACTTAATTCGGAAATAGAAAAATCCTGTAATATAATAAAATACAAAATAGTTGAAATAGTGAGGTACTGATAAATATAAATTTATAGTGTCCATCTGCTGTCATCCTCAGTCTCTCTCACCTTAAATCTTGCCTATTGTAACTTATTCTCCAAACACCTTCTTGCTTGTTTTCCAGCTGTCAATGGTACTCTCAACATTCTTCTATAGAACAATATCTTTATTGCCATTAATCTTCCAATATCCTGTTTATTTATTATTCAAGACAAGCATCCATATGTTAGAATCTTGAATGAATATATTTTACATCTTCTAACAGATAATTTTTCCAAAATGATAATAACATGGAATACATTCAACGATACTGCTTCAGCTGTTCTTTATGGCTTGTTTTCAAAGAACCTTACCCTGTCACAGCAAGGTTTCAGTTCAAAGTTTGTAGATGGAGGTGATGAGCAACGTTTTCAGTTCATCCATAAAGTGGAACTCAACAGTTTGAATCCCAATACCACATATTGTAAGTACTGCTGAATACTGTTTAAAATTATTTAAAAATTTTTTATCAATAGTTATTTGTTTATGACCATCTTAAGGGAGGTAGTGGTAGTGATTAGGGACTGGGAGGTACTAAGATACTTTGTGATCTCAGATGACAAAGGTATCAGGTTCAATCCTCACTACAGACAATTGTGCATTCATACTGTTCAGAAAACAATGGCAATCTGTTAAATATATGTATATTGCCTTGAAAATCACCACAATTAAAACGTGATTGGTTGAGCGCTATATCCTAAATAGGATATGCTAAAACGTTTAGTCTATATCCATCAACACTGTCAACATCAAAATATGATAATCCTGATTTTATATTACATTACATTTTACCGGTAATCTAAATTACATATTAATGGAATTTGTTATTGAACATGGGGATCTTTATGATGTAATGCTCAGTTATTTGCCTAATGCTTAAGAGGCTGCAGGTTTGAATCTGGCATTTTTTTATGTCTTGTTTACATGATTACTTTTTCTGAGATCCCTGGAGGTACTTGAAATGAATGGTTCTCTTGGCAGGTGGTGTGTTGCTTCATTGAGAAACATGGAGTATATGTGGGAAAACCTGAATACAATGAAGTCAACCCTCTATATATTTTAAGCCTTTTTTTAATTATAGGTATATCTTTTTCATATGACCCAATTATGTTCCAAACAGGATGATGATGGTTAATATAATTTTTATTATTGCATTTATTATTATACCTTCAAAACGACAACAAACACATTCCTGGTCTATTCCGGTGCTATCATATGGATGTGAGAGCTGGAAACGCTCTTTATCTTCAGAAAAGAAATTACTGAGTTTCGAGAACACATGTCTTCATAGGATAACTAACACCCATTGGAGTGAATTCAAATCGAATGATAAAATCAGAGAAGTGACACCAAAATTTCATCACAGATTGTTATCAGAAAATACCGTTGGTAGTACATCGGGCATGTCCTACGCGCAGACATCAACAGAATACACCACCAATCTCTTGAATGGATACCTACAGGCAAAAGAGCCAGGGGTAGACCAAAAGAAATACTCAGAAGAGCAATACTTAGAGAACGTAAAACAATCAATATCCATACTATTCAAGAACTACACAGAATAGCTTTGAACGGACAGAATTAGAGAGACCTGACCTCTGCCCTATGCGTTAACTTCAGCGCAAAAGGAAAATGAATGAATGAATTTATTATTATTACAATACAATAAATCTTTGTTTGTTCCATTCGAGACAATCCTATGAATCTGTGTGCCATCTCAGTTATGCAACTAGGAAGAACCTGTACTTTTGTCAGAAAGGCTATGGGTTGTCAACTGCTTCCTGCTCACATCTAAAGGGATTATATCATCATTATTATTATTACAAATACCGGTATTTCTTGGCATGTTAAACTACTATTTGTTCAGATAAGATACACATATATTATTTTTTTTTTTTCTCTTAGATTACAAAGTTGGCAGTGAATTAGGATGGTCCTCAGAGTTCTATTTCAAAACAATGCCTGCAGGAGAAAACTGGAGTCCAAGCCTGGTAGTATATGGAGATTTAGGAAGTGTCAATGCTCAATCTCTACCTCGTCTTCAGTTGGATGCAGCTCTTGGCATGTATGATGCCATTATTCATGTCGGTAAGATTATTGTTGTAGTTTTTGGTTAAGATTATTGTTGTAGTTTTTGGTAATAGTTCTTACCCACATGTTTTTGTCAGGGCCTTGAAGGGAAGCAAAGAATAATTACACTAAACATTCAGAAATTTGTTGAAAGTGGTGACTATGAGGGTGAGGTTGACTACCCCGTTCCATAAAGGTTAAAGTGCATGTAAAATGTCTTGCTGAAGTTAAATGTGTTAGGTTGAATACTTCAGATGTCATTGCCAAGCTGTAAAATATTTATTTTATATTCTCCAGACTACATCCTGCTAAGTGGCTAGAGTTGTAAAACAGAAGCATAAGAAAAAAGATAATATTTCTGAATTAGGAAATAAAACCTACATTGTAATATTTAAAGATATAAAATTAGACATCTAGAAGTACATCTATCAAATAAATCATCAGGTTTGAAAAAGTTATCTAAAGTGCAGAATAATAAAACAAGGAATTCTATCTCATCGTGGGACAGAGAATACTGAAAAGGGAAGATTCTAAAATACAACAGGTGGATGTAAATATCAGCTATTGCTTAAAATTAATCTTGATAAAGGCACAAAGAATGTGTAGCTTATCTTTACAGAATGGCTACTATATGTTAGACAAGATTCTAATTACTCAATTCAGAACTTCATGCAATAAATTATGTAGTTGTATGTACTATCTATTCTCCAGTGGATATTCTACACGTCATTAAGAGTGGGGGGGAGTGTTAATTTACAATTCACAGTGTGTCACTTTGGTTGCATTGTATCATTATTTGACCAATGTATCTGATTTTTTTCTATCCATCTTTTTTGTGGCCTTTCTCTAGTTCCAGATCTTCTGTTTTAGAGTCACATTTGGTAGTTGATTAGATTTAGTTTTCTTTAAATGCTAAATGTTTGATGTGTTGTTTCTCAATGAATTCATCACACAATGTTATGCCTATCATATTTCTGATGTTTACATTTTATACTGTGCCTCATGAGAGAAATGATTTTTCTCAAACATTTCATTTTACACTTGAGAGTTTGCTATGGTGGTATTTTGACTGAGACTAGGATGCTAGTAGCATTATGTCAATAGAAAACTGTTATTTAACAATTATCCTTTAAATTTTACATTATTCTTGACATGTTTATCATATGCAGACAAAGTTCGAAATGAGTGACTCAACAGAGTGTATGTGGTCATTCATATGTAGCACAATGCATAACATATTCTTCAAGAATGCACAGACTGTAATACACCAAAGTATACATGCTAACTTTCCAATAGTCCTGTGAAAGTTAAACTGTATGGTTTAACACACAGGTTTCCAATCCTTTTGGAGTCAAGACCCCATTTTATAGAAGCAAAGTTTACCCGCGAATTCAATTTATAGAAGTGATCCATGAACTCATTTCATAGAAGCAAAGTGATCCATGAACTCATTTCATAGAAGCAAAGTGATCCAATAACTCATTTCATAGAAGCAAAGTGATCCAATAACTCATTTCATAGAAGCAAAGTAATGAGAGACCCGATACATTTAAAAAAACCATTTTATTAAGATAAAGAACACATTGACAATATAGTTTCCAGTACAACACAAAATATAAAACTACATGTGTGAACTAGTTAAGATTTGTAACACTGCTGTAGTTGTATCCTTCAAAATAGCACCTATAATATTACAGAACATGAGTGAAGCCTATACTCAATAATAGTTGAGAAGCAATGTCCTGAATGGGATGTTCTTTTTTGATTATTATGTTTGTTGAAATGATTTTGTAAAGACATTGAATACAGTCAACTAAGCTTTAAGTCCATATATAATTTACTGTTGAATAAGACAGGAATTCAAAAGGCGAACTATTTAAATTATGAACTTAGGGGACTACACCGATTCCGAAACACACATCTATCCCAATGGAACCAGAAGATAAATCGTAAATTCAATCTTCATACCAACATTGTGTTATCATGTCAGATATGGCCACTAACTAGAGACGAAGCTTACTATGTGTGAAATGAGATGTCTAAGAAAAACAGCAAACAGAAAAAAAGAGATGATATGATATGAGAGTGTACAAGAACTGTTGGAATAATGTCTGTGCTCAAATATATTGAAAAGCAGACTGAAATTGTTTGTTCACTTAATGATAATGAACCCATATTGACCAGCATCAAGAAAATGCAACATGAAAATGAACCAGCAAGAGGTCGAGGAAAACCAAGAAGGTAAATTAAAAGAATTCTGACAAAGCACAGTATTGCTGCATACCAAGCGACCAAATATGCCATAGCCCGAAAACCGATCATCATTCAATCCTGTGATGCATTTCAGACAACAGATAGATAGAATAAGATTAAGTTCTACTTGAAAAACAAATAATAATTATTGAGAATTTCTTTTAAACTTGTGTTAACATCTACAGACAAATACACTGGTAAACAAGATAAAAAGGGGGGGGGGGAAGACATGATCATGTACTTTATCATACATTTTTATTCTTCTCACCTGGTTATACTTGTATACACTTCTGCCTTTTCAGGTGACTTTGCCTATGACCTGTCAAGCGTAAGTAAATCCTATCAAAAGTATATGTACTAATGTAATTATATTATATATGAGTGCCATAATGTCATTTACGTAATCATTTGTAAACACTGTGCTATAATAACCTACTTAGGTGAAAGTAGCCATGAGCGGAGACTTATTTTGCCAACATCTGTATGATATTAGCCTCTAATCCAGCACTTATGTTGTTGCTGCAAACTTCAATGATACAGGCCATATTAAGTGCCTGGAATATTTAGGTAACCACCATTAAATCATGTTCTTCAGGTGACCAAAGTCTGTATGAACTTGAGAAATGTTATGCTCATCAGTTTGGTACCCTATGCATTGACACCCTTCATTCATACATATAGATATTCAGTACAATCCCCATTAACACCTTTGGACATGGACCTTTTAGAGGGAGTTAGATAGTAAAGCAAAATGTAGGTGTGACAGGTTGTTGATACATGAATTCACACATATATGACTGGGGTATGTGTTGATGAGTGCCAGTCTGTAAGATCAGTGACATTAGTTTTAAATCTGTCTCATTTTAACGCTTAGCACCCCTCTAAAGTATAAGATCCATGTAGTATGGGCATTAGTGGGGAAAGAATCGGATATCCTGTTGGGTTCTCTGTCTATCCCTTATTCATTTTGTTACATTTCCATTCCTTTTGTTTTTTTATAACCATGTATCATGCAATTCCTCCAAGCATTCCTCTGTTTATATTAATTGTTCAGTGATTTGTTCATAGGCAGTGCTGACTTCAACTTGTTGTGTTTTATTCTTGATAAAGTATTTTAGAGTCGAACCCGCGATGTTGTATTTTTTACCACATTCTTTTAGTGATTTATAAAATTTCATCTTTTAGTGTTTTTAATTTTTACCTATTATATGTTCAGAGAATTAATAGATGTTTATCCATGTGTGTATGATGCATGGCTGAGAGGTTAGTGCGTTGGTCTTGTACCAGTGAGATCTAGATTTTGATCCCCGGTATGGACTGGATTATTTTCTCTCGGAGTGTAAATTAAAAATCTCACCCTGAACATGACATGGCGAAAGCAAGGACATGAGATCTATATCACACAAGCCACTCGAATACTCCCTAATGGGAAAAATACAGTATGACAGTTTTTTTTGGTGTTTTTTTAATCTATGTGTTGCGTTAATCTAAAAAAAATAAAGAAAGAATAGTTAACACTTTCACACGGGTGTTACCAGAACCAGAAATGTTATCAAAGAATATAGACATTTCTACCTGAACCTGCTGCACATCATAACAATTGACTAAGAAAGTTTTGATGGTGGAGTTGGCTGTCCTATCCCACCGAGTTTCAAAGTGACCCAAAAGCCTTGCTGAGATCGAATATGTCAGGCAGATATTGCATTCAAGCTGTAAACCATGACACAAAACATTCTGTTCTCTGGACTCTATCCTGCTAATCTGGAGGAGTTTGAGAATGAATGCAGAAGAAGGAGGACTCCTAGAGTTTAGCCTTGATAAGAGTTATTGAGATGCTACAGAAAAATTTGGCATATACCATAGACATAAAAAAAGACAAAGAAGTATTACAATCATTAAACGTCGAAGACGGCTGGCTCCTCAATAACATCATAACAAGAAAGCTGAACGTTTTTGATCATCTAAAGAGACATAACAGCATGGAAAGACTAATAACAGAATGCAGAGTAAACGACAGCAGAGGAAGAAGTCGCCCAAGACGACGTTGGACAGACAAATTATATATCTGACTGTTTAAACATTTCCCTGGAGGAAGCAGGTCAACTCGCCTAATATCACACGTGTTCAGAAGGTCCATAAAGAAGACTACATTCTGGAAAGAATATGTCACAGGATGATGAGGAATTTTTGAATGGCTAGTAAGTATGCTTTACTGTGTCAACGTTTTGGCATTTTTGAAAGATACACCCTGCAGTTATGCATGATTGCATGTGCACTGGACTAAACCAACTTCATTTTTTTTATTCCATTGCATTCATTCTGTCAGTTGACAAGGGGAAGTCCATATAGAAGACTGCATTGCATTGTGGTTTACAGAATGACTATAGTAATCGTGTCTTTGTGCCCAAAAATTCACCTTCAGCATGATTTTGTTGGATCACTTTCTTCTTCTGCAGGGTAAGGTAGTCATCCCTGACCCTCTTTAGTTCTTCTTTTAACATTTTAGGCATGTAGCGGTCTTTCTATTCTTTGCTCCCTTTCCGGGTCCGTTCAACATACAGACTTTTATAACTTCTGTGTTCTGCTTATTGACAGCTTGTTTGGCCATTCAGCTTAGAGGTAGCATTGGTTCTTTGTCAAAAAATAATGCACTGTTATGTTTTTAGAACCTTTAGAACCTCTATTTTTACTGTCTTGTATGTATAGTAAATGTTATTGATTATGTGTGTTTTTTACATGAGTGTGTTTCTTAATGTGTTCATGCAACAAAATGTACAAAACATTTGTAATCACATTCATAAATTAGCATCCATGTGATAATTGGAAAATAATGAAGTTTTATACATGATTGATATATCCAAATTTCCATTTCACTTTTTTACAGGATAATTCAAGAGTTGGAGATGCTTTCATGAAGCAAATAGAGTCTCTGGCGGCTACTTTACCTTATATGACATGTGTTGGAAATCATGAAAATCCTTAGTAAGTTGACTTTTCTAGATTTTTGGTTAGGAGTCAACTTCACGGCACTGAGGTCATAGCATAAGTGTCCAGCTTACCAGTCCATCTAAGATTGTGTGTGTGCTCATTTGCTGGTTGTGGGTTCTTTTAATCTTTCCAGAAAGCATATGCTTTGTCCCCTCTTCATTGGTCACATCCAATTTCTATAATTTTCTGAACATGTACATTGTCTCTTTCAGTTTCCTCTTACTCATTCCACAGTGTGTCTATAAAAAAAACTGTCATTGCTTTTTTTACTGTGAAGGAGTGCAGGGAGACTTTCTATGGGCTGTGGAAATAAAGGCCGCTTAGCCATAGCAGATGATATAACATGTACAGGAAGGATTTTGATTGTACTTGTGAACGAAAAAATCCTGTCCCAACCATGGTTTGAACTTGAGATCTCACGGGTCTGAGAACAGCGATCTAACCACACGGTCATGCCATAGCCCGAAAACCGATCATCTGTGACTGTCCATGACTGCCCTTAATATTTCAGATCTTTTCTCATCATTGTGCCGACCACTATGGTGTTTCGCACATCAATGCATCAACTCTTTCCTTGACTCTTGCATGACTTGAACAGTAGATCCACGTTATACTTTACATACTGGCATTGACTGTGTTTTTTATCAGGGCACAATATGTCACTGGTTGATTATTAATCAGTAGTGATAGAAAGTTCATATACATTTTTAGCCTTTACAAAAATATGATAGTATTTTAAAAAGAAAATCAAAGTCAATGAAGCAATTTGGGTTTGTTAAAAAAAAGCAAAAAGGTTTCTTAAGTTGAAACAATAATAATAATAATAAGCAAAATTTCAAAATGAACACAATACAGTCCATTACAACATTCTAAGAAACAACAACAGTTAAATTTTTCAGACTGAGACTAACGGGAATTGAACTATTGTCTATATTGTTCAACTATTGTCTGTATTGTCTATATATGTTATCCATGTTTACAAGAAGACCTATCGACCCTTGTATAACTAATACGGATATTAAATGTTATATGTTTGTTGTTACTGAGGATATTTCAATACCTGTACGGGATGTTTGTTGTTGTTGTAATAGTCCTTGTCTCGATTGGTCCGTTCTGGTGACTTTGTGTGCACGGTTTGAAAGGCTTGACGAAATCGCATCTTTTTTTGGAGATGCGGTTAGTCAAATACGGAAGAACGCGTGTTCAATAGTTGCTAGGCGATGTGGTGCCGTTGAACGGGCTGGTTCAATTCCCGTTAGTCTCAAAAAAAATGTTTAATTGTCCTCTGGCTTCCTACTTAAATTTACTTAAATTCTTGATAGAATTTGATGCACTACAATAAAATAACATGGACAATATTTTATGAGATAAAATATAATTTTTAAATCCACTTACGTTGAAATCTGAATGAGATCACATAGTTCACAAAAGTGATCGTAATAATCATTTGTCCAGGTAGTAATAGATCACTATCTTTGCTACATACAGGACACAACAAACTTGAGATACCATCTATATCACAGATACATCTTCTTCATCTATGTTAGTTCTCAAATTGCTGCTGTAATAAGAAGTTAGTCTGGAGAATGGAATACTTTATGCTATAGTTTAGTTTGTCTGCATTAACTTTGCAATATTGGATATGTCTGGAGAACAGAATACTTTGTGCCATGGCTAGATACTTTGTGCTATGGTTTAGTTTGTCTGCAGTATTGAATGTCTCTGGCCGAAAGGTGCAGATATTCCATGAAGCTGTAAACGTGACAAAATGCATTCCATTCTTCAGACTCATTCCTGCTAACCAGTAGGCAGTATGTGTATGAGAACAAACACAGAAGAAGAATATAATGCCTGCTTTCATACCTGTATATTACCAGGTGCCAAAAGGAGAGCAAAGAATAGTGACACTGTTACCAGTCATGCATGTCATCAGAAGCAACTAAGGAGATTTTGAGGTTGGTTGGCTGTCCAATCTCATAGAGGGTCAGAGTGATCCAGAAGCCATACTTAAGTGAGATGTGACTGCTGTAGATATTGCATCCAAGTTGTAAACCATGACACAATACATTTCATTCTCCAGACTACATCCTAATAATCTCAGGAGTTTATGAATGAAGAAGTGCCCAATTTCAAACCAGCAACCCCAGGAACACACAAATAAATAAAAATTTGTTGTATTGTTAAATGTTTTAATTACATTTAGAGTTTTTTTCAAAATTCCAAAACTAAATGTCAGTCTTTAATATTTGTTTACAGCAACTTCTCAAACTATCGTGCCAGATTTAATATGCCAAATGACAACAAGAAAATGTACTATAGCTTCAATATGGGGCCTGTTCACTTTGTTTCCTTATCAACTGAGTTCCTATATTTCCCTTACCTTGGATACTGGCAAATATTTGACCACTATGACTGGCTGCGAGAGGATCTGAAGGTAGGTATGATGAAAATGAATTAATCTAACAAGTGCCATACCAAGTAGAGTGTGCAATCATGTTTCAATCTCCATAATTGTCTTTCTCTTCTGTTATTAATAAGTCTAGTTAATGACATTCTTTTATGCCACAATGACAACCCATTTCTTTCTTTGTCTTCATCTGTCTCTTCTTCTCTCAATCTTTCCGGTGATTACTAAATGTTCATGTTCTGTTCTTCTCATCACAAACCCTCAAAATCTTAACTGTATTCTTTTAAGGTTTACCATAATTTTTTTCTCTACTCCAGCATCTCTGAGGACTTCTACATTAGTTTTCTTACCTGTCTATTGTATTTTTATCATTCTTCTTCAAATCCACATCTCAGTAGCCATTGAGTTATTTATATTCATTGTTTTGATCTTGTCTGCATTTGCTCTTGATATGTGTGAATGCAGTAAAACTACCAATAGGTGATTATAGAGAACATGAAGTGGTTATGGTCTTACAATTCACAAACTATATTATAAAAGAACGACTTGTTGGATGTGGGCATTTCAATTGATGACAAATCTGTTCAGCTATTGGGGTATTATATATTAAATGTGGAATAAGTAAGACTGGACATCTGCACATTAGATGGAGTACTGCCAAAGATGGATGTGTCGCGCCATTAGCACAAATAAAACGGTGACACAATGCATTTCTGTTCTCAGGACTACATCCTGCTGGAAATATAGTAGAACCATTGTTCTGTTACAAGAGAGATCCAGCAAAAGTTTGAGAATGAACGTTGAAGAAGACCAAGGAGTGTGTTTATTCAGCAGACTACAGGAACTGTAAGCATGTATAATCTTAATATCTACTGAGGGGAGACTTGAGTATCCATGAGATTGCCCAGAATGCAATGACATTGACTCAAAGCTAATAAACAGTTATAAGATTACTTCAACTGTTAATATATACTTATATTTCACAGCTAACATTTACTTCAACTGTTAATATATACTTATATTTCACAACTAACATTTACTTCAACTGTTAATATATACTTATATTTCACAGCTAACATTTACTTCAACTGTTAATATATACTTATATTTCACAGCTAACATTTACTTCAACTGTTAATATATACTTATATTTCACAGCTAACATTTACTTCAACTGTTAATATATACTTATATTTCACAGCTAACATTTACTTCAACTGTTAATATATACTTATATTTCACAGCTAACATTTACTTCAACTGTTAATATATACTTATATTTCACAGCTAACATTTACTTCAACTGTTAATATATACTTATATTTCACAACTAACATTTTCATACATCATCATAAAAGATTGGTTCAGTTGTTTTAACAAACTTGAACCTTATAATATTCTTCATTCTGTTAACAAGACACTTCACATCTCACTATTGTCTTTGGTCAACAGGAAGCCAATTTACCTGAAAACAGAGCTAAACGACCATGGATTGTCACTTTTGGTCATCGCCCCATGTACTGTTCTAACAATGACAATGATGACTGTACAAGTCATGAAAGTTTGGTAAGATTTATTTATTTCTTTACGAATTTCTGGGGCTGACCTTTTATGAAGCGACATCCGAGCTCATATAGTTTCTGTTTAGGCACTTTCATGTGTCTGTTCTGGGTGTTAGTTCTTCTTCTTCAGCGTTCATTCTCAAACTCCTGTTGGATCTCTCCTATAGCAGTACTACTAGATCTCCAGCAGGATGCAGTCCAGAGAATGGAAATGCGTTGTGTCGCCGTTTTATTTGCGCCAATGGCCCGACACATCCGTCTTCGGCGGGGGTGTTAGTTCAACATACAACATCACACCCATGAGATCTTGACAGTCTGGGCCACAAGACCTACCGTAGGTTCTATGATGGAGTGCAATGCCACAGTTGGACAGCCCTCTACTCATGGGGGATGATTGACAAAAGGACATTACAACATAAAATACAAATAACTGTAAAGATAGAATGATCGTGGGGTTTTAATTTTAAAAATCCTCACTATATCATCTTCTATAAATATAACGTAGCATGGTGGTTAGTCTGGTGGCCACTAGTAGTTGCCACCCGATCTTCCGTATGCTGTTAGGAGGCCAGTCTTAGTTTCCAGCCTCTAGTGGCTGGACTAAGCCCCATTTCCACAATAAGGAGCTGGCCTCGATGGGGTTTCTGTTTACAATCTCTAACCTGAACATATAAAATCTCCTTTTATGTTTACAATCTCTAACTTGAACATACAAAATCCAGAATTTTTAATATTTGCTGTAAATTCCTGTTCTTGTTCTCAGGTACGTGTCGGAGTTCCACTGCTGAAAATTCCAGGACTAGAAGATCTTTTCTATGAACAAGGTGTGGATGTTGCTATCTGGGCACATGAACATTCATATGAGAGACTTTGGCCTGTCTACAACATGGAGGTAAAGTTATTATAATTCACCTGTATTATTCTACATACAATGCAGGTGTAAGAAGCACTGAGAGATTTTTTTTATGTGCTTACTCATCCATTCTTCTCCTTTCATTTACTGAGGAAAAAAATTCATTATTGCATGTTTTTCAGTTATGGAATACTGGGTGGTTTTTTTAAAATTGGTTTTTATGATATTGTTTCAGAATAGACTTATAGCAGACATTTGTCACTGAAGAAGTACTTGATATTATGTGATTATTATATCAGACATTGATCAATGAAGAAATACTTGCTATTATGTGATTATTATATCAGACATTGATCAATGAAGAAATACTTGCTATTATGTGATTATTATATCAGATATTGATCACTGAAGAACTACTTGCTATTATGTGATTATTATATCATTGATCAATGAAGAAATACTTGCTATTATGTGATTATTATATCAGACATTGATCAATGAAGAAATACTTGCTATTATGTGATTATTATATCAGACATTGATCACTGAAGAAATACTTGCTAGTATGTGATTATTATATCAGACATTGATCAATGAAGAAATACTTGCCAGTATGTGATTATTATATCAGATATTGATCACTGAAGAACTACTTGCTATTATGTGATTATTATAACAGACATTGATCAATAAAGAAATACTTGCTATTATGTGATTATTATAGCAAATATTGATCACTGAAGTAGTACTTGCCATTATGTGACATATTTTTAGTAATGTAATTCTAGAATTTTAAAATGTTTCAACAGGTGAAAAATGGAAGCTATGATGAACCTTACACTAATCCTGATGGCATAACACACATAATTACAGGCTCTGCTGTAAGTTGAAACTTTCTGTATGGTTCCAAGATCCCAAATCTTTCAATATTTTATAATTAAATGCAGTACATGAGTGATATTATTCTGTGCCACATTGATTCTAGTGTTGTTTCTTGTGTCTGTATCAGTGTAATCATTGTTTGCCAAGCTTCAAACAATTATCTCCTTTATTAGCCACATAATATTTGGTTGGCTTGGCCACGTTCAGAGGATGAATAACGGCAGCATTCCAAATTAAATACTGTATGGAGAATCCTCACATGGTGCAAGTAAAATAAGCAGGCCAATGTTTTGATACATAGATGTCATCAATGAATGCCTTTCTTATCTTATCTGATAACCTAACTGGGGAAAAACCGGAAGATCATATCACATAGACAACAATCCTATGTGGTGGTTCTAGGATATTTGAGAACTTAATAATAAGCAGAGCAGTAGAATAAAAGTTCAGGTGCAAGAATAAATCATTCAGTGATGTAATATTTCCATCTTTCTTCAGTAACAGCTCAAATTGATCATGAAAATCAATCATGGATAGGCAGATTTAGCCACAAAAAGACTGATATAGTCTTGCTTCAGATGATCAGTCAATACAAATAAGATCATATATATTGCTTCCTTGACATAGTCATAGACTCTTTTCTGTCAAACTGTTTTTAACCATCTCATATAATATAGAAGCATCAAGGATTTATTATTAAATAAAAATCATAATACATCAAACAGGATTTGAACCAGGTCCGCTCTGATAGTAATAGTAAAAATCTTGCATGTTGTATTTTGATTTTTCTTAACCAGCTCATAGTTTATTTCTTGCTTTCATTCTTTCCCTCTAGTATGATTTTCTTCTTATCTTGCCTCTAGAATTATTTATTTGCTATCTCTTTCAGTAATTTTCTCTAAAGAACTACCCAGTAGATCTATTTGTTTTTATTCACACAACTCTGATAGTCTTCCTATGAAGTCAGATGAATAATACAAATATGAATAGCATCTAAGAATTATGCAGAAATCATAAGGTAGCAGATTGACTTTGAACATGGTATGTAGGCCTATCTACTAAATTTGCATCATTTTTTAGGGACAAGGTTTTGTCAAATTCTTCTTCAGCATTTATTCTCAAACTCCCGCTGGATCTCTCTTGTAGCAGGACAATGTTCCTACTAGATATCCAGTAAGATGTAGTCCGGAGAATGGAAATGCATGTGTCACCGTTTTATTTGCACCAGTGGCCCGATACATCCATCTTCGGCGGTGGTCGAATTCAGAAACCATATTGTCTCACTTTGAGAGGTAAATCTGTGAATGTGAGGGCCAGGTTTAAATCTCACCTATTACCTTCTGATGAAGTCAGATTTCACATAAGGCTTGCAGTATGTCTCACACTGCATCTGTTTTTACAAGATTCTTAATCTCAACAAATGTCTCCGTCACTTTACCTATGCTTATCTGTGATCATCAGTGTCTGAATTGGCCTCTTTTATTTTTCCTGCTGTTACCCATCTGAGAGCATGCTATGTGATTCTTTGCTTGTTTCTTCTTATAATGTGGTCTACATGTACATATGCTCATAATCTTTCTATTTTTATCAATTAAATATATTGTGCTTCATAAATTAATCAATGATTCAACTATCATCTGCTAAAGGGATTATTTCATCATCATCATCTGTGTCCTTGTTTATGCAAATGCATTGATGGCTTTTATGGTAGTCTATATTCTAATGTCTATGGTATTTACATTTTTCAGGGCTGCAGTGAAAAGGTTGAATATTTTGAGCAGAATCCACCTGCCTGGTCAGCTTTCCGCTCCAGTGACTATGGCTACACACGGATGAAGTTTCTTAACTCTACACATTTGCATGTGGAGCAAGTGTCCGATGATCAGGTAAGATGATCATATGAATTGATTAAAATATGATCACAAATTATTAAACTATGATCAGAAACTGCTACTAATAGTAATAGTGAAAGTACAATCAGAAGTTACTAAAGTAGTCAGAGTTGTTAAAATATTTAGAAGCCATTAGGTTTAAGCCAGAAGTTGGTGATAGCAAAAGTACAATCAGAAATTAGTAAAGTACAGTCAGAAGTTAGTAAAGTGTCAGAAATTAGTAAAGTACAGTCAGAAGCTAGTAAAGTACAATCAGAAGTTAGTAAAATATAGTCAGAAGTTAGTAAAGTACAGTCAGAAGTTAGTAAAGTACAATCATAAATTAATAAAGTAGTCAGAAATTGTTAAAATATTTAGAAGCCATTAGATTAAAGCCAGAAGTGGAAATCTAGTAGTAAATTATTTGAATACATTTAGAAGTAAGGAGAGGAAAATATGCACTCAAAGTAATCTACCATCATCTCAATGCACACTCCCCTCATCATTCTGCCGACTGAAAGTGTCAGTGTGCTACCACAACAGTTCCAGTTAATAGAAAAAACTGTATGAGAACAGAACACAAATTAGTTTGTCACCTTTATTTTATACCCACAATCAATCAACTAACCACAGTCACAAATTGTCCAGTTGTCTCTATCTTTGGATATGTTCTTAACCTTATTCCATGTGATTCTCATCTTTGTCAAGCCCCTCGGGCTTTCTTTTCTTAAAGTGCTTCGAGATATTTCTTTCTACAGTTGTTGTCCATGTCATTCATCTTCTAGTTACATCTTTTACTGATTTTCTAAGCATATGCCTAGTCCATCTTCATTTTCTCTGGTTAATCTCACCAGATCTTGATATGTTCATCTCATATCTCTTAATTTCCTATCATGGCCTGCCACCTAATATCTAGTATTTTTCGTTAAGTAGTTATTCATGCTAGCCAGCAGTCCATAGTGTACTTCTCTCATTACCAAGGACTTCAACAAATCTTATGGACATCGACTTCACCATCTTTAAAAATCTGTATAAAATCAAATTCATGGTATAAAGTTTTCAAATTTGTTATGTGTCATAGTGAATGTTTGTGTTTTCTCAATGAATTAGAAAGCCCAAGAGTTATTTCATGAGTGAAATTCTACTTATTATAATGATGGATGTGAATTTACATTGATTTCTATATATCACAAAATCTCACCTTCAAGAATTTTAGATATTTCAAGAATAAAACTCATAAACCGTGTCCAGTGATTGCATTTCATGGGTGCCACAATTTTGGAATGATGTACTATTCCAGAAGAGCTATTCTTAGTAATACTAGTGCTATGGTTACCATATTTCTGAAGTATAACAGTTTTGACAATAGTCAAAGTTTGTCACTAAGGATGTATAACAGAAAATTTATATCTGTTAAATTTGGTCGAGTTTTAAGTGCAATTAAAGTTCAGAAACAGGTACCATCTTCTGAAATGCTGTAGGATATTGGTTGCATAGTTGTATTATTTATTGAGAATAGCCACCTTATCAATAAAAACAATTTAACCTAGTTATTTCGGAACTATCTTACTACATTTATATTATGTGCATGCTTTTGTATCAATGACTTGTTTTTAAATAACAATCCTGTTTTCTAATTTTAAAAATATGCTTATAATCTATATTACTAGTCTTTTTCTTCTTCTGCATTCATTCTCAAACTCCTGCAGATTAGCGGGATGTGGTCCACAGAACAGAATGTGTCATCTCATAGTTGACAGCATGGCTGTAATATTATGACTTTTGGCTCGACAATTCTGACTTTAGCATAACTTCTAAGTCACTTTGACTTAATATGTGCTGGGACAGCCATGCCAACTAACAATTCAAAAAAGTTATATTATAACCCTTAATGTTCAAACATGTCTCTCTTCCTCAACTTTGTCGTATGTGCCTCTCAAGAAGGCTTTAGCACAAAGAAGTCAGTCCTCAGGGATACTTACCACTATACTACCGAGGATCTGATCCTCTTGACTCTAGAATTGACAGGCATGAATAATATGTACAGTAGTTATTTCAGGTGAAATAAAGATCATGAAGATTAATACAGGCTTACAGTGTTACTATGATTACTACTCCTGTCACTGTTTTTAAATATATTTTTTTAAATTTCAGGGTGGCAATATTATAGACAGCTTCACCCTTATAAAGGAACAGCACATGCCTTATAAAAACTTAAGGAAAAAAGTTTAAGAGACAAGCAAACAGACAACGATCTCTTATTTAATAACTCACCCAACAGGTTATTTGCATATTTCATGTTTTTTTAAATAATGAACTTTCATTCTAAATAACAAGAAAATGAGGTGCTCTTGAAACATGACATTATTCTATGATGTTATTATGCATGAACGATTTTTGCCAGGCTCAAATAATTTTTTTTGCACAATTGTGAACTAATGCTTATATTGAAGTTCAATGGTTTTCTAGCACAGATGATTTTGTAAAGTATAAATATTGTATATTGTGGTAGTAAATATGTAAAGAGTTAGGAATGAAATTTTACAGGAGTCACAGTCAATGTTTTGACCTAGGGGTCTTTGTCAACTTTAGGAATATATATTCAGATGTGTTATTTTCTAAAGTTACATGTCGTCTCATCTGGCATTCTTTTTTTTGTTGTTAAATTTGTTCATTTTACCATCTTCTATATGTCTGTCTTCCACTGCTCTTATCAGACATTTGGCTAGACACATCTGACTTCAGTATGTCTTCTGGATCACTTTGACCCACTGTAGGAGAGAAAAGTCAGGCTCACATCTACTGACCTTAAGTTTGTTTAACTATTCTATTGACATGAAATAAAACATGTTCCTTGTAACAAGCAAGGACTACCCTCTCTCATTTGAATGGACCAAATCCTCTCAGTAATTCAGTATGGGGAGGAAATTCCGTTACTGTTTTGTCGACTTTCAGTTCCCCAAGATAAACAATATAAATATACATCGTCTGTTCGTCAAATATTCCTCACTGTTTCTTCATTTTTGAACTCACTGGAATAGTCACTGTATAGTTCTTTGTAATAGTAGTTCTTTAAAGTACTCAACTTACACAAAATAAATATAACGGATGTTGAAGAGCACCTGGATTCTCCCTTCGCACTCTTGAAATCTGTTCTATGTTGTTCTTGGTTGTTCTTTGCTGAGGTCAGGTTCTGTTTCTTGCTCTATTAAACTATGTATCTAACTATTGATTCACTAACTAGTCTGTCTATATTTTTCAATTCAGCTGCTTGATGAAGTTGAAATCATTTTGATATTTCAGGTGCTGTCATCTAAAACTATCACTATCATCACTGCCTTCATCTTCAACACCTGGGAATTGCATGACCACACAATTAAACCTGATTTTTCTCAATGTCTTAGTCCACTCACAACTTCTAGGTAAAACCTGTAAGACCAACAAGTGAATGTGCCCCCAAAGGTATCATTTCACATAACAAATAAATGTAGGAAAGAATAACTTATTGACCAGAAGTTCTGTACCTGTTATTTCTTTCTCTTCTCGCCCAATCTAATGTTGACCACAATATTCTTTCTAGGCAAATTTTAAAATATAGATTCCACAAAAGAAAAAAATGAGCACAATAACAACATCAAGGCAGGTTAAAGAAAAAAAGGTGATGATTCCAACTATACTCTTCAGCAGGTTTCTTCATATCATAAATTATGTAGTTCTTTGCTTCATTAGCTAGACTAGTCAGTTACCATGTCTCATGAAATGATGAAGCAAGAACTTGGAGTTTCCATTTGGCACATTTCCCCATTTTTTTTAATTGAATGTTATATGTATGTACAGTCAGTGACATTGTGTCAGTATTTGACATTATGTTTGCACAAAGTTATTTTGTATATAATCTATTGTTAGTGACATTATGATCTGTTTAAATGTAATATTCACAACCATAGTACTTTCACATTTACCTATCATATGAGATTTATTAATTTTGTTTAATTCTTTGTAAAAAATTGTTTATATTAACTTTAGTAGATTCATTCTAACTGTGTGTATGTTAAGTGAAAGTTATTGGGCAAGAGAATTGGAAATCCATTGCAACCAGCCTTCATTGTGGAGACAAGACTTGACCTGGTGCATTGCTAAATTACCTAAATAAAAATTCTTGATATCAAGTCATCCTCAGGTAGCATATTCAAACAGGATGTAGCAATCATCACAGCCTTTCGAAACTTCTGTCTATCTTAAACCAGTCTTCCTGCTTGTTATTGTCATGTTTAGGTGGTCTTTGATGTCCTGCGTCCATCTTCATGTATGTCTCCCTGGTTTTCTCTAGGCCATCATGGTGTTTGATATGGCCAAAATATTTTAGTTTTCTGGAAAGAACCATGCTGTTTAGCCAGTTTTCTTTTACATTCATTTCTCTCAGGATATATACATTAGTGATCTTGTTTGGTCCATGGTATTCTGAGGATTTTTCTATAAAATTTTGTTTCAAATGCTGCTATTTTATTTTTCACTTTGTCAGTGATTGTCCAAGATTCACACCCATATATTGCCACTGGGAATATGCAAGCTCTTAGGAATATTAGTTTTGTTGTTTTGCAGCAGCTCAGCCATATGTTTTTCTTTTGTATCAGCTTCTTTGACAAGATAGCCAACCTTCTTCTGACTTCTTTATAGCAATCCAAATTACTGTTGATAAGAGAACCAAGGTATTCAAAACTGGTGACTCTTTCTAATTCGCTGTTGTTGATACTGATTGAGAACTTGCTAGTGATTTTGTTGCTTGTCATAATCTTGGTCTTGTTTCCATTCAGAAATAAGTTTTGTTTTTCACTATGTTCTTTAATTGAATTTATGAGGTGTTGGTGACCTGCTTGACTGTGTGCCAATAGTGTTGTATCGTCAGCATATCTTAGTTCTGGTATCTCATGACCTCCAATTTGAGTGGGTCGAAGTTATTTCTCTGTTGGTCATTTCTTACATTCCTCCTTATGTTCTCTGCATAAATGTTAAGAGATATTAGAATAGGACACATTCTTGTCTGACTCCTTTTTCAACGCTGAATCAATCAGATGTTTCACTACTTACTCTCACTGCAGTTTGCTGGTCTTGATATAATGTTTTTGTATGAGGCAGATTAAGTGTAGCAGAAAACCCATGTCCTTCATGATATTCCAAAGTTTTTTATGTTGTACACAATCAAATGCTTTGGTGTAGTCAATAACGCATGTGTAGATGTCGAAATTAAACTTCCTACATTTCTCTATTATGTTCCACATATTGAAAAATATGTCTCTGGAGCTCTGCCCTGTCTGAAACTTGCCTGTGCTTCATTTAACTTTTCTTCCAGCTTATGTTGTAGTCTTTTCATGATGATATCAAGTAGTATTTTTCTGGCGTGACTGATCAGTGCAAAGGTTCTGTAGTTGGTGCATAGTGTTAGATTTTCCTTCTTCTGTAGCTGTATTTAGACTTATTGTGTCAATTTCATGAGCCAAACTTCCCTTTTTCAGATCTTGGTGCAGAGTGATATATGGTGATGGTGGAATCTCCTCCTGCCTGGATCATTTCAGCAGTTATTTTATCACGTCCTGCGGGGTGCAAAGGGAACTCATTGCTCTAGGCGGACCCAGGGTTAGCAGATAACCAAGATCCCAAATGTACCTCCACGCGGTGCACCCTGGAAACAGAAATACAGCAGCTCGAGCTGATTCTGGCCAAATCATTTGGGGATCGTGTCCGAGAATGTGGAGGTAGCAGATGGAAAGAGATTTGACTGCACAAGAGACAGACAATATATCCGACACCACCAGCATCACCACATATAGCGACACTGTCGACATACAGTGAAGCTAGTCAGTCCAGTCCGAACATTGGAGGGGCGGCCAATGTAAAATGCACGTAAAGATAGATGCATGGCGAGAGACAAATAGATTTCATACCGAGTACAATGAAAAGGCAGAACAGCGCTAGAGGGCTGCGCGAACTGCAAATAGAAAGTGAAAAGTCCCTAGGAAAGGGGAACTACAAGCACCGTCAGCTCGAGACGAGCTTCTAGTTACCTGTGTTCCTTACAGGCAGAGACCCAGACCCATCCATTGGCGTTTGGTAAAGCAAGAAGTCCTAACCCAACTCTAATGTCGAGCCTTCCTAAACCGGAAATATGCTCGCGAAGAGAAAGGGTTCCGTACTCGATACGCTCAGGCACGAAAGGGACAACGATTTAGCCCTGGCCCAACTCTACTGTCAGGTTTTCCTACACCGGAAAGACACTTGAAGAGAGAAAGGGTTCAGTACCTGATGGGCTCAGGCGCTATTGGGACAAGGCCGCTCAGCTCGAAAACGCCTTGCTCTCAAACGCTTGGTGTGAGACTCGAACTTGGACAAGGGGTACACAATGTCGGTGAATGACACCTCGGCTAAGAGGGCGAAAGAGCCAGGGTCCAACTCATCTGTTGAGTTCTTCCCCTTAAGGAACCAGGCTCACGGATGAGAAACGGTTCAGTACCCAATGGGCACAGGCACAGCACGTCCAATTACACGAGGCAAGTTCATAGACAGTGGAACACCTCGTTCGAGTCAGACGAGAGCAAAAAATCGTCTGGGCGAAGAGGCTCCATTACGCGTGCCTGAAGACAGATATAGAGGCTGTCACAGGCTAAGGGTAGCCCACCCGAATTGTCAAGGCATGCCGAAATCGGATGTGCTAGGCCTACAAGGTGCATAACGGTGGCACAACGTAATCACGCTCCCGGCGGAAATCGCACGGATATCTGTGATGGTTACAATGGAGCGAACGAAAAACAAACAAACAAACATCACACCCTGCATATTTTCCTCTCTTCAGGTTTTTAATGACCCATCTGACTTCATCTAAACTGGGTTCTGGTTCTATTTCACTGCTATTGTGAGTGTTATTGTCAGTGTTTTTGTGGATTTTCTTATATATTTCCTTACAGTATTCTTTCCAGGATATCTTAGTTTTCTGTCAATTTGTTACCATGTTTGTCTTGAATGATTTTTAGCGCTGGCTTGAAATAGCATGTTAAAGTTCTCATCTCTTTGAACATACTATTACTTCTTCCTTGTTTGTTCATCTCTATCTTGCTGCAGGTCTCCAGTATATATTTGCTTTTGTCCTGTCTTGTATTCTTCCTTATTTTCTTTGTGATTTCTTGGTATTTGCAGTGTTATTCATTATTTTCATTTGTTTTCTTTCTTCAATTAGCTGGAGAATTTCATCTGAGATGTAGACTATTTTTTCTTAGTAACTTTTCTAGGTATAAGATTTTGTGCTGTAGAAACAAGAATATCTCTTGGATAGTTGGTCAGTTCATTTGGTGTTAATTCTTCTTGTACAGCCTGAAGTATTTCAAATTTGTTGTGAGCTTTGATGCTATATTCTGCTGGTATGTTGCTGGTGTCAGAGAGGATGGGTCTAGCACCTGATATCAAGTACAAATAGGAATTATATTTTTAGCACAAGTGTTGGCTAAAAAAACTGTGCCTGATGGGAGAAGAACATGTTTGTACATGATAATACTTGACATGAATTACAAAATATGTTTAACAAGTGTTATTAATAAGTGATGAACCATACATCAGAGACCACAGAAGGCCTTTATCAAGATAGGAATACATTAACACAGACTTGAAGGAACAATTTGCTCTTGATTCTTGATTAGAAACTGGCCTCACAGCACGTGGGGCATTTCCATAAGTGCTCCGCCCTCTGTTCAAACAGCCATTAGACTCAATGATGTTTCGAGTCTAATGCTGCCGAAACAGACGTTGACATAAGGGCACAACTCTGGCCCCTGTGACAGGTTTCTTTGTTGTTCCGCCCACCCACACGGTGCCCATAACTAGTTCAAGCACAACGTATATCTGTCAGAACAACATGGTAACTGTTATCGAAGGTTACGACTACGGGATTGTATAGATGACGTGCCATGAAGCTTCTATAAGAAGATAACCTCAATATAAAGGCATGTCATCTACTAAGGTTTTATGTTGCATGGTTGGTTTGTCTAGTGAGCCATTTATGAGACCGACAGATGCAATCGCATGCGAACAATTTGCTCTGTATAAGTGGAATTATGTAGGCTATATGAAACTATCAGAAATGAGAATAGAGTAACACAAGGGAAAACAATACAATTATGCCAACGGACATAATACAAAAATAATAGCGTACAAGGAAAAACTTATCTAACCCATTTTAATCATTTAAATTTTAAATTAAGTTTTAATATTCATTCACAAAGTGTTTTTCTAAAAAATAAGTGACTTGAATTATTGTGACACCTGTGTGTTGCCTGGGTCCGACAGGGGAGAAAACAATAGCAACATTGTTGCCTGCCATGGCAGGGAGCAGCTAAAGAGGTTTTGGTGTGGAATTGACTGTCTCTTTCCATTGAGGGTCAAAATGACCCTGAAGTCATGTATTGTTCCAAAATGTATATTGTAGCCAAGCTGTAAACCTTGACTCAACACATTCTCCAGATGACATCTTGCTATATCTGAAGGAGTTATTGTATCTGAAGAGGTCTGCCAAATTGTGTACTTAAAATCACGGTTTAGTTTATTTATATCGAGGTAGTATACAAAATAAATCAGTTTTCCAATTCTAATTTGTGTTTAATATTCATCACATGATCTATACATTCCATCTCATCACATGATCTATACACTCCATCTCATCACATGATCAATGCACTCTATCAATTGTGTAAAATACAACCCAGTTAATTCAGAGATATAATGAAAGAAAGTTCAATGTGTGTAGACATTGTGGTGACAAGACTTGACTTTATTTCACATGTTAACATTTAAATAAACATTGAAAAATTCATGTTCTTTGTTTTTGTTCACTGTTTTATTAGTTTGTGTAGTAGTGTGTTCATTACTGAAGTTCATGTTTGGATTTTCCTTTGAGATGGCTCTTTTGTGAAGAATTACAGAGTGCATCTGAGATGGCCAAAGTACTATGTTCAATTTCCGTCATAGATAGTTGTATATCTGAACTGTTAAGAATAGCAACCTTCTATGTGACTTGTCCTTTGCAGAATGTTGTCCCCACTGCCACTCAATAAGCTGCCCTACTTCTTCCAGTGTCATATTAAAAGAGGTCTTCGATATCCTGTGTCCATCTGCGTCTTGGATGGCCTCTTGTTCTCCTTCCTGGAACCTTTCCCTTCATTATTAGTCTTTCTAATTCACTGTGTCTTTCCATGTGTCCAAAATTTGTTATCTTAAGTTTTTTAATGTTTGTGAGGAGCCATTTTTCCATGTTCAAATCTTTATAGTTTTATTGTCTCTCTATCCATGACAGTGTTAGCAGCTTAATATAACAATTAATTTCAAATGACAAACTCATCATCATCAGGTGCCGTACCGATTGGTTTGTTTGTTTTGCGTTTGCTCCATTGTAATCAGCAAGGTTATTCGTGTGATCTTCGCCGGGAGAGTAGTTACGTTGTGTCACCGTTGTGGGCCCAGCACATCCGATTTTGGCATGCCTTGACATTTCGGGTGGGTTACCCTGGCCTGTGACAGCCTTCCTATCTGTCGCCATGCAGCGAATGTGTACTGACTCTACGTAGAGACGGTTTGTCTTTCATATCTATCTTGCACGAGGTGTCCCACCGCTAGTGAACTTGTCTCGTGTAATTAGGCGTAATGTGTCCGCGCCCATCGGGGGCTAAACCTTGTCTCGTCCTCGAGTCTGGTTCCGGTTTAGGAAGAACTCAAGAAAAGAGTTGGGCTCGGACTCATTCGCCCTCTTAGCCGAAGTGTTGTTCACCAACGTCGTGAACCACTCGTCCAAGTCCGAATCTGTACACATATTTAGGAGGGTCAGGGACTAGCATTTTGTTCTAGAACTGAACAGTGTCTGTGTCCATCGGGTACTGAACCTTTTCTCTCCGCGAGCATGATTCCGGTATAGGAAAAACTCGACAGAAGAGTTGGGTACGGGCTGGGGTCACCGGTAACTAGACGCTTGTCTCGAGCAAACACTTTAGTTCCGATTTCCTTGAAACGTTTTCCGAACTCTTTGCACATGCCGCTGCCCTCTAGCGCTGTGCTCCCTTGTCAGTGTACTCATTCTGTTATTATTCTTATGTTACTTAACGCACCAACCATATTTCTAATAGCATATGCCAACATCGTAACGACCGCATTGGCCGTCCCTCCAATTCTTCTGTCAAACTGTCCAGCTTCACTGTGTGTCGACAGTACTGCTGCATGTGGTTGCGTGGAGGTATCGGAGATATTGCCTGTCTATGTGAAGTCAAATCTCTTTCCATCTACAGCATCCACGGACACGAGCCTAAGAGTGTTAGCCAGGAATACAGCAAGAGGCGCTGTATTTCTGTTACCAGGGTGCACCACAAGGAGGTACTCTTAGGATCTTAGTTATCTGCTAACCCTTGGTCCGCCGAGAGCAATTCGGTACCCTTTGCACCCCGTACCGACTGGTATATGTGATCATAGATCTCAACTCTATTTCCAGTATTTTTTATCAGAATCGCTGTTTACTCTTTGCCATGCCACGATGTCAGAATATCTTCCCTGGATAATATTTTCTCATGTTATGATCTTCAATCTCTCTTGCCTTTCTTCTTGCATGTTGTAACTATGTTCTTCAGACCTCCTTGTCTCATCACTGCGAACTGGACACGTCCATAGTTGCTCCGATCTCTCCTTGAATGTATCCGCCATTACACTTCTGCTGACAGTACCGGTCCTATGATGATTGACCATCATATTTCTGCGTCCTCCAAAGTGTTCACTTCTAGCAACACCACATTTCAATCCCTGATCGTTAATCCTAGCCATTGAAAAGGAATCATCATCCACATTAGTCTCACTCTCGCGTGCTATATCTCTTAAGGAGTTCAAAACGTTAGCGCGATCAATTGCCCCATCGCTCTGTGCCACAATCGCGCATGATGCCAGTTAATCCGCTCTTTCATTGCCTCAAACACCTACATGTCCCGGCACGAAAATAAATGTAACCACTTTCAGCCTCACCTTTCTCAAAGCCTCAATCCACTGATCGCGAGGGAGACCCACTTGTACCTTCTTAATCATACTCATAGAGTCACTCAAGATGCAGACCTGCGTTACCTTCTGTGTGCATACCCACTCAAATGCTCTGATTACCGCCATAGTCTCCATGGTTATACTACTCGTAGTTACCGCAAAGGCACCACTCTCTTCCCTGATCGTTTTACCTACGCAATGAGCTGATAAGGCCCAAGCACTGCGAACATGTCTAATCACAGATCCATCAGTGTATATAATCACATCCCCCTCTTTGGTATTCTCACTGACCAAAGCCTGCACTTCTTTCTCCACAGCTGTGGGATACAATTCTCTGCATTCCCTGCCAAGTGATATTACTACTCTCAAACAAGTTTCGAAATCTGTGGGTAGACCTACCCATTCCTCACCTGTTGCCACATCCTGCAATCTGCACACGCTTTGTGTGACATTCTCAGCACGTCCCATCCACGACCTCCCTCTCTTGAGTCTGCTACCTTTAACTTTCTGTATTTCGGAATGAAACGGGTGTTCCTTATCTGCATGTATTTGAAGGTACGCCCGTGCACGGCACTACTGTAATCTGTGCTCAGCTGTTGGACAGTCAAGTAGGTTTCGCATAGCTCTTGTCGATGTGTCTCTTGTGCATCCCAGTATGATACGCATTACTGCATTTTGGATTAGGCTATATCCAGTCTTTCGATCTGAGTTTGGCTAAGAGTCAGAATTGCCAGTGCATATTCGACCACAGCCACAACCAACCCCTGGTACAAAAGAAATAACAACTTCTGCTCACACTGCGCAGCAGCCATAACCTTCATTACTGCTAAGCCTTTGCCTGCCCTTATGATAACGTGATCAACATGTTCCCTGAAACCCAGACTTCTGTCAAAAAACACACTCAGATATCTCATTGTGCTAGTTCTTTCTAAACTTTTCCCGGACAACGAAACTTGTGGCATGGGTGTCTTTACCGTGCGATTGTTCAAGGAAAACCACATCACGAATGCCTTAGAAGGATTAACCACTGCTCCCGTATCTCGACACCAATTTGCCAGTCTGTCCAGCTCCTTCTGTAGTTCCACGACGCACTCTTCTCGATTTCTGCCCTGTCTATACACCAGGATATCATCGGCATATGACATCGTTCTGTCAGCACCTGTGATTTGATTGTCAGCGATATGTTCTGTATATACATTGAAAAGTACAGGGGATAGAGGCGATCCCTGTGGCAGACCAGGACTAATAACCGTTGCTGCAGATATCCAGTTACCAATTTAAAAATCAGGCCTTAAGTACTACGGCCTTGATTATGGGGGGGGGGGGGAGCTAACCATGGAGACTATGACAGTAACCAGGGAATTTACATAATTCGAATCTAAAACCCCACCCATATAGGTCTATGCTTTATTGGCTATTCAATTAGCATGCTAAGAATTCGAATATAAAACCTCACTCATGTAGGTCTAGGCCTATGTTTTCTGGGCTATTCAACTAGCACGCTAAGAATTCGAATTAAAAACCTCACTCATGTAGTCCTAGACATATGCTTTCTGGGCTATCCAATTAGCATGCTAAGAATTCGAATTTAAAACCTCACCCATGTAGGTCTATGCTTTCAATTTGCATGCAAAGTTTGAGAACATCTGAAGACTCAGACCGTGGTTGAAGTCGGTGAAACAATCTAAGCTGACAAAAATCAGGAAGCTTCATGATCATATGCATGTCAGAGCATGCTGGTGTCCGAGGAAATGAGCGGCCAAAAGGCTTACTGGTACTGTGCACGGAGATCGTACAAGTAATGGACCGAGTTGCTGTTCTGAATGCACTTAGGAAGATAAGATGAGTGACCTATGTAACAAATACTTGTGAATGTGTAGCCGTAGGCAGACTCCATACTGTGTTAGATTCATTGGGCAGATATCAATGGGGGGGGGGGCTAATCATGAGCGCAATGCTGGTAATCAGAGGGGGATTGGTAAATTAGCACAGAATTATAGTGGTCAGTCGCTACACGATGCATCTTGAAGAGATCTTGAAGAGATTCACGAGCCTATGGTTCGATATGAAGGGAGGATGGTCTGTCGACTAACTAGTAGTTGTTTTATTAGTGTGAAATTGACATATCTATGACTTATCTTTAATTTAATTTTATTATTAGCTCTTCAGTTGGACACTAACCTATTCCCTGACACGATTTACAATTCAGTTTGTTTCATTAAAACGCCTGATATGCTAATCGTATCACTTGTCGGTCACGTAACCGTGATTCTATACCACAAAATAATGAGATCAATGATCAAAGTGTAAACAGATTAAGATATTTTGAGGTCAAGGAAAAATAATGACTAATAAGAGGATGCAATTTGCGTCCCCCCTTAGATGTTATTTTTGGATTCGTCTGAGAATTTGTTTCCGGTTCGACAGTCCGTACATTTTGACAATACAGAATTGACAATACATCGGACATATAGGATGTCCATTGAGAATTAGTTCGATATTTCTAAATTATTCAGATGTACAAAATGAAGTTGTTGGTCTTAATCTTTCTTAGTGTAGTTACCATTAGCGATGGAATCGTGTCATATGTGCCGCAGCAGACTCATATAGCTGTTGGAGGTAAGTCTGTCTTCATGATATCATGAAACATAAACATCACATCAGCTGACCGTAACATCAACATTGTAACTTTTTGTTTACATATTACATATTTTTAGTTTACATTTGTCGAAGACCTTTGGTGGTTCGTGATAATGTATTTTAGTAGTCTCAGTTGCTGAAAACATAGGGGGCCTATTGATATTTCTGTAAATACACAACGCAACGACTTTTCTTTTAAATCTACTCACTACTCAACTACTGCATTGCAGGAAGTATATTATAATATACCATGGCGCCATATCCTGAAAAATGACATTTTAATGTAGGTAGGCTAATTTAGCAACCATCACAGATTTTGAATCAAGCTAATTTTCATGCTTATATTCATATATTAGTGTCAGATTCAAGTGATCTTTGATATCTTGCGTCCATCTATTTCGTGGTCTACCTCATTTTCGTTACCCTGGCTTTTAAATGTTCTCAATTATGGTCATTTCAGATTTCTAGGTAGTCTTGTCCTTATGACTAAAATATTGTAATTTTCTAGAGAGGACTTTGTTTAGGTACTTGCACAAAAATTTAAAAATAATACTACAGCATTAAAAAATACTATATTTAGATAGCCCTCGAAAATTGCAATTCAACAATACATCAACCAAGTCAGTACGTCAACCCTGAAAAAAGTTATGATTTTTTTTTCTAATTTTTTGACATCAAAATAATTTACATGAAACATATAGGAAAATATTAAAAAAAACATGACCACAAAAATGTAACTGAGCTGACAATTTCTTAATTATCTTAGTTATTTTCCCCTATAGCCTCTGATCTATGGGCCCATGTCTGCCCATTTATATATATATTTTTTTCATCACATTTAATGTTTTTTCATGCCATGCTCATTCAATTATAATACAACACACAAACTATACATTTTTGTGTTCGTGAAGACAAGACGCTTAAGTTGATCACATTTCAGGAATGTTCAGATGGACACAGAACTAATTGATATTCAAAATGGCTGCTAATTTGCATAATTATAATGAAAATAAATTAAATATCTATTAAACATAATAAAATACTACAGAAACTATATATTTTGTATTCACAAAGACAAGACACATCTGTTGATCACATTGCTGTGATTCTCAGAGGCATGTACAACTAATTAATATTCAAAATGATAGCCAATTTGCATAAATAAAACACATGTTGATGTATTTTTAAAATTAACTACCATTTGCTGCATCCTTAAAAGTTACATATATAAAAAGAAAAATGGTTAAAGAACCTAATAAATCTGGCTGCAGACACGAAAAATGGCAAAATCACTAAATGTAAACATTAGTCCAAGAAATGTATAACTTGAGCAAAATTTTCTGTGCACGCGAATCCCAGATGTCCAAGTACCTCCTGCGAATCCCAGATGTCCAAGTACCTCCTTTGTTGTTTAGACAGCTTTCTTTTACTTTCACCTCTCTCTGAATGTCCTTATTGATGATTTTTTTTTGGTTCATGGCATTCTGAAATATACTTTGAAGAACAGATATGAATACATAATGATAGAATGCATGGGACAATACAGAAGGAAGAATCAAGAAGAGAAAATAGACAATGGCATAGCCTTAGGAAAAGCATTCAAACAACAAATGGAAATTTACCAGTAAGATAAGCCAAGAACAAACAAACATGGATGCTAGATAAAATACTAGATAAAATGTCAAAAAAGCTTTAAAAAATACCCCAAATCATTCATTTATAGACAAAGAGACACATAACATGTGCTGATCAGTGAAATAGCAATGATTAGAAACAAAATGCAGAGAAATAGAGATGTCACTACAACAGAAGACTAAAGAAATTCTCAAGGAAACGAGACAGATCACAAATAAGAAAAGTCCTGTAAATGGGTGGAACTGCACTAAAGATGAAAGTGGAAAAAATATATTTTATAAGACAGAATTACTGACAAGATGAGCAGAATATGTGACATCTGTTGGATAACAACAGACACAAAAAACCTACGATACAAAACAATGATGTACCAGCGATACTGAAATTAGAAGTAGAAAATGCAATAAAATGTATAAAGACTGTAGGCGCAGACAACAAAACAGCAGATATAATAAAAACTGTAGATGAATTTGATGTAGAAACTATCACAGAACTTTGTAATGACATATGAAACAGGCCACATAGTAAAAGACCTAAAACTATTAGTATGCATCTAAGATGCCCAAAGCAATGGATTTTACATAATACAGAGCAATAAGTTTGATGAGCCACATAACCAAGATACTATTCAAGATAATACATGAAAGAATTAAAAAACAGATGGACATTGAAGTCGGTGAAGAACAGTTTGATTTTTAGGAATAACAAAGGAACTAAAGAAGCTATATTTAGTATCTGACTATTGATAGATAAATATATATTTAAGGCCAAAAAAGTATCTATACTTCATAGGCCTATGTAAGGCCTCTGATAGAGTTCAGCATGAAAAAGTAATTGCATATCTTCAAGAAATAGACATACATGAGAAAGACATAAGACTGAGTAGTCATATATATATATTGGCAACAAACTGCATCAATAAGGTGTGAAAACAGCTACTCACCATACAATAGAAATAAAAAGAGCCATCATTTTTTACGGAGATAATTCTGAGTACTTGATGATTCTGAGAATTCTTTGCACGATATTGTTTTCACCATATTTCTTATAGTATCATTGTTTATTCTATCTCTTTTTATTAACACTTCCCCCCCCCCCCCCTGCTGTTCTCAGGCACTTCATTTTGCATACAGCAAGTTTTTGTTCTAGTTTCTCTGTCAGAGTCCAGGTCTGGCATTGGTTTTTAATGTTCTCTTGGAGATCATGTCAATGTTCTGGTGTTTCATCAGTGGTGCTAGTTGATATAAAACTGTTTGCTTTCTGACATCTAGTCTCCCATCTTCCAAGAACTCACTGCCCAGATACTTAAATTCCTTTACTTGGTTGAATTCTGTGCCATCTATGTATACTTCTAGTGGGGATTGATTTCTGCATATCTTCAATGTTTCTGATTTTGGTATTCTCATTTTGTTGATTTCGCAATGTGTATTTAATGCATTTAGGTGTTTTTGCAACTCAGATATATTGTTGTATATCAACGTCTGTTCGTCTGCAAATAGAAATTCATTTATGATGTTACTGTCTTCTTTTTCTCCATTATCTTGTTAATGTTGGTTTTTTTGTTCTATTGCTTTTAGTGTTTCTTTAGTTATTTTGTCTATATAGATGTTGAATACGAGCAGAGATAATAAGCATTCCTGTTTTATCTCCATATATTATTATGAATTATTCTGTAATTCCTTCTGATGTTCTTACTCTTGCTTTGCATCTCTGATATAGTAATCTAGTTTTTTCGAGGAGTTGGCTGTGAATCCCATATTCTTCCAAAGTATGTCTCTGTTAACCATGTCAAAAGCCCTTTCTTGGTTGATAAATGTGAAGCTCGGTTGATTGTTGTATTCTCTTGTCTGTTAGCTCAATTGTCTAAGTGTGAAAAGAGCGTCTGTGCAGCTCGTGGTGGGGCAGCCAACTCCACCCCATAACCTCCTTAGTTATCACTTATGATATACACGGATGGTAAAGTTTTGCTATTCTTTGCTCTCCTTTTGGGGCCTGCAGAACATGGGCGGAATACATTCAAACTGTAAAGTTTTTTGTTATATTCTCTATTAGCTTCTTGTGAAGCATAGGTTCTCAGTTAATTGCTTACTTGTCTAATATTTAACTATTTCTTTCCATGTCTTATGCATCCTTTCTGCATCTAATTCATTCCTCCGGGTTTTTCTTGGTCTTTTCCTAAGACTGGCTGTCCTCTCAAGCTCCAACATTGTACTAAAATTTCATCAAGAAAACAGATATGGTTGGGCCTACCAAAATGGCAAGAAATTACCTGAGAACTCAGCTGCTTACCCCAGTACCACATCAAGTATGAGAATGGAAATAGAGGCTGTGACAGCAGTTCTCACTTGGCTGACGACGCAACCACCAACAGACTCAATGATTCTATTGGACTCTCAAAGTATGCTGCGCAAGATAGGAAAGTATATGATCAGAACTGAGTGGGTCACTATTCTTAACATGCAGAGTATGACATGGATCTACTGTCCAGGTCATGTTGGGGTCAGGGTAAACGAAAGAGCTGATGTGTTGGCTGATAAATCCTTGGTGAATGGCTCTGAGATAAGAAGAAGAGACAGTATTGAATTAATTAGAGCAGTGATGGATACCCTACAGAATGATGAGGACACGGTCAAACAAGACAATGTACATATTCAGAGAATGGGAGGGACTAGAGGCAACAGGAGAAAGTGCATCCTCTCCAGAAAGACCAGAAGAACAATCATTCAGCAACTGAGTGGGACATTGAGCTTATACACTTTTAGATGGCTGATGGAACAGCAAGCAGAGCATATATGGGAATATCCTCAGTGCTGTGATGCTTGTTCCTAATCAAGAATCTATTAAGAAAGTCTTGAAGTTTTCCAAGAAAAAAAAATGGACTGTCATCAACTCTGTCTGCTTGTGGTTTTCCTGGTTATGCAATCGTGCTAGAAAATTTTCCAATTCCATATGATTGGTTTTTTTCTTCTTCTTTGTTGTCATATTCATGATTTTGTCTGTGTTGTTTTTTACTTTTTTAAATATTTCTTTACTGTATTTAGTAGCCATTCTTCTTGTGACATACATGGAAGGTGAATATTACTATTCTTTGCATCCCATTCAAACTCTGCAATGCACAAATGTGTAAGAGTGTACATCACCAAAAATGCCAGAAAATGTTGTATCTGAGATGTGAAGTTTAATTGCAGAGTGTATTTAAAAAGTTACCTAGTAAATATAAATAAATATATTAATGTTATTCTTTTAATTTGTGACTTGTCAACCTAAAAATCAGTAGTATTTATGTATGGCGTTTTGCATCTTGCAGACAGTCATTTAGCAATAAGAAGAAGCAATCCATTGATAATTATTTTCTCAGGAATGGAGACTTTTCGAGTGATAATATCACAGCAACGGAAGATTTTTGTTTGCACCTTTCTATTTTTTCTTCCATATCTTTAAAATATTATTTCTGAACAATGCTGCTGCCACAGCAGGTTCTGCCTCGAACATCCCTAGTTTCTGCTGTGTTTTCCCGGCAGTTTTCGGATTCTATGTGGAATCCTTGCATTGAGGATTTACAGATATCTTTATACCTCAGCATTGGCCTTCAGCCAGTTCCCTGAATACTTAAAACCATTAGTTCAGATACAATAACAAAGGTGTTATAGAATTTTATCTCTGACCTATCATTAGTACACAGTGATATGACCAATCTTAAATCAGTTAATGAGTGCTTCTCATGTTAGTTTACATGTACGCAAGATTAAAGTTTATCAGTTATTTAATTTGAATATATAACTAAATAGCTCTGTGTCCTGAAAATATCTAGTGAAAATAGACCACTTGTGATTAGATTGTTTGTTATCTTAGATCAAATCTGTATTTTATCTTACATACTCTTCACTCATTGAATTTTGCTGTCACGCAGATTCCAAGTGTAATTACTTGTTTAATGATAGCGTGTCCATCATTGACATCAGTGATTTGTTTATTCAGTTTGACTCCAGGCAAGGTATGAGTTTGTCACTCGTTTGTTAGGTCATTGAGTGCAACTTTCAGCACCAGATGTGTGTATCTTCTGGCATCTTTCTTGGCAGGGAGATTTCTACACCATTTTCTTTAATACTTCATCACTGTTTGACCATTAGGATGTCAACATTGGGAACCATATTCTTCTTTTCGTTCACAGTTTAACTGTCTACACAGCAATAAATTTGTCATGCAGACATTTTAAATAGGTGGGTTGCATGATACCATTATTGCTGATGAGCCTCTCGACTTAGTATCTCTGACTTCAGCACCTGTGTTTATTTGGTCAGGACTGTGGTCTTGCTTGATATAGGAGATGGCCTGACCAATATTAGTTTTCCAGTGTCTGTTGGCTGGACTAAGCCCTATCTCCACTTCAAGGTGTTGGCCTCGATGGGGGGAGAGGCAAAAACTACAGTCAAAAATAAAACTCCCAAGATCTGAAAGATATCACAACCTCAAAATTATAACCCATTGTGAAAACTACCCCAATCATGGAAATATGTACTGGTATGCTGTCAGTGATAGAGAAAATAAATAGCAAAATCCTCACACAGTATATAAAGTTGTAATTGTTGAGTCACGAAATGAATCAAAGACTAAGGAGACCTAAAAAAGATTGACTCAAAAGAAGTAGTTTTCTATAGTTCTCTCTGTAAAACTGCTTCAGAAATCCCTTTAAAAACATATTTATTACTTGCTTGCAATAATCCCTCACAGCTTTGTGTCTCACACTAATACATTGACTTTGTACTGGCAATAATCTCTGTCATGTATCTTGAGCTAACCTTTATTTTCTTGCAATCTCTGCACCAGAATATTACTAATGTATATTTGTGCTTCCGTCACTACTTAAGCTCATTGTTTGATCGTGTCAGTTGTCATCACTGTCACATCAAATGTTGTTTCTACATCACAAATTTACTTCAATGAATGTGCATGTCTGTCTATTCATCCTAGGGATATACTCTCCATATCGTTTATATTTTGATGACTGCCTTCTCTTTTTTCCTTTCCTGAACCTTTCCTTTTGTTATGGTTTCCAACTCAATGGGATGTCATTTCATTTTTTTGCCCCTGCATTTAATCATTAGTGCAAAATTATATGACCTGTCTCTCTGCCGAATATGGATGTGTCAGGCCATTGGTGCAAATAAAACAGCGGCACAACGCATTTCCATTCTCTGGACTACAGGACTACATCCTTCTGGAAATCTAATAGGACCATGGTCCTGCCGCAATATATATCCAGTGGGAGTTTGGGAATGAATGATGAAGAAGAAGAAGAATATGACCTGTCTTGTATCAGCGAATGAGTTCATCTTGTGTAAGTAAGACCTACATGTAAGATTTTGAGAATACTACAGATAGCGGAAAAAAGTACCAAAATATATTAAGAACTGTAAACGTAAAAGAATGGTTGACTCCTAAACAAAATTATAACAAGAGAGCTGAGGTTTTTTGAAACTAAGAGAAATAACAAGATGGAAAATTAATAATGAAAGACATGGTTGCTGAAAACAAAAGTGGTAAGGGTCACCCTAGACAATGATGGATAAGAGATATCTCAGATTGTGTAAACATGCTGTTGACTCACCCAGAATTGTGAGCTTTTCAGAGCATCCATAAAAAAGACTACATCATTTGAAGGAGGGTGTACATTTTAAAAATAGATACTTTATCATACTTACTTTATAATTCCTTGTCATTGTACTCAATTTGCTTGTTGACAGGTACCCCAGGTTCAATGATAATTGTTTGGAACACAGTCAATGACACTGGTGATTCCTTGGTTATCTATGGTGTAGAAGGTAATTTTTCTCAGCAGGAATCTGGTACAAGTTACCTTTTTGTGGATGGTGGCCCAGAGCGAAGGTCCCAGTATGTGCACAAAGTCATACTTACAGGTCTGAGTCCGCAGACAAAGTATTGTAAGTACTCACAATATTTTCACATTTATTCCTTGTTAAAAATACTTCATTGACAGTCAAATCTCTCTGTAAGAACCATATCTTACATGCATTAATAGCAGCAGATTGGAAATAATATTAAAGAAGTCAAATGTAGAATAACCCAGGCAAAGGCAACAATTCACAAGATGATGAACATCCTATGTAATATATCTTTGTCAATTGAAGTGAGTATGTGAGTTCTTAGAAGTTATATTTAAATTTCTTCTTCTTCTTCTGTGATCAGTTTTCTATGCTCATAAGTCTATACAGGGAGGTGGGCTGCCTCCACGAATTCAGTCATTAGCAGTAGGTCCTCACAGTTGCCCCACAGCTTTAGGCTGGGGGTCCGGAGCTCCTCTTGCCTGGTGATGAACCACAGGGGCAGCCCCACTTCGTGTAACGAATCTGAGCATAATCATTAACTGTATAATGCGTACATGTCCCATTTCCATTGCTGAGTACCACGCCTGTTCAGGCTGACATGTTCCGTCTTTGGTAAGGGAAGTTATGGAGTCTTCCTATCCATGTTCTTGGACATCCCAGCACTGCCCGCAAGACATCGGAGGTTTGTGGAGTGGCCTTCTCCTATTTTTCTGTCAGGGCTGTCTCCCATAGCCTTTCCATCTCCCGATGGTGACTGCAAGGCAGCAATTTTGTAAATAAAATTAATACCCCCTTCCCCAGTGCGCTCCTGGCATGGATTTGATAACTCCATGCCAGCAGCATGAGCTTATAGTGGCTCATACTTGCTTGAAGCTGCCCGTCACTGGACACATGGGGTATTTCAGTGGGGATATCAGCACCGACTGATATCCCGCCCTGTACTGGTAGGCAGCAACACTGGTTTGGTTTGCAGCAAACACTCCATATATGGACATATATGGAGTGCCCTCCACTATCCGCCACCTGTGGACGCACCTGGCAAGGGTCGGTAGCCCCCCCCCCCCCCCCCCGGATATGTTGGAGAATGTTACACCTTGTGCAAAATGTTTACGTGTGCCCGTTAAGTTTGCTGATTGCCAAACCTCCTTCCAGGTGATAATAAGTCACAATAGACAATACAAAGAGTGGTGCCATATTGTGATGGAGGCAACATTTTATTGTTTTATTTTGATTTCATTCTCAAACTCCCACCAGATCTCTCTTACAGTAGGACAATGTCCTAGATTTCCAGCAGGATGTAGTCTAGAGAACAGAAATCTGCTGTGTCACTGATTGTGTCAATTGACCGATATTTCAGACTTTAGTATTGTTAACTAATATGTTCAATGTTTTTACCACTTTCACTGAACGGTGAACGTCTGTAATCACACTGCTAGTGTAGTAAGCCAGCTGTATGTGAGAAACAATTATCTCTTGCTGCCACCAAGCTCAAAGCTAACCATGGCCACGCATGCTTAACTTTTTTGCCACCGTCTTGAGTCGCTATCGACATAGCCAGAGATGCTCACCAGAGACAACATTAAAACCAGTCTGTATTGTGTGGCAGGCATACTGGACAGAATTTGTGATTTCTAAGCCTAAAAATCCACTTACTCTATTGTATTGTGTTCCAGTAAATATATATATATATATTTATATATATATATACTATGATAAAGAAACCAAAAATCGTGACACCAGACAAATTAAAAAGATGGAAAAGTTTTGGCACCTAAAAAACATTATAGCAAGAAAACTGAGATATTTTGGTCTAAAAAGAGACATAACAACACGGACAAGAAACATTGTGAGTTTAAACATTTCCTTGGTGGTAGCAGGTCAACTTGTCCAGCATGAAGAGTGTCCATAAAGAATAGTACGTTCTGGAAAGAACGTATTATTTGAATAGTAAGATGTTTCTATTTATTTTAATCTTTGCTGCTGAAACCACATCTGCCTATTCTGTGTTCATTCTAAAACTTCTGCTGGTTGGCAGAGTGTAGTGTTAGAATAGAATTAATTGTGTCACAGTTTACAGCTTGGCTGTGGTAACTACACTTTTTGGCCATACACAACTGATTTCAGATTTACTTTTGGGCCACTTTGATCTATGAGACCGTAAGGCCAACACTAACTATAACACCTTCTTGGTGGCCTCCTACATTATGCATGCCATGTCACAGAATTACTATTATTTGCTACCCTTTCAGGCATAGACACATCAGCAACTGCTGAAGCCATTGAAATGTGTTAAAAGATAAATCTATACAAAGTCTGAACATAGTGCTATTTATAAATATTACGGATTTGCTTTAGAAATCATATTAGAAAGGGCTGTGTCAGAAAACAACCTACTTGCCCTATAAAGACTCTTGGCCTATAAAATCAATATTCTTACCTGTATTAAGTAAAGTGTGTATAAAGTTACTGCGCAGTATTTACATTCCTGGTGACACTGCATCACGTGAACTGTAGGTATATTAATACAGATGTGTGTGATGTCAGAGATGAAATAACATTTAATAAAAATACACAAAATGCACAACTTTCAATGAGGTTATATTGAGCACATATATTTCATTTCAAATTCAGTGCACAGCAATTTAATAGACACCCTTTATATGACAGAGGATTCACATATTGTTTGTTATAAAATAAATATCAAAACGTGAAGCAAGATTTTTAATGTTTTGATCCCATAAATGTGAAAATTTATGAAGAATGAAGGATCAGTCTGTATTTTAGCCCACAGTGGTTACTAGATCTTCTAGAAAGGTAAAGCCAGCAGGCATGATGATAACCACATCATGAGAATCAACATACAGAGATGTGTGTGTGCTTGATAAAGGCCTCTTGGTTAAAGCATTTGAACATAGTGCTATTGATAGATACTGCTTCTGTGAACAAAGAAAGTTGGATGAACAGATGGGCCATAGGAAACACTGGATGGGAAATCTATAAATATATGACCAGCCCAAATCCTAAAGACAACACAACCTCCTGGAAAGGAAAGACCAGAGTATCATCTTCCGACTGCACACACAACATGTACAGCTTAACAATCACCAGACAACACACTCCAGGGTGCTAGCTGTGTACTCATCTCTTTGAAACTGTTTACACCACCTTTTTGAATATCCAGCACTGCATAATGTCAGGAAAATGCTTCTTCTTACAGAGTCAGATAAATGGAACACATTATATAGAACAAAACAACAGCTGACAAACACATTCATATAACACACAATGGCATTGGGTCAAAGGGCATGAGCCCATGGACCGCTGGATCAGCAACCAACCATAGATAATACAGATTTGCTATAGAGATGATATTAGAAATGACTATGTCAGAAATAAAATTAAAATGTATACAGGATTTCAAGAATCACATTGAACAAATGATTAAATTGAGAAAGGTAATGAGGTGCAGGCATATCACCCGACACAACTACCCAGAGGGATGCAAAGAATAGTATAACATAAAAGGTGACTAAGGAGGGTTTGACTATCCCATCCCTGAAAGGGTCAAATTGTCCAAGTTGCAGTGATTATACTGAATGTATTAGACTGAAAGGTGCACATATTGCCAGCTAAGCTGTAAACCAGAGGTAAAGGTTAGCTGAAACCAGCGTCATAGCATAGTTTCCCATAGGTGTTCAGTTGTCTAATCAGTGTCTAGAATGCCCATCATCTACAGTTCTTTCTCAGTAGTGATAATTCAATTCCTTGACCTTCACAGAGCATGGGCAACAATACTTCCTGATGTGTGTGTTATATGTTCAGTTGGTATTTATGTTTTCCGCGTGTTGTGTCTTGTGCTGCCAGTGTCCTAAAGGAGAATAAAGAATAATTGTATTGCCACACCCACTCATCTGAAGTTAAGGAAAGTTGGGAGGGGGTTATCTACCCCACCATATATAATTCTTTTGAATGTGTTGGGCCAAAATAAGTGTCTTTACGATCTTTGTTTGATGATGGTCTCTTGGTTCAACAAAATAAGTGTTTTTATGGTCTTTGATGTTGGTCTCTTGTTTCAACAAAATAAGTGTCCTTATGATCTTTGTTTGATGATGGTCTCTTGGTTCAACAAAATAAGTGTCCTTATGATCTTTGTTTGATGATGGTCTCTTGGTTCAACAATTTGTTTACTCTATATTTAACTGTAAAACTTCATTAACCAGTGTTTACTCTTTTTATATAATATTGATAGTCAAGATTGTTTCCAATCCTCCCCCTTTCCCCAAGGAAAGCAGAACATGACTTTTAGCACTAGGGAATTGTCCAAAAAGTGGTTTAACAATTCCCTTCTCCCCATCCCCAAAAACGATTTTCTGCAAACAGGTCATTAAAAAACCAACTGAAAAATATAGACTTGCAATGAAAATGGGCTAGTGCCTTTTTTTTTAAACACACACTCCCCCTTCCCAAAATACTGAAGAGATATCTACAATGCTGTAGATATAATAACAATTAGAAGACAATTAGACAAGTCATTGCCATATCGTATCAATTATTCATCAGAGATGTGAAAAATGGGACTTTGTTCTAATGCAACAGTTAAAGCTATGACTTCTTTTGGAATTCCAAAGGACTAAAATAAGAACTCTGTTCATATCTATGTACACCTCCTTTTAATACATTCCTTCTCACATTGTTTATTGTGTTCAGTCATTCAAAATTCCTTTCATATTAAAAAAAATATAAATGTTAATTTTCATGTCATTATTTCAGCATATGTGGTTGGCAGCAAAAACTATGGCTTATCAGATATATTTAGTTTCACAACATGGCCAGCTGGTCATAATTGGAGCCCTAGACTTGCTCTTTTTGGTGACATGGGCAATGAAAATGCACAATCCCTTACTAGGCTACAATTTGATGCAATGGAAAACAAATATGATGCTATTCTCCATGTTGGTATGTGGGACATTTTATTATTTCCCAATGTAAATGCTATATGTTTGTTTTATATTTTAGGTTTTGATTGTTTGAATCCATAAAAATTATTTGTATTTTAAAATTCATTTTCATGTGCATTGAGTGGAATGTAGTTTTTTTATAATTGAAAAAATTGGTGGCGTATCCTAATCAGGACGTAGACATCAACCCAGAATTTTTTGGCTGTATTGATTTTATAGGGAACTATAAATATGTTCAGAAGTTTGCCATTGTTTTCTGAATGGTCCGGATGCACAGTTGCCTGTGGTTAGATTCAAACCCTGTACCTTGGCTGTCACAGATGTCCGCTGTACCACACAGACCTAGATAATTTTTATAATACATACCAAAAAAGAATGATCAAGCAATCCAAGTCCACTGAAGTCAGATTGATACCAGCCTTTGTGGAGGGAGTTATTGAGTGCTCATGCTTAATTTGTATAAACTGCAGAACATGGAAAGAAAGAAAGAAAAAAAATATATCATTGATGTGTGCTCACTATTTTAATATTTTATAGAGATTTGAGATCATGTTTCTGTTTTCCAAACATCACAACCTTTTGCATCTGTGAACATGATTTTTTTCATGGAGACATATGTTGAGAAGTTTGTGACATGACTAATCCTGCTGATATTGATCAACCAGATTTGTTGCAGTCAGAAACAGGTCACAGTGATGTTATGAATACCATTCTTTTGTATCCGTTTCGTCTAATGTCCAATTTGTTCTTGAATATTTTATAGAAAGTCTATGTAGGTTTGTCTTTAAATCTTTACATAATGTTGCTTATTAATGTTGTTAAGCCTCTATTATGCTTTTCTGAGACTGGTCAGAAAGTCATCTATGCCTTTCAAATATCTTTTTATATCTAAGCAATGGTCAAATTGCCAACCTTGATGCTTCTACCCTCTGAGAGATCACAAAATAATTTTGATTTCCGTCTGTGGGTTAGAATAGCGACACTGTTATCTGCAATGCATGTTGTATGGGGAAGGTGGACTAAGGAAGTTACCTGTAGTTTTTTTGTGGGGGGGGGGATTGACTGTCCCATTCCCTAGATAGTCAAAGTGATCCAGAAGCCATGTGGAAGTTGGATGTATCACGCCAGAAGCCACAAATATAACAGCCAATATGTAACCATGGCACAGTGCATTCCACCCTCTGGACTACATCCTGTTAATCTGCAGGAGTTTTGAGAATGTACACAGAAGAAGAATGTTTCTTCTATAATGTCTTAATGTTCTATAGCCGAGAGATTCCCATGATGGACAGTAACTTATATTTTCTTCTTCAGCATTCATTCTCAAACTCCCGCTGGATTTCTCTTGTAACAGAACAATGGGCCTATAAGATTTCCAGTTGGATGTAGTCCAGAGAATGCATATGCGTTTACATTATGTTATATTTTATTAATGCTAATTGGTTCAACACATCTGTCTTCGGCAGTAGTAACTTATATAACATTACAATACTTCTGTTTTTATGATATTTTGTAATATTATGTTGTTTATCATCGTCATCACCTGCTGTGCTGGTGATTTAGGCAATCATCTATCTCTACAACATTACATCTGCAGTTCTATGTATCAGCTCTACTACTGACTTTCTATAATGACATGATGTTAAACTATCCAGTATCTTCTCTCTTTGCTGTCCTATTTTTCCCTCAATTTTGCTTGTTGTTACATTGTATTCCAAACCTCCTCTTGTGATGTTCAGAAAACAGAAAAATGGAGTAAACATGTCACTCTTGAATTACACAAATCTATAAATTAAAGTGCAGAGTACACATGGATGATAGATTCCAACATAAGAGCTGTTTTTGTACTATTATACGAAGTTTAATGCTGAAGAGAAACACGAAAATAAATGTCTAGATTCAGTTTTCTGCACTCGTACGAGGAAGATACGCTGAATATTCTACACAAAACAAAATAATAATCTGGAGTTTCTGATATCCATCACAAAAGAACTATCTTATTCTTATGAAGATGATTAATATGAAATTGCTGGATATTGACAAATCTAGGTTGAAATTGGAAGAATTCTGTACCAGAGAAGATACTGGAGAGTTTGACATCATAGAATGTAGAAAGTCAGTTGTGCAGATCAACACTCTATCACAAAACTCAAAATTTATCAACTAGCAGTAATATCATTTCTTTATGCATGTGAAACATGGACAGTATAAGCTAGCCATGCTAGAAGACTCAATCATTTCTAACTAAGCTGCCATCATAAGATACTTAACATCCATTGGTGGGATAAAATACCAGACAGTGAAGTACTGATCAAAGCTAAATCTGTAAGCATACACGCAATGTTGAGGAAGACACAGACACACTGAGCAGGACACATAGTCTGTATAAAAGATTGTAGATTGTCAAAAAAAAAAAAAAATATATAGAAAACTCAAGACTGGCTCTTGAAAAATATTCAGAATCCAAACAAGCCTTTTCATGTAATTCTTTGCTTAGTTCCATGTTTTTCATTGGTCAATATTTATATGATTTGTGTCAACTTCCACTACCGACCAACATGGAAATAATTGAAAATATGACATCAGAAGGTTTTTTTGAATAATTTTTGTGGCTCTTTTACTGATGATTGATCACAAGTTAAACATGTAGACAGTTTTACTCTACAGAAATTCACACACTTCATAGGGGCTGGGGTACTTGTATCAAACACAGTGATGGTTATATTGAAAAATAATACACTTGTGTTGTTTGTTTTTCTAAATATATTTATCAAAGAATGATATTTTAAGATTTTCGTGTGCAACACCCTCATAATATGTGTTAATTCTCAAACTCCTGCTTGTTTTAAGTATGCAGTCCACAGAATAGAATGCATTGTTTTATAATATATGATATGTATATATAGTATTGATGACTTAAACTAGGTTCAGTTTATATGGTTTGAAATATTTTTCAGGTGACTTTGCCTATGATATGGATGTGGTGAGTTCTCATTTAGTCCACAGTTTGCAATGTCTTTGTTACAATATAAGATCTTCATCATTTTTCCTCCAGTCATATTTTTGTCACAGATTATTTTTGCAATAGCAAGTATTGCAAAAACTAAACTGATACCCCATGCACTCAGAGCAGCCTCATGTGTACACTGTACCTTTCAGATAACTTATAGAGAGCACCACCATGTGTACTCTGTAGCTTTCAGATAACGTATACATAATTTTCGTTATCGAGGATTTGAACAATCCATGCTCATCTCGCTATTGCATTACTTTGCGGACCCTTGGCAACTATTTGCAAAAACAGTGTTTGTATTATTCTAACTTTATATAATTATTGATCACTTGGCATGCAACAAAAATGTTGCAGTTGTTGTTTTACATCTGGCACAAGTTAGAAAACTGTCATGAATGAGGGACAGTGAACCCTGTGTTTGATTTTATACTCCTGCAGATTATCAGGATATGGTCCAGAAAACTGAATGTGTTGTGCCATGATTTATAGCTTAGCCAAGATATCTGCATCTCTCGGCCTGACACTGACTTCAGCATGGCTTCTGTGTCACTTTTTACCCTCAGTAGGAGGGAATAGCCAATGTCACCCTAAAACCCCTTAGTAACCTCCTATGACATGTATGTCATATAATAGTTTTGCTATTCTTTGCTTCCCTTTCGGGTCTCGACCACACACCAGCAGAACTAAAACAATAGGCCTGTTACAAACAGATTGATGCACTTAGTCAAAAGCTGCAAATATCAGGTTTTTTTCTGTAAACTGGCAACACTTTGTGTTCAAACAACTTAAATCACAAGGAATAATCATAGAGGCTCAGTTAGAGTAGAAGGATACAAATCTAGCACTTTACTGGTCTACTAGAAAAGCATGAGAAAATCTGGCACCATAGACTGGTGTTTGCTAAACTAACATGTTAGATATTCAAGTGCTAACTGATACATTTTCTTATATGGTTGCAGGAGATTTTGCTTATGACATGAGAGATGTGAGTAGAACAAAACCTTCCCTAATTAAAATGTGCAGAATTTCTCCCTTTACTTAATCATCTGCATACAGCATTCCTAAACATATATAAAATGGTTAGTTGACACAAAGTTTGGTTGTACCTGACAACATGCAAATCCACAGCTTGCTACATATATGCAGTTTACCTTACCTGTCCTTGAAAATTAGTTAGAATTGATGATGCTATCCTAAGTTTATTCAATATTTCTTGTTACTGGCTCAAGTTGAGTCAATATTTTCTAAAAATCTCTTAGATTCTACTAGCCTTGATATCTTAGTGGTTAGTGCACTGGCTTCCTAGTTGGGTGGTTCAGGTTTGGTCTTCCAGTTTAACTGAAAACACTTTAGTCCACTAATGGCTACTTGGTTGACTCGGTTAAGAAAATTAGCAACAGATTCTCCATGAAAGTTGAAGTTTCAATTGTGATTGACATAATTCCTAATTATACTGTCGGTCAAGAAAAAATACAGGACTAACACTGTATTCTCTATAAACATAGCTACCATACTTTGTAGCTATGTTTACTAAACATTTATTTCTAAAAATTAAAAACAAAGGAGTTTCTTCCCATCTTCTATGACAGAAGAAACAGTAATCCAGTGTCACAGTTCCAACTCCTGCAAATGTACCTTTGTGTTTGAAAAAATCAAATGTCATCCATTCACATTGCATTGAGTATGCTGCTAGAGTATAATTGTAGTCGAAACATTCAACAACAGATATAAAGATATATTTCCATACTCAAAGGTACTAGAAAGTAAAGGTAGCTCCCATGGCAGCAACCTGCCATCGGGGATGAACATAACTCATCATGTACTAATCCGCACCAATTATTAGGTGGGGTGGTCAGGTTCCCTCCTTGCTGTCTTTCTTTATCTCCCCTAACTCATGCGTTAGGTACTTGTTTACAGCTCAGTAGACTAGAGAAGTGGTTGTGTCAAGTGAGAAATCACAACCCAGATTTTTTTTGTCCTGCCGTGGTTTCGAATGTGGTGCTCTATACTCCAATGATAGCAAGCAAGCTCACTATCAACTAGGCTACTGCACTACTCTCAGTACTACATTCTGCTAATCTGCAGAAGTTTCAGAGTGTATGCAGAAGAAGAAAAGCTGTATGGGGTGTCCGTAAATTACATCAACTATTTTTTGCCATTATTTTATCACACCCCCCCCCCCCCTCTTTGTCAACAGCTTTCTTCTTCAGCATTCATTCTCAAACTCCCGCTGGATCTCCCTTGTAGCAGGACTATGAAGCTCTAGATTTCCAGCAGGATATAGTCTAGAGAATGGAAATGCGTTATGTTGCCATTTTATTTACACCAATGGCCTGACACATCCATCTTCGGCGGAACAGCTTTCAAGAACTCATGAAACTTGCTCACCCTTTCCCGACCTGATGCTTAATTATTATATTTTAAAAAAATTACTTTACAGACAATTATAAGCAATAGAAGTAACCAAAAATATGTTTTTATTCCCAATTTTAGAAATGTGTTTTAAATTCAACAATTATTTTGGTGTATAGAAAACAATATTGTTAACATCTGCATTTGTCAACCCTCCTTCCCCCTTGTCAACAACTGTCAATTTTTTCAGATCCCCCACCCTCCAAATTGATGACATAATTTATAGACTATGTTATATAAAATAATATCAAAACTTGCGAAATTAAATGTCTAAAGAAGGTTATTGGTGTTACCAGACTCGACAAAATGCGCAGTGAAAACACCAGAAAGATAATAGGTATCACATAATGCATTGAATATATAGAGAAACAACAGATAAAGTGGTTTGGATATCTTATGAGGATGAACAATCCAATTTCCCATAAGAGCTTATAACAAGATGCAATTAGGATACAGAGCCAAGGGCAGACCGATGAAAGATGGATAGACAACATCAACACCATCCTAAATAAACATGACTACACCTCAACCAGAGCAAACATCTGGCTCAGGAATGCAGACTACATCTCCTTCACAAACCCTGTGCTCAACGGCAAGTGTGGAAGCCATGATAACACCACCTGGGAATAGACAATAGATAGCTATATAAAATATCCTTCCATTATTCATAATAAGGAATTTTTTAGGAAAGTTTCTCATTTATTGTTGTCAGTCAAAAATATAAATGTTGTCCATCATTAAAAATATAAATGTTGTCAGTCATTAAAAACATAAATGTTGTCAGTTATGTTAAATGTTAATGTTTGGACTCATTTAAAATGTAAATATTGTGGTGTCTGTCATTTAACAATGTTAATGTTGTCCATCATTAAATTTGTAAATGTACTTGTATTAGGATAATAGGATTATAACACAAAACACAAGGTAGTTAAGTTTTACAGTTTGCAAACAAACTGACTAACATATTAAAAAAATATAGATACCAGTTCACAAAACAGACAAATATTTTTTTATTTTTTTTTGGGTAAGTTTTCGGAATACTAGTATTGCTTTTGTAATTCTGGTGTTAATCTATTTGCTAGTACCTTTGAAACTCAAAAGAATAAGAGGATTGACTTCATTATACTTGGATTTCACCATATGTACTTTGTCCCTCTCAACAAATCAGCATTCTGCTTCAGATTCCATTAGATAAACAATTTTCCATTGCTAGCATCTTCCTCTTGGCCACTGTAATTGCATTCATAGATAAAATAATTGAGCAGAAGAGTAATTGAATCATGGATCGACTATAGAAAGGGGAAAAAATAATATCTGAATTTCTAAGAAATGGAGCATGGACAGTGCACTAAGTTGAGATTTAGCAAGACAGTAATATCACAAATACTGATCTGGACATAGTGTCAGTGGTTTAGAAACTGATCAAATCACTTTAGAACTTGCAGCTTAGATTAGACTTGACAAATAAAGCTGAGCATTTAGCATGACAAATTTACCTGAACACAGAAGAAGAAGAATTATGGAGAAAGGGATGTTATTCATCCATCATAGTTGATGATGATGGTGATGACTTCTTGTGCCTTTTTTTTACAGTAATTTATCTGAGGTTATCTGCAGTAGCTGTACTAATACTGAGTCTATGACACCAGTTAGATCCATCTTGTGGCATTTCTCCCAAGGGAGCCGCATATGAGTGGTGCTGAGTTCATTCCCCTGTTGAGGCGGAAATGTGTTTCAGATCGCAACGGCTCCCAGGTCAACCCAGGCTTAAATAGGTGCCGGATTAATCTGGGAAGTAAAGACTACGAGGGAGAGGAGATGGCTACCGCTCTCATTTGCAGAGCCACTGAAATATGAGATTGCTAACATCTCACACCCCTATGGCATTAATAAATGCAATGGGTTACTTAACGTTTTACTTACTTCTCCCATGAATGTATGCCCCATTGCCCATCGTGTCTGTGCCTTTATTCATCAATGTGTAAATGCTTTGGCATTCATCAGTACCTCTTTATCTGGTATTTTATACCACCGACAGATGTTGAGTATCTTACGAAGACAGCTTAGGTGGAAACGATTAGACTCTTAGCATTTCTGGCATATATTATCCATGTTTCAGAGGCATAAAGAAGTATTAGTATTAGTGCTGCATGGTAAACTATGAGTTTGGTGTAGCTGTTATTTCCCATACATCTTTGCATAGTCTTCCAAATGCTGAACTAGCTTAAGCTGTTCTGCTGTTTACCTTGGCATTAATGCTTACGAGGTAAAGCTGGAGTTGTTGCAGGCTTAAGCAAAATGGATTTGAGTGATCTGCAGATTCAGCATACAGTGTGCATTCATGTAGAGAAGTCCCTGACTTGTATCTAAAAAAATGTATACAACATAATGAGCAGAAACATGAAACATGAGCAGAATCATATGCAGTTAAGGAGGGAATGTACAAGGATGTAAAAAAAAACAAGACAAAAGACAACTTTATTTGATTAAGAAATATGTGGAAATAAAAATAAATTCCTCTACTATAAAATTAAGAATCTATTAGCTTAAAAAGGTTTTTTTTTAATATACCTATAACCATGAGGTCATGGTGACTGAATTACCAAAACTGTGACCTCCAATGTTTTTTGTGGTTATAAAGCTCATATATTACCAAATTGGACTAACATCCTCAGTTAAAAGGAGCAAATGTTACTATAAGATGTACATTTTACTTAACCAAACCTGTTAAATGTGCTCAGAAACATGAAAAATAACAGAAAACTGCAGACTTTTCTAAATTAATGTCTTGCATAGAACAGAAAGTTTAAAATTAATTAGACAGCATTGAATTATAGAAGCTTTTTGTTCAAACCTCATTGTGACACATTACAAACTAGTAGTTAAGTAGAATCCTCCCTAGAAGCCAAACAAATTTTGTTCTGGTTTGAAATGTATAACCCCAATTAAGTTGTTTACTTCCTTTGGTATTGTTTGGCAATTAATATTTATCAATTATAAATGTAACTATTAATTTTTTTAGGGTTAGGCTTAGGATGTTGGTTAGGGGAAGTTTTGTTTTACATAACTAACCATAAATAAATTTAGGAACTGGTTTTGAATTAGTGCCTATATATTTGATTATTTCCCTTGGCTATGTTTATCATTTATTAATTGAAGTATAAATATATTTAGGGTTAGAATTAGCATTAGTTATGTAAAACATAACAAACTCTAACCCTAAAATTTTAATATTTAAATTAATTTTGATTAATTATTGATATAATATTTAGATTAATTAACAAAAAGTAGGCACTAATTGCAAACCAGAACCAAAATTTATATTAAAACTAATAAAGGATAAACATAAACTGACAAACATTGCCAAGAGAAATAATCACATTAGAGGTGTGCATTCCAAACAAGAACCAAAAATTTATATGGGAGAACCTTGTTACAAAACCTTTCCCACAGTAAGGTCCTCTATGGAAACTAATATGGGACAAAAACAATAACATTTGTTACTTCTAAGGTGATACTGCCTAAAAATATTAGATTCATTAGAAATAGGTACACTTATTCTTGTGTCCTTTGTAAACACCAATAATCTTGTTATAAAGAATTACTAGAACAGGATTGATTTATAAGTCATAAATAGTTCTATGAACTGGAATAGAAATTGTATACTTTTGTTTATGAGTTATTGAATGATATTTTTATCATGTGAATGAAAGTTGCTAATTTAAAAATGGAAATTTTGGCCTTATGTATAAACACCAGCAGAACAGTGACTAAAGTGAAAGACTGTAGATTAATATCCTTACTTGTCTGACAAGGTGTCTCAACTATTATATTTTCTGGTTAATAGGACAATGCAAGGGTTGGAGATAAATTCATGGAGCAGATAGAACCACTCGCTTCCAGACTTCCATATATGACTTGCCCTGGCAACCATGAAATGGCATAGTAAGTCTTATCTATGCTACTACTTCTGCCTTATATCTAGTGCAGGTTTAAGAAAAATATGACCAGTAGGTCAAATCCAGCCCACCAAGCTATTTTTGGTACTATGCAGGCAGAAATACCCACATTTTAAGGAAACAAATCATTTCTTCTGCATTCGTTCTCAAACTCCTGCAGATTAACAGGATGTAGTCCGGAGAACGGAATGCGTTGTGTCATGGTTTACAGCATTGCTGCGATATCTGCGCCTTTCTGCCTGATACATCCGACTTCAGCATGGCTTTGGGTCACTGACCCTATATGGGATTGGGCAGCCAACTCCATCCCATAACCTCCTTAGTCGCCTTTTACGACATGCGTAGAAGGTAAACAGTGTTGCTATTCTTTGCTCCCCTTTCGGGCCCTAGCAACACATGGGTGAAACAAATCATTTAATTATGTAGCAATTCAAAATATCAATAAAGACGCATTTTATAGTCATTAGATGCATCGATCTACACACTGAAAGCCTCCCACCTCTCATTGCGTAGCATGCAGATCGATGTATCCAGAAGCAGTCCTGGCAACGTTTTAGTCTCCAATTAAATTAACCATTTTACTCAACAAGGGACATCAAGGTTTGATAAAAAGAAGGAATGTAGGTACTTCTCCCCGTATTGAACCCCATTTATAACTGGATCCCAGACTGATTTAACCATACTAAAGGTATTGGCCCCTGAAAACGCAAATATGAAATCACAAAGTCTGTTGGTTAACAGTGACAAAAAGGAAATAGGTCAATTCTTTGGAAGACATTATCTGTTAGCCTCATTTGATGATTGACATCTGAGATAACAAAAGCTCTGACTTTGTTGTTTTGTGGTGTTTTGATAAAACATTATTTTTTTTTATCTGTGACAAAAGTTTCTATTATTCAAAGAAGCCATTTCATCATGAGAGAGAAAAACCTTTATAAACATTCCTACTGCCAATTGGAGCAACCCTGAGTAAGTTAGTGTACTACTAGTATTGCAGATGTATTCTTATTTTTAACAGTTAAATGACCATAATGACAGGATTTAATTTGTTATATACACAACCAGTGATATCAATTCTTATTCTGCCTAGGTTGTACTGCAAAATGTCATCAGTGTATGTGAGAAACCCTACCCAGCCTTAATGTTTGCAATTGTGAAAATTAAGATGCATCTGGACATGGGATACCCAACTGTATCTTCAAACTTCCGTAGTTGTTTCTTGCGACATGCGTGACAGGTAGAAACTATCGATTTCATCAAGAAGCAGAGTTTGATGGTGTAATATAATATCATAACCTGCAAGCAACCGACTGCAAAGAATAATAACACTGAAATATAAGGGGAAAAGATCAAGAAATGGAAAACATTGGCTGTGTAGAGTAACAGAGGGAAAAAGCACAACATTGACCATGACACATAACATAAACTTGTCAAGAGAAGATTTCCTAACCTTATTCTAAAACCAAAAAAAAACAGGTACATGTAAAGATTGTTTTTGTAAAAAGATTGTGTAAAAATTCAAAGATTGTTTCCAAAGAATATCTTGCAGTGAACAGTTGAGGGTGAAAGAAGAAGAGGTCAGAGGAAAGTATGTGTTGACAAGATTAAAGTCTGGACAGGATTAAGATTCTCCACACTTAAACAAAGAACTGGTAAAAGAAAGGAATATGCTTGACCTTTCTCACCACTGTCTTCGACACCATCTTCATAGAAAAACAAGTGCCCACATTAACAATGATAAAGAGTTTTTATGTATTACAGTAGTTAAAATGTTTTCATGACTGTATACATTTATAATTGAAAGTTATCATACTTTTAAACTTGTTTTATTTGGCAGCAATTTCTCAAACTACAGAAACCGTTTCTGGATGCCTGGGGATGAAAACAAACAAATGTACTATAGGTGAGTTGGTAAACTTCTAAAATACTGAAGTACTTTAGAAAGTGATTTATCATTGTTCATTTATCCTTGTTCCTTTTTGTTCTTGACAAAGATATTATTGCCAAACATCAGTTGTCTAGATTTTGGCTACCCAGTAGTCTGTTTCAGCTTTGAAGCATTTATCAGCATGTGACATTCTTTTTAATTAAAAAACTCACCATGTCCATGGTGTAGCGGCAGCAAGTGCTTGCGGCCTTTATCATACAGCTACAAAATCTCTCCCTTGAACTTCCTAACAGGAAACATGCAGTATTTGACAGTTTTGTTGTTTTTGTTTACATATTCTTTCCAGAACGCAGTCTTTATGGATTCTCTGAATACTCCACGATTTGGGACGAGTTGACCTGTCGCAGCTAGAGGCATGTTTAAACAATCTGATATATCACTGCACAATTGTCGTCTTGTGCATCCTCTTCTGTTTCCGTTAACTCTGCGTTCAGCTATTAATTTTTCCATTCTGTTATGTCTCTTTATATGACCATAAAAACTCAGCTTTCTTGTTATAATGTTGTTAAGGAGCCAGCCTGTTCAGAATATCCAAAATAGAATTACTAGGCACATTACCCCTGTAGTTTGCCATTGTTATACATTACCTGAAACATTTATACCATTGTAAATTTATGAATTCTAAATATTGCATGCATGGATTAAGTTTTATCCATCAACTTATTATTCGTAGAATAGACTACCGGGTATATAGCTTTGAACTTATTATTCATAAAAGTAGACTGTACAAGGGACTACCATCTGTTGTAATAAAATTTCAAGCATATTGACATGTGACCAGATCTTCAGTCTTTCTTAAAACTGGTAAAAGAAGGAACCACAGAAGGAAGAACAGGCAAGGGAGATGTATAGTGAAAGAATGGATTGACATCAGAATAGAGATGCCTCAGTTTAAATGCATCATATAGGTACTTTATAGTATAGACCTGTATGAAGGCTGTTGATAATACTTTTCTAGGATTGGGAGGAGATTTCCTTTAAAAAAAAGTGTTCCCCTTTTTTTGTGGGTTTTTAATAATTGTTTTAAAATGATTTTTTTTTTAAGTGATGGGATAACTTGAATTTTTTTCTCTGATTCTTAATGTTAATTAAATATGACATGTGACTTTCCATTTTCATAAATGGTTAAGATGAATAAACTACCACCACTCCTTTACAAGACCCCAGCCTCCTTCTTGCGTTTGAACCTTACAACCAATAGGCTCCCACTTTATCTGTGTGCTTGCCTGTAAGAAAGTAACATTGACATCATTCTCATTAGATCCCCTTACACTCCTTGTATTCAGAAACAGATGAAAACTATCAACCCTTTTTAAACAGCAACATACTTTCCTGTATCGTTTCAAACTATGATGTTGGATATTCTCAATTCAAAACATTTAATCATATGACACCGAGTACAAACTACAGCTATCAGTCATTTTATAACAGCAGTATACCTCCCTGTATCATTTAAATATATGATTCTGATTATCTGATTCAAAGAATACTTGCCTGTATCATTTCAACATATGATACTGTATATTCTCACTCTGCAACATACCTACCTTTATCATTTCAACATTTTATGCTGAATTAATACAAACTACAAATATCAGCCATTTTACAAGTTATGATTCTTCTTGATTAGAAACTAGCTTCACAGCACGTGGGGCACTCCCATAAGTGCTCCGTCCTCCATTTCAGCAGCCATCCCAGTGTATGTAGACAGAGAGTCGTGGGGAAACATGATCGCCTACGCCATTCGGCATGGCACTTGATTGATTGATAACGGTAGCATACCCTTCCTGTATCATGGCAATATACGGTGCTGAATGTTCTCATTATTTTTTTCCGGCTGTCTAGTTTCAACATGGGGCCTATACACTTTGTCTCAGTATCAACAGAGCTGATCTTCTTCCCACAGTATGGTCTAGTGCCAATCGTGGAGCAATATAAATGGCTGGAGAAGGATTTGGCAGTAAGTATTTCCTTCATTTGATTTAGCAGAATAAAAAATTAGACATATGAATCTCCTATTTAACTATATACTGCTCTGATTTTCTAGTCAAGAGATCCATTATATAATCCTTATTAAAGGTGAATTCTTATTGGTTAGAAGCAGATTCAAGGTTGCCATACTTTCTGAAATGATTAGCAGAGTAAATCTTGGAAGTAATAGGGGCCATATCACCCCTGATTATATCTTAAGAAAGATTTAGTGCATATTGAGAATAAGAGAAAATATTTGGAGAAGTTTAGATGTAAGAAAGTCTGCACAGATCAGTGACTGTATAATGGAGGCACACTATAAGTGGTATTCAATTTCCAGTACTGAATATTCATCTATCACTCAACTGAAAATTCTTTTTTAAACTATATACACATGGATGTTATACTAATCCTCTTTTTTTGTACTGTGACTGGGGAGTTGATTGCTTCCATCTTCTTCTTCAGCGTTCATTCTCAAACTCCCACTATACAGATCTCTCTTGTAGCAGGACCATGGTCCTATTAGATTTCCAGCAGGACGTACTTTAAATGTAATTTTATCTCCTGTTTTTGTGTTTGTCTTATTCCTTTAGCCTTGTGTTCAAAACGTTACTATGTGTGTTTACCTATCTTGCAAAACTGCTTTATTTAAATTATTTTTTTATTTTTCTCATGAACCACATGCTGTCTACCTGAACTATTCCTTAGTTTATCAGTGTCCAACTATTTCAGGAAGCAAATAAGCCTGAGAATCGAGCAAAGCAACCATGGGTGATCACCTTTGGCCATCGCCCCATGTACTGCTCTAATGATGACAATGATGATTGTACTCACCATGAAAGTTTAGTAAGTTTTCTTTTCTTTTTTTTTTTAAATAATTAACACCAATTTTAATATTTAGGCTGAGCTTTCGTGCAGCCATAATGTTTTTTATGTGTGAGTTTGCACACTTACACTAATGCATTTAGACCTGCCTTTCATTTACTGACACTTATTTAAAGAGCCTAGCCTCACAGGTTCTGGTTAGATTCCAATATATTTGATAGAATTGTATTAGATATTGAGAAGTGGATGTATATTGAAGCAAATATATGGCACTTACTTCTTTTTGGGCCAAAGATGGCATAAATAACAGTAGTCATTTTTTTCCATATTGAGAACCATATTGGAAGTTGGTTCTTGTGTACCGCTTGTGCCCAATATTGATCTTTCTCTGTTGATTGTTATGCGTAGAGTTTCTTTTGAGCGACCTACTTTTCTTTTGCTCTCTGCATTCCACATGAAGCAAATATATTGTATCAGCGAAAGTTAAACCAAAATTTTACAGAAAGAATGTTTAAATTCTTAAGAAATAACAAATTTTTAATTTCTCTTGTATAATTGATTTTTATTAAATAGTATTTAAATTAATAAATAATTTAAATCAGAAACTACAAGTCACTGCAGCAATCTGATAATCATCTGAAATTGTACAAATCTTGCTTCAATTTAATTCTTAACGGGCATGACATTTTAGCCATTTTTAAAACAATCTGAAGATATTTTAGTTGGTTTTTTTTAATTGTTTAAAATTTTATTTAAATGAAACAGTAATGTATCATATATCATTTTGTTTAGGATATAATGCTCTGTGTATCCTTATCACAAATGTGATCTTTCAATGAAGAGTTATTTTTTAATGCAAAGTTTGCTTAAATTATATAAATGGCACAGACAAATAACCAAAAATAATGCTCTTCAAATAGAAATCAGATAGAAGTTAGTTTATTGCACCTAGTGCATTTATGCAAAACATAGCAGAAAATTACATCAATAGAGCAAGTATGTAAGTACAACACACATAAAGAATTGTATGTGCGATGGAATTATTTTTTTTTTGCAAATTAAAATATTTTTTGTTGCTTAGTATTTCATTTTGCAAACAGTGAAAAATATTATTAAAGGGTTAATTAAAATGCTGGTGTGTATAGTCCTAATATTTTTACAGCTATGTTATTGTGTGTTTATTTTATTACATCCTTGATTAATGAAATTAATTAGGTGTTAACCCCTTAGCTGCAGAGGCATTATTAAGGATATGATGAAAATCCACTGCCATTTTGCAGAATTTTTCCTCTTCTTAGCGGCTAATGGAAAAATATATCTGGAAGCTTATAATAAAGTATCCATGTGAATTTTTTGCCTGGAAAAGTAAAAAGACAAAAGTTGGAAAAGTAAGATCTCAGCCAAATGGCGGTAACCCCTCATCGTATATAATCCTTAAGTATACCTCCGCAGCTAAGGGGTTAAGTATACATCTTGCTTTCAAGTTTTTAAGTTCTGTGATATTCTTAAGTGCAGTTTCTCCCAGTATTGAAACATAAATAAATCTTGGAATAATTAATAAGGAATACCAAACTCCACCTCAACTAACAGCATTGACACTGGAGATGATAGAAATAAAATACAATCCCAAGGATTGGACACATGTCTACACAGATGGATTGGCAGAAGGAGCAGTAAGGAATGGAGGAGGAGGAATTTTTATAAGACTCAAAGATGGGAAGACAATATCAAAAGCTTTTCCAACCGGGAAATACTCCTCTAATTTTAGAGATGAAGCAGTTGCACTCCATCAAGCACTGAAAGCCTTCACTGAAACAGGACTGCAAAGACCAAAGAAGATAGCCATATTCACAGATTGCAGATCCCTACTGGAATCAATCCAGAGCAACAGAAACGAAAGCCTTCTGCACAACATCAGACATGAGCTAAGACAGATCCAAAAATCAACAGCTATTGCCCTTCAGTGGATACCATCACACTGTGGAATCATGGGAAATGAGAAAGCGGATGCTCTGTCAAAGGCAGGAAGCGAAATGGAGCAACACAGACACCCACTGTCTTACGGAGAAGTAAAAACAATAATCCGCAACACATACACAGCAAAGTGGAAGAAAGAAATGGAAGGGGAATACGAACATGATGCAATACATCTCCTCCAGAGATATCAACAGACCACAATATTTCGCCTCAGAACAGGCCACTGCAGACTGTTGGGTCACCTTTATTGATTAAGGATCTCATACACAGATGAATGTCCATGTGGATCTGGAACCCAGACTCCAGAACACATACTTCAGGACTGCCCAACATACAAAGAGCAGAGACAGCAGACCTGGCCAGAGGATACAGACTTGAGGCAAAAGCTATGAGGCAGCCGCTCTGACCTGGAGAAGACAGTGGACTTCGTCTTGATGACAGGTCTGACGGTATAGCATGACCACATGCTGAACGCAGAAGAAGAAGAAGAAACATAAATATGTAACATATGTGCACATAGACAAGTTTTTAGAGGGATTGTAACCTATGGGATGAGTCAACCAACTCCATCCCCAATTTTTTTAGTTGTCTCTTACAACATGCATGGTAGGTCTCGGTGTTGCTATTCTTTGCTTCCCTGTCATACCTAGCAACACGCAGACAAATCGATATGCTAACCATTGCTTATACATTGTTGTCCTAGTCTTTGCATTATCTATTATTTTACTACTTCTACTAGGAATGACAAATGCCTAGTATGAGATTTCCTGATATGCCTATTAGACTATATGTTATAGTGTAGTCATTTTTTTCTACAGGTAAGAGTTGGCATCCCCTTTCTTCATATTCTAGGCTGGGAGCCACTGTTCCAAAAGTATGGGGTGGATGTTGCTCTTTGGGCTCATGAACACTCTTATGAACGACTATGGCCAGTTTACAACAGAGAGGTGAGTGCAATTAAAATTATGATTTATTAATGTTTTGTTACTGTATGTTGTATTGTTTATGACCACAAAGAGAAAAGTGGCTGTGTTAATAAAAGTCTCGATGGCATAGTATGGATACCGAAGTTCTCACTGGAGCCAATATCCCAAGTATCTATACAGTGATGAAGAAAGCCAAACTAAGAGGAGCCAGAGATACAAAATACTTCTAGGACTCTCAAAGTGTCTCTAAAAAGTGTTCACATCACCTGGTAATCTTTCGCTTTACCTTCCTGATAAGGTATTGTTCTTTTAGTGGACCTACAAGCAGCATCATTTTGATTGTGATGATAGGTCCTGCACTTCTAAACTGTATACATAATTCCCTATATATAGATTTTAGCATCTCATGTTGGTTGGTTGCTGATCCAGTAGTCCATGGGCTCATGACCTTTGACCCAATGTCATTATTAAAATAGCATTATATTGCTTGGAAGTCTGTGGATTTTCGTCCCACCTAGGGCCAGAGCCTGAGAAAAACTATCACACCACCAGGAAAGTAGGTTTCAACCTATGAAGTGCTCCAGGCATGCAACCAAATGTTCAAATCAAAAGGATTGTCATGTCCTGAGTCACTGTGTCTCTATGATAGGCCTCAGCCATATGAAAAAAGACAGTGCTGTCAGTTTCCTCCTCTCCAATACTGCACAGTACATCTCTGACTCCCTCCAAACCACAGAGGGTGCATACATATATAAAAATAACAAAGCATAAAACACATTGCAACAACAAAATAAAAGCATGAGAAGCACAATTGTATAGATGACATGCCATGAAGCTTCTATAAGAAGATAACCTCAATATAATGCATGTCATCTGCTAAGTTTTTCTGTTGTATGGGTGGTCGGTCTAGTGGGCCATTGGTGAGACCTAGAGACGCTACTGCGTGAGCAACGTCTCATGTTAAAAGTATTGACCAGACATTGCATGAAGTTCAGGTTTGTCTTTTTTTTCAAGATGCAATGTCAGGATCCCATTGGAACCAAAAGATAAATCATAAATTCAATTTTCGAATTTTCATACCAATGTTGTGTTATCAATGCCAGACATGGACACTAACTAAAGAACAAGAGAACGCTTACTACATGTGAAATGAGATGTCTAAGAAAAGCAGCAAACAGAACAAAAAGAGATCATGTGAGAAATAAAGAGATTACAAGAACTGTTGGAATAACTTCTGTGGTCAAATATATTGAAAAACAGAAACTGAAATGGTTCAGCCACAATGAGAATGAACCCTTATTGGCCAGTGGAAAGATCATACAGCATGAAAATGGAAACAGCAAGATACACAGGAAGACCAAGAGAAGATGGATTGAAGGAGTTGTAAACATTCTGAGACATCACAATATTGCTGCATGTAAAGCAACCAAACATGCCATAGCCCGAAAACCGGTCATTCAATCCTGCGACGCTTTACAGCAAAAGCAGAGAAAAGACAATAGATAGAATGTAAGGAGATCTTTGAGAGTCTTGGTTAGTTCACAATTCCAGGACACAGATGCAGGGTAGATTAGTGTTCTAAGCTTGGGATTAATAGTTTATCCCTTTAATGTTATACTTTTATTCTATAATGCACAGTTTTGTAATTATTCACAACAGGTTCGGAATGGCAGCTTCAAGGAACCTTATACTAACCCAGGAGCACCTGTCCATATAACCACTGGATCAGCTGTAAGTGTTTACAATCTCATAATATTTTCTGATATTTGAGTGGGTTGCCTAGCAGTGAGATAAAGCATTAATTTCTGACCCTGATGACCAGAGTTTGAGCAGCTAGTAAGTCTATTCAGGAAAGCTACTGCTACTTAGAATCATCTGTTGTACTGCTACATAGACTCATCTGTTGTAGTATTTCTACTTAGACTCATCTGTTGTAGTACTGCAAATTATACTCATCCGTTGTATTACTGCAACTTAGACACATCTGTTGTAGTACTGCTATTAGACTCATCTGGTACAGTACTAAGTAGACTCATCTGTTACAGTACTACTAAACAGACTTGTCTGTTACAGTACTACTAAATTGACTCATCTGGTACAGTACTAAGTAGACTCATCTGTTACAGTACTACTAAACAGACTTGTCTGTTACAGTACTACTAAATTGACTCATCTGGTACAGTACTACTAACTAGATTCATCTGTTACAGTACTACTTAGTAGACTCATCTGTTACAGTACTGCTTAGTAGACTCATCTGTTACAGTACTACTAAACAGACTTGTCTGTTACAGTACTACTAAGTAAACTCATCTGTTGTAGTACTGCTACTAGACTCATCTGTTACAGTACTACTTAGTAGACTCATCTGTTACAGTACTACTTAGTAGACTCATCTGTTACAGTACTACTTAGTAGACTCATCTGTTACAGTATTACTAAATAGACTCATCTGTCATAGTACTGCTACATAGATTCATATTAGAACCATTCTCCTGCTACAAGAGTTCTAGTGGGAGTTTAAGAATTAATACTAAAATTGTTTCAATTGCAAATAGTATATATAGACACTTGTTAAGAAATATGGACACTTTTTCTTCTCATTGGCAGTTTAACATGTCTACATAGAAATTCCAGTTTTCTTAATGAATGCTGCTGTATTTGAGAGTTCCTTAGTGCTCCCATACAGCTATCTGTGGATAATGTGAAAACTCAATACTGATTTTCAAACTAGAATTGACTGCCAAATATGGATGTGACAGACCATTAGCGCAAATAACACAGTGACACAGCGCTCTTCCATTCTCTGGATAATAATCTAGTAAAACCATTGTCCTGCTACAAAAGAGAGATCCAGCAGGAGTTTGAGAATGAACAATGAAGGAGAAAAAGAAACAAATTGTAGTCAAATGGTATACAAATAACATACGTATATCATACAGAAACAGTATCACTAAGGAAAATATGCAGAAGAGCACTGATACTCAAATGGGCCTCCTTTCAACAGTAAAGAAATGTAAACTAAAATTATACGGACATTTTCCCATAAATTAACAATTTGCAAAAAGAACTGTAGTACTGAAGTACTACTTTATGAGGGTTCAGTGCCATGTAGTAGAAAACATGGTAGACAAAAGTAAAGATTAGAAGATAGTATAAATGAATTGACAGGATTGACTTTTGCCATCCCCAAGAGGTTAACCTTAATTATGAAAGTTGGAGAGGAATTAAGAAAATTTCTTCAAGATGGTGGCCAAGATTTTTTATGAGGATGAAAAATAACGTAAAAATTTTAAAAAAAAACTGTATTAATTTATTTTTTATCTATTTCATTTCCCACAATCATCTTTGTAATAGGGATGCAAAGAGAAGCATGATAACTTTGACCATAAAGTAGATGACTGGTCAGCATTCCGTAGTGATGACTATGGATACACACGGATGCAAGTATTCAACAGCACACATCTATACATGGAACAAGTATCTGATGATCAGGTAATATACATGACTATGAAATGTCTGACTTTATTCTTGCTGTCTTTATTATCCTAAGTCTTCAGCATCATCTTGAAAAGTGTAGCAGAATAAATGACAAGTGTGTTCTTTGGTTTATTGTTATTTCTGATTTATTTATATTGATAGTTATATTCATTAACCTTTATAATTAACTTTGTATTTACCTCTGAATAACCTGTGATGGTCGTCTTACAAACACCGTTTTAAATAAATGAGTTAGCTATGGTTGATTTGCATTTTGAGCAATTATTTCTTATGCTACTATCCATTAATTTCTATGTTTGTTGTTGATAACAGACTAGCCATGGTTTCCCCTCATGTATTCAGTATGGACATCTAGAACTTAATGCAGAATGAAGATGTGTATAGTCCTATGCTGTAAAAGTTGCCTTTTTTGTCCCTTTTATTCAAGTGCTATACAAGTACCATATGCATATCATACATAAACATTATTACTAAGAAAGAAATGTGAGGGATGGTAAAAAAAATAGTAATGCCTTCTAATTTTTATCTTAGTAAATACCGTATCGGTGCGCAATTTGTTAATTTTGCAATAATCCCCAAACACCTTTCTGCACTGTATAGCATAGCTAACCTGTTTCATTAACAGATTGCAACACAGAACCTTTTAAAATGGCTGCCAAAGAAGTATAGTTAAAACAGTAATACGTCATAGAATTTCTCAATGCTAAAGGCAAGACCCCAATTCGCATCCACGAACATTTGAAGAATGTTTATGGAAATTCAAACGTGGATGTTTGCACTGTCCGACATTGGTTACATTGTTGTGACGAAGCTGAAGTAGATCAATCCTCAATGGCGAGTTGATGACATCATTCGTTGTTATTATAGTGTAACACTGGATGAACTGCATGCCATGTTATCCTTTACTAAAGGTAGTGTCCAGAACATTGATAAAGATCTGAATTATTCAAAGGTTTGTGCAAGTTGGGTGTCCAGAATGTTGACAGACAGACATAAAGAAACAAGGAAAACCATAGTCATTAGCCTTCTTCACCGTTACAGAACTGAAAGAGATGAGTTTGTATTGAATATTGTGAAAGATGAGACAGGTTCATTTTTTTAATCAGAATTTAAGAAGCAGTCACACAATAATGTCACACAGGAATGGCATCACACAATATCACCAATATGAAAGTTCAAAAGTTCACCATGCGTAGGGAAAGTTATGGTCTTTGTGTTTTGGAATGAGAAAGATGTAATTCTTCTCTACTTCTTGGAACAGTGAATACAGATGGTTATATTGAAACTTTGAAGAAGCTTAGAAGCTTGGGCAACTTTGCCCATTAAAAGATCAGAGAACTGCACTACTATTGCACGATAATGCCACACCACTAAATGCACCATTGATGCGATTGGAGAATTTGGCTGGACAGTATTACCACATCCCCCCCTTAAAGTCCCAATCTTGAACCTTCAGACTTCCATCTGTTTTGACCACTAAAAGAAGATCTATGAAGAAACCTTAAACGCGTTGTACGCAATTGGTTTAGGAAAAAGGACAAATTTTTACCATGCAGGGATATATGCCCATGTGTGAAGATGGACAAAATTTAAACAAATAACGGAGACTACATTGAGAAATAAATTTTTGAAGTGCAGACTTCAGACTGCATTTTAATGTGAGTTTGATATATTTTCATGCCTATTTAATTAAATTATAAATTAGGAGACATTACTTTTTGACTATCCCTCGTAAAGATGGAAAAGATACAGAAAAACACTGATCCTCAATTGGACCACAGTCAAAAAATGTAATTTAAAATGATACAGACATGTCGCCATATAATATAAATATAATTTATCATGTACTCATCTAAACTAAAGCATATGTGTGTGTGTGTGTGTTACAGTAGATCATAGAAGACCACTGCACAAGAGCGCTAGGAACAGTAAAAATAGAAGAACTAAATTTGATGGTGTATGGTGAAACGGCAATAGGCCGGATGGTGATAGGTATGACCTTCTTTACAGATGGTAAGGAGGCAGGCAAGCATAAAATTTCAAATTGACTGAGGCCCTCAATTGGTTAAATTGCCAAGACACATAGTTCCTACATTTCACACATGATTGCTTGCCTGGGCAGGTTTTATGGAGAAAACACTTTGCCTTTCTGCACTAACTCTCTGCTCTGTTGATTAGTTCTAAGAGAAAGACAATGTCAATATGCTTGGAAATAAGCCGAGCTGCAGGAGATGCCAGAAGATGGTTTAATATACCGTCAACTGCTTTAGGATCTTCCATCCAGATTGTATATAGGGATTTACTCCCTTGGCCTGATGCACTACTAGCTAATTTGCTAGGCAGTGTGATTTTTCTGTAGGGATTGACTCCCTTAGCCTAAGACACTCCCATGCTGATCCATACGGCAACAGTTAAATAATAGTGACCCTGCTAAAAGGAGAATATTGTACTCATATTAATGTGGTCATGCCAGATTATCATAACATTATAGTTACTCTTAACAGAAACTGTAAAAATATACCACAAAATAGATCAACTGATAGTTACCACCAGTAAACAGATTATCAAAGCAAATAGAAAAACACCACACAAGATGACTACTATATTATGAACATGCATAACTTTGTGGTATCGAGCCTGCATGAGTTGTTTTAACCTTTGTATTCTAGTTATGATTATGTTCCTTATTTTTTCTTATAGGGAGGAGCTATCATAGACAAGCTAATGATAATCAAGAGCAGCCATGGAGCTTATCCTCCATCACAAAAACCTTTCAAAGCTGCAGGTGATCATCTGAAAAAACTCTGGAAACTGTGGACAAATGTGAAGGTTGATATGGAACTTCTACCTTGATTTCAATGGCCTCATTTGACCTGAATTATATAATGTGCTAGTTATTCTTATATAAAATAAAATAGCACAAGAAATCACACATGTCACTTTCATATTTGCATGATTTTGTACATGAAATGTAGCTTCTAGTAGTGTTTTCTTTATAACAGGTGTGGGCAAATAATGTTTTCTTTATAACAGGGGTGGGCAATAGATATAGCTTCTAGTAGTGTTTTCTTTATAACAGGGGTGGGCAAATAATGTTTTCTTTATAACAGGGGTGGGCAAAATATGATCTGTCAAGTCATTATTACTGGTCCACCCATCTGATTTAAAATTATACATGCACTTGTCCCCACACTCCGAAAATATCAAATCACAAGCTATCTGAGCCAATATGTAGAATATGATGCTAAACAGCGATGAGAAAATTATGTCGAACATTTGATGTTGTTTGTTAAAAACAATGCTTAGAGTAAAATATACTTCTAAAAACAGTTCCTGCCACCAACTTTTCATTATTGACATTGGAGGGGACGTGACAAAAGCTTTGACAACAAACAAACTAGCAAGCCTTTTGATGTTGAGAAAGTTTTCAGCAGTTGCAGACAACAGCTTTGAAGTCCCTTTGAACTTCTTTTGAAGTTAAAAAGCATTTTTTGTGCCCCATTCCAGAAGAAGTATTCTGAATTACGCCCAGTGACCCAAAATGGTTGCCCACCTCTGGTTTCGAATCACAGAAAATGTCATATATCTAATCAAGATTATTTGTCTTTTTGAATGCTTCTTTACCACAGAAGATGGATGTGGCTGACCATTGGCACAAATAAAACGGTGATACCACATTTCCATTTTCTGGACTACATCCTGCTGGAAATCTAGTAGGACCATTGTTCTGCTACAAGAGAGATCTAGCAGGAGTTTGAGAATGAACGCAGAAGAAGAAGAAGGATGCATTTTTAATTCCCAAAGATAAATATTCCAGTGCACCAATATCTCAGGATTACTATGTCCTGCTAGAGGCACATCACCTACATCTGGGCCAACAATCCCATCATTCTTTTGTCAGATTTGTTGACCCATCTACATTGATGGCACATGTAAAATTAAGTAGGAAGCAAAAGGATAAATTATAAATTCTTGAGACTATCAGTGATTTAACCAGTCTGTTCTAATGGCACTGAATCGCCTGACAACTCGAGTAAATGGGTTTTTCCATACTTGACCAACCGCATCTCCAAAAAAGATGCGATTTTGTCAAGACATTCAAACCATGTACTCAAGTCACGGAGAATGGACCAATCGAGACAAGGACTATTACAACAACAACGAACATCCCGTACAAGCATTGAAGTATCCTCATTAACACAAACATATAACATCTGTATTCATACTACAAGGGCCAATAGGTTTTCTTGTAAACACAAATAACATAGAGACAGTACAACGATGGCACATGTAGTATTCTCCATTACTTAGGAGTCAACAAAAGTCCAATGTCCACTGGCCTGCATATTTTCATCCATGGGAACATTTGATAGAAGACAACAGTAAAAAATTAAGACATGATGTGATGATGATTTTTTCACAGGTGACAAGTTGTCAGCCTATCCCTGAACTTTTCTTAGATGCCTCATATGACATACCTGGAAATAAGACAGTGGCCCTATTCTGTGCACTATTCTTTGACTTATTCTTAGGTCCCAGTTGTCACACAGGTTGGCTGACCATAAACCACCTGAATAGCATTACCTATTGAACATGGTCAGTAGTGATAACGCCATTCTTTGACCTTCCCAGAACATAAACACTTAAACCCTACCTCCTGGAGGCTGGATGAACCACTGGACTCATTTTTATTTTAAACTATGAATAACAAAAAAAACTTGAAACCCTGGTCGATGCATGATCTACTCAACACTACACTACCTCGACTCCCAAATATGAATAGAATATAGGTACTATACAAGAATCGGTGGACACGTTTCTACGGAACAGCTAACATAATTAAACAAAACAAAATTCTGATAAAGACACATATTCCGACACAGCCAACGTTCTACATGTTTAGTAATGAGAGCCACCTATCACACGATATGCGCGCTAAACACTGAGTAGGCGGATGGTTGTCCAGTGTGTTGCATGGAAATCGCTAGATCAGTATCTTTAGTCATATTTTATTTTTTTTAATCTCTGAGAAACGGAAGCATAGTGCAATAGCATAAGAAACTCAAATTCATGTTCATTGTTTGCAGACAAAACTCTTTTTTATATACTTTGTACAGTTCAATGAACTAAATTTCTCCACTATTGCACAGTGTTCATTTCCTAGTGTAGTAGATCTTCACAACAAAAAGTGTAAGTAAAATACTTGTGTTGGAGAAAACAACTATGGAATTAACAAAAGTAAAAAAACCAAGAATTTAAATTATAACTAGCCATGACAATGCTGTTTAAACTTATCATTTGTTCTATAAAAGTGATTGCTATTTATTCAACTTTCACACCCTGCCGAGCATAGGTTATCAATAAATCTCTTCAATCTTGTGTGATCTATATCTATTGCTTCAAGTTCTTTTCATGTCTTACCCATCCTTTTTGTATTTGTATCTTTCTCCCAGATATTTGTGTATCTTCCTCTTTCTCTGTGGGTTCAAGAATAATGACAGTCTCCTCATAATATATCTGCTCTCCAAAGCTCCAGTATTGTTCTAACATTGCAGCAACAATGTCTTGAAATTTTCTTAAGAATAAAGTATGTTTCCTTCTTAGGAGGTTTTTTCCTTTCCCAGATGGTTGGTTTGGTGGGGGTAGTGTGTGACATGGAAGGAACAGAGACCAGCTAATGAGAGAAAGATTGAAGAAATTTACTGAAGATATGTGCTCCACAGTACTTGAATAATTAAAAGATAGGGATACAGAATGTGTATTATAAACAGGAACACTGCATATAGTATGTGAATGTGTATTATAAATAGGGACACAGTATGTGTATTATAAATAAATGAGACCATCGTTCTAACCATTCAGCAACAATAACACTTTAATTTAGGCATATACCATGTATAGTTAATATTTTGTGTTAATAATACCTTGATATTTTGTGGTGAAACGTTCATTTATTTTGGTAGAACTTTCACAGTTCTGTGGGATTGTAATTTTTTTCTTTCAAATTTGTAGAGTATTTCATACCCAAATAGACATACCACTACCTTTAGACATGGACACTAACTAATGAACAAGAGAGAAAACTTACTGCATGTGAAATCTAATGTCTAAGAAAAGCAGCAACAGGAAGAGATCTTGTGAGGAATGAAGAAATATAAGAACTGTTGGAACAATGTCTGTGGTCATATATATTGAAAAACAGAGACTAAAATAGATGGATCACTGTGGCATACTTGGAAATGAAAAAGCTGATCTCCTGGCAAGGAAAGTGGGATCTAGAACAAATAGAAAGTGATATTACATAATATGAATCCAAGACTATGATAAAAGCAGAGTTTAAGAAAAAGTGGAAGCCGATAGTTCCCAGCTGCAGAACCAAATAACCTCTACCACTAAATGTCATGCAAGGAACAAGCCATTATCTTCATACTAAAAACTTGCCACAACAGACTCAAAAAAGTCGCATGTTTAGAAAGCTGAAAATTGGTGAGACAGACTGAAAATTGGCGTGCATCTGTGGACTGAGCCCAGAGACTCCATAATACATTCTTCATGCGTGTTAACTCTACCAAGAAGAGAGATATTTCATTCCTATTAACTTTCAGAAGGATCATTCTGTACTTCAACACCCAAAATAACCAATTATTTCTGTATTTTGATACCAAATTCTGCATACAGAAGAGTTCAAAATTTGTGGATTAACCTTATTGTGCTCAGGTTTTTCCATATCAACTTCATCCCTCAATAAAGTGGCATGGCAATTGCCAAGAGTACCACTCGAAACATATAGCTCCTTAGCTTCAATAAATAATCCTCAGGAATCTCCAAAAAAAACGTCACTTTGTAAACAGGATATCATCTGCCAGATTTCAGTCTGAACCACTTCTACAGAAGACAAAGAGCTTAAGGTCTCTTTAGAAATGTGTAAATCTGTATACAAAAACATTGAGTGTGTATAGTTTTTTATGCTTGTGGGTCAAATACATCCTGCTTGTCTCAATAATTGTACTTATGTGTGTATCTCATATCTTATGTGTATACATTCCTTCATCCCTGAACAAGGTGAATATTTGCTGCATATTTTTATAAATGTATGCATTTTTGTATATTAAATGTTAGTTTATGTTTTGAGGATGGTTCTTTTTAAAATGTTTCTTCCTCAATGAGACAGAGGCATGCGTTGGTTTTGTCTATGAAAATAGCTATGATGCAAAGCTCAGATTTCTATTTAAATATAAACATTGTTAATACCATTGCACTGCTGTGGTTTTGTTCATTCATGTGTCTCTGTTGTGTAGCATGATTGTGATTAAGAAATCCCTTTAGCTATCATTTTCTTCTTCTTCTTTCGTTCACTTGAAACATGTCTATATCTGTAATTCTGTCTCCTTAATAAAACTCACTGTCTTTTGTAGTTCATAGAGTGTCCCATAGTGCTTTGATTCCAGTGTTGTTTCCTCTGGCCAATATGTCTGCCTCAGCGTTTCATGCTCAGAACACTCTTGAAGTATATGTTTGGCACTCTGTGCTGTCTGTACACATGGCCATGTTGCCAATCTTGAACTTTGTATACATGTGACTGCGGAGTCGGTTGTGTCCTGTTCTGAGACGTAGAATTATAACTTGTTCTGATCTGTTCATAATGTGATAGTCATCTTGTGTTGGTGTTTGTGGCTTTCTTATTGACTTGATCATCTGTTTTTTCTGATGGTAGGTGATTGGTATATCTGGTTGGTCTTCGGCAGCACCTTCCTTAGCCAGTTGGTCTGCTTTTTCATTTCCTGGTATTCCACAGTGAGAGGGTATCCACTGCATTGTTACCCTATACTGGTAAGACTATTCGCTAAGTAGTTTTTGCAAGTCTGTTAGTTTTCCAGACTGGAGTGCTTGAAGAACTGACATTGCATCTGTCAGGAATACCACAGGCTGTAGGCCAGAGTTGGAGTTCAGCAGTTTTTTTTAGCTGCCACACTAATTGCCTGGATTTCTGCATCATAATTATTGCAGAATTTTCCTGTCTGTGTTCTGATTGTATCTCTAGGCGTGTGTGGATATTCTATATATTCACCTGCACCTCCATTCCTCACTGCATTCTGTGCTGACCCATCTGTGTACACTCTGACCCATATATCTTGTGGATATTCCTCATCCAGGAAACTGAGGGTGACTGTCCTTCGCTGCACACTGTTCTGTTCGTCCTCGCTTAGTATTCCTTTCACATGGGTCTGAATGTATATTGGCATTCCATGGATTTCACTCCACATGGTTTGTTCTGGTACAGACCGTAAGGGGCTGTCAGCTTCAGGTAGGTCTGTAAGTTGTCTACGGAGTCGTTTAGCTTGATGGATAAAGCTGCTCCTTTTCAGTCGCCCCATTGCTAGATTTTGGAATCTTTCCTTCATTGGATGACTTGGCATACACTGAAACTTTTCTGCTTGAATTAGTACTTTTGTGTCTCTGTGTTCGCCAAGTGTTTGCATTCTTCCCATTTTCTGCATCTCTGCTATGGGTGTTGATTTCATTGCTCCCAACATTATTCTAAGTGCCTGGTTTTTCACTTTATCTAGATCTTGTAATGTGGTGTTTGATGCAGCTGAACCATATTCCAGGTGTGGTCTTATGTCTTGCTGGTAAACTTTACTGAGTATATTTCCACTGGCTCCCCATGTGGTTCCACTTAGTTTTCTCAGGATAGATAACTTCCTCCTGGCTTTTGTTGTTGCTTTGTTTATGTGCTGCTTCCATGTCAGCTTATCATCAAAAGTAACTCTGAGGTATGTGGGTTATTTGTCTTCTTTCAAGAGCTCTCCATCTATCTTGATATGACCAGCTTTTTGTTTTGGTGAGAGGGTAAAGAGTGTAGTGCTGCACTTATCTGTGTTAATGCTGATGCACCATCTATTTGCCCATAAGTTTAGGGCATCGATAGCTCTTTGTATTTGTTTAGTGGCCACTGTTGCATGTTCTTCCGTACACCAGGTCGTCAGCATACATTGCCACTTTGATCCCGTGTGGTAGTTCAGCAACTAGGTCATTGATGTAAACCAAGAAAAGTGTGGGTGACAGGACTCCTCCTTGGGGGACTCCATGACGCAGTAGAACTTTCTTGCTCTTGCGACCATCTAATTGTACCCTGGCTCTTCTATTATGCAGGTATGCTTTTACCCATTTGTACATTCTTGAGCTAACCCTGCAATTTCACAATTTCTTTAGGAGCCCTTCTTTCCAGACCTTATCAAATGCTTTCCTGAGGTCTATCCATGCTGCTAGTACCAGTTTCTTTTCTTGGAAGGCATCCTCAATCTCTTGGGAGAGGTAGGTTGCCTGATCTTCAGTAGAGTAGCACTGTCTGAAACCTGCTTGCTGTGATACCAGAAGGTTTTCACTTTCAAAGTACCACTGCATCCTAAGATTGATAATGCGCTCCATTGTTTTACATAGACAGCTTGTGAGGCTGATGGGCCTGTAGTTGGAGACTGTGTTGCCATCTATTCCTGATTTGAGGAGTGGTATGATTATTGCTTCTCTCCACGCCTGTGGTACATTACCTGTGGACCAGCTTGTGTTAAAGATCTGCAGTAGCTTTGCTCTTGCTGCAATTCCCAGGTCTCTAATCATTTCATTGGACACTCCATCAGCTCCAGGGGACTTTTTCATTTTTAATTTGGATATTGCATGCTCCAGTTCTCTCATTGTGATTGGTGCCACCATGACTTCAGGTATAGGTTCGCCTTGTCCAATGTTTTGCTGATTCTCTCGAACCTCCTGTTGTTTGTCTGAGCTGACTTTGACGTTATTGTCTTCTGCAAAGGAATCTGCAAAGTAATCAGCTGCATGTTTACCTGTTAAAATGTTTCTATCTTTATAAAGTGTGATCCTGGTATTTCTCCCTGTACCTTCATCATTTAGTTGTTTTACAAGTTTCCATAATTTCCTAGTATCTCTTTCTAGGTTCAGCAACTCTTTTTTATCTTTCCAGCTGCTCCGTCTGGCTTGTAACTTGGCTCTTTGAAATTTAGACTTTGTTTGCTGATATTTGTTGTGATGTTCTTGGCTAGGTCTGTTTTCGGCCTGCTGTCTAAATGTTTCCATCTCATTTTGCAGCTTTTCCAGTTCATTATTCCAGTAGGGTTTGTAGTTCTTGTAGTCCCTTGGGTATGGTTTTACTAGCAGCATGTAGTATACATCTATTAAATTCACTCACCGCTCTATTGATGTCTTTGTCCAAGTTCATGTCCTTAGCTAGAACACTGGTTAAATGCTGGTACATTTTCCAGTCTGCCCTTTTATAGTTCCACCTAGTGAGAGTGCTTCTGTCCTTGGTAAATTCATTGTGGATTGCCAGAAATACTGGTCTGTGGTCACTACCTCCAAGCTGCTTTCCAATGACACATGTGATGTTCCATTCCAAGCCTGGTGAGTGGAATGCCAGGTCTGGTGTAGAGGTGGTGTGCCATGCTCTCAAGTAGAAGGTTGGTGAGTCTGCTGGCTGGTTAATAATTTAGCTATCATAAGATTTGTTGTCTCTAAGACATGGCTGTGTTAGGCAGGTTAGGGTTTGTTGTCTCAAATACATCGCTGTGTTAGGCAGGTTAAGGTTTGTTTTCTCAAAGACATGGCTGTGTTAGGCGGATTTATGAATGCATGTTTCCAAAACTGAGGCATCCCAGTGTGAAAGAAACCCAAGATCATCACATCCTGCCAGGAGTATTAGCATATACTTCTTGGCCAACTAGTTTATCATTCTTACAGGTACATCTGTTATTCCCCACTAATTAGGAGTCTGTAACACAATGATGAAGGTGCAATGCCCTTTTTGTCATCCCTATAAGGATTATTTGACAAAAGTAAGAAATTATGACTAGACATGCATTTAACCCACAAGTCAAGACCTACAGCATGAAACATAATAATAAAGATGAATGTTGGAAAGATTTTCACTGGAAGAAAAGCTTCACTGCACTGTTGTTTGGTGGCATACTCTATGAGAAAAGTAGTTGGAATATGCACATGGGTGATGTGGTTATTCAGAGAGAACTTTGTTATATGCATCTCTACCATACAGAGCTCAAAGGGTGTAAAGAGGTACTCAAAAGTACTTAATTGTATTAGAGTTACCCCATATGTACTTTGTCCCTCTCTTCAAAGTGGCATGCAACTTGCCAAGAGTACCACTTATATCATGTACTTTATAGCTTCAGCAGTAACCACCAGGTATATCTGAAAAAATCTACTTTACAAACAAGATCTTCTTCTTCTCATTTTGACATGTCTACACAGCAAGTCCTGTTTTCTTAATAAATGCTGCTGTATTTGAAAGCTCCTCAGTGCTCCCATACATCTTTATGTGGATATCCATCTCTGTGGGCCAGTGTTCTTCCCTTAACTGGTTTAGTGTATTGCAGTCTTGCAGGATATGTTCAGTAGTCTGTGCTGCCGCCCACAATGGCACAGTGGTGATGGGACCAATCTTAGTCTATTTAAGTGGCTGTTTAATCTGTTGTGTCCTGTTCTGAAGCGGAAGATAATAACCTGCTCTGCTCTGTCGAGATAGTGGTAATTGTATTTTGGGTGGTCAACTTTCCTGATGGCTTTGATGAGGGTCTTCTTTTCTTGGTATGTGATTTCTTGGTCTTTTTGTTCCTGTGTTGCTCTATCCTTTGCCAGTCTGATAAACAAGATGATATGAGCAGGATTCAAAACCACAACTTTTTTATAACAAAGTGACTGGTTTAACCACTATGCCAGAGTTATTCTGGAGAAGAACTTAATTTTCTCAAATGCATCTTGATATCCGTTTCATTGTCTGGTATCTTAAATGAGATTGGGGGGCCGGGTAGCGCATTGGTTAGCGCACTGGGTTCGCATATGAGTGGTTGTGGGTTTATTCCCCAGTTGAGGCATGACACTGAGGCGGCAATGTTTCTCAGATCGCAACGGCTCCCAGGTCGATTCAGCCTTAAATGGATATCGGACTAATCCGGGAAGTAAAAACTGCGAGAGAGAAGAGATGGCTACTTCCTTCATATAACACTGAAATGGCTCTGTCTCAAATGAGTGCAGTTTTAGGGGATTACGCCTATTTCCAGCAAAGCGCAACCACCGACACACTGATGTGTTGTAAGGGTTGAAAAGAAGTAGAGGAATTATTTAACTGTACTCTGGTGATCCCATATGTACCTCTCAACAAAACAACACACTACTTGCCAAGAGTACCACTTATAGCATGTAACTCTGTAGCTTCAAGCGATAATCTCAAACCTGTGACCTCTTGAGCAGAAAGTGAACAATATAATCACAATGCAGGGAGAACCCCAGCAGCAGTTGTGTGTAAAGAGATTTATTCTTCTCCTGCAATCGTTTTCATTGGTTAACAGTGTAATCCAGAGAACACAATACAATGTGTCATTGTTTACAGCTTGGTTGCGATATCAGTGCCTTTTGGTTTGATGCATTCTGACTTGTGGAATAGGATAGCCAATTCCACTCTCAAATGTCCATTATTAACCACTATTATGACATGCATAGCAGATCACTTGTTTTTATACTTTGTTCCCCCTTTTCTTCATCGTTCTTCAGTCAGATATCAGATTACAGCGCCAGTAGCTTCAATTAACTGTGTGATTCGCTTCAGGTCATCCATGAAACTCCTCAAGTCTGGAAATAGTGCCATCTCAGTAGGCCATATTTTCTCCCTCTCTTCTTGGTAGAGTTGACAGGCATGAAGAATGTGTTCTGCAGTATCTGGGCTCAGTCCACAGTTGCACATGTCTGTCTCGCCAATCTTCAGCTTTCGGAACATGTGACTTCTCAGTCTGCTGTGGCCAGTTCGTAGTCTGAAGATGATGGTTTGTTCCTTGCGTGACATTTGATGGTAGGGGTCATTTGGTTCTGCAGTTGGGTGCATCTGCTTCCACTTTTTCTTATATTCTGCTTTAAACATGGTCTTACATTCATAGTATGTATTATCACTTTCTATTTGTTCCAGTGATCCCCCTTGCCAGGAGATCAGTTTTTTCATTTCCAGGTATGCCCCGGTGACCACTGCAGTACTGTTTCTTTGGTAGTACTGCTGTGTAATAAGCAGGCCGTAAGTTCAATCATACGCATGTTCTTTGGATCTTTCAATGCCTGCATCACTGACTTTGCATCCGTTAGGAAGACTACATGTCTGTTGTGACTCGACAAGCAATTTATAAGCATTTTGGCTGCCTCTATTATGGCTTCCATTTCTGCTTTGAAATTTATGGAAATTTTGCCTGTGGGTATGGATTTTTCTATTTCTTTTCCATCTGATGTTTTTAAATAATATATATCCCCGATCCTCCATCTAATACTGCTTCTTTTGCTGATTCATCTGCATCTACATGTGTTCATATATCATTTGGGTATGTTTTCTGTATGTGATTCTTAGTTCTCTTTTAGTACGTGTATAGAAGTTTCTCGAAATAATGCTTGGTATAGGCGCCTATTGTCCATAATTTGTGGTAATCGGACGGACGGAAGTACAGGCATGCAGGTAGGTAGGTAGGTAGGAACGAACGTCTATGAAAAAAAGCAATCATCTCAAAGGATTTATCAAGAACGTCGTCATCATCACTACATAAATGACGAAGGCGTAGAAGCTGGGAGAATGGCAGAGTTGCGACCTACCGGAGAATGAGAAGTGTAAAGCAGAAAATCATGTGCATCAGTAGGTTTGTAGTGAACAGATGTGCGTATGCAAGTGGGATGAATAGTGACAATAATGTCAAGAAAGTTGGCAGAAGTAGTCGAGATTTTAGAAGTGAATTGAATAGTCAGTCTGTTCCCCTTTTGCCAAGTTTGGAACATAAGGCGAATGTTATAGTTCTCCATGCCTGTCGGTCAGTTGCTAGGGATTGCAAGTCTTGTGCATTTATGCCCGTTGATTTTAATTCATTCATAAATGTTCTTCTGAACGTTGTTTTTGGTCTTCTCTGTTTTCTTTTCCCGTCTAGCGTCCAAATGAAGGCTTATCGTGGAATTATGTCTTCCTTCATTCTAAGTACGTGGCCATTGTATGTCCAGCGGCGTTTTCTGATGAGTTTCGTCACGTATTCCTGTTTTGTCTCCTCTCTTAGTTTGTCGTTTGATTTGAAGTCTTTTCAATTAGTATTTGTGATTTTTCTGAGGCATCTATTCTCGAAGGCAACTAACTTCTTATCCATTATTGCGGTAGATTTCCAACTTTCACATCCATATATCAATGATGGAATCACACTTGCATTGAATAGTCGCAGTTTGATGTGTTTACTTGCGATCTTCGATCTCCAGATGTTTGAGAGTTTGTTAAAGGGGTTGGAGGCGAGAGCGATTCGAGTCTTGATTTCTGAGTTGGTATCCCCGTCTGCTGTTATCTTGCTTCCCAAAGATACGAAATTTTGAAACTTTGTCTAGTAAATTATCATCTAGTTTAATTGATTCTGTCAGGCCGGTAAAGTTCATGATTTTCAATTGAATTGAATAATATGATTAAAATTGTTGATACAGTTGAAGAAGCGAGACAATTCTGTCTCAGGCATCAGTAATACTTATACCATCATCAATTTATATCTATGAAATAGAAATGGACCTTCATATGTCTCCCAAATCTGATGTTCAAGGATGTCCCATGAAAAGACGCACATAACCGGGTCTCATCTTAGTGCCAATAGCAACACCACTGAATAGGATGTAGGAGTGTGGGTGGTTACAGAGGGATGTGGGTTCTTATCAAGAAAAAACTGTAACGCCTGGAAACCATCAGACTGGGGTATAGAAGTGTATAAAGAGCAAACATCAAGTAGAACAGACGATTAGTGCGGTCAGAAGACAACTGAACAGAAGAAAATATAGTTAAAGCATGCTTTAGTAACTTTTAAAAAATGAAGGCAGTTGCTCTAATACGGGTTGAAAAATACTATCAAGGAAATCGGATATACGTTCAGTAGAACAAGAACAAGCAGAGACAATGGGTCTACCAGGATTAGATTCTTTGGAACACACATCTAACATTACTACTACTTCTGTCAACCTTCTTGACATTATTGTCACGTAGAAAAGAAAAAACATCTCAACCTCACACAGATACCTTCTATTGTTGTCAATTCTGTAAAAGAACATTTTGTGCGCGCATTGGACTTGCTAGTCATTTAAAAACGCACTATTAACTTTATTATTTTATTATTTATTGTTATTATTATTATGGTTGAGTTTTTGGTCATCGTCGATCACGACGGACGAACATCATTGTCACTATTAATCGACCATACCTCAGCACATCTGTTTACTACAAATCTACTGATACACATGGTTTTCTGATCTACAATTCTTCTCATCCTACTTGTCACAACTCTCTGCCATTCTCCCAGTTTCTTTGCCTTCGTCGCTTATGTTGTGATGATGACAACTTTATTGATAAATCCTCTGAGATGATTGATTTCTTTCGTAGACGTTCGTTCCCTGACAGTGTCCTTTCATCGGAATGGCTTCGTGTCCGTAAGTTATCGACTTGATACCTTGAATAATACACAGGGTATTTCGTCCTACTCTGAAAGAATTAAACTTGTCCTTACTTTTCAACCCCCATAACTCTACTGTACGGCGAATCTTGTTCAAGCTTTATTCTATTCTGCAGTCTGATTCTAAAACTCGTGCCGCTTTTCAGGACTTTCCATCGGTTGCCCAAAGGCGTTACTGAAAATCTTAATGACATCTTGGTCAACAGATACCTCAGGTCTTATGTTTCTGCTCACTTTAGCACTTTTGCAAATCGGTCGTTGCTGCGCATGTCCTTATGTAGTTTAGGTCTGCTCTGTTTCATTTCCTAAGGCCCCTTTCACTATCGATGAGACCTTTACATGTAAATCCCGTAAGGTCATTTACGCTATCACATGTAAACGTTGTGACAAGAAGTATATAAATGAAACGGGCTTACGATAAAGTGACCGCTTCTGCAGGCATTTAGCATAAAACACAGATAACCTACCCCTGTCGCAATTCATTTCAATGGTGATGGTCATCGTGGTGCTCTCGATATCCAAGCCACTGCCATTAGATCCTGCTCAACGGATGACAGATCTAAGTTTTTTGGACTTAACTCCGCACATTCATTTGTTTAAATGTGTGTTGGTTTGATCCTTATTGCATTGCTATCCATGTTGTTTTGGGTAATAATTTGTTATTTATGTTCTTTGATATCTCGTTCCCTTTTCAACAAAACCCTCTTCAATGACTACATGTTTACACGTACGCTCGTACGTCTTGTCACCTTGATTGTTTACATGTATTGTTGCGGTATTGCTTACATGTCAATAGTGTCTCTAGTATCTCTGTAATGGTAACATTGTTTTTACTACTTTTTTCACTGTTTGTTTTATATATTCTTGACAAAGACCTAACAGTTCGAAACGTTGAAAATGTCTTGTGTATTGTCATTTATATTTTTGTCGTGTTTACATCCAATAGCCCCTTAGTGATAGTCTGTCAGTTGTGTTAAAGTGAAACTTCAAAAACCTGTGTTATACGAAAGTACTACTGTTATTAATATTCACAGCAGTATTATCTTTTATTGATTGTTTCTTCGGTAGTACTGCTGAGGTGCTGTGGTTTTCCCATATAAATGCAAAGCTGCCTAGTCAGTGTCTGATCAGAAACCTCCTGACTAGCAGCACCTTACATACTTACTCAGTAGCGAGGACACCTCGATCTTCCCAGAGCACGAACTCTAACAATCTACTTTCTTGTGGCTGGGTGAATCACGAGAGTAATTTTATTTTACATTGCGAATCAATGTAAACTCACGACCGACTCCAGTAGGACATGTTATTTAGAATTGTCACGTGACAGAATAGGTGCCCTTATTGGGTTTTCGGTTGATCGCTATTTATACACTAGGAGTCGCCTTGGCTATTTTTGGCATGCAAGCCAAGTATGTAAATAGTGACCAAACGGAATCACAACAATAATAAAAAATGAATGGGGTCCTAATTAATTCAATTGAAAGGTTTCTATTGGAAACGATCATGGCTGACTAGTGTTCGAGGCGGACTTGCCAATTTAGCGCCACCTGCCTCGCAAACTGAGGACTTTCCAAGCAAAAAAGTGTCAGTACTTCGCGTTCATGCTTTTTTTTTTTTTTTTTTTTTTGTAAAATTTCACTCGCTTCCTAGTACTGTCATTTTATGACGCCCCACCCCCACTCTTCCCCCTTTTTATCTATGGACTTCGGTCTGGGAGAAGTGATTTTGACATCACACAAGGGCGGTGCCTGGGACTGACGTCCTCCCTCTGTACAGATATAGATATAGTTTTTTCTCCAACCCTCTTTCCCGTCTCCCCTATGTGTTTTTCTCCATGAGAGGTGATCATTTGTTAATCCACTTTTGCATTTCAGTTAGAGATATGTCCTTGCATATGAGTTCGCAGATGGCTAATAAGCCATATTCGAGCTTAAAATTTCCTAGGACAGTTCAGGCATGGAATTACCACTGTAGACGGTTTTCGTCTATCCGTGAAAATGATTTACACTGGGGATTTTAATTTAAGTGAGGAGGAGTTGTGCAACGCGATTGAATAAGCATGAGTCAATATCGAGAATGCAAAAACTGGGAGTGAGGATGGGTGTGACCCGAAGAGATTTCCTGACAAAGATTTCAAAAAGAGTAATGAACCAACATAGAACCGGAACCATCAGTCGTTACACCCTGAGGGATTTACTGAAGCGGAGATCGGAGCACCTATGGACGTGTCCGGTGTGCGAAGATGGTAATAAACATACCTAATTCCTAACACTTCGATCTCGCTCTCTTGTTGGACCTCATCTGGGCGTAGTCTCCCCTATGTACGTTACGCTTGCAGATGATGGTATAGATTACGTTATGAGACACACGTGAAACCATCTTCAATGAGGAAAATAGCTTTGGGGAATATGATAGAAAAGGCATTTGTATAATTATGATGCAGAAATCCAGGCAATTAGTGTGGCAGCTAAAAAAAACTGCTGAACTCCAACTCTGGCCTACAGCCTGTGGTATTCCTGACAGATGCAATGTCAGTTCTTCAAGCACTCCAGTCTGGAAAACTAACAGACTTGCAAAAACTACTTAGCGAATAGTCTTACCAGTATAGGGTAACAATGCAGTGGATACCCTCTCACTGTGGAATACCAGGAAATGAAAAAGCAGACCAACTGGCTAAGGAAGGTGCTGCCGAAGACCAACCAGATATACCTATCACCTACCATCAGAAAAAACAGATGATCAAGTCAATAAGAAAGCCACAAACACTAACACAAGATGACTATCACATTATGAACAGATCAGAACAAGTTATAATTCTACGTCTCAGAACAGGACACAACCGACTCCGCAGTCACATGTATACAAAGTTCAAGATTGGCAACACGGCCATGTGTACATGTGGACAGGCAGCACAGAGTGCCAAACATATACTTCAAGAGTGTTCTGAACATGAAACGCTGAGGCAGACATATTGGCCAGAGGAAACAACACTGGAATCAAAGCTCTATGGGACACTGTATGAACTACAAAAGACAGTGAGTTTTATTAAGGAGACAGAATTACAGATATAGACATGTTTCAAGTGAACGAAAGAAGAAGAAGAAGAAGAAGGGCATTTGTGACATAGGCACAGATGTACCATCTACTACGTCTGCAATTAATGGTGCCAAAATGGCCCGAAACGTCAGACTTGAGATGACAATGGACCACGATATCCCTGTAATTCTTGGTATTTCTGAAAACAACAAATGAAAGCCACAGAACATGTTGTCATGTGACGCATTCTTTCCAGAACGTAGTCTTCCTTATGAATCTCCTGAAAGCCGCGCGCGATCTCTGGCAAGTTGTCCCGCCTCCACCAGTGACATGGGTATTCATTCCTGAATATCTCTTGTCCAGCGACGTCTTGGTCGACCTGTGCCTCTTCTGCCTTCTACCTTCCCTTCCAGCAACACTCTTTCCATTCCATCGTGTCCCTTTACATGGTCGAAAACAAAACCAACTTCCTTCTTAATATGGTGTTTAAAAGCCAGTCTACTTGTACGTTGATTATTCTTAGCACGTTTTGGTTGTTCTTCCTTGCTGTCCATGGTATTCTCAGGGCTCTATTATAGCACTTAATTTCGAAAGCCTCTATTCTCTTAGCTGTAGTTTTATTTGTTGTCCAAGTTTCGTAGCCGCAGGTCGCCACTGAGAAACACAGTTGTTTTAATTGGTGTTTTAATTCGACATTGCCATTGCTGCTTTCCTCCTGATCTAGTCTAGACTGCGCAGTCTCCTGCATTGTTTATTTTAGCTCCTAGATATTCTTCTTCGTCGTATGCCTTGCGGCGGACCCTCTGAACCATTCAGCTGACCGTCCTGAGAAGGACGTATGAGGGTGATCTGCGTTGTGTCACATTTTACAGCAACCTGCGTTATCTGCGCCTTTCGACTTGGTACATTCGTCTTCAGTCATCATTTTTGGGGCCGGGTTTGCATTCCCGTATTTTCGCACCCTAGTACTTGGTCAGACTACAGCAGGGTTGCTGTACTCCTGTTTCCAGACCCATTGCGTGGAAGTGTACTGAGGGTCTTGATCAGCTGTGGTTCGCTGACCCTGATGCTCGACCAGCTATGGAACTCCGGCCTGTGCATTCTGGTGTGCTTGTCATCTCTGGGCCCGTTCCTAGATATTCGAAATTTGTAATTTCTTCTAAAATATTGTTATCAATATTAATTCTAGGTCTTATTTTCACTTTGTCTTCTGTCATTACTTTTGTCTTTTCCATATTTAGAAACAGGTTTTGTTGCTCTCTGAAGATTTTTGTTGATTTTATTATTTTCAGTAGTCCTTCTCATTTGATGTTTATAGAACTATGTCGTTAGCTTGTCTAATTTCTGGAATACGTAGACCTCCGATATTTATGGGGCTAAATTCTTGTTCCATTGTTTCGTGTTTCACATTTCTCTTTATGTTCAGTGCATATATGTTGAACAGGTATGACAACAACTGTAACCCCTCCATTGCTCCTTTTTGTACTTTAAACCACTCTGAACCACCCTTCCACTTTTACGGCAGCTTCTTTATATATTTTTTAAACAGCTCTGCAATTAGTCGTATAATATTCTTCTTCTTCATCGTTCTTCAGTCAGATATCAGGTTACAGCCCCAATAGCTTCAATGAATTGTGTGATTCGCTTCAGGTCATCCATGGAACCCCTCAAGTCTGGAAGCAGTGCCGTCTCAGTAGGCCATATTTTCTCCCTCTCTTCTTGGTAGAGTTGACAGGCATGAAGAATGTGTTCTGCAGTCTCTGGGCTCAGTCCACAGTTGCACAGGTCTGTCTCACCAATCTTCAGCTTTCGAAACATGTGACTTCTCAGTCTGTTGTGACCAGTTCGTAGTCTGAAAATGATGGTTTGTTCCTTGCGTGACATTTGGTGGTAGGGGTCATTTGGTTCTGCAGTTGGGTGCATTTGCTTCCACTTTTTTTTTATTCTGCTTTTAACATGGTCTTACTTTCATAGTACGTATTATCATTTTCTATTTGTTCCAGTGATCCCCCTTTCCTTGCCAGATCAGCTTTTTCATTTCCAGGTATGCCACAGTGACCTGGGATCCACTGCAGTACTGTTTCTTTGGTGGTACTGCTGAGGTGTAGTAAGCAGGCCGTAAGTTCATTCATGCTCGTGTTCTTTGGATCTTTCAATGCCTGCAATACTGATTTTGCATCCGTTAGAAATACTACATGTCTGTTGTGACTCGGCAAGCAATTCATGAGCATTTTGGCTGCCTCTATTATGGCTTCCATTTCTGCTTTAAAATTTGTGGAATGTTTGCCTGTGGGTATGGATTTCTCTATTTCTTTTCCATCTGGTGTTACTATATATATTCCTGATCCTCCATCTAATACTGCCTCTTTCGCTGATCCATCTGTATATACATGTGTCCATATATCCTTTGGGTATGCTTTCTGTATGTGATTCTTAGTTGTCTCCTTTACTACTTGTATAGTAGTTTCTGTTTTCGAAATGATGCTTGGTATATTGTCCATAATTCTTGGGAAGTTTTTCCTGTCCCATGTTGGGTATGTGTTAAAGGTGTTTAGTGGTTTTAGGTTTTGTAGGTCTGTATCTGTGAGTGATTTCTGGAGCTGTTTAGCGGAGTGTAGAAAGCTACCTCTTTTGAGTCGCTCTTTTGTAGATCTGCTTAGTCTTTGGTTCATTTGATGACTCTCCAAACATTTGAACTTTGCATACTGTGTGATGATTTTTTCATTTCTTCTTTCTTCCATTGATGGCAAACATGTGCATGTTTCCATTTCTGTGATTGGGGTAGTATTCATACCTCCTGTTATAATTCTGAGATTGCGGTTTTGTATCTTTGAGATCTTTTGAGTGTTACTCTTGGCTGCAGTCCCCCATGCTGACATTCCATATTCCAAAGCTGGTCTTACATAACCTGTATATGCTCTACTTAGAATTTTTCCATTTGCACCCCAATCTGTTCCAGCCAATTTTTTAAGGAGTGCTGTCCTCATTGTACCTTTTGTTTGGCACTTGTCTATGTGCTGTTTCCATGTAAGTCTTGGATCAAAAGTGACTCCAAGATATGTAGGTGTCTCATCTTTTGGCAATGTTTGACCATTTATGGTTAGTAGGATTTTCTGTGGTTTGGTGGACATGCTGAAGATGGTATAGGTAGTTTTTTGGACATTGATAGACATGGCCCATTGGTCTGTCCACTTGGCCAAATTGTCCATGATGTCTGCTTTTTTTCCTGGAAAGCATCCTCTACTTCCTGGGCAATTAGTGTAATCTGGTCTTCAGTTGATCTACACTTTCTGAAGCCAGCTTGCTGATCTAGCAGGATTTTATTTTTTTCTAGGAACCACATCATTCTTTTGTTTACCAGGCGCTCCATTAATTTGCAAACACAGCTGGTCAGACTTATTGGGCGATAGCTGTCCACCTTATTTTTTGGCTTGCCTTTCTTGTGGATGGGTATCATTATGGCGGTTTTCCACACCTGTGGCACTAGACCTCTATCCCAACAGTTGTTAAAAAATTTTATTAATTTCTTTTTTGCTGATGGTCCGATGTGAATTAGCAGTTCATTTGGTATGTCATCAGGGCCAGGTGATTTCCTAAGTTTTAATACTGCTAGTTCTTCATTTAGTTCATTGATCGTGAATGGAATATTCATGACATCTTGTTTATCTTTGCTGATCTCTTTTTCGATATTCCGTAGTTCTTTTCTTACTTCTCTTCTCCTATTTTCATCGACTTTGTGGCAGGCAGTACTTTGGTAATGCTGTATAAAGTGATTTGCAGCCTTCTTTCCTGTGAGTACATCTCCACCATTCTCTATAGCTACTGGTGCTGTTTTGTTATCTTCATTGTTGAGCATTTTTGTTATTTTCCATAGCTTTCTTCCCTCTTTGTCGAAGTTTAAATTTTCTGTTTTTTCATGCCAGCTTTTCCTTGTGTTTGTAATTGTCGTTTTTCTTAGTTTGGCTACAGCAGCTTTTAGTGATATGTTGTTTTCTGTAGATGGGCTTTTTTCTGCTGTGTCTCTGGCCTTTGACACTTCTTTCTCCAACTCATCGAGTTCGTCAGACCAGTATGGTTTGTAATTTTTCCTAGCACCTCTTGGTATGGTTTGCTTGGCTGCTTGAAGAAGTGCAGAAGCCAGGAGTTGTGCAGTTTTGTTCACTTTTTTAATCCTTGGATTTAAGGTTTTTGTGAATTTGTCTGTCAGGTCAGCAAACTTACTCCAGTTTGCTTTCTTGAAGTTCCATCTGGGTGTGGTTGTAGGGCCAGCAGGGGTATGGTTAATGTCAATGGTGAGTTTGATGGAGCGATGGTCACTTCGGCCAGAGACACAGCAGAAAAAAGTTATTTGGCCATCCCTGCGCTATTATGGAGACGAGGGCTTGATGAAATATAGACATCTATTTATTATTTTTTTATTTTGTCGTTTTCTGTTGTTTGTCTCTTGAAAAAGGTTCAATTTGAGCCGATACGTTGAGAATTGTCCTGTTTAGTTTTATTGTATGTTTTTTGTTTTTTTTCTTAAAAATATATTTTTATTAATAGGCTAGGTAAGTGTTTTAGTAACCTTTTTACATCATTTTGCATTACTATTTGTTCATTAGGTTACTGCGGCACCATCCACTTTGTCGGACACCCTCTGGCCATTTGGTTATTTATAGTTGTATGGTTGTGAGAGTTGGACACTCACTGCGGACATGGAGAGAAGATTACAGGCTTTCGAGTATAAATGCTACAGAAGAATTCTACGAATTTCCTATAGGGAACATAAGACCAATGTGTACGTAAGAAATAAAGTAGAGATGTGTGCAGGTGTCCAGGAGCCATTGCTTTCAATAGTGAAACGACGAAAACTAGCATGGTTCGGACATGTATGCAGGCACGATTCCTTGTCAAAAACAATACTGCAGGGAACTGTCGAGGGTGGAAGAAGCAGAGGAGGACAAATAAAGACATGGACAGACAACATCAAGGAATGGACAGGGCTAGATATTTCCACACTCATCCGCATCGCTGACGATAGAATTAGCTGGAGGACTCTGTGTGCTGAAGCATCCAATGTGGTACCCCTACGACCCTGAAGGGTTATGGGTTTATTGATTGATTGATAAAACATGCATCCAGGTCGATATTGTATTCTTTGCATTTTTCTATGATCATCCTCATATCAAATATGTGATCTCTAGTGCCTCTTCAGCTCTAAACCACGCCTGAACTTCGTGAATATCTTCTTCCATTTTGTTTCCTATTCTTTTCATTATAACGTGTAGTATTATTTTGATGGCTTGATTTATTAGTGTGACTGTTCTGTAGTTGGAGCATAATTGCAGATCCCCGCTTTTTGTTATATGCTAAGTATATCAAAATCAATCAATAAACCCGTAACCCTTCAGGGTCGTAGGGGTATCACATTGAATGCTTTAGCATACAGAGTCCTCCAGTAATTTCTATTCTCAGCGATGCGGATGAGTGAAGGAAAATCTTGTCCTGTTCATTCCTTTATTATAAGTATATAGGCATATATGGATCTTTTCCATTCGCTTGGCCAGACTTTTGTTTTCCAGATCTTGGTGTATAACTGATAATAGATGCTAATATTGTCCTCGCTTCCTGCTTGAATCATTTTAGCTGTTATTTCATCGCACCCTTTTGCTGTTTCCCTCTTCAAGCTGTCAATTGCTGTCCTTATTTTTTTTCTTTAGTTGTTTCATGTGTGTTTCTTGCTATGTTTGGTTGGTCCGCTGGATTATTTGGAGATGGCTCTGTGTACACTTCTTTGCAATACTCTTTCCACCAAAGCATAATATTTTGTTCTGTCAGGCATTTCCAAATTGCCTTTGATTACTCTCGCACTTGTTTTACTTTTTGTGGTATTTACTGTTCGTAACATGACAGTCTTTCATGCTTCCCTCTTCGTACAACCCCTCTATATTTTTACAGGAGTCATTTAGGCATATATTGCTGTTTGTCTCATCTTATCTGTAATTCACTTGTAAGTTGTTTGTATATCATTTTACTTTTGTGGTTTATCATGGTCTTGTATTACCTTCTTTCTTTCACCAAAACGATGGTGGTGTTAGATATATATTATTGTCTGTTTACTGGTTTCTTGGGTATGTATTTCAGTGCGCTTTGAATGTAGATTTATTGATCTTGTTCGCTAATACCTATTGGTAATCTTTCTTGTTCCTATTGAAAGATTGCACATCTATTTTTAATCTCTATGTTGTAATTGATTGTGATGTTTTAGGAGTCATAGTTGATGGCTGTTTTATCCCTGACATTTTTAAGTCTTTGTTTGAACTGTGATACTAATATTTCGTGATCGGAATTGCATTCTACACAGAGGTATGTGTTGCATGCTGAGTTGTTTGATCTCCATCTTTGTTGTTTCAAGATATAGTCTATTTGGTTTCTTGTTAATCCGCGAGGGAACCTCCAACTATAGATTTTTCGCGGCTTCTGTGGGAATAGGGTATTTAAAATTATTAATTTATTTACCAGGCAGAAGTTGTAAATTTATAATTACCTGTTATAAACTGATGATGAAATAATCCCTTTAGTTGTGAACATGTAGCTCTTGATAGCCCATATCCCTTCTGATAAAAGCACAGGTTCTTCTCAGTTGTGAAACTGAGGTGACACACATACTCATATAGGTTATCATTGGCATGGATGTGTAAAGTGGTTAATGGATGCATGGTTTAACTAATTTACAAATTGATTAAAACATTGTACAACGTATATTCACGCTCACATCACAAGAGAAATCTTGCTGGGTGAACGCAAAAGAGCTCAGCCTTAGAGAAAGTTAGTATGCTGAGATTTGGAAGTTGGATATGTGAACCGACAATAATAAGCCAAAAATATGTACTCACTGCGCAAAACTGAAATCCAACAGGTAGAGCGTGAAACGAGGTAATGAAGTTTGGCCATAAGCACGAAACACACACAAATCGACGTTTAGACAGAAAGGCCTTTATAAAGGATAACATACAGGTATACATAAAAAACGACAAGTAGTGTCGTTCTACTTATCGTTTTTATGGGTCAAAGGGCATGAGCCTGTAGACAGTTGGATCAACAACCAACTAACTTGTCGTTTTTATATATACGTGCATGTTATCATTGATAAAGGCCTTTCTGTCGTAACGTCGATTTGTATTTGCCTATTGTGTTTCGTGCCATTAGCAATAATAAACCCATGTCTATCGCAGGGTCGTCTGTGCTTTTTACATTCTGAAGGTTACTGGTAATAAAAGTATTAGAAGTTAAAATTAGTTAGTTAGTCGTTGGATCATCGCCACTGCACTCCGGACAAGTCCATTGGTGCTCAGATCTCTCCTTGAGTGTAATTGCCATTACACTTTGAGTGACGGTCCCAGTACGCAATTGATTGACCATAATTCTTTCTTGCACATGAAACCACTCAGTTTTGGCGCCACCACATTTCAAACCATATTCCTTTATTCTAGTCATGGAACAAGAATCATATTCGCGTATACAGTCATTTGCTCGTGCGTTTTCCCGTAGGGCGTTCAAAATGTCTGCTTGATCCATCGCTCCACCAACAGCCGTAGTAGCAGCGTAGTAGTAGGTCAACCTATCTTCTCTCTCATTACCCCGGATTCCCGCATGTCCCGGCACAAAAATGAAAGTCACTTTACGCAAACTTGAATTCTTCACTGCATCCAGCCACTGTTCCCGAATGTATCCCGCCTGAACTTTCACAATAATGCTTATCGAGTCACTGAGTATGCAGGCATGCTCGCAGATAGTCTGCGAGCAGATTTCAAAGCTTTGGTTACTGCCAAAACCTCCATTGTCATGCTGCTTGTCGTCTGAGCAAAAGCACCACTTTCCTCTCTGATGGTTTTCCCCCACCTTTGAGCCGCGAAGACCCAGGTACTTCTGATGTGTCTCTCAACCGACCCATATGTATATACAATCATATCACCTTCCTTGAAACTTTCACCGCTTAGAGCGAGTACCTCCGACTCCACCACTGTCGGACACCATTCCCTGCATTCTCTACTGAGTGTTATTATTACTTTGAAGGCTGTCAGACAGTCTAATGGCGCACGACTCCATTCCGCATCAGGTAGTACATCCTCCAATCTGCACATACTCTGTATAATATTCTCTATTAGGCATATGCATATCCATGGATGGCTGCTGGATCGGGAGTGGAGCAATTATGTGAATTTCCCTGTGCCACGAATGCTGGTTTCTAATCAAGTGAAATGAATGCAAGTTCATTTTTTCTAGGGATTAAAAAAAGTCTAAAAGATAATAACGACAGGAAAAAAAATTATACTGACAGAAAAAAAAACAACCAGTGAAACTGACGGAGAATACAAAAATCGACTGGAATGTAGGAAAGCGACTGCCTATTGTAATATCCCGGTGATTATAAGCATGTCAGAAATCAATGTCTGACTGAAATTTGTCACAAATAGGAGCACAGGCGAGCCAAATGTTTGGCTGTATGGTCCTGAGATGTTCAGTGTTTAGTAACTCCCACTCAAATATCGCGGGTGCATTTTAAATGGCTTATTTATTTAGTGAAGTCTGTGTTACTGTTCAATTATAGTTTTGAGTGTAATGACAAACATTTCTTAAAAACCAAAAGCATCTATAATTAATTTGTCAATCAAAAATGTCTAATTTTTGTGTCACTAATTTTGTGAACGTACAGCCGTAAATTGTGCTTCACGCAGAGCGTGAAAGGCGCATCAGACGCTGTGGTATCGAGAGTGAATTGAATATGGTTGTGAGGGCCTCATCAAATCTATAAAAGAACGGGAACAGGCTAAACTGGTTGCCTTGGTAACTCACGTAATCTCGTTTTGAACTTTTAGAACATCAGCAACACACAGGTTGGCTGTTCTATCGTGCACCATGCGCCGATAACAACTCAATGCTATAATTATTAACCATATTTTACTATAAATTAAAATGCACTGAAGTGTAAAGATATAGAGCAATATGTTAATAACGCATTACTGATTAAATTGTTTATTTTAACAACAAAAAATACCAGTTATGCTCAACATTTAAAATATAAATAATAACTAGAACGGCAATGTATCTATCGCTTGCTGGAGCGTGATCACGTGGTATCTTACTTCCGTTTACAATGCATCGTGCATCCCTCATCTTTTGGCTGGAGTCCATATTCTAACAAGTAGGTGAATTATTTTACTATTTGTTTAGACTTTTAAAGTTTATACCAAATAGCCTTTGTTATTTTCTGACATTCCGAATATTAAAATAACTTTCTGTATATGTATATATTTAAAACAGTACTAACTGACAACATTTGGTATGATTGTTTATACAATTTAATAACATTCATAACTCATAACATTGCGGATTTTCATCTCCCTGATGATGATAACCACAGTATGTAGTATGTTGCAAACGGGCGGTGTGTTGAATTTGGATGTAAATATTGGTTGGTTTGAACTCTTTCATAGCGTACATTTTACATTGTCAATTGAAATTGATTGCTGCCGAAACTACATTAAAAAAAATATGCCCTATTTCCAAATAATTTGATTCAAATTTTGAAATTGAATTCTCTTTGGTGACTTAGGCCAACTCAAACTCAGTGTTAATGATAATTGAATAAGGACCTATTGCAAATTGATGTATTATAGTATACAATGTAGTAGTAGTAGTCTACTTCCAGTATTGGGTGCAAGTAAAGTATAAGTCTTCACTGTGACCGTTGATCTAGTTTCTTAGTATTTCCTACCCTGCATTTGGCCACTTTGGGTGTGCTTAGGTTAGGATAACTACACCAAATAATAATTTAGAATTAAGACAAATTTAATCTTAGCTGGTCAATTGTGGGCCCCCTCTCATTGTGTAGTGGGCAGAAATAATGAGAGTGAGAGCGCTATACAAATCATTGGAAAAGAAGAAAAATGTAAAATCTTGACTCTGAATGAACGTGTCTTGTGTTTTGTAAGTAGCTGACATATGCGTAGCGGTAAGTAGTTGTGCATTGGTCATAAGTTTTACGGAAATTTGTGACGTAGGCTAGTTAAAAGTGTAAACAGTGTACTATTTATAGCACAGTGAAGACATATTCTTTAACCCCAGTATTGTATATGAGTATTCTTCTTTACTCAGCTTAGTAAGTACAGTACTAAAACTATAGGGCCTAGTTGATTATTGGGAAAGGAGGCAAGCTTTGTTTTATAAAAATCTGGCAAACTTCATAAGCCTATTCAATATTATTGTTAAAGACATGACAATTTACTGTTCTAAGGACTGTATTCATTGCACTACTATTCTGTAACATTCTTAACCCCCCCCCCCCCAAGTAACATCGCAGTTAAGATGCATTATTATGAGATGTTGAAAAACACTTCACTCCAAACAGTAAAATACAGAATTTAGCTTGCAACTGGGTAGGTCTACCTTCTATGGAAATAAATCTTTTGTTTCTTGCGTGTGTCCACTTTGTTGAAGATGGTAAAATTAATCAAGAAATGGTGGGCATCTGTTATGTTGATATCGATGCAACACAGCAGAAAAAGGTCAAGTATGCGTGACCATGGTTAGATGTTAACTTGGAGTGACCAGCATGTAGGTACGCACCAATTCTCACGTACTGATGGCCTACTATACTTGCAATATGGTTACACTGACTCACTTCAAAATATACTAAATTTCATGGGAGAATCTTGCACAAGACAGATCCAACTGGTGTTGCAGAATCAAGAGTGGTGCAGCAGAGAACCTCAGATACGTTGATGCACAACAAAAACATGCTAGAAGAAAGGCAAGAGCTTCTCAATGGCCCACAGACTCCCACACATGCTCAGTGTGGTAGACAACTCCAAGCATGCATAGGATTCATTAATCACAGTTGGGCAGACCTCATCATCATCTTACCAGAGCTGAATTTTCATCAGCTTCGTTGGATGAACAACATATTAAGACGTCCACCGCTCAATGGAAGGGGTTAAAAATGTAAAACATATTAGTTATCAATGCCTAAGTAAGACGTGTCAGGCCACTGATGAAAATAAAACTGCAATACAATGCATTTTCATTCTCTAGTAGGATCATTGTACTCATTTATATGAGAGATCTGGTGGGAGTTTGAGAACAAATGAAAGAAATACATGTTTTTTTGGTCTGATATGAGGAATAAAAAGGAAGAAGTGGAAAAGATATATGGTTGTAGTTGCATACTTCTTCTTCAGTGTACATTCACAAATTCTTGCTCAATTTCTCTTGTAGCAGGACCATGGTCTTACTAGATTTCCAGCATGATGCAGTCCAGAGAATGGAAATGTGTTGTGTCGCTGTTTTATTTGCGATAATGGCCTGACACATCTGTCTTTGGCAGAGTAAGGGCATACAAAAATCTATACTCTATAAAAAGACACTTGAAAAGTTTGAGAAACACTGATATGGACTTAATTGTGTAGAACTAGACTGTCTATATTTCATTATTGTGATATATAGACCAGATCCGTTACTGTAATATAAGTTGTACAAAGACTTCTAAGAGTCCTACTCATAACAAAGTAACATAAACAACTACTGAACTATGTAGCAGTTTTACGTTGAACGAATACACAGAATCAATATTTCTTCTAAAAGTCTTTACAGATAAGTCTAGTGACAAACTTCACCATTTTTAGGTTGTTTTATTTTATATTTAGACTATGATACTACATAGTAACATAGTCTATTGCAGTCTCCTGTTAATTCAATTGGTTACTCACAGAAATTATAAATTTGGTCCTCTCACAAGAGAGATATGATATTAGCAGTCTGCTAGAAATAATATAGGAGTATGGACCTGCAAATGAAGTACACTGAAGTATGACTATTGTAAGTGTGAGTTCATCTCTGATGAAATACATTATTTTTATCTTTTTTTGCATTGAGGAAATGATTTTGTGCCTCACGATGATGCTTGACTGACATAATAATGTGTTCTAAACCTGTGGGGCTCCGTGATATTAGTATGGTTTCATCTGCATACCTAATTTCTGGGATTTTGTGTCCTCCGATATTAAAGGTTGAAACTGTTCATAACAAATGCAGGACAGAGATAATGATTAATATTATTTTCATTGTTTGTTCTGTTGTGTCAATTCTTGATTAGACCTTTTGACACGTTGATTTAGCCTGTTGTGCAAACTGTTATCTATATTTTTTTGTACCAGTTTGTCTGCTTGTGCTCCATAAAACTGAACTACCTTGTGTTTTGCATAACTGTTATAATTTATTGTTATAGGTACCGTATTTATCTCAAACTTCATAGATTTCTTCTCCGTTATTCTTCTGTGACATAGCACAGTATCAATAGTTTCAATTGTCTGTGATTAGCTGCATGTCACCCATGAAGTTACTCAAAGATAATGGATTGTTCTATGTATGGCATTTGGTAGTTGGGATCCTATAATATACTTTTATATTTAGATTCTGTAGTTTTGATGTGACTGTGTTTATATTGTTTAAATTCCTCTAATATCATGTCTTAGATTTGCTATATGAAATACAATTTTCCAATTGTTCAACTGATCTATACTCTTGCCAAGATGTCAGCTTTATGATTTCATGTTATTGCTAGTAAGAGGAAGCTTTATTGCACTAGGAAGTATATGGAAATTAACCAGAAATTACATCAAATACAAAACTAGGAATATTTAACTCAGAGTAAATAGTGCTGTTTTATGGTTCAGAAACATGGAGTATAACAAAAGGAACAAACCGACAACTGCAAATCTTCATCAGTGGAGTGGATGCCTACATAGAATAGAAGGTTTGAAATGGGGGGGGGGGGGGGAGAGAAACCTGCCATGCATTTCATAAGTAGCAAATTAGGTGTTTTTTTTGTGGGGTATGAACACAGAAGATAAGGAGTCAACAGGTATTTCTCCTTTCAATTTGCATATATGCATACACAAGTTGGGATTTTGCAATGCATAAACTGTTGCTAATTCACATAGTTATTTAAAAAAGTGCATGTATTTCAATATCTAAGTTGGGTGCAAGGGGATGTACAATTGCATTTATGTGACACTAAAATTTAGAGCACCATCTTGTGCATTGATCATCATTGTACATTTTTAGTTTTTGCATTCCATGGTTACCTGCGTCAGACCTCAGCATTCAATCCTTATATAAAACTTGATTTCTATTGGTGACTCTTTTGTGCTGCAGAGTTCATTTTCTAGTTTTGCTTCTTAGGACCAGCGTGCAGACCACACTATTTCACATTGGAACAGGTCACTGCAAACTGTTGGATCATGTTTTTACCAATTGAGGATCTCATTCACAGATGAATGTCCATGTGGATTCGGAACACAGACTCATGAACACATACTTCAGGACCTGGAGAAGAAAGTGGACTTCACCTTGATGACAGACCTGACAATATAACATGACCGAAGATCCTGAACGCAGAAGGACCAGAGTCTGACCTGATATAGTGGGCAAGTTTGAAGGACATGCTCTGGGAGACTGCTCCTAATATGCAATAATTATAGCCTTCTGTCACAGGTGATGGTAACAACAGTTCATACTTGCATTGTTGCACTTCTGGTGTGTAAGGAGATGACTAACAAGTCCAATTCTAACTTAGAATTCCATGCCACATTTGGGAGACACCTATGATTAAAATTGGGCATCTGTGTGTTTGTTCTTCTGTCTTTTATTTTCATTTTTGCTGTGTTGTGTGTGATTTGTAGAGATTCTGAACTGTAGCTAGCATGTGCTGTATTTTTATTAAAGTCAGATGCTAATAGGTTAAGTATGGAGTATGTGACATGTTAATTTGATGCAGGTCTGCTTAGAGCTGACAATGATCTGCGCAGTCTAAAATAGTTGTCTCATCATCATGTGATATTATTTCCAGAACATGATTTTCTTTATGTATTCTCTGAACACTCTGTGATTCCGGGCGAGTTGACCTGCTGCAACTAGAAACATGTTTACACAATCTGATATATCACTATACCATTGTCGTCTTGGACACCCTCTTCCCCTGTTGTCGTAAACTCTTCAGCTATTAATCTTTCCATGCTATTGTCTCTTTATATGACCAAAAATCACATCTTTCTTGTTAGGACTTTGTTACAGAGCTATCCCTCTTAGATGTTTATTGATCTTAACACTTCTTGATTTGTCTTTTTAGCTGTCCAAATAGTTGTCTGCTTTAGATAATTAACCATTATTCTGTACTTGGGGATCAACATAACATACAGGATTGTTTCATTGCATTATATCTCCTCTTAGGAGCTGAGGATGTGGTCTACAGAAGAATGAAATGCATTTCATGGACAAATAAATCAATTTATCATGGATTTATCAAGTGAAATAGATGGTATACAGATCAAAGATGGTATACAAAACAAAACTTGAAAACAAAATGACATTTTCAATGACTTTGCAAAAAACATGCTACACAAAAAGAGCAGGAAGAAGAAAGAGTATATATCAGAAGAAACTATGAGCATTATCCAAGAAAGAAGACACATCAAAAATAGTTGTAAAAACAGAACAAATTATAGAATCCTGTCAAGAGATATACAAAGAAGAATTAGACAAGACAAGCAAAACTACATAAACAAAATATGCCTGGAAATGGAAGGGCAGAAAAGCCAAGGTAACAGTAAAACAATGTTCGAAAATGTACGACACCTAAGAGACAGCAAACCTCAACCATCATTAAAAGTGCTGAAAGATAAACAAGGAAACATACTAACAGAAGGGAAGCATATCTTACATAGATGGAAGGAATACTGCAGTGAGATGTATAATGACCAAAGAAAAACCAAAAACAGAACAATAAATGAATATGAAAAGGAGCCAGAACCCACAAAGGAAGAAGTAAGATACGCAATAGAAAGTTTAAAGAAAGGTAAAGCCCCAGGCAATGATGGCTTAACAACTGAAATGATATACGCAGGCGGCGAGGCCGGAATCAAGATTTACCACAAACTCTGCTGCAAAATATGGGAAAGCGGTACATGGCCGGATGAATGGAAAAAATCATTATATATACCCCTCCCAAAAAAAGGCGACCTTCAGATTTGCTCTAACTACCGAACTATAGCCCTTATAAGTCAAGCAAGTAAAATAATGCTAAACATCATAATGCAAAGAATCAAACAGAAATTAGAGATGGAGATAAATGAAACACAGGCTGGTTTCAGATCGGGCAGAGGAACAAGAGATCACATTAATATGAGATTCATCATAGAAAAGTGTAGGGAATTTTCAACTGACCTGCACATGTGTTTCATAGATTACTCAAAAGCGTTCGACTGCGTCCAACACCAGCAACTATGGGAGATGATGAACAGCATGGGTTTCCCAAGACATCTGATTCATCTAATAGAGGAACTTTACCAAGATCAAAAGGCTGCAGTGAAGTTAGAGGACGATCTCTCAGAGTGGTTTGAGGTACAGAGTGGAGTAAGGCAAGGGTGCACACTCTCCCCATACCTGTTCAACATCTACGCTGAAAGTATAATGAGGAACGTGAGAGAAGACATACTCAAAACACTGAATACCACGCTTTAAACATAGGTGGATTCCTAATTCCGGAACTACGCTACGCAGACGACACAGTACTTCTTTCAAACGATATAAAGGGATTGGAAAAACAAATCAAGAACACAAAGAAATATAGCGAAGCACAAAATTTGTATTTAAACACGCAGAAAACAAAAATCATGTCAACAGATATAACAACACAACAACCAAAAATCAGAATAGACAATACCGAGATAGAATGTGTGGATAAATTTGAATACTTAGGAGCAAACATCAACGGTGCAGGAGACTGCATGGCAGAAATAAGGAAGAGATTGGCAATGGCATATTGCAAAATAACACGGCTGAAAAACATATGGAAAAACAACAAAATAGAAACGAAATTGCTAATGTTACGAACTTTTATTTTTCCGGTTGCAACATACGGCTGTGAAACATGGACTCTAAGTAAAACAGCGGCAAAGAAGATCAACGCCTTCGAGCTAAAATGCTACAGAAAGATACTTAGAATATCATGGAAGGATAAAATCAGAAACTCAGATATTATAAACACACTGAATATTCCAGAGTGTTGGTTACTAAACACAATAACAAAAAGAAAACTACGCCTGTTTGGTCATATAAAGAGACATAACTGTTTAGAAAGACAAATAATGGAGGCAAGAGGAGAAGAGGCAGACCAAGAAGACGATGGACTGACGACATTAAAGATAATATGAATACATCGCTAGAAAATGCAAGTCAGAGAGTTCATTGGGAAGACAATGTTCTGGAAGGAATACGTCACATGACACCTGACACAGATCAAAGATTGTGGCCATTTAGGAAAAGACTCGATATTGGAAGAACAAAACAATATATCATAAATTAATCTTCATACAAACATTGTGTTATCAATATCAGACATGGACACTTAACTAAAGAACAAGAGAAAGCTTACTACATGTGAAATCAGATGTCTAAGAAAAGCAGCAAACGGAACAAGAAGAGATCATGCGAGGAATGAAGAGATTGCAACTGTTTAAACAATGCATGTGGTCAAATATATTGCAGCTGTAGACTGATGTGTTGGACCATTGGCGCAAATAAAACAGCGACACAGCATTTCCATTTTCTGGATTACATCCTGCTAGAAATGTAGTTGGACCATTGTCCTGCTATAAGAGAGATACAGTAGGAGTTTGAAAATGAAAGCTGAAGAAATATATTGAAAAACAGACTGAAATGGTTCTGCATTTAATTAAAATAAACCCATATTGACCAGCAGGAAAAGGGAAATGGCAAGAGGCATAGGAAGACCAAGAGGTAGGTGAATTGAAGGAGTTACAACGTTCTGGGACATCTCAATATTACTGTATATCAAGTGACCAAACGAGCCATAGCCCTAAAACTCATTCAATCCTGCAACTCTTTAGCAGAATTAAGAGAAAAGACAATATAGAGCAGCATTATAAATTGATATACAATGTGAAGAGTACCATCTTGGCAAAGAATCATGATGATTGACTACAGTGGGAGGAGTATAAGTTATCACTCATGCTCCTTATATCAGGCAGTGGAGTTTTACTTTCACTTCTTGATTGGTATGTCACTGTTCATTATTATTAACAGAGAGATGTTCTAGAGATTTTTCCTAATCCCAGATAACTGTTTGACTCAATGCTGCTGTGTGGTGCAATTCCATGACCTGAACATTCATCTACCCTGGAGGGAACTTTGCTGTAATGTTCTTGCAATCTCAAATTATTTTGCAGATAAAGGGGATACATCTCCCCCCCCCCTCCCCCCCCCCCCCAGTAATTCAGACATGGGTATTAAGCAGGCTTCATGACAAAAATCATGGGGTGGAGTAGTGAACTTATGCAAAATGCATGGCAAAAGATAGAAGTTTAAGATCCATTGTAAGCAACTTCACTGAGGAGATGACAATCTGATGTCTGAAAGTATGTGAAATTGAGACTAGTATGATACATGATGATAATAAATTTGTGTGTTTTATATTGTCGCTGTTGTAGAACTCATTAATTGAGGATTACTGGTGTTCACATCTCCTTTGTCTCCCTCAAAATGTTGCTTGAAAAATATATGTACCTTTTTTCTTTTGTGATTAGTATTAGCTAGAATTTAATTTGCATTTGTAAAAGTTTTATTTTCATTTTTGATGCCCAAAACCTGTCAAATAATCTTACTCCTGATCATTAGCTCAAAACTTTTGTAATTACATCGAGGACTTGATGGTGTTAATATTTTTATTTGAATGAAATAAATTGCAGTGCATTCAGAATCAGAATGTGACAGTAGTACAAAGGGATATTGATTATTTTCTAGCACAATCGTCACTTGAGCAGTTCAGTACTTCAGGTGCTCATTATTTTAATTGTGATGCCATATCTATCATGTCTTTTTGGCATCTGTTTGTGTATAATGCTTTATATGCAATTCTGTTACTCAAGGTTTACTGTAACAAGTATGTTCTTTAAATGTCATTTTTGGTAACTGGCATTTTTACGTGTGGTGTGGCTGATCCCAAGTGCAGATCTCTTTTGTAGTCATGTATAGAATGGCATATTACTATTCTGTACTCCCTTCTTAAGTGCCAGGAACATATTGGAAGATTCAATGAATATTTTTTTAAATATATAAAAAGGTCAAATAGTTATATGTAAACAGTGTATATGTAATTTTTATGAATCTCACTGTCATAGTGGTGAGGCAGCTCACTTTGTACTCAAGAGGTTATGGGTTCGAATCTTGTCATGTCTTGTTTATAAAATGGTTTCCTTCTTTCTCTCTCTTCTCTCCTCCTCCCCCCCCCCCCCCCAATCTCTGGGTGGGGATTATTGCTTGAATCCATGGAGTTATGTGGCATGAATGATACTCTTGACAGGTGGCGGGCTGCTTCATTGATGGATGGAATACATATAGAGTAATCCGAGTACAGTGTAGTCTTTTAACTTTTCAGCCATGCATACAACCATGAAGACACATTGTCCATTCAATATAAAATGTGCTATTTGACTGACCTCTTATATATTATATGTAAATATTTATTCATATGCTACACAGTGTTACTGCAGTCTCCCGATTACACAATAATTGTTTAAATACTTTTATATATTCTTATTTTTTTAAATTGTGCTCTTCCCCTTCTTAATTTTGTCTTTAAATGTTTTTGGTAGAGTATTTGGCAGAATGACTATCTCAGCATCATAACCATGTCTTGAGGTTCAAAAATCCTTCCTGTGTATGTCATAGTGACTACTGTGGCAAATCAGACATTTTCCACTTTTTCATATAAAAAAAACCCTCCATGCTCTCCTAGGGCATCAGTATCAGCTGGAAATTTGTTTTTACAAATTTAAAAAAATGTTTCTATCACAAGTGCTCTCTGATTTAGGGCCAATCATTTTTCTACATAGATTTATTTCCTTTGTTTTTATCACCAAGTGCTTTCCCTGCAATGAATGCTTGCTGCAATAGACCTCCAACATCCTGTGTTTGTTGTGTATTCTGCTAGATTGTATCCTATCCATCTCATGATGATGTTACCTCCCCACTCTAGCTCGACTCTCCCCAACTTTACTTTCAAATAATGGTCTTCAATAAGGTTTCATGTCTTTTAATATGTTCAAAATATTTTATGTTTGTTTTCTTTAATAGTTTTTTTCCCTCATATGCAGTGTTTTTAGAACCTCTTTGTTCATTTTCTTCTTTCCATGAAATTCTCACTATTATATATATCCACATCTGGAAGGCATCAATTCTGTCCTCTAGTTGTTTGTTCATTGTCCATGTTTCTGAGCTACACATTAATGTAGAATAGATGTAGCATTTTATAATTCTCATGTTTAGTTTGTTTGCGATTGATCCAAATGTTAATATTTTCATCATTGCATTGAAAGTATTGATTTTTAAAATAGCTCAACTAGTTACAGCAAAGATAGTAAGGTATTCTTCAAGAGGAAAATATGTTTGTACTTTCTGGCTATATATATTTATGCCATACAACTCCATTTAGCTACAATTAATACCCCCCTAAAATTATTTTATAATGAAAGATCTCTTAACTTAAAAAGAGATTATAAATGAATTGCCAACTCCATGTTACACATTTTCATTGCTTTATAAATCATTGTTTAAACTATATGTGATTCATGAAAGTGTAAACAATCTAAAGTGATAAAACATACTTTGTGGGATCCATGAAATGATTACAGCAATAACTTTTTAACATAGACATGTTTAATTACATATATGGACAACCCCATGTTGCAGATGATATAACTGCTGTCTGCCGAAGATGGATGTGTCGGGCCATTGGCGCAAATAAAACGGTGACACAGCGCATTTCCACTCACTGGACTGTATCCTGCTGGAGATCTAGTAGTACTGCTACAGGAGAGATCCAGCAGGAGTGTGAGAATGAACGCTGAAGAAGAAGAAGAAGATATAACTGCTAAGAGTTTTTATCATGTGAATTATTACATCACTAAGAAATCTAAAGTTGAAAGTTGCACACACCCCTCATCACTGGTCAGCAATGAAAATCAAAGACTTGTGTGACGTTACTGGTTAAGATTTTGATTCATTTTTAAAGAACTCCACCATTAGTTATGAAAAGTCTAAATAAATGTGAATGTTACATGACTAATGAATGGGATATTGAGTAACCATGTTGATCTTAAATAGAAAATATATTGTAAATTTTCAGCCAATATTAACACTTTTTGTAACTTCAAATATCATAACTTTCTCAAATACTAATCAATCAATGTGCAATTTTGCATGTTTATTTACTTTATAGTCGTCTATGATAAGGCTAGGACATTTAAATAATTAGATTCTGCACATTCTTAGGTGCATTCAAATATGGTGTCATTTAGGCTCTAAAAAGAAAAATTTCATGTAATGTAAACTAAAATATATTATATATAGGTTGCGTATACAATTTACCATAGTTCCAGTCATATGTATACCATTTTTGTATATAGCAAATGAAATTTAGTTAATAATTCAGCTATAAAAGTATTGTAGTCACTTTTCACGATAAAAGTTCTCATTCACTCACTACATGTAGACACAGTACCCCAAAGACATTGACATTTTCTTATAGTTAAGCCATCTGTGCATTATGTATGAACATTTGAGACTCTCCTCTATCTTTAAAATTGAAATTTATTTAAATCTTATATGAGCACAACTATTTTCCTGCTGATATGCTGCCTTAACAAAGAAATAAGCAGTAATGAAAGTTTTTGTTCTTGAAGATCATATACACCAAAAACTATTCTTTTATATTAACTAAATATTAAACATAAATTACTTCTATGGTAGCAAACTTAAAAAAAAAAAGCGTATCAGTGTATATTGCCCTCGAATACCTTGAAAAATACTAATTGAAATGTGAATTTCTAGTGGGAAATTTTCCACTCACTTTTTTCAACTTCAAACTTGTATTCTCTTTGTGCCTCAAAAGCCATAACAAAATGCTAGTAGTAATGATGTACAGATATACATCATCAAGAATGTTTAAAAACAATTCAGTAAGGATATGGAAAGGTTGCATTGCCAAATATGGCTGAAAAGGTTACTGATTGCTGTGAATACTTATAGGTTGATAGGTATAATCATTGAGCCATTCTCAATTAGCCTGACTGATGTGGTCATCTGTTACATGGGTAGAAGCAGAACACAAACAAAAGGTTTTATAGTTCTCATTTATTTCAAAAGGCCTATGTGGGGCAACTTAAACCATAGCACAGCATATTCACTTAGTTGCTCAGATCACACTATAAATTGAGCTAGGTTTTTGAGAGTGAACAAACAGTTCACAAAACATTGAGCCACATGAAAAAATACAGTTAACAGTTAACAAAATGGACTGAATCAACATTTGAATCTAAGAATACAGGACAAATGGAGGACATTGAAATGAAACTAATGTTGCACTGTAGACATTTAACAATGGGAAGACCACATAAATAATTGCATATTGTAGTAGAAATGAAAGATCATTATTTTAAAAAAGTGGTACCTTTGGGTAAAAAGAAAATTAAAATGTGAGTGATGTGCCCTTTTTAAGCGTATTTTCTCTTCCATTCATACAGTTGATTTATATGAGATTCAATAACCTGAATATACATTTAATATGTTATAATCATCTGTAGGCACTACTATAATTCTTCCATGTTGATATGGCACTGTTTCCAGAAAAAAACTACTGATGAACATGCTTGCTGAAGGCATGGAAATGAACGATGATGTTTATCTGGGAAAGTGATTACACTTATAATCCATGGCAGAATGTCTGCCGTACCCTCATGTAGGCAAATTTATGTGTGTGACCAGTATTAAAATGTTGCAGACACTACAAATGCATTCATTGATAAATATATTTAGCTTATCAGATTTACATTCATGCATTACATTGTTCATTTGTTAACAAGGAATGCACATTATTGTGTGTAAATAAAGTTATGATTTACAATAACAGAATGATATTCTTATTCATATTCTTTCTGTTCTTATTTTTGCTATTAACCCTCCCTGTAAAATATCCATACACCTAAAGTATTTTTGTATGTAAACTTATGCTGTGAAGTGTTGGGTAAAGCTAAATTTCTCACTGTTGTGATAAGCTTTTGTTTCAAATGTTGTGAACTTTACTATTTCTTTGTGGAATATTTTTTGGTTAGACTCAATCTTCACCATCCTTGTAATGCTGAAAGTGTTAACTGACATGACTTTATTCTTATACAATGACATCTGTTTACTTGTATATATCTATATACACTTTTCCCCCTAAAGTTAATTCAGTTATATTAATTGAATATATGAAGTAAAGAATGTGAAGCATGTATATATAAACATATGTTTAGGATGGAGTATTATGTCAAGTGGGTTCTTGAAGTATTTTACAAATGCTACCATACATTTAAAAAAATATTTAGATGCTGGCGCAAAAAGATTAATCATATCAAACATTAGGTTTAGGGACCAAACCCGAAATAAAGGAATGACGAAAACGGATGTGCTGGACCTCGGATGTCCTGACCACAAGTGGCCAACCAGGGTGCAAATAATCACAGTTTTACTGTGGAGCTTGCAGCACAACATACTTCACGCTCCCTGGCGGAAATCACACGAAATATTCGTTCATGATTTGTGCCATATGAGGTTGAGCGTTGTTCTGCTGAAAAATCGACCCTCGTGCAGTCAAAATGGGGGAAGGATGTGAGGACGAACAATTTCAGTGATGTATCGTTCAGCATTCAGACATCTTTCAATTTGCACCAGGTCACTTCTTCCCATGAAGTTAGTAGCCCCACACATTACATCAATGCTCTTCAGGGCGTAGTGTTCACAGACTCTCCAGTGAACTCTTCTACGTCAATCATGTCGCTGGAACACCAAATATAATTCACCACTAAATCAAACCCGTTTCCAGTCATTCCCAATAGTCCATTGACGACACTGGTTCGCACACTGCAGTCAGTTCTGGTGATGTAGGTCTGTAAGAACAGAACCGCTGTAGATCTGTTGGATATGGTTGAGATAATTTTTCTCCTACCTTTACTAATCTGCTAGTTTTATCATTTCCAAAAATTGTGTCATATTTAAATCTGAATATGTTTCATTAATTCCAAGGCGTTGTGGCCTTTTACTTCTAAAGCCATGTTTTTGGATTAATCAAAGTCTGTAGTAAAAATGTATACAGAAACATGCATATAACAGATAAAATACAGTACACATGTATATGAAATAATTGAACATGTCAAAATGAAACTGAGCACATGATTCACTTTTTTCCTGTATTTTTCCAGTAGTATAGAAGGGTTTTTCTGCACTTTTGCTGACTTTCCACAAAGACTTAGACATCACACAAGAATATCTGAATGATTCCATTGTAGTGTGAATTGTTATATACCTTTAAACTTTTGACAGCATATTCGTGCATCATCACTATATTTTTGTTTTGTCCTCTTTTCCTTTCCGTCTTTTTCCAAAATTCTCTACTGTGACATTGGTATCCATTGTGTCTGTTTCAGTTTGCAGGTCTTGATCTATGTTGATGTATTTTTCATCATTGCAGTTGTTGAAAGCTTCATTCATGTAGTTTTCTAAGTCCTATTTGGAACATTGAAAATTTTTTGTATAGAGTCATTTTATTTTTGTTACAGTTTTCGAGAAAATATTTCCATTGAAGACAAATTTCTGCTTACCACATCTGTTAAAGACTGGTTTTGCTGTGTATATGTATGTTTATAGGTAGAACCATGGAGTGCAAGTAGTTTGTGTCTTTTGTTCCTTATTCCAGACATTGAAGTTTTTCAGTTCATGCTTGGGGATTCTCCGGTATTCTGTTGCCCTTTATCTCTCATCTTAGCAATCTTCCCAGTTGTCACTATATGATCCAATCCCTGTCATTGCTGTGAATGCTCAAAACATGATGACTGTCTCATTCATGTTTTTTAAATTTATTCCTTGATCAGTCCACATGATCTATCTATAAAATATCTCTGTGTCTTGTCTGCCCAAGATTTGCTTCCATATGACAGGATTAGATCTATGTAACATCATTTTGTCTAATTGACAAGGACCTATTACATAAATTTCCTATCTTCTGGAGTTTTGTCCTTGATCAATTTTATTCTTTATCTATCAGCTACATTTTCTTTCCAGCTCTGTGAATGAGGCTAAGAATTAATAATCACATCTCAGACAACCAGAGCACAAAGTTTGATTTCAGCTGCTGATAGTTTCACTACTACTACCAAATAATGCTGGACTAATTGTTACATAACAATTAAGGATATACTACCAAATGTACACCTGTCTTATGTTATGAAAGGATAAGGGGTCCCTCTGTAGTGGTTAAGATGTTCAATTTGTGATCACGAGGTCACAGGTTTGAATCCGCTTTGTTGAGAGTGATCAAGTACATATGCGATGACATGGGTACAGTGAAGTTAGTCCTCTACATCTTTTCAACCTTTCTTCTTCAGCATTTATTCTCAATCTCCCGCCGGATCTCTCTTGTAACAGAACAATCGTCCTACTAGATTTCCAGCAGGATGTAGTTCAGAAAGTGAAAATACGCTGTGTTGCTGTTTTATTTGTGCCAGTGGCCAGACACATCCATCTTCTGCAGACTCCAGCCTTTCACGCACCAGGATAAGTTGATTTACTTATATCAGTTCTACATTTACTATGATCTTACTTTAAGGCAGAATAAACTAGATGAGACTGGTTCCATCACTTACCTGCTCATGTGACCAGGCAGCAGAGACATTGGTACATATCTTGCAAGACTGCAGTACACTAAATCATTTACTGACTGAACACTGGCCTATAGGGACAGACATCCACAGAAATATGTATGGGAGTCATGAAGAACTTTAGCAAACAACAATATTTATTTAAAAAAACCAGGAATTGCTGTGTAGATAAAGTAAACTTGTACAAATATTTCTGAGTTATGCTATCTTCTTTTTTGTTGTTGATATTTAACTAGTAGTGGACCAAGTGACAACCAATTTGTCCCTGGTCCACTACGAGTTAACCCGTGGTTACAACAATATTTGTTAATCTGATTTTGTATGATTTTCAGATAATGTGCCTTTTCCACCGAACTAAAGGAGTGCTGTAGTTTCAGTTTAACGGAACTATTGATAACACTGACAAGCCGGCACACCTTTCTTTACGAAAATGGCAGACTCAGGTGAGTTTTTGTATTATTCTTATTCCTACTGGAACTTGTGGTTTGAACCATCTGCACAGATATTTACTTTAGTCCCCAGACTAAATGTCATTGTCACTATTCTCTAACATTTCTGTTCTTATTTTCCTCTGTGGGTCAAGTGCTTGCCCATATAACTTTTTATGGGAATAACTATAAACTGTCATTTTCTCTAGTTGTATCACTGCAGAGACGTGACAAGTCTTATTGAAATATGTCCGTAGGCACAATTGTGTTTTGCTCGATCTCCATGAAATATGAGTAATGGAGCATGTCTATTCGCTTACTGCCAGATCATGCGGAAAAATAGTTTGTGATGCCAGTGGGACCTAGATTCAACCTGATGGAGGTATTTGCCATGACAAAGGCCCTAACCTAGGCTGGAATTGCACCCCTATCCTCATGCATGCATACTTAGTGAGTATGATCCAGCAAGTCAAAGTGGGTGAAGTATGTAGCTGATGAGTGGAGTCATTGAAGAAGGCTGAGAATTGGGTCTCACTGCAAAATCATCTTCCCAGACACCAGGTGAGGAGGGAAATGAGTGAGCTGATAAGTTAACTGGTTCTGAACCTATGGACAGAGCAGGCACAATCATTGCTCTATGAGAATCTGCACAAGATTTTGTCAATGAGCTTGTGTCAGTATTTCAGCACCTATGGATTTGTATGCATGTGGTATGGAGCAAAAAATAGCAACTGTTTACCTTCCTTGCATGTTGACTAAGGATGTTTTGAAGTTTAGTTGGCCGTCCATCCCATATAGGGCCAAAGTGATGTTGAAGTCAGATGTCAGACCAAAAGACACACATTGAATTAAAATTCCCCGCCGAAGACGGATGTGTCGGGCCATTGGCGCAAATAAAACGGCGACACAACGCATTTCCATTTTCTGGACTACATCCTGCTGGAAATCTAGCAGGACCATGATCCAGCTAGATCCAGTTGGAGTTTGAGAATGAACGCAGAAGAAGAAGAAGAAGAATTAAAATTGCACCATAGTTAAATGAAATGTTTTTGTTTCATTGTCACACATCAGTTGGCATATGCCAGAGGTGGGCAATTTGTTTAGGTCAGTAGGCCAGATTGAGCTTAGATTATGTGGTATAGTATCAAAATGTTTTTGTTAGTCCCTTTGAGCTCCAAGTAGTGTTGTATGAGCATTTGGACCAGCTGAATATAGTACTTTCAGATCAGCCTGGCAGTACAGAAATTTTTTTTTTTTGTGGGCTGGATTTTGCTCACCCTTAGCGTAAGAGATCATATATCTTCACAAGTCCCTAAGCCCAGTATTGTTTAGCAGTGCTTAACCTCTTGTCACTTCATATATTCATTCATTCATTTTCCTTTTGCGCTGATGTTAGCGCAGAGGTCAGATCTCTCCAATTCTGTCTGTTCAAAGCTATTCTGTGTAGTTCTTGAATAGTATGAATATTGGTTGTTTTACTTTCTCTAAGTATTGTTCTTCTGAGTGTTTCTTTTGGTCTACCACTTGATCTTTTGCCTGTAGATACCCATTCAAGAGATTGTTGGTGTCTGCACGTAGGACATGCCCGATGTAGGACCAACAGCGTTTTCTGATAACATCTGTGATGAAATTTTGATGTGTCTCTTCTCTGATTTTATCATTCGATTTGAATTCACTCCAATGGGTGTTAGTTATCCTACGAAGACATTTGTTCTCGAAACTCAGTCATTTCTTTTCTGAAGATAAAGAGCTTTTCCAGCTCTCATATTCATATAATAACACAGGAATTAAATAAGCGCATTTTCGTACGTGTACTGATTGACTTTGACTTCCAGATATTAGACAATCTGTTAAATGCAAGGGCAATGCGAGTTGTAATTTCTGTCATGACATCACCGTCGAGTGTTAATTTGCTTCCTAGATAGGAGAATTTGTGTACGTTTTCAAGTTGTTGTCCATTTAAAGTAATTTCGTTAGGTGAGTTGGTGAAGTCCAATTTTGTCTCATATATACTTCATATATACCGGTAACTAACCAAAAATTAGGAGGATGTCTGACAAAATGGAGTATCGCAGTAACCAAATGAACAATGGCAAATCCTGAATAAAATAAAACGGTTACTGTGAATAATTTTACATTCTAGTTAAGTATTCACAGTAACCTATTTACTTGTCACTTCACCAGTCTGGCAAGAATATCTGGTTCAATACAAGAATCAGTGGACAAATCACGTGACAACAGCTTGACTTTTAAATTTCATATGTTATTGCACTGAGTTTCCGTTTCTCTGAGATTTAAAAAAAATGTGACTAAAGATACTTATATAGCGATTTGCGTGCAACGGACTGAACAACCCACTCAGTGTGTAGAATGCATATCGACTGATAGGGGGCTCTCATTACTAAACGTGTAGTACGTTGGTTGTGTCATGTGTCTTTATCGGAATTTTGTTCTGTTTAATTATGTTAGCTTTTTGTTCCATAGAAACCTGTCCACTGATTCCTGTATAGTACCATATTTTCTTTGTCTCAATGTCTCTTATCCAAGAAGCGTTACATGTTGTCACTATATTGTTAAACCTTCCTCTCCTCAGAATATCATAAAATATAATGTTGACTACTTCTTTCTGATGTTTGTGAGAATTTCAATGCTACATCATCTTGTTGTTTTTATCCCAGGGGATTACGAGCGATTAGCTCTTACTATGTGAAATGGGGGTGGTTTCTCCAGAGCTTTATTTCATACCCAGAGGTCAATTCTAGAATTTTTATGTCTTTTCTACCTATTTTGCAACATGCAGTTGGGGTTATACATTTCAACTCCCCTGTCAAGCATCCTTTCTTGTCAATGGGATTGTTGGAGCTGCCAGCAATGCATTCCCCACCCACTATATATACAGACTCTCCATTTATACAGGACTGATATGTTTACCTGATTCTGGGCTCTCTCAGGGAATTGACAGATCCTGCACAGAGTTGCTTTTCACCACACCCCATGTCCCACCTTTTCATAACTTGGGCACCACGTACAGGTAAGACCATGGTCAAGGTGGGAGCTTTTCTGGTTCTTCTAGGGTGATGTACACTGCTGGATTCTTTAAATATTGCACCATAAAGGGAGATGTAATCATACAGATGAACTGCTGTGAGACTTCTACAAGATGAAAAACTCTGTATCTATGTCATCTACTAATGAGCGTTTATTGTTGCATAATGGTTAGTTTGATAGACCCAGTAATGAAACATTCAGACCTTCCTCATGTGGGTGTCATGACTTAAAAAGTTAATTCTTTATAGTTGTAATATCTGTAGTGATTTTGGTGCTTATTTTACAAGCAGGAGTGAATGGACCAACTAAATGTCTGTGTTCAATTCATTCATCCAACCTCGAAAACTGGTTTAAAGTTCCTGTACTCATGAATACTCATAGATCTTTAGTATAACACTGTTATCTGACATACATGATATCAGAAGGAACTAAGGATGTAGTGGGTGGCTATTCCATCCTGAAGATTAAAAAAATCCAAAAACAGTATGCAGAAGTTGAATGTCACAACCCAAAGAATTAAGAAATAGCAGTCTTATAAGCAAAACATTCTGTTCATCAGGCTGCATTCTAATAACTAGTTTTAATTTAAGAACTAGTGGACAATTATTTAGACCACAGCTCCTGATTAAACCTAGCCTCCATAATTGGGTAATGGACTTTATCTATGCTGACTACATCACCAACAGATTGTTTTTCAGCACAAAAATATGAGCCCAATATCTTAGTCCCCTCCCCACAATAGTATGTAAAGCATCTTACTGTAAAGATATACGGTGCAAGAGGGAAAACTCTTATGCAATATTTGTGCTACCACAGTTGACAGTGCAGAAATCAAAATACTTATGCAATAAATGATACAATTAGTGCATTACAGCTGACATTGTATGTATCAAAACATGCAGTATTTATGCCACTACAGTTAACAGTGAGTGTATCAAAACAATTATACAATAGTTATGCAGATGTTTGTACTTTACGTCAGATTACTTAAACAGTTACACAAATTCTTCCTACTTCGCCTACTCTTTATTTTCAAAGTCTGAATACCTATTTTTAGTTGGGTCAATTATGTAATTGAGACAATTAAATTGGAGTCCTTAGTCTGTGATTCAATTTCAGAAGCCCACTCACTTCATTGGAATAGAAGAAGCATACACTTCTTAACCAGGGGCAGCATTCATCATTGTATCTCTGCTGGTTTTCAAGTCATGAAGTGACATCACAAAACATTGCCACCTTTAGTGACACAAAATTTGACATCCATCACCATTCATTGTCTCCAAGACACATTCATCAAAGAAATAAGACATCGGTTTGCTGTCTAGGAAAACATAACTATTCCTACGGTGGATACTAGTCCATTTGGTATTATTGAAAATAAAAATTCGAGTTAGCAAGGGTTGAGGAAAGATTGGGTCCTAGCTCAACCTCACATAAAACAAAGATTCAACTATACAAATGCACTGCTGAAACAATTCAAGAAAATGGAGCAACGGTGAAAAAATGGATGATACAAGCTAGATGATATAAAGAGAGTAGATGCGCCATTACACATATTATGACTTAGACACGGCATTGTGGATTCAGATCTATTAATATTCGAATGGTTCTCATCTACTCTGCCGACTGAGTACAATAAGTCTGCTCGAATTTTTCCAGACTGAAGATCAGGACTAGATGGTCAAGTCTTAAGAACGAACTGTTGGGGATCGTAGAAGACCTCAAGTGCACCGTCCTCTGTACGACACATAGTGGAATAGACACATCCATCCATATTCATAAGCCCATAACCTGTCGGGACGTAGGGATACTACATTGGACCCATCAACACACAGTCCTACATCGATTTCTGTCTTCAGTTATGCGGATAGTGAGGAAAAACATCCCGACCTGTCCAGTTCGTAATGTCCGTCGATGATTTTTGTAGTCATCTGTATCTTCCTCCATCGACTAATCCATGTAGTATTGTTTTTGACAAGGAATTATGTCGGCATACATGTCCAGACCAATAAATAAAACAATAGCACGCGCTGAAGAAAGTGACTGAATTCATATAACAATACTACACGCAATATGTCACATTACACGTAAATTGGGGAGAAAATAGTACCGGGTATATTAACTAGCTGAGCCAGACAATATGATCTAGTGCTGTAAAGTAATTCCCACCTCTTCAGGTAAATAACATGCGATGGGAATATCTTTTACTGCAGCGTCTGATGAACGCAGTCCGTTTATATGTATAATATCACTAAGCGTCATATACGAGGTAGCTTCAAGAAGTTCCCGGAATTAGTAGATTATATAGAAATAAGTAACAATATAATTATCTACACTACATTTTCTTAAAGTTTCCTTGGACAACTACACAATTTTGTCAACTAGTATACAGCTGCTGGAAACATTCATGGAACCCATTTATAGTCACACCTCTTTTCAACTGGGTTGTCGCATTACCAACTTAAAATTATAATTTCCCCCATCTTTCATTCAAACACTAGTCGATTATTTCGGGAACTTTTTGAAGCTACCTCGTATAAGCGGTTTCCTAGTAACCCAGGAAAGCGTTGGTTGCTGACGAAGTATCATCATCATTATTATTGATTTTAAACTTATTACCGTGAATAGATTTATTATATTCATCAAATTCGTTGTATTTTGCTGATAAAGTGGTTTCAAAATGGAAACTTTGAGTGCTGATTCTGTCCTTAGCTCTGAAGGTGGAAGTACAAAATCATAAAGAGCGAAGTAAAGAAGTAGCGATCGCGCACCCTACCTCCCCACTAATGAGAGTTTATCCTTCGCTGGTCGGGCCACATTTTTCAGGAGGGTGAGAGCTTTGTTTAGTTATCATGGATGCACCAGCGTCTCCATGGTAACGACTGGTTAACGTCAAATAGCGCCAGCTCCCGCCCAAACCCTATCTTTAGTGCTGGATGCTTGCCCGCGAGACAGAGCTGGATAGGGTCATGATTTAAATTCGGTCCGAATAGACTCATGCGATGGGAGTGGGTGCTCTGACAACTATTCTTCATTCTCACGACTGCTTTATTCTATTTCCTATTTTAGTCTTTATTCGTCTGACTGTCTTCATCTTTCTCACATATGTTTCAGCACACAATACACTTAACATCTTATGTTGTAGAAGAAGTGTTATTTACAAGAATACGCACATATTAATTATGTTTGCTTTAAGATATTTGTTTTACATGATCAAGTGTGCTACGAAGCATATTTTTAATGAGGAACATATTGTGTTTATATGCCTCCTATCAATAGAAGTGAGTGTTCTTCAGTGCTACATAATACCGACTCTAATATATAGATGCGAGTCTTTGACAATAAATAAACAGGATAGTGAAAAATAAGAAGTAAAGATGTGGCACAAAACCAACAGATACAATGGTTTGGTCATCTGGAAAGATTGCCGTGTGATTCATTAGTTTATAAAGCATATATGAAGAGAGGAGTAGAAAGAAGAGCCAGGGGTAGACCTAGAGTACGATGGATCGACACCACCAAATAACATTATCTGAAGCTGCCAGAAAAGCGAGAACAAGAATATTGTATATCCATCGACACCCGTAAAGTGTAAAAGAGGAAGGAAAGAAGAAGAAAGATGTGGTTCTATAGAAAAGTGCTGAGAGTACAATGGACAGCTAGATAAACTAGCGAGGAGAGGCTGGAATACGAGATGGGGTTAGTTAATAATATCAGAAAGAGACAATCTTAGTTTTTTAACGGATGTTGTGAGACAGTGAGGTCTGGAGAATATAGCTTACAACGGAAAGATAGAAAAGAGAGATCCAAGAGAACGTGAGAAATATTAATCTGTCACCGTGACACGGCACGGAGTCAACAAAGATCCTGCCTGATAAAATATACTGAAAATATAGTATTTATCTCCATATTATGGAGATCCATTGTCGTATTCACCAGTCGGCATGGCACCCGATGATGATATTTTAAAGTACAAATATTTGTATGTGTACTTCGATCGAACGATCACAAACAATTCAAGTTAATTTCTAAACATCGTACTCATTTTAAACGTGTAAAATTAATGTCTGGACAATACTTTTGTTCAATATAAACCAGTGTTTCCCCTAGTAGCAGTCCACACAAAAATATTTGTAAAAATGGTCGCGGTTTCATTTGCTCTCCCGATCTAGCACAGTATTAAGCAAATTATGGGTAAGGTATATAAATAACAGGGCGGCCGCCTTGGTTGAGGATGCCTCGTCATTTCGTGTCAATTTATTTTCCGGAGAGGGGATCACACAGAGCTAGAATGCATAGTGTTGGCGTTGATAAATATGACGCGTCCTTTACAGACCACACTGTCATCACAGCCACTTTGTAAGGCTATCGTTTCTATTCAAGTTGCTCAGCATCTTCTAATGTCATATTCAGGTCTTCCATATCTTGTGTCCTTCATAGACGTAGTCTTCTTCCTGTTCTCTTTCCTGATAAATAGCTGCTTCAAATAAAATAGTTGGATGAGGCGTGCGTCCCACTGTGAGAAACACTGCCCAAAACAACGTTGAACACAAATAAGACCCGCAGTAGGCACCATAAGAGAAACGCTATTGTGTTTTTATATAATTGTTACGTGATATTGAAGAATTAGCACTTTATAGACTTTGAAATACGATCATTAACGCGTAGTCGCAATGTTTAAGGAGAAACACACACACACACACACACACACACACACAAGATCCCATCATTTGAGTCTCACTAAGATTAAAGTTACTGTGTTTACTTCTGCTGTTGCGTGATTGTTGAGGGCATACTTCCCCATTGATATTTGCACTACCTAGTCGCCTTGTTTAAGAAATACACCATACAAAAGATTCATCATTTACCAGCTACAATCATTGACTATCTATGATGCTCATTTGCAACCGTTACTGTTTACTGCTTCAACGATTCCCTCACAATGGGCTTAGTATTATATCGTTTGCAATCGACCCTTATAATCGTTGACCACGGCGATCTGTTCGTACTCACACACACGTTCGAATCCATTGTATAGATGGATCCTGCCGGTTACTATGGTGATATGTCGCGCGTTGTCATGTGGCAAGTCGAAACAGTCTCGTCTTCTGTGTTATGTTAGAGTTTAAGGTGATAGCATAGATACATAATACAATATTTCTTGATGTAGAGGATTTTTAGTGGAGAAAAACATTGCCTTGTATACTGTGCATATACATACACAAGACAATAGTATTCCTCATATCACGTTTATTCTACCATGGTAAGTATATATATATATATATCTCGTACAATGAGTTTTGTTATATAATTGTCAGAATTTGTGACATTTTCTTATTTGTTGTTCATTAATCATTATCAAGTGCCGTCTCCGCAACGAAGGTTGGCTACAACAGGCCTCCAATATCCTCTGTCTCTTGCTTTGGTGGTGCACACTGCTAGACTAACCTGTTAATCTTGTTGATCTTACTCTCCAATGGTTATTTAGTGCCCATGTTTCTTATCCATACATTACTATAGAATAGATGTAGGATTTTATAATTCTCATTTTTAACTTGTTTGTAATTTATTTAGATGTTACTATTTTCTCTTATTCATTGATACTCTAGTCTATATATTCACGTAGTCTGCCATGATCATGCCGGAGATCAGGGGAATTGATGGGGGGGGGGGTATTTTAATTTCCCATGTCTTTGGGATGAGGACTCCGTGGTTGACGACACTGTTATTACGAGATTGAAGGAATTTGGAATAGCCCGGGGAGATATTGGGGGATAGGATGAAGAATATATACAATTAACGGGACTACGGGAACAAACAGTAAACATACCATTCTACATCTGCTGAAAGAGACTGGGCTCCTATGTGGATGCAGTGAGTGTACAACCGTAGGTTCAGACGATTGTCACTTATATTCTAGTGCCTGGCGACAGATAGGAAGGCTGTCACGTGGCAAGGAAGCCTGCCCAAATTAAAGACGTGCCAAAATCGTATCTGATAGGCCTACATGGCGCAAATGGAATAGTAGCACAACGTATTTCACGATTCCTGGCGGAAATCACAAGAACTTGATGATGATTAATTGAGAGCAAACGCAAACAAACCAACTGATATCATATTCTTACATTTCATTATCACAAATCGTTAAGCTATTCGATATACAGGCGCATCTGCGTTGTTAAGAACATAACTCATTGATTTATTATCTTAACAAACACACACGTGCTCTCACGGCTTTGGGCCGAAGGACGAGAGTCCAAAAACTACTAGATAATTGAAAACTCCAATGTCTTCATTGGCGACGTGTTACCGGACCGAAAGGATAACTACGATTTGTAAAACTGTGACATGTCATGAATGATATACGGAGCAGGATATACGAAGCAGGACTCCGTTTGCTTCTCCCCCCCTCCCCGAACAGGTGGAGTACTACCTATGTAGACATTACTATCATTGTAGACATTATTACAACCCACTAGACGTTAATATCCATGTAGATATTATTACTACTAATGTAGATTTTCTTTGTACTCCTGTATAATTATTTTAGCTATACACGCGCTCCGTCTGCTCATACATTCATATATATGCACATACTATTTTTGATTTGGAGGACTTTATTGCATTCATATTATTATGACCGGTTATAAGCATAACATATATATAAACACTATAACCATAAATAGATAACGTATCGCGCTGTTAATAGTTGAATACATGCATTAATACAATACATTAAATATAGAACACTTACTATGACGTTTCGTCCATCTAGTCTTCATCAGATATATATTCACTGAGATATTTGTACGTCATACGATTTCTCGTAAACGTCGAACATACAATGGTATACAAGCGTAGGACAAGTAAGGGATCTACATAATAGATAAAATGTTGAAGAAATAGTTTAAAGAGATTAGAATAAGCACAAGGTGATAAAAAATTCAAGCATAGGCATGTGATACAATAATGATGTATAGCAAAATGGGCTTAAAATACGTGGATGATATATTTAATTGTACTCTAGTTGGAGCCGCGTTAGCGCATTGGCTTCGCATATGAGTGGTCCTGGGTTCATTCCCCAGTAGAGGCGGAAATGTTTTTCAGATCGCAACGGCTCCCGGGTCGACCCAGCCTTAAATTGGTACCGGATTAATCCGGGAAGTAAAGACTGCGAGGGAGAGGAGATGGCTACCGCTCTCATTTGCAGAGCCTCTGAAATGTGAGATCGCTAACATCTCACACCCCTACGGCATTAATAAATGCTACGGGTTACTTTACTTTTACTTACTCTAGTTACCAAATGATGCTCTCTCTCAACGAATCGGCACTCCGCCTGTCGAGAGTACTACTCATAGCACGTAACCATAACTTGTAAGCTATCAGGGATCTCTGAGGGGAAATACCCCACTTATTAATAATACGTCGTGAGCAGGGTTATTATAATCCGCGATACACGATATATATCCACATGCAACAGCTAACAACTGAATGGAAGAGCAGCGCAAAACCGACATGACACTAAATATATGGGGTATTTAAAATCTCTGTGGCCTTATGTTTCATATTCCGCTTTCGTTATCTTCACTTCTCCAATTATAGTATAAGAAAGCTAATTTACAAAGAATTAACGAGCATGCCAATAAGTTAATAGCAGTAGAGGGGACAATCTATTCAGATACTACGGGTGATCAGCATTTGTGACAGAGGGGTTAGTAAGCTAGTTTCCAAAATAGCTATATGTTCAAGGCAGAGAAAGATCGGTAGTGTACATTGCTTTGAACATATGAGTGACATCTACAAAATGAAGGATAATTGGGTACTGTGCTATTGTTACTTTTACTATTATTTGCTACAAATGGAGAATATTAAAACCACATGTGGAGAGATGTAGATATATTTCATAAACACTATTAAGGGTTAAGATATCTCATATATTGTCTCGGTGAAAAGGGGAGCAAAGAACAGTGACACCTGCCATGCACGCTGAAAGAAGCGACTAAAGAGGTTTTGCGGGTAAAGTTGGCTGTCGTAAAGTTGGATCACGTAAGTGACCCATGGAGTCAGATGTGTCTTGCCGAAAGACTCAGATATCGCAGTCAATGTGTAAACCATGACCACACATTCCCTTCTCCGGACTACATCCTGCTAATCTGCAAGAGGTTAAGGATTAGCGCAGAAGAAAAGGTCTATGATTATCACAAACATGTCTCCTTACGCAATATAAAAACACGTATTTAAAAAAAAAAAGAAGATATCCTATTATCTTTGGTTATTGGAACAATTGAATTACGAGCAAGTTTTCTTTCAACCAGTTACTCCTTCCATTATTCTTCAAGAACAATACAGGAGGTAAAATCCTGAATAGAAAATAGAAAAAAATGAGACATCCTAAGAAAAAGTATCCAAACATCAAATTACAATTTACCAATAAGAAAAGCCAGGAACAAACATAGATGCAAAAAATTAGAGCAAATGCCAGAAATAAAGAAAGCTATAATAAATACCCCAAAATATTCACTTATAGATAATGGGATACGTAACTTGCAGAATAGCGAAAAAGCAATGGCTAGAAATAAAGATGTTAGTACAACAGATGACAATAGAAATGCATAAGGTGATAAGACAGATCATAAATAAGAAAAAATCATATAAATGGAGGAAACCGCATTAAAGATAAAAGTGGGGAAAATTATATTTCATAAAACAAGTAATTACAAGATGGGCAGATTATGTGACAGAACTGTTTGATAAACCACAAACGGAACAAAAAACATACAATACACAACAATGATGACCAGCAATACTGAAAGCAGAAGTAAAAACGCAATAAAATGTAGAAAGACTGCATGCTCCAACAACATAACAGCAGACATATAATAAAAATACTAGGTGAATTTGGTGTGAATACTATCACAAAACTTTGCAATGACATACAGTATTATATTGCTTAAACAAGTGTTCAGAGAATCCACAAGGAAGACCACTTTCTATAAAGACCATGTCACATGATATGTTACTATTAAAGAAGGTCTCTCTATTGTGTTTTTTCTTTCTGCTTTTACTGTTAGAAGCCGCAGGGTTGAATAACGATCTGCTTTATGGCCGTGGCACGTTTAGTCGCTTGATATGCAGTAATATTGTAACATCTCTGGTCGTCAGTAACTCCTTCAATGCACCTTCTGTATTACAATTCTGAGGTATACTCTAGCTGTTGATAAATATGGGTTCATGGGCGAACCATTTCAATCTGTTTTTGTCAATATATTTAACCATATGCGCTGTTCGAACAGTCTTGTAATCTCTTCATTCCTCACATGGTCTATTTTTTCTGTTTACCGCTTTTCTTATATTTTTTTACGTAGTACTCTTTTCGTGTAGTTAGTGTCCATGTCGGATAGTGATAACACAATGTTTGTATGAAGATTGAATTTATTATTTGTCTTTTAGTTTCCATTGAGACACAGATGTGTGCTTCAAGATTGGTGTAAGTTCATCATTTACATATATGGATTTTTAAATTGTTGTCTTTAACTCTGTTGTCCCCCACTTCTGGCGTCTGTAAAAATGCTCCCACGATATTTAAATTCATCTACTTGTTTTAGTAGGTAATAGTTGATTGTTTATCTGTTGTAGATTATATCTTACAGAATACATTCCCTGCAGAAGAAGACTGCACATCCCTAGTAAAAAATGTTGAAAATCGTGGACTAATTTATAACGGATATCAAATTTCCCAATTATTGTGTCACACTTAAGAGAGAAATCCCGAAGAGAGAAATAGTGAACTTTTTAGAGATGATTAGTTCGCCAGAGCGAGTACACGGCCAGCCCAGCTCAGATCAGTTAAATGTCGATTTGTGGAAGGGGGGAAAGGAAAATGAATTAAAATGGGAAATGGTATCTACTTTCGTGAAAGGATTGACAACGGGAATAATGACCGGGGGAAAGAGAAGAGTGGCCTGTGGGCTGATGAAAAACTATTTGTATAACCAGTGTTGAGAACGTTGATTTTTTTAAGGAGCAGCAGTGTCTAGAAGAAGAGGTGGACAGTTCAATTGAATTGTTTGTGCGAGAATATTAGGGAGAGAGGGGCACTTCCGGTCCGACGGACGCATATTTACTGTGATGCGATTTCGGGATTTCAAAGCGGAAGCGAGGGTAGCCAGCTGCCGCTTCCAGTTGCCATAGAAACTGCGAATGTTCTTTCTTTCGCATCTTTGCTGTTATATCGATGGCCTTTTTCTACCCCTCCCTCTTTCGATATCTTATGTTTTGGATAAATCGAACAAATGTCTATAAGCGTGCTTCAAGAATAACAAGATGTATGTGCATACATACCTACTATGTTCATCGATCACAGTGACATTAGTATAATATTCGTCTTGAATGGCAAGAAAAAGTATGGTCTAAGTCCAATATAGGATGATATGTCACTATCGGTTCTTTCTTCCTCCTTCCCCGTCGCTTCTCGTCATTCAAATGTATCTATCACAGGATTTCTCAAAGTGGGAGAAAATTATCCATGTGGGGTGGTGATAGACCTCGGGAGGGAGTGTTGTAGGGTCACGGCTGTGATGTAGGGCCAACCCTTCCGGGTCATCACCACATTCAGATCTTCTATGTGAACATCAATAGTCCCATTTCTTGCTCGTCGTTTTTTGTTGTGTACGTAGTCTTGTTAAATGCTTTTCGGTCGAAACGTCGAGTTGTGTATGTTTCTACTGATTAGCAAAATTTAATTACCTTGTTCCAAGCTTTGTCTTTCGGATGTAAGGGGGGGGGGCCGTGGTCGGCTAAATAACTTTAGAAAACAATGAACACATCAAATTACACACACACAAATTGCAACTACATACTACCTCTTATCTACAATAAGACAAGAGGTACAATTCTGTTGATATTAATTGAACTCGGAAACATGCCCGACTAGGATTATTGAAACCAGTAACAAGCTTCTGTTAAAAAATGGGAAGCCTTTTAATTGCATTAAGATGAAACTGCAGTAGAAATCCAATTATCCGAATCAAATTTTGGTGAAATAATTTTAAAGCGTTAGCGGACGCGGTAGATAGGTCCCGGTGCAGTGCGCACGTGCCGTTCCTATGGTATATAACTGGAATTATTAATAGCAGCGAAACAATGCTGAGCTATTTCCCGCTTCTGCTATGCAGATCGCCATTTTTTGGTCAGTTTGATTCGGGCTCTATTCAGTTTGCACCATAGTTGCAAAATACATTGTCGCTTGCATATTACTGTACTTTTATCAATAAAATTCCGTTCATTTCAATGTATGATTGTATGTATGTACACTGTTCCGCTTCATTCCTGAGCTATATCCAATTATCCGAATTTCGATCACCCGTATCTGATCCCCAATTCTGATAATGTGATTTCTACTTGTAATCTAAAACATGTCAGCAACAGCAAACTTCCAACTTACATGTGCGGTTAAACCTGTAAATTCACTCTGTAAACACGTAGCGATCTAGAGGAGGAAGTGTTCTAGCTTTCAATGTATGTTTCAATGTATATTTCAAAAAATGTATTTAGTGTTGAATACTTTAAATACGGATTCGTTGCTATTCCTCATTAAAGAAACATGTCATTATGCGTGCTATTGTTTTATAATAAGGCTATGTGGTCATCGAGATAGTGTGACCATTTGTGAAAATCACCAAAATATGTCATTACATTATTAATGGTAACCACCCTCCCCCATGAGGTCCGTGCGTAGACTTATTTACGACCTTTGTTGATCTATGCAATGTATACAAAAGGGGGTGGTGTCAGTAAATAGTTTTGAGAAACACTGATCTATCATAACATGGCATTGATTGTTTAAATAAAGAAGCAAGAGTCTTCTGTGTAGGTTCAGAACTTGCCACATGTAATCATAACGATTATTAGCAGTCATTGCCTCTGCCGTGACACTCTCAACTCTCTTGGCCATGACGCTGCCGTCATGATGTGATGTAGCTGTCAATCACATCATCCTTACCCATCCTCTCCCTCAGATAATTCCTACTAACCCGAGTGATACGATTATAACCCCAGGCTGACTAGCGACATGGTATAACATTCTCAACCACAAAAATAGATTTTTAAAAACACGAAATTACTGTATTGAACGGCAAAGATGGCATGAATTTTCTAGAACTTAACGTGCACGCTTAGGACAGCCATTGCACAGAATACAATATTATGTTATGTAATTCATGTTACATCTAAGATCAGTTATACATGCCCCCTTCCCCTTTAGTATACAAGTTAGTTTCCAATTTCTTGTGTAAACATTTGTAAGCCGAGACACGCCCATTTTGATGATGATGCTCCTCCTTCGCAAGCGAAGATGAGCATGGTACGAAAGACAATGCATGTGATGAACAAGTAACGGCCTTTTTAACAGGACGACCCCAGATCGGTTATATGTTCGTGTTGGTTTGTTAGCTAATTGTGACATTATGGTCTGGTTAAGAACCAATTATTTATTGTACGTGTGGCCGGACAGTCTTATTCCATTTTTTTTTTCTAAAAAAAAAAAAACACTATAAACTCTTCAGTTTGTACATAATACATCTTTTGTGCTTTTCTGTGAACGCTTAACAATGCATAAAACGGCAGGATTACAAAATTAATGTGAAGCATACATTGACTGACTAGCTGAATACATACAAATGAGACCGTCTGCAGTAAAGACCTGTATAGAAAGTAGTCATTCCTTCATTCTTTACGTTTTTGATTATTATCGTGATTTCGTTGGTCAATATTTATTTACATGGAGTCGCATGCTATAAAAAATCCAAGACTGATTAACGAAATTCCCGGAAATAAAAATCAAAAATCACAATATCAGGTCATTACTTTCTGTTCACAGGTTTGTACTGGAGCCCGGTCATGATACAACAAGAGTCGATCTCCAAGCAAATGAACAAATGTCGTGTATATCCGTTTTCTATTCGACGCACATATTCTGCTCCTTATTTTCGTGAAAGTCAGCATGCCTTTGTCGGTAAATCCAGATGACATCCATATTTTAGAAGAAATACGGATAGACCTACCCTAAAATATACATGCATACATACGATATTACATAGATATGTTTATACATGCACGGGCGTATGTAATTTCGCACATAAGTATGCATATTTTAATATTAACTGACCCACGATACAGTAAATGTCAGCTATATAGTCATATATTTACTAGCGGCATCTCGGTTGTAAGTGATCTGGCTTTCTGTTCGGGTGATCCAGGGCTCAATTTCTAGTTTAGAAATATTTTCAAAAATCACCAGCGGTTTCTAAGTCGACCCATCTTAAGGGACTGGACACCAGATCTTTGAGAAAGTAAAGGTGGCAAGCGTGATGCTGATCACATCATCCCCAGGTGCCGTTGACCAATTAAAAACACAGGCCTAACATCGTATTCCCCAATATGCTTCAATGGCGCGGAGAAGGGAAAAAACGACACTGCATATATTTATTTGTTATATCGATTATTAATTTCTCTCCTGTTTTCATTGTTTCATATTTCTGTGAGTTGTTTGTTTCTTCCTGTTTTCATTGTTTCATATTTCTGTGAGTTGTTTGTTTCTTCCTGTTTTCATTGTTTCTTCCTGTTTTCATTGTTTCATATTTCTGTGAGTTTGTTTCTTCCTGTTTTCATTGTTTCATATTTCTGTGAGTTGTTTTCATAGCTGCCAATTACATGGTTTCTATATTTTGTAAACAATATACGCACATGTTCCGTTGAATAAACTTGTATTGACTAATTAAGTCATGATCCAAAACAGGTACTGACAACTAGTCAGACAAACGTCACTCATCTTCGCTGACGCAAGTGGTTCGAGCTTTTCATTGGCCACTTGGATATATTTTGTGTCGCCAAAAATGACAACTCGCAAATGCTAACTGGTTGGCCGAACCTTTATTTAAAGGACTTGAACCAATAGTATTTACCCTTGGTAAAGCAGTACATAATTCAGATCAATATATATAATCTGTCGTAATATTTGAGTTGAAGACAGACATAATAACCTTTCGAAGTTGACCACACATTTAGTGCTTACATTTTCTTTATAGTGAAAAAACTGTAGAGATAGATTCGAAGAGGAAGAAATTTAAGGTTTTTAATTACTGGAATTAAAAAAAGGGTTTTCACAATTTAAAAAAATTAATGTTAAAATGAGATTAAAAAACAATAAACCAGATCGATATCATGAATAAAACTTAAAAAAAAAAAAAACTAGAGATAAACCAGAAATAGCATTTCATGAAAGGTTGAGCATTTTTTTAGGGTGTGAAGTGTTGTGCAATACTTTTTTTTAAAAAAAAACCGTTTTAATGACTTGTTTAATGTCCTGAGTGAGACGCAGAGACAAACGTACTGGCCCAGACAAACAGCAATAGAATCGAATCAAAGCTTCATAAACCTCTGTGTGAGCTACAGAAAAACCTGAAATTTATTCAAGAGATAAATAACATAGGCACATTTAAAATAAAGGAAAGAAGATGCACGTTTGTTATATTAAAATAGTTTTCCCATGTCCAATGAGGTATATTGACATCTCATATTATGTCATGCATCCAGAAGTGATTCTACCAAACATGTTTCAGTATGCAATTCATCATCGTCATCAAGTGCCGTACCGAATGGCGTTGGCGATCATATTTCTCCATGTACATCGATATTTCATATATGTCATCATCTCTATTGGTGTCGTCAATCGAAACCATTTAGTCAAACTGTCCAATATCTTTTCTTTGGGTCTTCCCCTTGATCTTTTTCCTTCTATCTTTCCTGTTGTCACTATATTCTCAGTGCATCCTCTTCTCATCACGAGCCCAACAAGTGTTGACTTGTCTTTTTCTTATATCAATAATGCATCTTTTCACATCCATCTAAGACATTCTTCATTAGTAATCTTTGCTGTCCAAGGAATGCGTAACATTCTTCGAATGAACCACATTTCCGCTGCCTCCAATGAATTTTGTGATGTCTTATTTATTGTCAATGGTTCACTTCCATAGAGTAGCACTGGTTCAATGTAGCATTTGAGGACACGTTTTCTAGTATCCACCAATATGGACTTGTTGTATAGGTTATTTTTCATTTTATGGAATGTAGCGTTTGCTTGTCCTATTTTGCTTATAATTTCGGTGTTGCATTTACTATCTGAAGTTATCAATGTTCCTAAATATTTGAAACTATTCTACTGCTTTAAGTTTTTCTCATTTAATACTATTTGGTGCGGTACTATTTCCTGATTTTATCATTGTTTCTGTCTTTTTTACGTTTAAACTAAGACCTTTTTGTTCACTTTCTATCACGGTCCTGTTTAACAGATCTTGGAGATGTTCTTGGCTTTCTGTTATCAACACAGTATCATCTGCATATTGTAGATTATTGATATTGTGTGCAGTAAACAGTGCAATCTCATTATAACAACTTAGCCCGGACCGACGAAATATATATGGTGCAATAACTATCTGGGCACACAATACAGTACATACAGTACACACGATAAATTAGAACTGAAGCCAGCGATGTGCAAATGAGAGTGCTGTGGTCAGCGAAAAAAAAACAACCCCAGCAATTTTTAATAAAGAAGTATTTTTCGCGTTGCTTCTAAAATTGCACCAGAGCTGTCCTGTAGGACTTCAGGATGTAGTCAATAGAATTGAAATGTGTTATGTCATCGTTTTATTTGCAAGCACAGACTTCAGCGGTGGTAACAAGTACATTCAGTCTTTTCTCCCCCCCTTCCCCCCCCCCCCCCCCCCCCCCCCACGGTGGACATCCGTAGCCATATTGCTAGTATATCTATCAGCCGGGCGTTACAACCTGTTGCACCTACTGCATGTTGGTTGACAACCTTAAATGTATCCACGTTCAAACATGCTTGGTCTTTTTGCTATGTGTCGCTCTCGGCATAAACACTCACCTGGAAGTGTTAAGAACATTAGATGGGGGTGCAGGGGCGTACACGAGGTATTTGGTAAAGGTGTTTATGTTCACCTAAAAATATTATTTCCAAACTGTCGTTGGTTAATTATTTAATTTTCGAGAGATTCTTGGTGCACTTTTTGGAAACAAAAATGGGGATGGATTGGATGAGTTTTCTAATATTGTCATGTCCTGATTTCCTATTTAAAAAAAAAGGAGGTAGTTGACATTTCTTCTTTCCCCCACCCACCCATATCTATTGGCGTATGGAAGATTGTTGGCTCTTAAACAAAATTATAACAAAACAAGAAAGCTGAGATTTTACAAATAATATTAAGATAGACAAATAGCATGAAAAGCATACTTGTTGGTAACAAGGGAAATGGTCGCCCAAGGCTACGATCGACAAGAGGCATTTCAGTATTCAAACATCTTTAGCAGCAGGTCAACTCTCCCACAATCGTGAGTTGTTCATTGAGTGCATAAAGAAGACTACGTCCTGGAAAGTCCTAAATAAAATAAATTAGAGGAAAGTATTAACCATTTTGTTCGGACCATATCATTAAAGAAAGTCGCGGTAGGGAAACTGAAATTAGGTGTTAGATTGTAGTTGGGGGGAAAAGCATCTCAGAAAAAGTAAACGTTCTAATAACACCTATGATCAATATTGTCATGTGGAAACAATAATCATAACACTTGTCTGGTCGATAGCAAACATGAATGTGGTGAAAAGGTGACAGGACAGACATATCAAATAAATAAGTAATCACAGAGATATGTTTGAAAAAAAAGATAAGTATGCAAACAAGATTGTATGTGAGTGTCTGCCGTTGTCACACTGTGAGACAAGGAGTCATGCTACTTCTGCATTTGTTCTCATACTCCTACAGATTATCAGGATGTAATCCTGAGGACGCAATGTGCGGTGTCGTGGTTTACAGCTTAGCTGTGATGTTTGCGCCTTTCGGCCTGGCACATACATCTTCAGCATGGCCTGGATCACTGACTCTCCATGGGAAGGGATAGCCAACTTCACCAAAAAATCCCCTAGTCGCCTCTTACGACATACATTGACGTTCAATAGTGTTGCTATTCTTTATTCCCTTTTTGGGCCATGGCAACACAAGAGCGACGGTGTAGTACATTACATAAATCACACGGGTATGCCGGGACCGGAAATGGGAGCAAAGAATAGTAACATTGACATGCTATGTATGCCGTAAGAGATAAATAAGAGGGTTGTTATTTGGTAATTGGCTACACATTTCCTTGGTCACTATTCCAGATGTTATTTACATTATGTGTTGGGCTAAAAAATAGCACTAACTGTTAAACACAGCACAACACTATCTGTTCTCTTGACTGTATCAAATAAACGCAGACGTATATAGTTAACTCATCGATGATTACCATTAGAAATGAAGCAAGATAGCCAGCCCAACAATGACCAACACTTTAAAAGAAGTTTAACAGCTATATTCTTGACCACTTGTAAAAACTGGTTGTGGTACACTACTAGTAGCTGGTTCCCTTTAGATGTATCGGGGTCTTGTGATGCATACGGAGTTCAAGATAAGCAACACAGCCGCTTGGACGGGCAGATCCATCTACTACAAGAATGTCCCGAATATGAAATGCTGGGGAAAAAAAACACATTGCCTCAGAGAAACGACACTGGAATTTTTAAAAAATATAAGGACTTCTATATGAGTTACACAATTGTCAAATTTATAGAAGAAACAAATATGCATATATGGGCATATTCCAGATGAACAACATTAATCTTGTATACACACTTCTAATTTTTGTCGTAATTCCTCGAAGCTCCCTGTTCATACTCTTGACAGGAGGAACAGATCATAACATACTGAATAAACATCTATACAAGTTTCTGCTATTTCCTCAACGTGTGAACACTCATTCAAACAAGATTTCACCGTGACAAAACCACGCGGCAGAGCATTCCTTACCTTTTTTTTCTTTCTGAAGAATCCTGTTAAAAAAAAATTATTATCACAATTTCATCACTCCTGATATGGAAATATGGAAGAAGTATCTAGTTGTAAGAATGGAAAATACACGAAGTATGTTAGAAGAACTGGGGGTGGGGGTGTCCTGAGCTGAAGATATCAGACAATTATGCAATGTATGTGTATATCTAGATGTCTGTAAGTCAGGCGTGCTCAGTCCACTTCAACTATGCGTCTACTATCCTGATGTTGATGTTAAAACGTATTGGAGCTGTATTCTATCTAGCTCTGTCTGACCTTCATAAAGCAGCGTGTATACTCGTCACTGCGGTTACTGCATTTCAACCTGTTATGTCAGAGTGATTAAAAAGGCGTGTGTGCACCCCAAATTTGTTGTTGTGATTTTGTTGGGGGGGGGGGCGATATTTAAGTAAGTTCAGTAGCCATTACTTTCTGAATGTCCTGGTTTGCAGAACTTTCCGCGGAGGAAATTGACCCCGGTGCTTTGTCCACCTGAGGCGTACTAGGTACTGCACATCATAGTAATTTACGAATCACTAATATACATTTGGATGATTAATATTAATGGTCATATGTCAGATATAACAAAACGTAGCTAACTTCCTCTGTTAAAAGGGAACGTTCCTCATCATAAGTTACGTTTTTACTTTCTGTGGAGTTTAAGAAACATGTATGTATCCTAAACACACGCGCGCGCACCCCCACCACCTCCATTAGTATTTCATTATCTCAGTTACTTAAGACTGGGGTTTCTCTAGCTCTGTGGCGGAATGGAACAAAGCGCTTAAAATACAAAGTACCAATCCCAAATCAAAATGTGCACCGAGACCGTTCGGACAGCAATAGCAACATACTAAACGAATTTATATTGCTTAGCAAATTACAACTTTAAAAAAAGGTATGTCGATAGCTACGTCCTGAGTAAGATATGTTACCAACCATATACATATACTTGGCAAATGTGTGACAGCAGGTCCAATATTGTTAGAAATGCATGCCCATTGTTATTTCATTCACATCATCTTATTTACATTGTTGTTTATCTTCCAGATTGGATGTCAATAATGAAATCTTGATTGCTGTTTCATATACAATACCAATGAAACCTCACAACAGCAGAATCATTTATCACTATGTTGTCTCATGCGGCGCTCTTTGTTTTGATATTTTCCACATCAAAATCTGCGAAATGAAAATATCTGCTACTTGATACAGCGTCTAATGTAAAGAATGACGGTACTGTCGGTACAGTCATTAGACAAACTAGCAACAGGTTGTGCATTTAGACAGCAGTGAATAACAGCGAAGGAAAAAAAAAGATTTGGGTCGGCTTGCGAACCCTGAACTTTATGCGTCCCGTTTCGCTTGTGGGAGCTTGTATACTGTTGTCTTGGCAACGGCCAAGACTGTTATTCTGATTGGTTGGCTCGGGAAATCATGTGAGGATGCGGAAGAGTCATTGTGTGTGTGTGTTTGCGCACTCATTGTGGCTGTTGTGCCTTTGTTTACAGTAACCTCTTCCGCAACCAACCCCCTCTCCCCTTTCTTCCAAAATGCCTGAAGTTGAGAATATAGATTTTAATTTTTCTTCGTTCCTTACGTCCTAATCTGCTCAGCGCGAAAGATATCGAGTAAATGGAGAGAATTGACCATGCAAGCACGTCAGAGATAGTTTATGATGAGCGTAATCCCGACGGCAAGTTAGTAAGCTTATTCACGTTAATGTGACCTACAGTTCGGTTTATCTAGCCGATGTCACGAATGCTGTACACATCCAAAATTGAACACGTGTCATGTGTAGCAGTTGCACATTCTATCTAGCGGCTTGTTTATTCAAGGGCAAACACACATGACAAGGATGACAACTTGTATCGTCGTTAAACTGAAGCGTGTCTAAACACAACAGTAACTCAACCACTTCTTTGAGTAAGAAATGGGAAGAAAGATAATGTGTAACAAAAGAAAGATAATTCATTCCCCAAACATCGTCAAAGATTTCATTTAAGTTCTTACATTTGAAATCGTAAGACATTACAATAATTTATTTTTGATGGGTATAATCAACAGAGCAAGAAAGATTCTCATATAATGGACAATAACACATTTGTTGTCATGATCAGGGGATATGTATATAGCCACGTCACATGCAATTGTGCATCCAGGCCGTTCAGAAAGCAATGGCAAACTACTAAACGTATTTATATTGTTTAGAAAAATCAACTTAACCAAAAATGCTGGGTTGATAGATACGTCTTGAATAGGATATAGTAATATATATATATGTATATATATGTATATATATGTATATATATATATATATATATATATATATATATATATATATATATATATATATATATATATATATATATATATATATATATATATATATAAAATGGTCATATTTCATGGTTACCAATGTCTGGGTTAAAATTACCGGGGTATTTGATGTCATTTTATTGGTTGGATGTGCAACATTGGTGAACTTAATAAAGACCCTAAAATTGAAGTACCAATTGAACAAACCTGGTGAAAATCCAAACTACCTTCTGATGGTACCGGACAATATACATTGTATGGATATATTTACTTGTATTGAAATGTTACGGGGCGCATCTGAATGTAATAGACAAATATCACAGTTGTAGGACACATGGTATCAAAACAGTTTTGAGCTCATATAGAAGAACAATTTTGCTGAAGACTCCACACTAAGATAAAAGATAAATAAATAATCTCTTTAGTTATGAGCTCAGAAAAGCACAGGTCCTCCTTGGTTGGAGTAACCGAGGTGACACCCAAACTTACAGAATGTGTGATGTCACAAAGTCATTGGAGGGAGGGGGGAGTTATGGTTGCATGACAAGCCAAGAAGGGAGACATTCCAGTACAGCAGTATTCCAAGATCACATCACGTGCTGCAAGGAGTAGGGCACATACTTCTGGGCCAACTAATTGATCATTCAGATCTATGAACCATCTGCAGTAATGACACACCTACAAGTCTGGCACAAAATGTGCAATGCCAGCTGACCTGCATATCTTCGTCATCCATACGGATCATTTGACAACCATATGCCTACACTTGGCAAAATGTGTGACAGCAGACTCAATATTGTAAAAAATTCATATCCATTGTTATTGCAGTCACATCATCTTAGTTACGGTTGTTGTTTATCTTCCTGGTTGGATTTCAATAATGAAATCTTGATTGCTGTTACAGTACCAATGAAACCGTCCACAAGCAAATTTATTTATCACTGTTGTCTGATATGCGGCGCGCATCCCCCCCCCCAAATAAAAATCTGAAAAATGAAAATATCTGCTACTTAATACAGTGTATATTGTTTAAAAGACAAACGTCATTTGACAGAGGACAAAAGTAAGCATTTGATAAGACCTGTAATGGCAATAATGAATTTTCACTGTTGACAATTTGTCAGTCCAGTCGTCTTCCCCCCACCACACACACACACTTAAGTGTCACCTTCTATGATACATTCCTAAAGAGGACAGTGGCCATATTCTTTCCAACCTGAACTAGAAGTCCTGTGCCCCCGGTCGATAAATGATAATAGATTTACAGACACATTAACATTGTTTGAAAATTTAAGTATGCTATTAATTTGATCTTTCTGTGTTCTCATCTACTATCATGACATCTAAGTGTGGTATTTTTGTCTCATAATATAGTAAAAAAAAAGTGACTGGTTCATTGTTACTTACAGTGAAATCCCTCTATAGCGCAGTCTTTTATAGCACATTTTCTTATATAAAAACACTTTCAAAATCTTGATTTGTATTTATTCTATATTGTTTGTACTGTATACATAGGGCACATATTTTGTTGGTCCAGACCAAGTTGTTATAACCGGATTCCATTATATTCATATATATCACTGAAACAACACTGGAATCAAAACCCTATGGGACACTGTATGAACTACAAAAGACTGAGTTTTATTATGGAGACAGAATTACAGATATAGACATGTTTCAAGTGAACGAAAGAAGAAGAAGAAATATATATCACTTTCAGACATAACTCCATTATTGTATTATTTCTTCTGCGATCAATTGTTAAACAGTCAGTCCGATATTTGTCATTATATATTTGTAGCCAGAAATAGAATGCTGTATGATTCATATAGTTTATAAAGCATATATGAAGAGAGGAGAAGCAGAAAGAAGAGCCAAGGGTAGACCTAGAGTACGCTGGATCGACAACATAAAAGAAACATATGAACACCAAATAACATAATCTGAAGCTGCCAGAAAAGCGAGAACAAGAACATTGTATCTCCCTCAACACCCATAAAGAGTAAAAGAGGAAGGAAAGAAGAAGAAAAAGCCATAATTTATTTTTGCATTACAATGCATTCTTTGTATTTTGCACAAAAAGTTACTCTGCAGGAAATCCCTGAAAACTAGCTTTCAGGTAGGTATCATGCTTTCACACCGCTGAAGTTTCATACTTTCACACTGGCCCACAGACACAATACTTAAAATAGGACATTTACGCTACAAAATTGAATCCTATTTCTTATTATATCTCTCCGCTTGTAACACTATCTTTGCTATTCACTTACACATGATTGTGTTGTACTGTATTTTGTGTTCTCACTGGTTTTTTAAAAAGTTCCCGCCATTAAAAAATATATATATAATGCAGCACATGTTTTCAGGAAAAGAAAAGAATAGCACCGCAGTAATCTGCCTTTCATGCTGTAAGAGACGACTAACGAAGTTTGTTAGGAATTAGTTGTCCCATCCCATTGGTCAGAGTGACCCAAGAAGCCATGATGAAGCTGAACAATTGAATGCATAGAAGTTATAGGCAACATAAGCATGATACAGCACATTCATTTCTTTGGACTACATCCTGCGAACCAGCGGCAGTTTTAAGATAGAGCACAAGAAGAAAAATAAGAATGCTTTAAAAATATCACATTAGGAAAATGCGTCTACTCCAGAATTCCACAAGGAACTAAATAGTTATTAACAAGACATAATCATAATACTGGGTGGTCTACATAAAGCATAATATATAAAGCATATTTAACTAAAAGAGGTTTCAAAAGGTGTAGAAGGTTGACTTCAGTGGTTGATTTAGGTTTCCTCAAATTTAGAAGCAGCGGTAGTGTAGTGTCTAGTCACTCGTTGTTTGTAGTATAAAATTTTCAAACATTACTCCAGTGATGCACCCAGATATTAGGGTACCAGGGCTCATGCACTGAAAAGGTCATGGAATAGCTACTAGACAAGTGCGGTCAGCGATGCTAGTCAGATGGTTTGTGAACACTCACTGACTAGACAGCTGATCATTTAAAACAATGTGCTATGATGTTGGTTTGTAACTCAGCTTACCATATCCCCATATGTAATCTGACCATCTCAACATGGCAGCTGTTTACAGAGAGTAACACTCATATCAAGTGATTACATAACTTTAAATAATCGTCTCCAGTTATTTTAGAGAAAATAGAGTTGTATGCATGATGTCATTGCCAGTATCAAAGATACAACTAACACTTTGTTTGTGTATATATTTCAGGCTGCGAGGACACCGTTCCAACCCTTTCCTCAATGGGGTCTGTTTGCAAGCTTCCAGAAGAGAGTGATGCTTCTATGCGGGCTAGGCTTTTCACAAGTTTAAGCCAAAGCTTTCCTCATAGCCAGCTGTACAAAGCCCTTCATGGAGGTGAAGATATAAACCTCAATGGTGGTGACAACTCAGAGGACGACGACGACGACAGCCTGTACGGTGACCACTTGTCAAACAGCTGTTTCGCATCGCTGCGTATGGATCGCAGAGACAGTGACGATTTTGATGATGACTTGCGGTCTTTAGAGTGGCTTCAGAATGAAGACCTGCTTAAAAACATTGGTGGGGAAAAGTTGGACAAAGAGGAAGATGACAACGAAGAACAGAAGGAGAATGAGGATATTAAACCTGACATCAACATTCTTCAGGGTGCCACTGGACAGCAGCCTTCAAATCTTTCATATCTTCCACAGAAACATGTCAATAGTAAACCTCCCTACTCTTTCTCCTGTCTTATCTTTATGGCAGTAGAAGCTTCACCTCAGAAACGACTTCCAGTTAAAGACATCTACAACTGGATCTTAACACAGTTTCCATACTTCCAGAATGCTCCTACAGGTTGGAAAAACTCAGTACGGCACAACCTCAGCCTCAACAAATGTTTCAAAAAAGTTGAAAAAGACAAGGGCCAGGTAAGATTTAAGCTATACATAATCTCTTTTTTAATCATTGTTTTTTTGGTGATATCTTAAGGCCACACAGTTAATAGTTTCAGTGAACTGGAATTCACGTTAGGCATCCAGGTTACATATACAGTTGAATTCATGAGCTTCTACTGATTAAATTCTGAATGTGTTATAGTTTTAAACATAAAGTACATACCATCTTACTGTCATATACCATGAAGTTAACAGAGCTACAGACTAAAAAAGACATTGAAAAAGGTTGAGAAAGTGTAGAGGATCGACTTATTAAACTCCTATTAGCCATATGTATTCCAATCATTTCAATGAAGCGGCACACCACTGGTTGAAAGTACCAAAAATACTAGCATGTAACTCCAAACTCTATGACTACTAGCGTTAACCCGTAAGGATTTCTCAAAAACAAACAAACCACTTTCTAAGGAAATCATGAAACAGGATTTGAACCAATGACTTCTTGAACACAAAATGAATGGCATGACCATTATGCCAGGAAGGTCCCCAAGATATTGGCAATGGTAAAATTTTTAATCCATGCCCCTGAAGAGACTGATGCCGTAAACTAGCACCTTAGATCACTTGACACAGCAGAAGACGGATGTGATGAAAAACTCCTGCTGGATATCTCTTGTAACAGGACACTGGTCCTACTAGATTTCCAGCAGAATATAGTCCAGAGAATGGAAATGCGCCGTGTCACCGTTTTATTTGCGCCAATGGCCCGACAAATCCATCTTCGGCAGATTCTCTTTGTTTATGTGAGCTTCTTTTATTATTTTGTCCATGTATATGTTGAAAAGTAGGGGTGAAAGCATGCAGCCGTGTCTTATTCCAGATCTTGTTTCAAAGGGTTCAGTCATTTCATCTGTTGTTCTTACTGAGCTTTGAAATTTTTGATACATTGTTTTTATATGATCTAACAGCTGTCCCCTGCTTAAGGGTACCAAACTGCATATTATTGTAATTTCCATGTATGTACATAGCTCTATTGTTGGTGGTGCAAGATCTTATTGACTTAAATATCATTGGCACCATGATGATTGATGGCATGAAGATGTTGGCAGAAACTGCCACTTATCTGTAGTTTTTGCCAGTTTCACCTATATGTTTCATATCACAATGTTTACAAATGACAACATTAATGACATTACAAGATTCACATGTAAAGACATCAGTGATAGTAAAAGTGACATTAGGAAATGATATGGAGCTGATCTTCACTACATGGGAATATGGGTAGCAATGCAGTAATCCCCAAAGAATCATGCCAAAATAGTCTGAAACATTAGCTCTGGGGGTGACTGGACCAAGATGTTTTAGATTTTTGTCACAATTGTAAGGCAACCAGAGAAAAGTTTTGGAATATGATGCAAGTTTGAGAATCAGATTGGAGAAGGGAATATTGTTTGAACAAGATTCTGCAGACAGTAGAGTTATGTGGAATGAAAAGTGAGGACAAGTTTAACTCTATCAGAAGAGGAAGTTCCATGTGTATAAAAGTGTCATGGTGAGAGAGTTTACGGACACGGAGACAAGTCGATGAAAATACGCTGTCGGGACATGAGAGTCTACACATCATCCACAAGTCTGCCAGAATTTGAGCCCACAAGAAGAACCATCATAGCTGGAGACTTTAATGCACATATTCCAGCCCTTGGCTACAAGCATCATAACAACAGAGTGAAGACATGTACAACAGTTCCAATCTTGTTGTCCTATTACAAACTTTGGAGACTTCAATAACTATTACACAGGGTACAAAATTAGACTAACTGTCCCGAAATGACATGTTTCATCTGACATCAGACAATAGCCCCATCAAAGTCCTAGAAGATGTGGGTAGTGACCATTGACCAATCCTAACAACTGTCTCCACACCACAGATTACACATTTTGTGGTAAAGCCATCTATGAATTTATGAAAGCAAACTGAAGTTGACAGCCCCTTAAGGTCTGTACCAGAACAAATCCAGTGGAGTGAAAGACATGGAATGCCAATATACATTCATACCCATGTGAAAGGAGGACGAACAGAACAGTGTGCAGCGAAGGACAGTCACCCTCAGTTTCCTGGATGAGGAATATCCACAAGATATATGGGTCAGCACAGAATGCCGTGAGGAGTGGAGGTGCAGGTGTATATATAGAATATCCACACAAGCCTAGAGATACAATCAGAACACAGACAGGAAAATTCTGCAATAATTATGATGCAGAAATCCAGGCAATTAGTGTGGCAGCTAAAAAACTGCTGAACTCCAACCCTGACCTACAGCCTGTGGTATTCCTGACAGATGCACGGTCAGTGCTTCAAGATCTCTAGTCTGGAAAACTAACAGACTTGAAAAAACTACTTAGCAAATTGTCTTACCAGTATAGGGTAACCATGCAGTGGTTACTCACTGTGGAATACCAGGAAATGAAAAAGCAGACCAACTGGCTAAGGAAGGTGCTGCCAAAGACCAACCAGATATACCAATCACCTACCATCAGAAAAAACAGATGATCAAGTCAATAAGAAAGCCACAAACACCCAACACAAGATGACTATCATATTATGAACAGACCAGAACAACTTATAATTCTACGTCTCAGAACAGGACACAACCGACTCCGCAGTCACATGTATACAAAGTTCAAGATTGGCAACACAGCCATGTGTACATGTGGCCAGGCAGCACAGAGTGCCAAACATATACTTCAAGAGTGTTCTGAGCATGAAATGATGAGGCAGACATATTGGCCAGAGGAAACAACACTGGAATCAAAACTCTATGGGACACTGTATGAACTACAAAAGACAATGAGTTTTATTAAGGAGACAGAATTACAGATATAGACATGTTTCAAGTAAACGAAAGAAGAAGAAGAAAAATGAAAGCAAACTGGGCCAGGTACAGCCAAGTAACTGATGGTCAAATCAGCAGAAAAACTAACATGAATGAAAGTTTGGAGAAAGGAACTCTTGCTGAAAATAAACAGAATGGAAATAGGTGGGAAGATGTTTAAATGGATACAGGCTTTCCTGACAAACAGAACCATAGCCACCAGCTATGTCTGTACACTATCCTGAAAAATAAACACTGGATGAGAGACTGCCTCAAGGCTCTCTCTAAACTGCACCCTCTTCCTTATTTTAATTCTTGATCTAGCGAAACATCTTAATGTGTCAAAAGCATTGTTTGCTTGCCATGCCATCTGGACCACTGTTAAATATCCCTGATATCAGATGGAAAAGAACACTGCCGGAAACAAGTAGAAAGGTACAAGAAACAAAAGAATGACCATACATTTTAAATACTTATTGACATTTGGAAACAAACAAAAAAGACTAAAACAACTGTCTGTACTGGATATATCCAAAGAGGAAGATGACAAACACCATATACTGCAAGAGAGAGAATTAGAGAACAAATACCTTGGACCACCCCCTTGGAAGAACTTCCACCAACCAATTATCCAAACAAAATTGCTAGATAAAACAGCCAATAATGAAACACTACTAACAATCCTGAGGACATGTGTAGAAACTATAAACAGCTACCCATCATCAGCTGTCAAGGCCCACACTTATGGATAGGTTTCAAGGCCATCTGTTTTGCAGGATAAGGCATCCATATACGATACCCTGATGGATCAGCCTGCGAGTTCTGTGACTTCTGGTGAAAATTACTCGAATTATGAAACAGAGGTTGAGGCCATCCATTGAGTTAATACAGCAACAGTTTATCTCATGGAACAAAAACTATCAGACATAGTCATTCTTACAAAATCTGTGTCAGTTTTGGAAGCATTTAAACATACCCCATAGCAAGAGCAGTCTTACCTCTGCATATCCAATGTGTGATCATGCAGTGGATCCCTGGACATAGCGATATAGCAGGAAACGGAATAGCAGACAGACTTGCAAAAAGAGGCGCCTCAAAACAACAAAAGCAAAGACCTTGTCGTATGGGAACAGTCAAACAGATTCTCAGAAACAACACCAGGAAAATCTGACTGAACAGATGGGCAAATGACAACCAGTCAGGTCAAAATGTATTTAGTGAAACGATATGGCCAAAAGACAGTGACAACATAAACAAACTCTGCAGGAAAAACCAATTCCTTATCTTTCTCGAACAGGACATGCAAGGACCAATAACCATTTAAACTGTATCAAACCCCAGCATCCACCACTTGTAGACACTACTCTCATCCAAATGAAACAGTGGGACACCTCCTTATTGATTGCTCTTACCGTACAACCGCCAGTAAAAAATTTCTACAGACACCTTTAACACTAGCTTACTGTATGGATCACGAAGTCAACTTCAGAAGACCTGCACTGTTTAAAGAATGGCATTATGATGACAAGAGTAGCATTACTCATCAGCATTTGGATATGACAACAACAATAGCAATGATATGAGAGGCTACAAAAGAAATCTATTATCTCATCATATTTATCAAGAATGACATCATTACAGAAGAGGCCAAGAAGTTGTGAAAATGGCAAAGATTTACGACAAGCAGGTGGTGATCAGTAGGTTTGTAGAGTACAGATGTACTATGGTAAGAGGGATGAATGACTATTATCTCAGGAAAGTTGACAGAAATAGTAAAGATATTGTATGTGAATTAAATAACAGAATGAAAAAGCTGATGGAATGAGTAATACCTAAACCATCATCGATGTATCTATGAACAAGAAATGGGAAAGGGTCTTTATAGGTCTCTTAAACTTGATGTTCCAAATGTCCCATGAAATGGCAAGCAAAACTAGGCTCTGTCCATCTTAGTACTCATAGCAATGTAAACTATCTGATCAGAATTTATTTTCTTTTCCCGTAACGTCATTTACATTATAATTTGGAAACACCGTGACATGAAATATATAGGTGAATCTGGCAAAAAACTAAGTGACAGTTTCTGCCAATATCTTCGTGCCATCAACCACAGATCATCTACTCCTGATGCTATTCATTTCAAAGGCACTGATCATCGTGGTGCTGTGATATTCAGATCACTACAATAAGATCTTGCACCACAGATGACAGAGCTGGGGGCACTCTTGAAAATCACTATATATTGCAGTTTGGTATACTTAAGCCATTTGATCTTAATACAGATCATTCATATATTTAGATTTGAGAGGTAGGGCCTGTGTTATGTTGTCATTCATGTATTTTTCAGGCATAGTTTCATTTTTCTGTCAATCCCCTTATTATTGAATGCATGTCTATGATCTTCTTCATCGTTCATTCTCAAACTCCTGCTGGATCTCCCTTGTAGCAAGACCATTGTCCTACTAGATTTCTAGCAGGATGTAGTCCAGAGAATGGAAATGCGTTGTGTCACCGTTTTATTTGCGCCAATGGCCCGACACATTGACATCTTTGTTATCGAAGCTCCATAATTACATCCACCCTTTTCTTAGTAGTGGTCGGGGAAACTGGGGTAAATTATACCAAAATGGTTAAAAATAAAATTTGTATGAGGAATGAAGGTGGGAAAAACCGCATACACATTTTCAAGGGCAGGTTTTATTTTAGGTTTATATACCAAATTCTGGACTGACAACATATTAGTTACAATCCTTGCACTTATTCACACCATAGAAGATGGAAATCACTTGGATACTCAGTGTGGTGATTCAACTGCTGTAGTGCTCCTATGACTTTAATTAATGGTTCTATAGTTGTATTATACGAGGCGTGTTCAAATGAAAACGGGACTTGTGGATTTATTTAAAAAGTATCATACACAATTTAATATTTTCAACGGAATTGAACAAAGCAACCACTTGTGAATAAGAATGCACCTGGGTTCATCAGAAAAAATCTCCGTATGCATTTAGGCAAGCATCCCACTGTTTAGGTAGACGTCGAATGCCGTCCGAGAAAAAGTTGCGTGGCTGTTCTCTGAACCATGTGGTCACCGCTGTCTTCACGTCTGCGTCGCTGTTGAATCGCTGTCCCTTTAGTGCTTTCTTCAACGGTCCGAACAAATGGAAATCACACGGGGATAAATCGGGACTATAGGCTGGGTGATGAAGAACTTCCCAATTCTTCTTTGCCAATGTTTCCTGCACAATTTTTGCGACGTGCGGACGAGCGTTGTCGTGGAGAAGAATCACACCTTGAGAAAGTCTGCCTGGTCGCTTAGCCTTGATGGCCTTATGCAGCTTGTCTAAAGTGTCTTTATAATGGGCGGCATTGATGTTGACACCAGGTTCCTTAAAATCAGTCAACAAAAGCCCTTCATGGTCAAAAAATGCAGTCACCATAACCTTCCCAGCAGAAACCTCCGTCTTTAAACATACGCACCCACTCCATCACTCTGGTCCTCGACAAACATTTGTCACCATATGCTGCCTTCATTCTCCGATGAATGTCTACTGCTTGACATCCTTCAAATGAAAGAAACTGGATCACAGCACGCTGATTCACTTTGGACGGGTTCGGAATCACACCCGCCATATTGTTAACAGTCTTCTGCAGCACATATGCATGCTGGGAAGATGAACACGTGACCGTATGTAAATTATTGGATACTCATTACTAGTGCAAAATGTCATCAATATCAGTGCGCTCTATCACGCGTGGTGTAACAAGTCCCGTTTTCATTTGAACACGCCTCGTAGATACCGTCACAGACAAGTAGAAATGATAGTGTATTTTTGTTCATGTTTATTAATTGTTTTTATTTGATTGGGTCTTCAGAGCATAGGAAAGGGCTCATTATGGTGCATAGATCCAGCATACAGACCAAACCTGCTGCAGGCTTTAAGAAAAACACCCTATCATCCTTACCACCAACTCCAGATGACTTCCACCCAACCACAGAACTATATCCATTATCAAAGTCTTCCAGGGTTAGTAAGAAGTGTGCATTCATTCTCTATGTTTTTTGTGTTGGTTAATTCCGTGCATACAAATCATATTAGAAATAAAAAGGTAATTAATTTTGTAGTCGACTTCTTTGTCGGAGGGGTTTAAATACCAATTTGGGCAAATTAATTCTATTGTCACATACAGTGAGAGTCATGGCATTCATGTTGCAGTGGCAATGCTACTAACATTATCAGTGGTAAAAAGACAACTATGTTTGTGCTGCACATAAGGCATTGTCATCTCCATGCACTTTATATTGACTCAACCTGTGACATATTCCACAACTTGTGACATATTTCACATTGTATATATGGATAGAACGTCATCCAAACCTGTGCACCCAAATCAGGAGATCTGACTCTGGCCACATGGAGTCAAACTAGCAAATACACTAGGCAGAATAAATCATTTCAAAGGAACAGCAAGTTTTACTTTAAAAATAAATATGGAAATCTGAGGCATGAGACAATGAAGTACAGAAGAAAGAGATAATAATCTTAGAACAGAGGTATTGTGCACCCATGTGTTACAGTTCCAGAAAGTGATATTTTGTGTCTTTACATATGGTCAGAAAGCAGGTCAGTGTAAATTGCATAGACGTGGCCACTATGTTCTACACATCTGCTTTCCTCGCAGATTTAAAGAGAAAGTACTTTACTGATTTGCACTAACCCCCTCGGATCTGGTGATTTGTTCCAAGGGAAAGGCAGCAAGCAGAACTGCAGGAGATGCCAGAAAATGGTTCAATACACTGTTGATTGCCTTAGGCTCTCCCGTTTATATTTTCTGTAGGGATTTACTCCCTTAGCCTAAGGCACTAAAAAAATCTCCTGAAAGTGGTTCACAAAATAATGGTTCACTGACCTGATGTGCATGTTGTAACAGGTTATTGAGCGTTAAGAAATAGGATTTGCTGTCTCATACTAGTGTTGCCTAAAAGGCAACCAAAAAATAATAGCAACGTTGTTACCTGCCATGCATGTCATGAAAAGGTTATTGGGGTTGGTTATCCTATCCCATATAAGCTGATGCTGAAGTCAGATGTGGTATGCAGAAAGGGATATTTCTTGCAGCCAAGCTGTTAACCAATCCATTCTCCAGACTACATCCTACAATTACAACAATTTGAGGATGAAGACGAAGATAAAAATGCATTAATGGTCAACCATAAGACCAAAATAATGCAGCTGGGCTATAAGATAGCAGTATAGTCGTTCTTGTGCTCAAATGGCTTAATTTGCAAAGAAAAATCGAAGTGGTTATGCTAGAATGGACAATAAATAATTAGTAGGATTACAACAAAACTATTTACCAATAGGTATTCACGGAACATTAGCTCGCACAGAACAGAGAGTCTTACAGAGTGGCAGTGTATATAGTTTGTAAAGGACACATCACATAGATAGATTGACAGATGTTTTACATTAAACGTAATGTTTTACTGATTACAATACACAAAAAAAATAGATAACGGTTTATATTTTATTAACGGCATTGTGAAGTGTTTGACCAAATGGTGATTATCAAAACACGTGACACGTAAGATTCTTATACTTTCAATGGGATTCTTATACTTTCAATGGCACTGGTTGTCTCTGTGCCTGTGACATCCAAGTTACTGTAATAAAATCTTGCTCTACTAATAATCTAGGGGTAGGTATGCACTTGAGAATTGTTATATATTATCATACTCTAAAGCTGTTAGGTCTCAACACAATTAATTCCTATATCTTAAAGGTATGTCAAATGAAATTAGTCTAAGTGGGTTTATTAAAAGATTAGAAAAAGGGAATCAGTTGTATTATAATTAAATAAAGCAATTATTAGGGAACATTTATGCACATGGAGTCTTTAAAAGTTACCATATGCAAGCAAACATGCGTCACATCATCTCGTCGCGGAGCACTTCTTGAATCTTGGGATCCAACTGGAGAAGAGGAAAGTGTCGAAGTAGGACATGACAAACATCTACAATATGGGGGTGCAAAGTGAGAAAAAAATGTGGCCCTCTCAGAAGGGGAAGACTGTTCAAGAGGGTATTTTGGTGGGAGTCACTGCAGTCAAAACAGGGCAGGCATGAAGACCCTGTCAGGATATAGGTAATTGGAAGAAATACATTATCTTGTGGGCTTTCTCGCGAAATTCCTCAACACTGCAAAGTTGATGGAGATGATGACGTTGAAAGAATGGACGGGAATCACGACAGGCATAGGGTCGAGAAAACTTCTTTACCCTATTCCAAGCTTTACCTGTTTGATTTCAGTTTTGAGCAACGAGTTCATACCTATACATTTTTCTAAAGAAGCACATCTTTTTATTGCTTCTAATTTTCCACTTTCCTATATATTTATTGTCCACATGAGTCAACTGTATAATAGAATCCGTATCCACATAAGTATCAATATTTGTGTTTGTATTCCCACCTACCAATTAAAGACATTTTATCTCATTAGCAATGGTTTTTGTTAAATACAGTTATTGGTCATCTTGACAAAAGGTCTCATACTTTTCATAATAACCAAGAAATGTAAAAAAAAAATGATTGCAAAAACCCTCATGTTGTGTACTCACGAATGTCAAATAACAAACATCACTTTCATTACTGTGGCAATAGCCCGTCTGCTTGTCACTAATGCTGTGTCAGCAGGATGTGCAATGTTTGCTGTGCAAATAAACACTGAAGAAGTACAATGGTATTTAGTATTTAATTAACAAAAAAATAAATTTGCTTATAGATTTTTCAGGGTGACTACAATATCCAAGAATCCTAGTGTGTTGTAAGTTTCAACTATTGGGAAATTAAAAAAGAAAAATAATGCAAAAATGCACAGGGATTTTATGCTGTTATATCAAATGATTATATTTTGCAGATCTTGTTCAATTATAATAAGGTAATATAATTTCAATTGAATGTTCCAGTGGTGGCCGTACAGTTCTTCCACTGACTCAAAGACCAGTGCCAAATACTGTCTCACCTCGTAAGTAATTATGTGTTGACGATTGTGTACTGGTCAGTTATATTATTGATTTCTGACCCATTTTATCCAGCAAGGCTTATTGTACGTTCGGTAGTTGTCGCAGATGTGAATGCTGAACACTTAATGCAGACATGGAAAGGATTTAGGCCTTTGAATATTAAGTGCTACAGACATTTGTTAATATTAGTTATATAGAACACATGACAAATACAAGATATTTGGTAGCAAATAAACACAATTCAGGTTATCAAGAACCAATTTTGACATTGGTGAAATGGTGCAAACTTGATTGTTTTGGATGTGTAACACAGCTCGCTTTCATAAATTATTTTGCAAGGAGCAATTGAGGGTAGAAGGAGAAAATGAAAAAGACATTCCTAGATTGACAACATTAAGGAATGGACTGGGCAAAATTTGTCTGCAGTTCAAATATAAGGAATGGACTGGGCAAAATGTGTCTGTAGTTGTTCAAATGGCAGACGACAGGTGTTTGGAGGATTTTTTTGTGTTGCAGTGTGGCACCCCTACAACCCTGACATGTTATCTGTCCTGTTGTTGTTGTTGCTGAACTGCTCCAGTGTGGCACCTCTACAACCCTGACGTGTTATCTGTCCTGTATTGTTGTTGTTGGTGCTACTGCTCCAGTGTGGCACCTCTACAACCCTGACGTGTTATCTGTCCTGTATTGTTGTTGTTGTTGTTGTTGGTGATGTTGTTGTTGTTGCTGTTGCAGCATCACATTTTGATACTAGATCACATTTGGTTGAAATTCAAACTGTTATAACTATTTATAGTTTAAATTAAAATTTCCTTCAGCTCAATCTCTCTATGGATCTACTTGTTCTGCCAAATATGTGGGAAAGTCACTATTAAAAAATGGAGGGCGTATCAGCTTTAGCACAGTCAATATGTCTAATTGGCAGTTTTAGTAGCTTCTTGGGGAGAAGGAGAGAGGAGGGGAATGATTAGTTTAGCTGTTTGAGGCAGAAATAAAGTGTCTAAAAACATAAAATGATTATCTCGAAAGATTAAAATGCATAATTAATTAATATGTGTAGCTATTTCAGTGAGACAGAAGTAAAGTGCTGGGTAACATAATATGATTATCTCAAAAGATTAAAATTCATGATTCATCAATATATTTAGCTAGCTATTGAGGTAGAAGTAAAGTGCCTGAAATATACATGATTATCTCTAAAGATTTAAATGCATAATTTATATATATATATATATATATATATATATTCGCTGGAGGACTCTGTGTGCTGAAGCATCCAATGTGTTATCCCTACAACCCTGAAGGGTTATGGGTTTATTGAATGAAAAATTGAAATTGAGTATATATATATATATATATATAGCTGTTTCAGTGAGATAGAAAGTGTTGGAAAACAAATAGGATCATCTTAAAGAATTAAAATGCATGATTAATCAATATACTTTTTATTTTATTTTTAAAATTTATTTCAGATTTATTTCCATTTCTGAGCCGTCGTCTAGCCCAGACTTCTTTTGATGTTGGTGAGTAATATCTAGATCACATTTTGTTGAAATTCAAAACAGTTTTAATTTGTTTATTTATTAGTTCAAATGTTTTGCACTAGTGGAAATTTATTAACACAAGCAGTAGTACTGTATAGCATTGTAAAGTATACTATTAGAGGATAGATGAAGCACATGAAAGACAAACTGAAGGCATCACTGACTAATATTAATAAAGAGTCCGGCACAAAATAGTTGTGACTGGCGCCGCAGATTTAGGATAAATGCTGCTGTTGCAGAGTACTTCAGGCAAGTTGCTGCTTGACAAAATGAGATAGAAGCAGCAAAAACTGCTAAATGTTTTGCAAAACCCTCTCACATATGATCAGAGTGTGGTATTAAATTCCAGGATTGCATATGACTCAGTCAGTCATGCACATCGCAGTCACCATCATCTCTGTCTGAGTTGAGTTCAAATGGTCTTCAATGATTATGACATGAACATTATACTATTGTATAGCATTTCTCAAATATACATGTTACATATATGAAGCACACAAAAAGTCGAGTCTCTGAAACTTTTCTATCCCTGACGCTACAAGGCATAAAGTGTCATAATGCAAAAAGAAAGAAGAAATGTAAAACACAGGCTGCACTTACAGAAATATTGAATAGTGCACTTACAGAAATATTGAATAGGAAACAAGGCATACTGTCCAAAGGAACTATATAACATAAGAATGAAAGTCTCTCCCATTAAACTATCTCACATAAGAATGAAGGTCTCTCTCCCATTAAATTATCTCACATAAGAATCAGTCTCCCTGCCATTAAACTATCTCACATAACAATCAAAGTCTCCCTGCCATTATTAAACTATCTCACATAAGAATCAAAGTATCCCTGCCATTATTAAACTATCTCACATACCAATCAAAGCCTACCTGCCATTAAACTATCTCACATAAGAATAAACGCTCTCCTTTTAGTCTGCCTCCCTAAACACAGAAATGAAAATCTCATATTTTTGCTTCTCTTTATTGTCACAAATAATTTGTACACAATTGATCTTTATAATTATAAAAACTTCCAGCTAGTTTAAAAAAAAATAGTTTTTAAAATAAAATTGCTTCACATTGCTTTCATTTTGTATTGATGATACCTTGGTAACTTGGCATTGTTAATTCATGATAGTTATCTGTCCTTGTATTCATTTCCATAGCAGCTATGTAGGGAGACACAACAAAGACACACTAATTATCAACTGGCATTTGTGCAATGTCTTTTGATTTGCACAATAAATAATAATCTCAAGCTGTCATCTTTCTTCTTCTTCAGCGTTCATTCTCAAACTCCCACTGGATTTCTCTTGTAGTAGGACAATGGTCCTACCAGATTTCCAGTTGAATGTAGTCCAGAGAATGGAAATGCGTTGTGTTGCCGTTTTATTTGCGCCAATGGCCCAACACATCCGTTCTTCGGCGGAGTCATCTTTCTAATTGTACATATTTTCTCCCTTTTTCTCATTTCCCATTCATATATTTTTAAGTCTGTCCTACTCAAAATTATGATCTACTAACAAAAAAGAATAATCTGCCAAGTTTCAAGTGATTGCAGTAACTATTGAAGACTGTTTTGGGGAAAAATTATATTTTATGAAAATATTACACATGGGGAATATAATACATCTAGAAATATAATATTAAGACATTATGTCAGGTTTAAGACATTTTTGAAAAATAACAGTTGGTTGCTGGTTTGGTGCAAATCTGTGTGCTAATAATCTGAGATTTTAAAAATGTGTTTCTTCTTCAAATATTTTGACATCAGTTTATTTTGTCACCTTCCACTTACTCATATTTTACAGGCAGCAGGGGGATGTTGTGTGTTTTTTCTCCAATGTGATCTCAGTGTGAAGAAAGATAGCAAAATGTGTTTTATTATCTCCCATCTTTCTGTTTTTGGTGATGTCAAGATTGATTACACATTTGTTTTGATGTCAGGATAACCCCTTTGTATTGATGTCAAAGGTCAAGCTTTGCCAATTTGATGCATGTCAAGGTTACCCATATCTATGTGAGAGGTTATGCATCTTACAACAAACTGCTGTGTTGAGTGCTTGATAATACATTTGTTTAAATCTTCTGAATTGTACAGATAATGAGATGAAAGATGTTGCACAGACTCTAGTAGCTTTGAAGGGCTCTTACAGAAAAGGTATTTTTGTTTCAATATTTCTGTGTTTTTCCTTTCTCTAATTAATGACAATTATGGAAAAATTGATGCAAATATCATTGTTTGTGAACTCCTTTAAATATATGCAATAAATAATTGTGATAAGTGATCTATAAAAACAAAAAGGAACAATATAATGTAGAAGCATTGAGAATTTATTAATAAAGAAAAATCAAGCAGCAAATAGGATTCAAACCAGTTCTGCTCATATGGCACCCAATCACCTCACACCTTGAGTCACTATGTCTTCAACCACACTTCATCCCTAAAAAAGATGCAATTTTAGTCTGTAATTTTGACATGTATATTCCCAAGTTACCATGAATATGGACAGGTTGATCAACACATGCACAACAACACACACAAAAAAGAGCAGGGAAATAAGAATTTATGCAAAACAGAGCATGGTAGATGCGTAGATAGTCAGCATGAGGTCTAGAATATTAGTATTTTAAGTATTTAAGAACTCAAGTCATTGCACTCCAGATAGACCCATCTGTGCCCAGTCTCTTAGAAAATAGTGGAATGTATGTGTGCTTATCTTTCCCACCACATACTAATTTTTCATGCACCTAAATCAACTATTGTTTTAATCCACCAAATTGGAACAAGTAAATTTTTAAGTAGGAAGCCAGAGGACAATTTATAAAAATTCTTGAGACTAACGGGAATTGAACCAGTCCATTCTACGGCACCGAATTGTTGCTAGGCGATTTGGTGCCGTAGAATGGACTGGTTCAATTCCCGTTAGTCTCAAGAATTTTTACAAATTGGAACATAATATTAGTAGATAGAGGGAGCCATGTCCTTAACAGCATTTAACAGGCAACCTGGTTTGAGATCACTCATGGTTTGTCGAGAAAAAAACAAATGTGCTAGCGGAAGTGATTCTTTAAGCCACTAGAAAATCGGTAGCAGAGATTATGCTTTAAGGAGGTATTTATTAGTGGTGAGTTGGCTTTCTATCTTGGTTGTCCATGGTTCAATTTCCATCCCAGTTAAGTGCAGAGGTAAGCAAAGCTAATAAAGCAAGGATCTGCATAAATCGTCCTCTATGATGAAACCTGCTGAAGACCCATGTCTTTACAGTTATGGGAAAAAAATTAATCATTTTATCTGCAGCATGTTTCATGATGCTAAGAAAATCATTGCAGAATCCCTTCCAGTGTAGAATACCACTCAGCATTATGGCATTACATTCTGCAGCCTCATTGAGCCAGTCATTCAGAGCTTCCAAAGGTTCTGGAAAATGTCCTTATCAAAGAGAGTATCAAGAAAAATATCAATCTAGAAGTGATATTTGACTACCTAAAAGTTAGCTGAAAATGTGAAAACCACTAACTCAGGTTGGCTCAGTCTCTGGAAATGTATACCAGAATGAATCTAGGAAAATATAATCACCTGATGCTGACCACATGAGATTTTTGATAAAAAAAAGTATAAACCTAATTTCATATTTGCTATATACTTCAGCAGTATTAAAAACATTACTACTTCATTATTTAATGGTTTTGTGTTTCCTCAGAATCACCCGACAGTTCTTCAGGAGAGGACATAGGCCCAACATGGAGACATCACAAAAAGTCTTTACGGTACATTATAAGCTGGATTTTATGTCATCTTACAGTGACCATACGCTGTTAATTTCCTATTGTCCCCAGAATTGTACATGTGCCTTATTACAGGTGATGTGTCTCATACCTCACCCTCACTAAAATGCTGTTGAGTTGTTCTTAAATTAGACATTGCTCCCATCTCATTGCAGTACCCAAGAAATTTGGAATAATAGGAGTGACTATACTATCACTATGACGATAACAAGTACAGATAAATTACTCCAAATGTAGAATTTCCTGGTCACCTCTGTTGTAAAGCTCCCTAGAGCAAATTATGATCATCTCACTACAGGCGTTGACCAAATGTTCAACATGCCCAAGAAGGCAGTTTGGGATATATATACCACAGTATATATTTTTTGAAATGTCAAGCAAAATGTTTGAATAGTGCTGTCCACATGTGGATCAAAGACAGTATTAATATGTCTGTAACATATTAATATGACTAGAATTTTTTATTTTCCTCTTAGGATGATTTGCAGGTCACAGTCATGTTAACTTCTAGTTGTGATTACATTTCTGACACATTACACTTTGGTATAAATTGGTGTGTAATGTTTATACCACAAAATAAAAAGTAGTGCCAGATAATAGTCTACATATTTCATCTATTCCATCGTTTGTGCTGCCAAAAAGTATATTGTATGGCAATATTTCTACCAATAATCAAGAGGGGTTTGAGGAAGAAGTGATAGATTCTAACCTGTGTAATAATGTTGCCATACATGGTACATATACAAATATGGTGTATATTTTGTGTGTGTTTGTCAAAATCTGTAGCAGGACAATGGTCGTACTAGTTTTCCAGCAAGATCTAGTCCAGAGATGTGTTATGTCACTGTTTTAATTCCCAGACACATCTGACTATGGGACAGTTGTCCAGTGTTTTTACCAATTCTGCTGAAAGGTGGATATAGCCATATCTCTAGTGAGCGAGTCACATACTTCAATCTCTTTATAAGAATTGCCTGTACAGCATGCTGGTCACCAAACTAAAGGATAGCAGCAATTAATATTGATTAACATTTTGCTGCTGTCTGTGACGCTATTGAATTGACCAGATGTCCAGGAATAATATTGATTTTGCTTTGGTGCATTTCCACCGGCTTTTCTACATGTAAATGGTAATCTCTAGGTGGCTATGGCAGTGATTATATTTTCTACATGTAAATGGTAATCTCTAGGTGGCTATGGCAGTGATTATATTTTCTACATGTAAATGGTAATCTCTAGGTGGCTATGGCAGTGATTATATTTTCTACATGTAAATGGTAATCTCTAGGTGGCTATGGCAGTGATTATATTTTCTACATGTAAATGGTAATCTCTAGGTGGCTATGGCAGTGATTATGTCCCAAGAGTTATTGTTAGAGAATGGAAAACTTTTTCTTCTGTGTTCACTCTCAAACTCCTGCAGATTAGCTGAATATAATAAAAAATTGGTCATGTTGTGTTATAGTTTACAGCGTAACTGCTATATCTATGCTTTTCAGCCGGACACATTTGGCCTCAGCCTTGCCTATGGTTCATTTCATATGGTTAATTTCATTTCCATGACTAGCGTCAGGGTTGGTTACCACAGCACAGTTTAAGAAAACTTATATCAATGCACTTGTCAACTAGTACGGATTTTCGGTATTGAGACAAATTTACAGCATTGTTTATCTCAAACGCATATAGTGACAGGCCATACATAAATTAAAAGCAGCTGGCAGTACCAAACTCAACGAGATAAAAAATTAAAAGCATGATTCCAACATTGGACAGGTTCCTTGCAATGGGGATTCAATTTTACAGATATTTTTGAAGCATGAAAAATGGAATCCATTCCATGCACCTTTATTGTAAAATTTTTCTGTGCCATTCTCATATTAAAATTGTGATTTTTAACCATTACTACACTAGATACAAATTATGTTAAAACACACACCCACCGCACCCAAAATTGTTTTTTTGACTACTGCATAATATTTTTTAAAAAAAAAGGTTAGTGATTCACTCACTTGCTTCTGTCCAGTCCATTCATGTAAGAAAACCCCAATAACGTTCATATTTCTTATACTATTTTGTAACCATTCTAACATGCTCATAACATCATCTGTCACAATAAATAAAACACTTAGATGCTATGTACCTTCTCAATCCACTCATTAATAGTAGAGCTAAGAAAAAATTTCTTCCTCACATTTTCATTTTCAATGCACTAGGTGTCCAGATGCATTTTTTTTCTTCCCAATGTCATTTCATGCGGAAACTAATGTATTTCTAATAGCTTCTTTGAAAACAACAGTAATTCGCAACAACACATGATTTAAAAAAAATTCATTTCACTAAAATGGTTTACATTCCGACCGGATTTGTTAAGATTATAATAAGGCAAATTACATTTTAAAAACTTCCTCCCTTTGCTGGCTTTTTAAAAAAAACACGACCTATACCTGAAAGTAAGCTAGATTAATGTTGTGATTAATGTTGAAAGCTAGATTAATAATTGCTACAGTGTTGCAATTCTTTTCCAAAAAGGACAAACTACATTTAAACTTGCTTAGCGATGGTCGCAATTCTGCTACCACAGCGTTCAGTAGATTACAACCAGAAGTGGGTTTTTCTATGTGCTGACACCATTGCAAAGATTAAGTCAAAGAATAGAAAAAATCAGTGTCAAACTATATTTTTCATATGTGTTTCACATTGCGACAGTCACAATCCTGGTACCTCGGCATACAGTGGCGTACAACCGGAAGTGGATTTTTGTACGTGCCGATGACTTTGTAAAGGTTAAGCCAAAGAATCTGTTTCACATTAAAAAATACTAAACTCTAATATTGCTTACCACTCTACTACATGCTTTGATTTTTATCACTTTTTGTTTCTAGGATTCTTATTACATTATATTGTTGTTGTATTTGTTAGTTAAAATTGCAGTAATTATTACTAAATATGCATTTTTGTATAAGAATATGGGCATATTGGAGAAATTGTACACATTGGTCCCATAACATAAACGTTCACAAGTATGCTTCAATGTATCGCTCCACTGGGAGAATGAATATACTGCAATAACCATTTTTTAGATCAATGAATATGGCAGTGACAATATCCTTTTTCTGCTTATTCTATCCAGGACTGCAAGTTTGCACTCATGTGTAGTCCGTGACAGTTTGTAAAATATGATGTTTTCATAGTTTGATAGACCTTCAATGGATATGGTTCTTGTCTAGTTTGATGTACCGTATATTTCTGTGTATAAGCCGATGATTTTTTTTTATATAGTTTTGTATAGATTTAAGGGTCTCAGTTTATATATGCATACAGTAAGATATTTTGGTACATTAGTGGTAGAAACAAAATAATGTCAAACACTGGCAACAGGAATAAACTCATTTAGCGCGCACCCCCCCCCCCCACCAAAAAAACAACAAACAACCACACAGTGATTTGCATGTTCTTGTCAGATATATTAAAGCCAGGATTCACCATTATATGGGGGGGGGGGGGTGGTGCACGCAAAATTGTATACACCAGCATCACAGTCTTATAAAATCCATCTCACGCGAGAGAACCTTGAAACTGTTAATATGTGATGTAACGAATGTTTTTATTTTACTGTTTGCATTTTATGAAAGAATTTGAAAGCTCCAGAGTTATTTCATGTGCAAAATCCTACGTGTTTTAATGCTATGACTAGTTTTACATTACTTTTTATATATGATACAATTGCACCTTCGATATATTCACAATAAATACTCATGAATAACGTCTATATCTGTATTTCACGTTTGTTGCCATTTTGGAACAACGTACTATCCCGGACGATATAGCAACAGATATTGCTGTGTTTCTGATTGATCATAGCGGTTTCGAGGATCTTCAAAATTGGTCACCACGGCTCTATAATGGAAATTTGATGACCATTGAAATTGATCAGCATGGTTGCAGGATTCCACAGTATTATTACATGTATTATTATTTTTGCCCTGCACACTAGTTGTCTGTACACTAGTTTTTAAAATTTTTTGGTCACATTTTGAACACTAAAACCACATCCTCTGCTTAAAACACGGATCGGTTTATACACAGAAACATACTGTAATCCTATACATTGAAATAAGACAGACTGTATTGTTATTAATAGGTTTCAACTGACATGAGATCTGGATTTCTTATTGTGGCATATTCATTCCAAAAAAAGTAATACAACATATTTTCTGCTCAATCTGGACATTTAGTTATCCATGGAATGAATGAGCAACTATGTTGGACTAATGGAGACAGTCACAGTGTACCACTTGCACAATCTCCGTTAGTCATAGGTGCTCACTATTATATTTGCAGAATTCTTTCATATATTCTGATTATGTGCTGTATTCTCTATGGCCATGTCACATGTGCTGGTGCTTTTATCACACACCACCTTTCAACCCTTTCTCCATCACACTGCATCTACAATAACAATTTGCCATGCTAAGAGTGTGATCCTTCTGGCTCAGTGCAGTGTCATTTGTCCCACAGTCTCTTGTCATAACTGGGAAATGTTGAGCCCCCCTTTGATTGTGACAGTTTGCTAGGTCAGACAGTTATCTTTCTGGTTTGTCGTTAGGACCAGCCAGGCTTAGTTATTCAGGCACTGATGACACACTTAAACCCCATCTTCATAACAACAGGCTGGCTTTGATTGGAAAGAAATACATAAACTTGTCATAGATGATTGAGGTAAATGTCAAATTAAAAACAGTAACACATCAACATTCCTAGTTTGACCGCTACATTCTTTAAAATATTCAACTTGACTTGAATTTAGCTTAGATATGGAAAATAAGCTATTATACTCAAAATTTCATGATGTTTGAACATAATTATATATTTACAATCTCAACAGGCGCCCTTCAAGTCCCGTCATGGTTACAGACCATCCTTATGATGATCATGCATACAGTTCCACAAGAGTATTGGATGATGAAGCACCATCACCATCTTCTTCATCTTCTATAGACGAAGAATATGATTTTGGTGATGCAGGTAAATTTGTGATTTTGTTGAAATATCGTAAATTGTTTATTTGATAGTAGTCGCAACAAATATTAGCTGTTTGTATTGTTTGTATAGTTTTTGCTTTTGTTCTTACTCGTTCCCTAGTGTTTTTCCTTGTTTGTACTGTCAACTCTCTAATGACAAATATAATAGTATGTGTGTATGCTGTGTGCCATTGTTGTTATCTACAACTGCCATTTTAAGTAAAAGTGTCACAGGTCAATCACTTTAATACTATATTCTCTAACGTAAATGTTTTTGTGTTGATGTGAACAAAGTTTCACACGTATTTGCAATGATAAACCATTGTTTTTGAGTTTGTGGATATTGCAAAACCAAAGAAAGTTAAACTAAATAAACTAATGTTTATATATGTATGTATATATTTGAGTCATTCCTTTTATTATATTTGGCAAATTTCAAGATTCAAAATATTCAAAACTTAAATCTAAAAATTATAGTAAAAAGTTACACATTATTGGTGCGTTACATTGTAAGGGAAAACCTAAAAAATTATCAACACTGATAGATAAGTTATTCGTCACCAAAGATATTTTTGGGGTTTTCTGCATGGTCTTGTGGAAAAACTGTCAAGAAATCCACAATCCACCGATGCCTTCACTGCAACCACGGGAGGGTTTGTGATGAAGATAAGACCTGTGATGGAGGTGTTATTATAGTTAATGTCACTGGACTATTCTCACGTATGCATACCTATGACCAGATGAAGATTCTAAGTTGATGCTGAAATTGTCTGCCGTCAGTGGATGTTAACATAATCTGCAACCAGAAAAATTACTTTCATATTCATGCCCAGACAGGTGTTTTGGGTAATGAGCGAGCAGTCACAGTATCCAAATGGTTATCAGTATCAGTGGATCGTTCTTACATAATGAACTGAAAAAACTAATCCGTTCAGGTTTTCAGAAGTGTGAATCCTAGTCGCTCTCAAGATTGCAGATTTGTGTAAAGATTGGAATTGCCTAGAAAGAGAAATATATAATTAATGCCTAACTCAGAGTAGTAGTAACTGTGTACTACTACTCTGATGGATTTATTGAGACAAGATCGGAGCATCTTTGGACTTGTCTGGTGTGCGCTGATGATAACCTACAATCATAACCTTACAGGTTGACATGTGATGAGATAGCATTGCTTTCTGGTATATATTTAGTTTGGATAAAGTGACTCATCATTGTTCATGACTTCCTCAACATCAATAATTGTTGTGCTTTCTTTCAGTGTTGTCTTACTTACTGACAGATGATGGAGACACAGCTGTTGAACTTTTTAACTGTTGTATAAATGGACATATATTAAGTCCACATAGTAAGACAAGTGGTTTGCAGCTTTGTTCTGAATTTTTGAACATTTCTTTGTTTTGCTGACTTTGTTAGCAGGTTGATATTTTCAGTAATCATTTTTTTTTTTTGTTAGCATTCATTCTCAGATTTCCAATTGATTTCTCTTGTATCTTGTAGAGTTCATTCTCAAACTCCCTCTGGATCTCTTTTGTAGCAGGACAATGGTCTTGCTAGATTTCCAGCAGGATGTAGTTTAGAGAATGGATAAGTGTGTTGTGTTGCCATTTTATTTCCACCAGTGGCCAGACATATCTGACTTTAGCTGTTATTTCTACATGTAAAAATCCAACATTTGCTTCATGTCATTGGATAATTCATTTGTTACTTTTATTATTTAAAAATGTGTGCATATGTAAAATAAAGAATGGAAATAACCAAAATGATATCAGTAGCTTTAAAAATAGAAATGTGATGAGTTGTGAGTCATTGTTCATAGCACATGATTTTTGAGTAATTGCTTAGCTAGTTGTTGACCAGATTTTGTCTGACTGGTGTAGCCTTCTAACACAGAAGCATTGGTGGCATTCTTCTGTCTCCACAGACAATTAGCATAGTGTCCACTTCTTGGTGGCTGGAAGGGGCAAAAGAAAGTCTAAACATATATTAGAAAAACTGAAGAAATGGTAATAAAAATGAGCAAATGTCTTTCAGAATACATCATCAATGTGGATGGGACCAGTCTGAAGCACATCAACATATTCAAATATCTGGGTACTTTGATAACAGCAGACTAAAGATGTATTAAAGAGGTCAAATTGTGATAAGAAAGCATTCCTAGAAGTTGTATAGAATCAATTCTTATGTATGGAAGTGAATCTTGAACAATCAGCAGAAATATGTAGAAATTATGTATTTTGGCAAACTTTTTGGGAAGGAAAAGAGTGAGAGGTGGACCACTCCTGAGATACAAAGATGTTTGCTCAATAAAAGATTTTTCTATTGACCACAATTGCTTGTAAAGTATGTCTGAAGACCCTGGTGCATGAGAATCTGCATTGTGCAAAGGTGCCAAAACTTTTGAAATAATTTTGACGGACGAGCTAAAACACAAGTGACACACATGTAAAGCAAAAATGTCAATGCAAAATAGTGTTGACTGATTCATTCTCCAATTAAAATTACCTAAAAAACTCAAACCTACTAAATAATACCTAAAAGACAAAGAAAGGCCATAACCTATATACATATACATATAGTGGTGTTAGAAGAATGTTGAGAACATTGTGGGCAGATCAAAAGTAATGAATATATCTTGAAAAAAGTTACATTTTAAACGAAGGCTACTCACTTGCATCAGAAGACAGTCCATATTTTTTAGGACACATCATGAGATCAGGAAAAATAGAGTACATTGTAACAGTAGGCAAGTTGAAAGAGGGCTAGGGGAAGATAAAGGAGAAAATGCTGAATAGCTGGGCATTGTGGCATGGGAGAACATCAGTATAAAAATGATTGACAGCATCCAAAACAAGGCTGTGGACAGACATAACCAACACCACACACACTATAAGATGAAGAAGCAGAAGGGTGGGGCCTACAAATTCAGGAAAAGTAATGTGCCTCAGTTTATTATTATTATTATACATACATACATACATTTATGAAACAAAATATTTTAGTTTAGGCTTGTCATATCTTCTAGAAACATACTTATAATAATAGTTATATTACTATTTGAAAAATAATTGCCCTTAATTGTAATTGGTGTTTTCAAATAAATTTTGGCATTTATATTAATATACTAAAATTGTCATTTTAAATATTAATGATCTCAAAATTGTGTGCATTCTTGTATTGCACATATATATTCCCAGTTTATCTGCTCTGAGGTAGACCGGTTAGTGAATATAGTCATACGGATTCAGTTTGGCTGAACATGCTCATGGTTCAAAGACCAACCATCCACATTGTACAGGCAATGCGACCAAATGTATTAGCGGTGCCTTAACCTTTAGCATGCCATGTTTACAATTACTTAATTTCTCTCCAGCAGTCAGATTCTTTTTTTGAGAATTTGTGTTATGTTGGTGGCTGTTTTGAAAATGTGATAACTTTTTTTTTAGAAATATTTAAATAATATTTGTACATATAAATAAAGAATTGAATTCTACATATATTGGTGTAAGTACATATATTGGTGTACGTTTTGTTTATGTGTGTGATAGAAACATGTGAGAAAGTCGTGAAGCCACACACACAAATATTTTAAAAAAGAGAAAGAAATTATAAAAAATTGCTTTTTTGGAAATTTCCAGGAGTGGCAGCAGCTTGATACAGACGTAATCCTACAGTATTTATGGTCAAATTGTCATCATTTCACTGGGGAAAATTAATAAACCGTATAGATTTATCATAAAATTGTTCTCTAAAGGTTAGGTCTAGTTCAAAACTGAATTGCTCCAAAACAGTTGATGTTTGGCCTCAAAATATACGAAACAGTGTGGTCTAATGAATTTTCAAGTGTGAAAACAACTTACTTCTCAAGAATTCATCATCTGAATCATAATCCATAATGATTTTACTGAAAATACGATAAAACAAAAGCCTATAAAACCCAATTCACTTTCATGGCGATGTTCGTGTTTGAAGATGTCAACAGATTAAGAAAATGTCGATATTTCAATGACATTCATTCCATGTGTCCACACAATATGCAGAAAAAGGAAGTCAAATTGAATAACTTGCTAGATTTCAAATAATCTGGTAACCAGAATTTTAAAAATGTGGCTTCTTTGATTAATTACAGGGGACATAGCAACATGGCCTTTGTGGGGTTTGAACACTCGACCACGGCTATCATAAACAGTGTAAACTGTTGTCAAACTCATTAGACCTGAGTGTGCTTAAGTTCAATATAGTCATGGACATTTTAATCTTGATAGTCTGAACAAGTCTGTATCAGGTGAAAAGTGGGCACAAGTCAAGCCAGGCATGTCTTCTCATAGCTAAATATTCTGTTACATGAACAGTATATTTGCTTATAATAAAATTATGCTGTCTTGTACTGTGATAAGTGTCTTACATTTGAACTTCTTTCTATTCTCTGCAGATGAAGAATGTGATTCCGAGTACAATTCTGACATGGATTGGGATAGTGATAACAAAGATGATGTAGATGGTGACCTGCCTTCAAATAAAAAGCTGAGAATAGATATGCAAGTGGAAGGTGGCTGCACATCAACGTCAGGAAAAGGGCTAACAGCAGCGGCAGAAAGTGATGATGATGAACAGAAGAAAATCCATGAAGGTGCTAGTGCTCTGCTTAATCTTGCCGGACTTCTTTTAAATCATCGCAATAATAGCACCAGTCCAGAAGTTCATACACCCGAAAAGAAAAAAGACAATCATAGGGAAAATGAGAAAAAAGTACAAAAGAAAAAGAGGGTTAGTAAGAAAGTGAGGGATTCAGGCAAGACATTAATAACTGTCAATCAGAAAGAAGCAGATGAGGTACAGAGAAAAAGGAGTGTAAGTAAGAGGAAGAATGCAGGGAGTAATGGAAAGTATGAAACAGGAGAATATTCATTGATAAAACCAGGTAAAACAGTTACAAAGAGCCAGCCTTCAAGTATAAACATTCGAAAAAATGTCAAAGCAGAGACTCCTCCAAAGTCTTCTGGATATGCAGATTCAGAGAAAGTTGCTAGTTCCAGAAAGAAATCTGTGAAGAGCAGTGTAAGCAAGAAAACTATAAAAAAAGGTAGCCCTGGAAAACAAAAGTTAAAATTATCTAAAACATTTGGTACAGCATCCAAGCTGGCTACTTCCCTCACTGACAAAAACATTTCCAACACAGACATCAAGATACCTACAAATCTTTCACACAATTCTAAAAGAAAGAAAGGTCTTCCCAAAAAGGGGATTTATAAAAACATGCAGTCTTCAATATCAAAAAGGACTAAAGCAGACACAGAAAACTCAAACAGCAGCAAAACAACTTCCACACATGAAAACGGGCATGTTACACATGTAGTTGCTCAGCCATCAACAAGCTCAGAAAGTGTTAATAATAGTATCAAAGATGCAGACATTGTTGAGAAACTTGACACATTGAATGAGCAGTCAGTAAGCATTGAACACACAAATAGTGACAAGAAAGAGCCATATGTACACAAGGATCAGCCATCAGCAGTAACTCCCCTTGTAAATGGTGAAATAATATCCCCAGCCGGAGACGCACCTGCAAAATCCAAAGAGTCCCCTACTGTAGAAGGTGATACAAATACTAAGGACATGTTGTCAACTGAGTCATCGCCCACTGTGGCATCCAGCAGCAGCAGTAATGGAGGTACCCACGATGGTGCTACTAAACAAGTTGGCAGCAAAAACAGTCCTAGCAAACGTAATATTTCAGATATACCATCAACGGCAGTTCTCCACAAAAGCCCTCACTTCACACGGTTCTCAAAGAAAAAAGCCGCCTTATCATAGCATCACCAGATTTTGTGGCTGTTCTTGTGCAGGGTATCTGCACATGTACACTTTGCTATCACATATATTTGTTATGTCAGTGATATACAAGTTATTCAATCAATGAAAGGAATGCTCTACTTTATGTGTTAATTGCTCAATCCCTCAGACCTTCATTATTTAGTGACTGCATTTGTTTTAGTCATGTAAACTCTGCAGGCCTTGGGTATTGATTTCTTTTCTGTAGTTTTTTTAAGAATTGAGAAGTGAAATGTGACAAATTTGGACCAGACTTTACTTCCCACATTGTCATAACATTTTCTGTTCTGCTATGCTTAAAGAGTAGCTGAAATTAGTGAATCAAAGGACACACGAAGCACACTTAAATCTCATTGGATTATTCTCATTCATCCTCCTGGTGTTAGTAATGTTTTAAGATTTGTGATGCTTTGAATATGTAGATTGTGGCCAAATGGGCTAGAATGTCAGTCTCATCACCATGAGATTTCAGGTTCAAACTGTGATGGGAGACTGAATTATTAAATTTCAAAGAAAGTCCTTTCCTGTACACATGCCTCATTGCTATGGCAAAGCAGCTTTTATTTTCACTGCCTGTAGTAAGCCTCCCAGCAGTCCCCACAGGAACACATGCAGTAATGAAAGTTTGTTTGTGTGCTTTGAAGAGTCACATTTTTAGTTATACAGTTGCTGTGACATTTAAATAGTTGTTTGTTTGTCAAAAGATACATACATTTTTTATAATTTTGCTTGTGTTCATTAAAAATAATTTTCTTTCTCAAACTCACCCCATTGTCTTGTAGCAGGACAAAGGTCATCCTAGATTTCCAGCAGAACGGAATGTATTGTGTCGCTGTTTTATTTGCACCAATGGCCCGACACATCAGACTTCGACGTGATAACTTATGCGTTCAGTATTTAATCACTTCCATTAAACGATGTACATCTGTAGCCATAGTGATAGTAGGCCAGCCATATGAGAGAATTGGTTCCCATTCACTGGAACCAGCCTAAATGCTGATCAGTCAAGCATAGTCACACTGCTGTTTATTAATGAAATACTTTTTCCTTGTAAATTGAAAAAAGAGAAGTAAGAAGTGTCCTCTAATGATGCACAGAACCAATTGTGACCTTGTGAATCTTGGATAATTAGTAAACATTCACAAAGAACACTGGAGTCCACAGACATTTGGTTTTACATGCAGACGTGTGTCTAGTGGACAGATAAGAAATGTAATATAAAAGTTTTCTGAAAAATGTCACTGTAAACAAGTAGAATTCAAACTCATGGTCTCTAGAAAACAAAGCAAACAACTTAACCACTATGCCAGGGAGTTCCCAAAAGAGACAATTGTATTCATGGTACTGAGAGGCAATTAGTGTGGAAACTAAAAAAACTGCTGCAACTCCAACTCTGGCCTACAGCCTGTGGTATTCCTGACAGATGCAAGGGCAGTGTTTCAAGTTCTCCATTCTGGAAAACTAACAGACTTGCAAAATCTACTTAATGAATTGTCTTACCAGTATAGAGTAACCATGCAGTGGATACCCTCTCACTGTGGAATACCAGGAAATGAAAAAGGAGACCAACTGGCTAAGGAAGGTGCTGCTGAAGACCAACCAGATATACCAATCACCTACCATCAGAAAAAACAGATGAAGTCAATAAGAAAACCACAAACACCAACACAAGATGACTATCACATTATGAACAGATCAAAACAAGTTATAATTCTACGCCTCAGAACAGGAGACAACCGACTCCGCAGTCACATGTATACAAAGTTCAAGATTGGCAAAACGGCCATGTGGACAGGCAGCACAAAGTGCCAAACATATACTTCAAGAGTGTTCTGAGCAAGAAACGCTGAGGCAGACATATTGGCCAGAGGAAACAACACTGAAATCAAAGCTCTATGGGCCACTGTATGAACTACAAAAGACAGTGAGTTTTATTCAGGAGACAGAATTACAGATATAGACATGTTTCAAGTGAACGAAAGAATAGAAGAAATGGAACTGAGAAGGGACATATGAAGAGGTTCATTGGCTACATGTAGGATGCGGAAAAACCAACTGTTTTAAACCAAGTATTGCATATATAAAATGTCTTTGAAACCAAGCCTTGCATGACTGGGCTCACAGGAGACGGGGTATAAAATGTCTTTGAAATCAAGTCTTGTAAGAGTCTGACTGGGCTCCTTAGGTGACACAGCATAATATGATACCCTTGCTCTTAGGTAATCACCCATTGTTGACCACTCCCAATTAGAATGCATGGAACAATACAGAAGGGAAAATCCAGAAGAGAAAATAGACAATAAATGGGAAAGCCTAAAGAAAAGTATTCAAACATCAAGTAAAAATTTACCAACAAGAAATACCAAGAACAAACAAACATGGATGACAGATGAAATATTAGAGAAAATGACAGAAAGAAAGAAAGCTAAAAAATACACCAAAATACTCAAGTATAGACAAGGAGATACGTAACATGTGCAGAACAGCGAAAAAACAATGGCTAGAAACAAAATGCAATGAAATAGAGATGTCCATACAACAGAAGACAAAATTAATGCATAAGGAGATAAGGCTGATCACAAATAAGAAAAATCCTATTAATGGCGGTGGCTGCATAAAAGATAAAAATGGTAAAATAATATTTGATAAAACAGAAGCACTCACAAGATGGGCAGATTATGTAACAGAACTGTTTGACGACCAACGGAACAAAAAACCAACAATACACAACAGTGAAGGACCAGCAATACTGAAATCAGAAGTAGAACATGCAATAAATTCAATAAAATGTGGAAAAGCTTCAGGCTCTGACAACATAACAGCAGACATAATAAAAACTCCAAATGAATTTGGTGTAGATACTATCACAGAAATATGCAATGACATATACGAAACAGGACATATACCTAAAGACCTAATATCATCAATATTCATACCACTACCTAAGAAGCCCAGGGCTGTGGACTGTACAGAATATAGAACAATAAGCCTAATGAGCCATCTAACTAAAATACTTCTCAAGATAATACATGAAAGAATTAAGAACAAGATAGACATGGAGGTCGGTGAAGAACAATTCGGTTTTAGGAAAAACAAAGGAACCAGAGAAGCTATACTGAGTATCCGGCTAGTGATAGATAAATATATAGAAGTCCAAAAAAGTATCTATATTTGCTTCATAGACTACAGCAAGGCCTTTGACAGAGTCCAACATGAAAAATTAATCAAATGTCTTCAAGAAATAGGCATAGATGGAAAAGACATCAGGCTGATTAGAAATATATATTGGGAACAAACTGCATCAATAAGGTGTGAAAACAGCTACTCACCGTACATAGAAATAAGAAGAGGGGTAAGACAAGGATGCATTTTATCACCAAGCCTATTTAATATCTACACAGAGAATATCTTTAAAAATATAGAAGAAATACCAGACTCAAGATCAATAGGAAAATAATAAACAACATTAGATATGCAGATGACACTGTTCTTTTAGCAGAAAGTGAACATGAACTACAAAGACTAATAGATCAAGTCAATAAATCAAGTAATGAATATGGACTGGATATAAACATTCAAAAAACAAAAACCATGATAATCAGCAAAAACACAGAAGAACAGGAGGTAAACATAAACATACAGGGAGAGAAACTACAACAAGTAAAACAGTATCAATATCTTGGACACATAGTCACAAATGATGGCAGATGTGAAACAGAAGTTAAAAGGAGAATAGGAATGGCTAAAAGTACCTTCAATGACATGAGGAAATTATTAATATCTAAACAAATTACAAACAAGTTAAAAATGAGAATTATAAAATGCTACATCTATTCCATATTAATGTATGGCTCAGAAACATGGACACTAAATAAACAATTAGAAGACAAAATTGATGCCTTTGAGATGTGGGTATATAGAAGAATAGGGAGAACATCATGGAAAGAGAAGAAAACAAATAAAGAGGTGCTAAAAACACTTAATATGAAGAAAGAACTACTAAGAGAAATAAAGATCAGGCAAATAAAATACTTTGGACACATTAAAAGACATGACACCCTATTGAAGACCTTACTTGAGGGTAAAGTCAAAGGGAAGCAAGCAAGAGGTAGGCAGAGATACAAGTGGGAGAGTAACATTACACGATGGACAGGTTACAGTCTAGCAGAGTGCACCACCAAGACAAGAGACAGGAGATGTTGGAGATACGTTGCAGCCAACCTTCGTTGCGGAGACGGCACTTGATGATGATGATGAATTATATTATGCGTACTGCCTGTATTCAAGTAATATTATTCAGAAATACAATAGTGCTGTGGTAGTAATTAATCCTACTGGCATTAGCTCGCGAGTTCATTCTGGTCTCCACCACACCAATTGCTAATTGACTGCCATTTCAAGCACATGTGCTATGTGTTTTGTCTCAACTGCCTTTTTATATAGAGTATACTCCCACAATGCATTTACATTTTTAGCTGTTGGGAATGGTGCTGCATTTGCAGCTTTCATTTTCCTGTAGTCAGCATAAAAACCTTTCGTTTGCCATTCATTCTCTACCTCAAAGATACTATCGTCTACCAAAGATACCTCTTGATGGTGAGTTGCAGAAGGGCATACGTTCTCAAGGAGCTCAAAATAAGCGCTGCAAGGACTTGGTAAAGACCACACTGAAAGCCTTCGAAATAAATGAAGATACATTGGAAGACTTTGCATGAAATAGAGCTACGTCGCTACTGTAAAAAAAAAAAAAGGCACAGCACCACGTGAAAAGAGGAGAAATGCAGCAGTTCAACAGCAAAGGGTAGCTAGATTCAGAGGTAGTTCAAACACCCACTACAGTGGTTATCCTGGGACCGATCTGCGGCGTGGGGATCTGTCAACTAAAATGTAAACATAAACTAGTTTACGATTTTCGTGAAATCTATTCGTCTACCATGGCTATTTTTGGCATTTGACTCCAAATATATAAATACTGAAGCATGAGAATAATCAAAGACGGCATGAATGGGGTCAAACTTAATTTAGCGAACAGGTCTTCCACGAGCCTAGTCATATCCGAACTGTCCAAGGACATTTGTGGCCAGAATAGGGCGTATAAGCCATCCAGGAGCAGCTCATAGTCAATGACATAGTTCTTAACTGAATTTCAACAGTGGATGTAACAAATGGTCATCACTTGTGATGGACAAACAAAAAAGAAACCTCTGTTGTGCTTCAGCGTATACTCTTTGAGATCTAAAAATAAGAGACAAAACACTTACAGGTCTACCCCATAGTGCTATTGCATTGGTTCAAGAATAAAGGTTTTTTAAAACCAAACCAAGTTAATAGAAATCATGAATATACATACAATTGAAAGATACACTGCCAAAGACAGACGCATCGGGTATTTGGCCAAATAAAACAACACAGCGCATTACCATTCTCTGGACTACATTCTTTTGGATAGCTAGTAGGACTTCAAGAGTCCTGCTTCAAGAGAGATACAGCGGGAGTCTTAGAATGAATGATGAAGAAGAAGAAAGATACAGAACATCCATATATCTGACATTCATGAGGTTCCTGCTCACAAATAATTGTATTTCTCGCTGATTGTTAACTTTATCTCCCCTATTTATCCCAGTATTGATCGTTGTAACAATACCCATCAGTATGGATACTCATTTTCTCTTCAGCGTTACAAGCTATTCATATTATTATTTCTGTTGTTGATTTAATTTATTTTATAGCTTCAGATAATAATCTGAGTTCTGTTACTTGAATACTTCTAGACTGAAGCAAGATCAGTATTGTTGGAGTCTCACATGCACTGCATATTCTGCTAGTTCTCTTTCTGTCCAGTTGCACTACATCAATAAGCTGTTCACCATATTTCATTATTCATGCCCTCACACACGTTATTACCATGTTATTTCTTTGTGGTAATAAATTTCATCGGATGGACAATGTTCAAATGTTAATTGCATGAATGTATAGAGAGTACTTTGAATAATTTAAAACATGATGTTATTGATTGATATCCAAACCAGTTTCATGTTGCATTCAATCTCAAAGTATTAAGCTATAACAGTGCCTTATCTATCTATCACAGTTTATATTGTATCCAATTACTGGACATCAACTAGACTCATTAAGGTATTTCTTGTATCATTGATTTCATTATAAATTATCTTATAATATAAATGTCATGTTTTTTTAGAAACTATTTTATGTTAACAATTATTATGGAAATGTTATGATTTTTTTGTAAAGATGTTTTTGATTTTTATCAACTGGATACACTTGGTGATTGTATGGATATCTTTTTGTTTTGTAATGTAATAATTTGTTTTTCTAACATTGAAATTCAAAGAAATGTTTTTGATCTCTTGATGCTAGAATGAGTCAAGTTTCTTGTAAGTTTCCCTGTTAACTTCTACTTGTTTCATTTGTATTATTTTAACAAAGGGCTTAGTATATTTGGAGGATTGACTTCATTGTATTCTGGTTTCCCTATATGCATTTCACCCCTCTTGCTGAAATGGTATGCAGCCTTCCAAAAGTACCACTCATAGAACATAACCACACCTTTCACCTGCTTAATGGCCTCACACTGTGCCATTTACCTGGGCTGATCTACCTATTCATTGCTTTTCATTAGCTGACATCACAAAGTATATGCAAATTAACTAATGATCAGCCAAAATTTAGAAAGGAATTCCACTGTACAAGATAGTGAAAACAAATGTAAATGTCGAGATAAAAGAAACTTTTTTCTGTAGAGAAACCAGGATTGAAATAATAGTTTGAATTCTAAGATAAATTATGAAAATTACTAAAATAGTATTTATACATAAAAAGGCATATATAGAAAATTGTAATGGTCATAGTTATTAACAAAGAAACAAACAATCTTCAGTGGGAGATGCAACTAGATCTAATCTAATAGGCATGTTTTCTTTTTGTGTTCGTTTTTTAGTTGCAGTAAAACAACACTTGAGTAGCTCTTCTTGTTTCATTCACTGATGAATTATTTTATTCAGCCATGAACTTTGTACATGTTATTTTTTATCAGGTTTATACAATTTCTGCACTGCTCAACCCAACATCTTCATTTTCAGCATGCTATTTTTGGGACCGGATACACCTTCCAAATCAAATGGTTTGGGTATGTGACAAAGTTATCACTAGACATCTCTCAAAAAGCAATATTGCAATAATCATTAAATGTAGTTGTTTGATCAAAGGCCATTCAACCAAACAGTGGACCACAGAAGCACTGAACACCACTGTGCACGAGACATATATAAAGGCCAATTTGGAGATCTTTTCCTGTCCTGAAACTTTCAGGCATACTAAACAGTAATGAATGAAAAGATAAACCTTTTCTCTTTGATCACAATTAGCGTAGTCAAACTAGAGTAACTCGGCACATATTTCAACTTAGCAGTAGACTAGGGTTTTAGTCAGCTCAAGCTCATTGCATGCACTGTAACTCTTAAAGACCGTAATTGTTTTTACCAGTTTTGTCGTAATTATTTTTCCTGATGCATCTTTTCAAAGTGAAACTTTTTTGTGATTACACAATGTCCATAAATGTATCAATACATGAAACAAGACAAATGAGTATACAATTATATTTGGATAAATGAGTATTAGTATTCTTAATGATAAAGAAATATGATTAATTTTGCATGAATTTTTGTATTAAAAAATATAGATTTCAAAATTAAAACTACTCACCAACTTGTACACAAAGACTAAACATATTCCTGAGTGCTCCAATACCCATAAGAATAATAGTACTTCATTTTCAAACAGTAGAAACAAGTATCAACTTCCTTGTATTGTGTATTTTTTTAACAGCACATTCACCGAAATAATTGTTAAAAAATATCTTTTGTCCATGCCATCTTATTTTCAAAGCTAGATTATTTCTCCTAAAAAATAGTTCTGCTATTTCGTCACATTAATTGATGATTCATAGAGTATACACATTATCCCCAATTAATTTCCAATAGAAGTCTCATCCAGACAAAATATTGACAGCATATTTCAGAAAACAAAGAGAAGAATCTGTGTTATCAAGGTTTCTCTTTCTGCAGCTTCAGACACTAGTGTTATGTCATTGATTATGGCTTCAATCTGCCCACATGTACTAAAGATATGCACTCACGTGGGAGTCAGGTTATGAAGTTTACTGAATGACGACTGACACACTATCACTGTCGGATGCAGCATCGGACAGTGATAGTGTGTCAGTCGTCATTCAGTAAACTTCATTACCTGTTTCCCACATGAGTATTATTTTCATACAGTTTTACTAGCAGTATCACCTTTTACTAAAGATATGCCCATCACAGCCATGAGATTCTTGTTAGATTTCCCCAGCATTAAGTTATGGCATTATGTGGTGCAAGCAAGGCCATACCTTAATATAGCCAAAAATGCCCATACGTCTTCACCAAAATTTAGATGAGACAAACAATCAAATGCGGAAAGTCTTGGATGGCAGAAGCAGACATGTTGCTCTTGTGAATTGGAAGATGTAGGGAAGGGCAGTGAATGGGCAGATGAAAGTTATGTTAGAGCAGACTCCTGTGCGGGCATTGCTGAGGTTGATGGCACAGTATTGAAGAGAGATTGGACTGGCCATTGATTTACTACACAGTAAAGAAGACTGTTGGAGATGATAATGTGCACATACAAAGAATGGCAGAAATGGGGATAACCAGGGGTGAGGGGAGAAAGTGCGTCATCTCTGGAAAGTTACGAAGACCACATAATCAATATCTGACTATGGCTTTGGGTCTGTATACTCTTGGATGACTGCTGGAACAGAGAGCGGAACACTTATGTAATTGTCCTATGTGCCATGATGCTAGTTTCTAAGGAAGAATCAAAGACATCCTGGATTGTTTTATTGATAAAAATAACTACCATTTAAACAACCGATTTACTAAATGTTCACTTGACATTTACTAAATGTTCACTTGACATTATAAATGCTAGAATAAACAAATGAATAATGTTATAATTTATACATCTCCTCCTTCTCCCCCCCCCCCCAACTTCCATATAAAACAACACAAATCTGTACCCATTGCAGAAGTAGAATATTTGATAAGTAAATAACAGTGATTTCAGAAAAAAACTATATACATTACTAAATACCAAAATATATACATGCAATTTTCTAACATACAAATGGTTCCAACATTGTTTTCATGTTTTCAGATAGACCAGCCATATGCTGTCAACATGTTTTCGCTCTTCATTAAGAGTTACTCTTTTGTGAGTGTTGTAAATTATTCTGGAGATGTCTATAGTATAGTGGCTTCTGTTTTGTGTCTGCAAGGTTACAAGTTTGAAATTGGGCCACAATGTCTTGTTTACAAATGAACTTTATTTTAGATCTAGATCATGGCTTGAGCTGCAGAGTTGTGTGATCTGTTCATTATTCTTGGCAGGCAGCATAATGCTATGTTGATAGAGACAGATAATATGGGACACCTGAGTATAATGAAGTCCATCCTCTACATTTTCTGAATCATTTTTTCTCTCTGAAATTGTGTTTAGCAAATTAATCAGTATCAAAATGTAATTGTACAACGCACATGTACACCATTATAGTTATAAAATGAGTCATAGCTATATGTTGCATTATAATTAGTGAATATATTGACAAGCTATGTATGTTTGCATAATGTAGTAACCTTACACAGAATAGCTATAAAAAGGACAAGATATTAGTGTTTCACAGATTCCTCTTGCACATGTTAGGAAATTCCAGGCAGGAATAGGAATCATTAGCCACAGTCGATATACCAGTCATCATCTCCATCCCAGCTCAGATTAGTCTTCGTTGACTCGGGAAAACAACAAAACAGAATAGCTAAGCTAGGATATAATATTTTATCAAGAGAATGACATGACCGGTTAATGTAGCTTATAAAGTTTCCGGTTCTCATATGTTTCACCACAAGTTTGAACCATTTTGTTTCTCTAATCAATGTTCTGGCAGATATTGTTACAACTTCTTGCACTGTATATGTTTTTGTTTGTTATACTCAAGACTTATTTGCAATATTAGGTTCTGGTGATTCAAGACGAAGTCTGTACCTGACCTGACACTTTATTCTTTTGAGTATCTTGTTGTAAAATATTGTGTTTATTGTATGTAAATAGTTAACTTGTCGCAAGTTGTGTTGCCTGTGTCAACAGTTTTTCTTGCATATCACTTACCTTCCAGCCTTATTTGGTGTGCTTGTTTGATTTGTCAATGGGGACTGATCTTGTACATGCAGAGCACCATTTTACATTTTTTATCGTGCATTTTTGGTGATTGAACTCTTTATGGTGTTGTTATGATGTAGGCTAGTTGACCTTTTTTTGTGTGGTGTCGGTACAGCAGACTTTTTTTGAGGTGGTATTGTTATGGTACAAATTAAAGTCGACATTCTGTTGTCTTGTTATGGTGCAGACAAATATGAATTACGTAACATTCGCCTGCAAGCCGGATTATTCTATGACAATTGCGTAATTTTATATAAATTACTGACTCGTGTTCGTGCTGGATCTCCTCTGCATATTACATTATTTGGTTATTTCATAACCAAACTATGTTCATAAATATCATCTGTTAAAATTAAATAAAACATATTAATATCGTTTGTTAAAATAAGATAAATACTTATATTTCACTAACTTTCTCGATCCAATATCGATCAGATCCAAGAAAATTCCTTTAACACAAATGACGATTTAGGCCCCCATAATTCATTGCAGCAGTTCTAGGCCAAATGTTGATGTCATTTCAAAAAATTGCTTAGCGTCTGTTGCAACTCTGTGACCACTGCGTTAAGAGGATTACACCCGGAAGTGTGTGTATTTACGCTGATGGTGTGGTGTAGGTTAGACAGCTGACTTTTTTGGGAGTGATATTGTTATGGTGTAGACTAGACTAACGTGTTTTGGTGATGTTATTTTGCAGGCTAGACAGTTGACACTTTTTGTGGTTATCGTTATGGTGCAGACTAAATAGATATTTTTTATAGCATTGTTATAGTAAATGTTATGATGAAATAAAATGTAAACGCTAAGCAACTACCATAAAATGTTAAAGTATTGGTATAGTTTGTTTCCAAATTAATATTCAAATCGAGCAAACATATTTTTTAAATAGTATAAGTTATGCAGATAATGATGTAAGTTAGACATTCCTGTTATGTTTTTATTTTTAAACTAATGATTATACTTGCCAGATTGCACATATTATCTTTAAAAACCACGCAGTGTTCACATTTTCCTCTCTATATTGAACTTGAATGGTTTCTTTACACACCTAGAATTAAAAAAAGGACAAAACTATCTTGTCATTATTTTGTATGTTAACTGAATTATGGAGATTAGTAGAAGATAGTGCAGACTATTTACTTCACAAATCTCTGTAAGCAATGCTTATTATTTGTGTACTGCATGCTAATTTCAGTTTAGGGGAGGATATTTTGAGACATAGAGAATAGAGTTTTTGTTTGTAATCAGCTGAAAATTGTTGCCTTCTAGATATCAACACATATAACATAATTCAAAGACAAGCAGCCACTTTCACAAATGATGTTTCATTTGTAAAATGTAAATTCATTTAAGTATAATATACTTCTTTATATTGTGGGAACAAGAAAATAAAGCACCTTGGTGAGCATTGAATGAATCTTTCAACATTTCATCTTCAGTTGTAACACGTAAGAGCCTATCTTATAAAACCTGAGATGGAGTTGCTGCACAATAGCGAGTTCTGAATAAACTATAACTCAAAACTACAAGCCAACAGAAATACAAATAAATGCGGTTGGGATTTTGTTGCCGACAGAAACAGCTTGAAGTTGTTGAGAGATCATCTGCATATTCCACTATCACTTTGAGTATGAGGATGGAGGTAGAGGGAGTTGCAGCAGCACTAAGTTGGTTGATAACTAATACATGGTAATACTTGGTGACACTTGGTAATACTCACACTCTCAAAGCATGCTGTCAAGATAGAAAAGAACATGTAGAGAGAGGAATGGGTTGCATTATTGAACTGCTCAATTGTACAGAACATTACATGGATATAGTGCACTGGTCATGCTGGTGAAGGAAACGAAAGAGTTGACTAATTCGCAGGAAATGCTGCGATTGACGGCGCAGTACTGAGAAGAGATAAAGCTGACTCAATTAAAGCAGCCATAAAATCATTGCAAAATGGAGATGTTGACAATGAGACTGAAAACGTGCACATACAAAAAAAAGGACAGAAGTGGAAGTGATTAGAGGTGAGAAGAAAATGTACATGATCTCTCTTTTTTTAGAAAGACTGAAGATCACGTAATCAACACCGAAGTGAGACTACACAGTCTACATACACTCAAATAGCTGCTGGAATGGAAAGTGGAGCACTTATGGGAATGTCCTGTGTGCTATGATGCTAGTTTATAATCTTCTTCTTCGGCGTTCATTCTCAAACTCCCGCTGGATTTCTCTTGTAGCAGGACCATGGTCATATTATATTTCCAGCAGGATATAGTCCAGAGAATGGAAATGCATTGTACCACTGTTTTATTTGCTCCAATGGTCCGACACATCCGTGTTCTGCGAATGTTTCTAATCAAGAATCAATCTTGTTGATGACATTAAAGATATTTTCCTGGATGTTATGATTTCAAGACAAACATTCTATCCTCATTTCACCAGTGATATTTCATTTGTGAATAAATGAAAATAGAAAAACAGCTGGCTTCAATATTTCAGATGAGTTATCTAAAGTTGCTATTTGTATATATATATTCTTTGTCTTCAGCCAACTCTCTTGCCTGTGCGTTTGAGGGTGAGGGCTCAGAAATGAAACAAAGATTCATCAAACACATAACCTCTCTTGGTCATAGGGGTACCACTTTCAAAATATCAACACAAAAAACCTGCCAAGTCTCTGTTCTCAATTCCTTGCTTGAATGTGAAGAAACTTAATCTTGTCCAGTATTTAATATTACCAATCCATACTTTCTTTTGTCCTTCTCTCACCCTCAACTGTTCCAATAGAATAATAAAAGCCTATGTGTGACGTCTTTGCATGTAAGAGGTGAACTAAGAAGGATTAGCTGTGGAAGTTGCTACCTCATCGTGTTGAACAAGTACCATACAGGAATGTCTTTTATAGGCAATGATCTGGCATATGTTCCACATGAAGGTACATGATCTGTCCAACAAATCTGTTACTGAATTAGAATGATGTCAATGCTAGAAATACCATCTCTATCAAGAATGGTATCTAGAATCGTATATTAACAACTGATGTTCATCACCTTTCTGAGATAAGTTGTGTGAAGTGATTAAGCTTCCTCATGTGTTGTCTATGTATAGTTTACTTTTCACCAGTATATAACAGCACTGGAAGTAGTTATGCTCTGTAAACCTTCAACTCAAGTCTGTAAGCTAATACCAGTTCTATGTGATAGATTTGCATAAAGTCTGTATTGTTTTTGCTGTATGCAGTGTAGGGAAAGCAATGACATAAGATTACTACTATATATGCCTTGTAGAGAATCTGAATTACATACCATAGTAAAGCATGGAGTTGTACAAATCTTACTTTTATAAATCTAGAACAACTTAAATATGATTGGTAAAATAAAAACTAAAATGCTAGACAAACCGTATACAAATAAGGGCATGGAAAATAATAAATACATGTGGGATTCACTTCATTCTTATACTTTAGTTGTCTAATTCAAGTGAACGAAAGAAGATGTTACCTAATGTAGATCATTTATTTGTATTCTATTATAGTGAAATCTCTCTACAGCGCATCCTTTTATAACAAATTTCCCTATTTAACCACACTTATCAAAATCCTCAATTATATTTATCCTTTATTGTTTGTACTGTTTATAGTGAATTTATGTTATTACGCTCACATCTTCAGTCCATAGCAAATTGCACTGTAAATGTATTAGAACTGTAAGTTAGATATGATTTAGAAGATAGCAGATGTGATTCTATCCTGGTCTGTTCAGCTGACACCAATTTGACTCACTACTTGAGCCAATATGTTTACTAACTCAGCCAACTACTTAAATGTGCTGCTGTTGGATATATGTAACAGGAAGAACTGCAGAAAAACTTAATTGGACAGGTGAAAAGTAAACACAAAGGGTAATGACATTGTGTGAATTAATGGGACAACACAGGAAGATATAGAGAAAATCAATAGTATGTACTAGCTGTAGCAAAACTGAAATCCAACAGATGAGACTTGAAACATAATAAAGTTATGCTGATCACTGGTAAGGCACATAATAACACACACAAATTGACATTTCAACCAGAAGACATCAAGAATGCATTCACAACATATGATGATGAGTAAGAATGGCACTATTCATATGGCAGAGCTAAATATAGATAGACCTTGGAAGAGTAAAAACTAGGTCATAGTAAAACAATACAATAGTGTCCTTGATAAAGGCCATATAGTCAAAATATTGATTTGTGTGTGATCCTGGTGATTAGTAAAACTTCATTGCCTTGTTCCATGTAAGATACACATAAGATCTGATTTATGTGTGTTTGTGCTCCTGTGTGATAGACAGAACTTCATTACTCTATAGATATATCTATACTAAATCATTCAGCCATTAAAACTTTATTGACCAGCAATTTAGAGTGTTCTTTTCTACCATTACCAATGGTCAACTTTGAGACATTGATAGTGCAGTATTTAAAAATTTATATAAACACAACCTAGAGCTTTGAAGCTTTCTATGGAATAATGAATGCGTTTTCCAGATGAAGTTGAAAGCTCCAGAGTTATTTCAAGAGCAAAATCCTACCTTTAAGAATTTCAGAATTTCCAAGAATAATACTCATAAACAACATAGAGAGACTGGTATATTTCGTGGATGTCAACATTTTTTAATGACATATTATTCCGAATGAGCTAGTCTTAATAATACTATCACTTCAGTTGCTAAATTTCTGAAGTATCTATGGTTTTAACTTGAAGTTGGTCATCTATCTATTGTCTTTTCTATGCTTTTGCTGTGAGGTGTCACAGGATTGACTGACAATCGGTTTTCAGGCTATGGCATGTTTGGTCTCTTGATATGCAGTAATACTGTGTCATGTCAGAATGTTGGTAACTCCTTCAATCCTCCTTCTTGGTCTTCCTCTGTATCTTGCGGTTTATATTTTAATGTTGGTTGCTCTTGCCGCTGGCCAATAAGAGTTCATTCTTATTAGTAGCCTAACCATTTCTGTCTCTTATTTTTCAATATATTTTACCACTACTGTTATTGATCAAGGATGATATTACCACAGGCCCAACAAACTGGTAGGGAATTTGAGTGTTCACAGATATCTACTCTAGATATTAAGTTAGTCATCAAGTATAATGGAAATTCAACGACTAATATTGGTCATTATGGTGTTAAATGACCAACCAACTATAAGCACATGTATTATACAGTGGAATCTCGTTAGAACGAAATTGTCGGGATGGACAAAAATATGGATGTGATAACTGAATTTCATTATATATAATTATGGATAATTGTTTATTAACATGTGTTATGTCCTTTATGCAAGTTTTACATGCCAAAATCATTGTGTGTCAACGCCAGAGATGTGTACAGTCACTTGTGGGAAGGTGAAATAATTTTTTTGGGCATATCCTTTATGACCTTCATTGTGATATCTAATGCAATCTCTACACATTTTCAATCTTAGTGATGAGAAGGGAGAGGTATAGGTTTTTTTATTTATTTTTAAGTGATGGGAAGGGAGAGATATTATTTTGGTATCAAGACTTAATCATTGTGGTTTTTTTTTTAAAGGAATGGGAGATGTATTGTTTCGGTGTTTACCAGTTTTTTTTTTAGGTACATGGCAAGTGGGAGTGGTTGTTTTGTTATAGGCATTTGACTGTCAGGAATTACTCAGTGACCACCGATAAATATAAGACCTGATAGCTTCAGTTGTGTCGCTTTAGAAGGTGGTTGTTTTGTTATAGGCATTTGACTATTTCATGAATTGCTGAGTGACCATTGACAAATATAAGCCTCAATAGCTTCAAATATGTGACTTTTAGAAGGATGGTCACTATTAGTTAAAGGAGTCCTCATCTACCATGTTCACTGAGAAGCATTGTCTCATTCCAGATGCACTGAATCTAGTCTCTTGACAATAGTGTGTTGACTTGTTTAGAGTCATCGTTCTAAAATCACACAAATGTTAGTTTTCTTGGGTTTATCATTGGTCACTTATTGTATACTTTGAATTGACAGCCAATGAAAACCATGGGAAAAGCCAAGTCACTTTAGAAGAATGAGTTCACAGGACGGTATTGGAGCGAATTGGTAAAAGTTAACTTAATCTAAGGACATCTAATGAAAAACAAGGTCACCCGCCTAAAACACACACACCGTATTATTTTCAGTGCTTTGGGTTGTCGCTAACTAGTGATTTATCAATTTCCCTCTCATGCATCAACTGCATATTAGAATACTGTAAACTATGATCTGCAATACATCTGTACTGAATAAGTATTTGTACAAACACAGGTAGCTGGTGAACAGAATTATGTGCATGTAAAAAGTTCAGAGCATGTACTTTTTTGTCAGAATTTTTTTTTTTAAATAGCGCACTACACATGAATGTGTGGGTTTAACTAAATGTTTTTTTAATGTAGAGGGGGATTTTGAAGTGTTGTTTGAAATTGTCATAAGGGATTCCACTGTATTATACCACGTGCTGCTTGAAGTACATGAACTTTCTGTCCCTAATACCCGTTAAAATGTTAATGTTAAGATTTTTCTGTGCCATGGAAGGATTAAACTGTCCAGTGTTATTCTTTGATTCCTCCCAACCTCTGAATTCATTTTTGTCTGCTCAAATCCACATCCCCTCTTACCACTTTGTATGAAAAAGTGCTTTTATGTGTTGCATATAGCAGCAAATAGGACAAGAAATTAGAAAAACTGTTTGGAATAACTTCTGTGGTCAAATATATTGAAAAACAGAGACTAAAATAGTTCTGCCAATAATGAGAATGAACTCATATTGGCCATCAATAACAGTATACAACACGAGAATGAAAATACCAAGTCAGAGTGAAAGTTACGGACATATTTTTTACATCATAATATTACTGCATATCAAGCAACCAAATGTGCCATAGCCCAAATATCGATTGTCATTCAATCCTGCAGAGAAAAGACAATAGATATAGATCTCAGCATTCTTAAGTTGATCCATTGTAGGGATTTTTAAACACACTGTAAAACAACATTTGTATTGTACGTCATCACTTTTCACAAGGTTCAGGTGTGTGTATACGCACATATTTTGGTGACCAAGGTATGATGTGTTCAGTATCACATCCACTTCTTTGCTTTACCAGATTGTATCTGGTACCCATTTTCTGAGACTGGGTCAAATTTGTATGGGGGTCTGATACTAGATTCACTTCAGTATGACTAACAGTGAAGAATTAACAACCCATAAAAATTGTACATAGATAATGTATGAATGAGAAGTGAACTTTAGGTGCCTCATTTGCAATTGTTGGTTTTTGGGACAGGCTATAAAAACTGACCAGTAAGAGGCACATATATGTATGTGACACCTTGTCTGTAAGTGAAACTTATATTGACATTTGAATAGACCCGTGAATTTTGTAGACGCTAGTCTGTGACACATCTTTTATGCTGGTCAAAAAATTAAATTAAAAGTAGCAATTCAACAGTGAGTCTTTAGATTTAATGACGGTAGTTAATAAATACACATGCTGCAATTCTCTGCTTTTATCAATGTTTAAAACTTGTAATAAATTGTGTTCAATTTAAAAATATATAAATAATCTAGTCTTTTTATTTCTTAAATCACATAACAGCTTATGTTAAACCAGAGCTTTTTTAAAGCAGAAAATCAGATTTACATGTTTCTTTTTTGAAATGCTTTAAATTCGTAGGCTTATTATGTCATATATTCTGAGTATGTTTAACTTGTTTCTATAGATGATAGTATTTCTATTTTTAGACAGCAAAACATGAATTATACAGTTGTATAGAAGGAGGGCTATGATTTTGGTATATAATTAATTATTTATGAATATTCAAGATGTTGTTCAGATTGGTGCTTGTGGGATGCATTTCTTTGAGTGACACTACAGTTAAATACTTAATGTTGTATGATACCTGTATATAACTCACACATTTACCAATACTCTGCAATTTGTAAATATAACAGTTTCAAAATTCATGTATTTATAAGCTAGTTCTCTTTTTATTGCTATTTTTGTGTGGGTATGGTGCAGTGGGAATGGTGTTCTTTTCAGTGAAGCTATGTGATTCACATTTTTCCAACTCAGTCATTCATCAGAACTAGGAAGTATGCATTTTGTGGTCTCTTCATTAAAACTTGAGTGGAAACAGCTCAGAATCAAATCACAAGAAGATGTGTTGGATTACCCATGTGTATTTGGGGGTTGGGGGACATCTGTAATCTGAGTTTAAATATCGATATTGAGAAAAAAATAAAGTTGCGTAGTGATAGCTTTTCGAATGTGGTTTCCATGATTGAGGAAATTTGACATGAACAGGACCATGTACCTGCAAACAATAACAAAATTGTATTTAAACGGCAAACTATGGTAATTATCAGAATTCTACCTTTTCTAGATGGAGCATCTATGGATCTGCATTGAGTAACATTTCTCCATAAAGCACTTCACAGTCAAAAGAGATTGGTTTTTTCCCAGACCATACTACTACATGTGTACTACATATACTGCATGCTGGCTTACAGAAAGGAAAATCAGTCAATGGGGCTGAATATTGGAAAATAACACCAACGATGTTTCACTGTTATCATAAATTCAAGCATGTTGCCTAAGAAAAATTCATTAAAAATGTTTGCAGATTAAAGAAATTAATGTCTACTTTTTCACTGACAGAAGTCACCAAAACTGTAATGTTTCTGGTCCCCAGAAAGGAAGACAATATGGGTCAACCAAAGACTGGTTGGCAGAGATGTGGGAAGTCAGAACCACAAAACATTCATGGTTAAAAAAGTTCAAAATACGTTAGAGGATTGACAGTGTACTTCGGTTACCCAATCTCTCTCAACGAGCGGCACACTGCCTACAGAGAGCACCACTCATAGCACACAGCTGTGTAGCTTCAATCGATATTTGTCCAGGGTATTCTGAAAAAATCAACCTTATAAAGACGCCGCAAGTGAGATTTGAACCCACAACCTCTTGAACAGCTTAACCGCTACGCCATGGTCACAGTACACTTGACAAAGAGTGATTGCAGGTTGACATAAGTTTGGTTGCTGTTGAACATGATCGCTAGGTATGATGATAATTGTTTCATTAGTCTCTGTCATGAATGAAAACTGACCACCTAAGGTATCTAACATTTCATACCCTTAATATACATGATGTAATACACCTACCAGTACTCACAAATAAACATACTTGTAAGTTAACGTGGCAGCTATTATAGTCATTGAGACAATTCCTGTTGTTTGGAGTCTGCATGATCTCATGTATTAACACAGTTATGCCTCTTAGAGTTATATTTATTCATGTGGTAACCTCCCTCACAATATGTACTTTCCAGTTGCTTTTTTTTTTGCTCACTCTTGCGATCTCTACAATTCTAACTCAGCTTTGTATATAGCGTATATATATATATATATATATATATATATATATATATATATATATATATATAAATATAACATGACCGGAATGGCCAGAGCATACTGATATTGCTTGTATTTAAGACTTCATTGAAACATATATCGCACCATGTTAAACAGAATTGTCTTTAAGTAAACACTATAAAACGTGTTGAAGCAACGAGAATTTTGCTTGTTAATTGTTTCTCTGCCAACTGGCTTCCTTCATAAACAGATCATCTGTAGCTTTGGTTTTTTTTTAGCAAGTCAAATTAATAGATGGAGTCATACTGTATGCACTTTTCTGTTTTACTTTGCAAATGCTGTTTTCAGTAATATGATTTGAGGTGGTTGAGTTTGTATTTAACACTTTTCGCTGCCACATCTTTTTGTCAAGTCTTGCCTGCTGACATGCGAATGTTTGTGTATGACAGTTTTAAGAAATCATTAAAAGCAATAAAGCTGGGACTGAAACATTTAGATGTTTAAAAAATGTTTATCTCAAGCTTTCATTAAAAAATGATTAGTGTGCGTTTTATTTGAATCAGTCAAATTTTATGTCCATTTTATCGCTATTGTTGTTTTTAAAAAAAGGCAGAATATTAGTCCGTTTGAACCTGGATAGCATCATCATCTGCAGCACAAATTTGAAGTATTGATTAGAAAAAAACAACCCAACAAAATATTTAAATCTCTGATTATCTGCACTAAATTGATCCAATCACAGGTGCAGTCACATTGGAATAACATAAGAGACTGGAAGTACAGCACAGAATACCAGTGTCGAGCCAGCAAAACTCTCAGCATAAAAAAATGTCATATGCACCAAAAGTCATTAGCGAAAGGGATTTTGTGCTTTCACAACGTCAGCAAAAGTGTTTAACTTCATAATGAGTATAAGGTTGAGTATGTATTGATACTTCATAATGAAGTATTGTTACTAAGCTTCTCTGTGGTAGTGACATGGGAAAAATTCAAGTACACACAGTAAAGCATGGGTAATACATAGTTAAACAGAATAGAATAGATGATTTGGATTTCTGAAGAGGTAAGGTATGTTCATTTATGAATTAATGAGATAAAAAGGTATTTCCATCTCCAGAGAACTCTTCTACCCCTGAAATATGAGATACAGCGTATAGATAGATACAGTTGTATTTTTACAAATCATTCGTATTGAATTGCCTAACCATAGGTTGACTAAAAACTACCTGTGTTGTCCAAAGTACACACTCAGTAGGGGTGGCATTATTCCTTGATCTGCATAGAACATGATTCTTTGTATTCATTTCCTAGTGATTAGGTAGACCAAATGAGCATATATGCACACAAATAACACCAGTCACCAGCAGAAATCATACCAGAGTTGCTTGGTCACAGAGTGAGTGACTTCACCACTAAACTGCTATGATTCCTTGAAACAGCATATCTAGTTTGAACAAAATGTGATTACAGTGAAATCCCCCATATACATCCTTTTATAACAAATCATCGAATTGATCTGCTTGACACTTTAAAATATTCAATTATATTTATTTATTCTTTATACTGCATATAGCAAATTTATTGTTACATAAATATTTAATCGGTCCGGACCAGTTGTTATAATGGTATTTGACTGCATCAAGTACAGGGGCACACAAAAATAAATTAAATAAATCCTAAAAAAAGCACTTCACTTATGATCCATGTAGTGTGGCATTGGTTACCATGTCTGTCCAGAGTCTTGTGTTTTGCATGCGGTCAATCATTTCTAATACCAATATTCTCTCATGCCACAATGTCTAGCATCACTTTTGGTCTTCCCCTCTTGTTCTTTAATGTGTCTTGTGATGATGTGTTCCATCTTTCTGATGATGTGTCCAACAAATGTGGACTCTCTTTCTGATGATGTGTCCAACAAATGTGGACTCTCTTTCTGATGATGTGTCCAACAAATGTGGACTCTCTTTCTGATGATGTGTCCAACAAATGTGGACTCTTTCTGATGATGTGTCCAACAAATGTGGACTCCTTTTCTGATGATGTGTCCAACAAATGTGGACTCTCTTTCTGATGCGATTGAGCAGCTCTTTTTGAATTAATTTCTTTCCTGAGATCTTTAGTAAACTTTTTACCTGTCCATGGTGTTTTAACATTTTTTGGTACAATGCCAAAATAAATCTATCTTCACACTTTTTATTTTTCAAAATTTGATATTTTGTAAGCCCAGAGGCTGATGCCATGACGATGCATATAGTAATTTTAAATTGACCAGACAAACCATTCAAAAATGTGATTTGACTGGCCATATTTTATCCACTCCTGATATAATCTAATATGAAACCAAGATCATCTGTAATATTAACGTAAGTTTAGACTGCAATTTCAACTGTTTTCCTCCCTTGTCTCTGAAACATTAATGCTATCAACCATATTTTTAGACATACACAAGGTCCCTGTTTGAATGAATAGTGCATAGATCTGCAACAGAAATTTGATCCAACAGGCAAAAAGTAAAAACACAAGTGTTAACGAAGTTGTGTGCACCACTAATGTCAAAATAAATTAAAGCAGTTCTCATAGGATTGAATCAATGTAGAAATAGTTGGAACAATGTTCTCATATGACTGAATTAATGTAGAAATAGATGGAACAATGTTCTCATATGACTGAATTAATGTAGAAATAGATGGAACAATGTTCTCATATGATTAAATTAATGTAGAAATAGATTTAACAATGTTCTCATATGATTGAATTAATGTAGAAATAGTTGGAACAATGTTCTCATATGATTGAATTAATATAAACATTGATTGAGCAATATTCTCATATGATTGAACTGTTGTGTAAAAATCATCTTTAAAAGTTCCTGCTAATGTTGTTGTCATTGTCTGATGAATTCATCATGTTTACAGCAGAGGTTGCCATTTTGTTGAACTGTTTCACTGACTGCAGCATACCATCACAGCTTATATTTGTAGCCAAGTTGTTTCCTTTTCGAGGAGAGGGAGATCCTCAACACTGTCATCACCATCGTGAAGCCATTCACCATATAAATAATGAACTATGCCTTTCTTAAAGTCTTCCATTTGGTCATGAGCACATTGGAAATCTTAGCCATTTCTCATTGTATTTTGTCTACATGTTTCAACACAGACAAGCACTTTTGTACACAATGTGCATTGTTCATTTAAAGTTGTTTCTCCCATGTTTGTTCTATTGTGGTTTATTTTTTCCTGCTTAAAATGGACTCTAAATAGATTCTAAAAATTTTCTAGAATTCATTGTAGTTAAATATTGAACTTTAGCATCATCCATGACTGCTAGTGATGTGACTACACAAACAGTACTGGTATGTACATTCACAATTATAGTTTATTATTAGCATCTTGCAATGACATTGGAAAAATAGTGTGTATAGTTATATTTAGATCAAGTGACAAATACAAGTCCTGGTGTAATAATTTATCAAGATTGTGCCATGTTGACATTTTTATGGCATTTTAAGAACTAGTTAAACTTTGCTTTCAGACCAAATGTGATACCAAACATACAGCCAGGAAATTAAAAGTTTGGTGAACAATTATTGTATTTGTTTACCTGTCACCCCTTTTAAATTCACCCAAAGCTGCTTTTAAGTTGATTACGTAGTTAAGTTGAGCATACAGGGACATTTGTTGTTTAACACAAAGTTCCTACTTTAAAATAAATTATTGTTTTTTTAAGTCTCATTAAAAAATAGCTCTGTTTTAAGACGTAAAAGGTGCTTTATCTGTTCCTATGTTTTTTGCAAGTCTTCTGCAATTAATTTATCTGTGGCAATTTGGATGTAGAAGCTATGATGACCAGACAGTGATTTTCTTGATGAGACTGAGAAACTTGCCCTAAACACAGATGCATAGCGAGATACACAAATTATGGAACATCTGACAGCATGTGAATAAACAACATAAAAAAGTATGAAATAATATTTCCTAATAATATTTGCGATAAAACAAGTGATTCCATGAGTATGTGTGATTCTAATGATTAGATCTATCACTTGATAACATTTCTCATTTTGTATGCATTACCTGACTAGATTAACTGTGTTGCTCTCATAGTTCTATAAACTAAATAAGTGTGGCTATACTACCTGCAATCAAACAAGTGTTCAAATGACAAGGATGTTTAGCTAAATCTTCAGCCTGCACCTTTCTTATATACTGATTATGACAAAAGACATCCTTGTCAGATTTCTAATTCTACCAAAGATGTATGATAATGTGTGCTTTATCTTTTTTTTTTAAAGACATTACTTTTCAATGTCTTTTATAACATAATTTCCCACCCCCTCAAGGTTATGCTAATTTTTTTACACAAAAATAAGAAATTTGTGTGAATGCACATTGTTACAAAGTTTTAGAAGAAATTGCAATTGTATACTCAGATTTAGTGTATATATGTAATTTGCATGGAAACATGGACCAACATTCATATAATCAATCAGTGGCAATAGTCACAGACTACAGCATGACTTGCTATAAATTTATATAACACACCACCCAGTAAAAATAACTGTATCTTTAGTACATAGAAAAATTAGATATAATTTACTGCATATAATTAATGAAAAGAGTGGCTGAGCAGTTAGGAAACTCTGTCATAAATGATAGTGAGTGGTAACAATTTTTTGTGTGCTATTCTTCCACTGGATCTCTCTTGTAGCAGGACTGGTCCTACATGGAATAGACTTCAGTTCAAGCATAGGTTCAGAGAATAGACTTTGCTTGTGGCAATGACCAGACACATTCAACTTTGTTAATGATAGCTAATATGTTCAGTGTTTTTACCAATTGCATCAACTGTGAACTATAGTTGTCATATCGTTAGTGGACCAGCCGTATGTTGCAATATGATTATAAGCATTACTCATACTGCACGCTGGTCATCAATCTCGATGCTAACCATGGTCAAACTTGCTAGACCTTTTCTCACTGTCAGTGTGTCACTATCAATTTGGCTACAGATGCCCACATAAAATAGTTTTAAAAAACCAACCGTCACATTGTGACTGTCCCGACCCACAAACTAGAATTACATTATGCAAAAGTAAAATAACTACTCGTTTTCCCTCGTAGAAACCAATGCTACTCACCAGGCACAGCAGAGGTCCGTATTTGCAAGACAGCTCAAATCATTTACAATGTTTTGATACTAAAAACAATTGGTTTTCTGTTATTGTTTCTAGACTTAATGTGAACATTTTGTGTATGATTATTTGTTTTCTGTTCTCTTATGCAGATTTTTGTCATTTTCTTATTTTATGCCTCATTGTATTAAGAAATTGCATGTGTTCTTTTTTTGTGTGCAATCGACTGTTGTGGCAGTCTTTACCATACACCTGTAAGCCATTAGCAATTTCTCACCTGTCTTTTTATCTGTACATTATGTTTCAATAAAAACATGAAATACACAAATAAAGGTAATTTTTCGTCAACCAGTTCTTAGTTTGATTTGGTTAAATTTTTGTGATGTTAGACAATTCTCTGTAGTTATGACTGTGTCCAGCACCAGTTCTGAAATAATTCTAAGCACAAGAAGACAGCTGAAAGCATGTAAAATAAGATGCCTAAGAAGCAAGAAATCATGTGAGGAATGAAGAGATTACAAGAATTGTAGGAGAAATTGTTGTTGTCAAATATATTGACAAACAGAGACTGAAATGATTCGTTCACATAATGAGAATGAACCCACAGTGGCTACCAGCAAGAGTATATAACATGAAAATGGAAACAGCAATAGGCATAGGAAGACTATGAAGAAGGTGGATTGAATGAGAGTTATCAACAGCCTGAGATGTCACAATGTTACTGCATACCAAGCGACCATATGTGCTATAGCCCAAAAAACCACTTGTCATTCAATCCTGCAATACCTTGCAGCAAAAACAGTGAAAATATGATAGATAGACAACACAGGATAGCTAATTTGGTACAGTACTAGTAGACGCCATCACGTTTAATTCTTTACCTTGTCCATGTTTGTAAATTTCATGATCATCATTTAATAATTGAAATATTTATTTAGGGTACGCATGTGGTTGGGTCTCACCAATGGCCCACTAGACAAACCACATATGCAACAGAAAACCATAGTAGATTACATGCCATTATATTGAGGCTCTCTTATGGAAGCTTTGTAGTATGTCATCTATATAGACCCCCTCTGAGTAGAAGGCTCCTTCAATAGACATTGCACTAAGCTGAAGTCTCCTGGGTATGAAAGAAAGCTAAGAAAAACCACCCCACTGCACATAGGAAGTAAGAGCTAATTGCTCACAATTCCTGGGGTTCTTAACCTTTAGCAAGCCAGATTAAAAAATACGTTACGTCTCCCTGCCACCGGATTCTTTTTTTGAAAATTTGCGTTATTGATGGTGACTGTTTTGAAAATGTGATAATTTTTCGGTTGTTAGAGATATTTAAATAATATTTGCACATATAAATAAAGAATTGAACTATGCATATATTGGTGTAATTTATGTACGTGTGTGTGTGATACCAGATGTATGAGAAAGTGGTAAAGACGTTTTTCACCAAAAAACATATTTTATAACAAATAAAGAGGAAATAAAATAAATAAAAAATAACTTACCTTACGTATCAAATTTTTTGGCAACACTGTAAACTAAATCACGCAAATCTGTTGTATTTATGTTCTTTCACTGCGAAATTATCAAAATATAGCCGGGGGAACTGTATAAAACATGTAGATTTGCAGTAAAATCGTTCTTTGAGCTTAGATCTAGAGTCATTTTTGGTGCCACTTCAACATATTCGATATCAAACGTCTACAAGTCTCCAAACCAACGCGACATTCTGTATATTCACTGCTGTGAAACTAAATAACTCAATAATTCATGATTCAAGCCACGATTCAATATTATTTTATTCAAAATACGATGAAAGAAAGGTCTATACAACCGTTCCACCATCATGGCATCGTACCGGTGTGCAGATGTGGCCAGATTAATTGCTCTTATACGTGTGCCTTCTAGCTAGCCATTTTCAACAACGATCATGTCAGATGTGGGGATGTACCGGCTTCGATTGCGCATGTCCCCAGCTATGTGCACGGGCGTGTAAATCTCACGATATCTCGTCGGATGGGGTGTGTCGCCTTTTTTTTTTGTCGACTGGTGTTAATATAGGCACGGTGAAGGTTCAACAATTTATTTAGGGTTGTGGTCAGAGTTTGTTATGTAAAACACCATTATCCTAACCCAAACCCTAAATAAATTAATATTTAAATCATTAAATGATGAACATGAACTTTACAAACATAGACAAGGGAAATAACTTTACTATGTGGTAACATCTAATAGTACCGTACCCACAATTCTAATATATATAGTATTCATCCTTCCATTTTTTTTTTCGTTCTCAAACTCCCATTGGATATGTTTTGTTTCTGGATGTTCCTACTAGATTCTAGAGAACAGAAATGTGCTGTGTCGCCCTTTTATTTGTGCCAATGGTTCGACTTCATGCCTTCTGGGTCACTTAGATGGGACAGCCGACTCCACCCCATAACCTCCTTAGTCACTCTTAAATAGAAGGTAACCAGTGTTGCTACTCATGGCTCAGTTTTGGGTCTGCAACACAATGGTAAATTTGTTATATCATATGATAGGATTTATTTTAAAATATAATAGATACTGAGCTGTGTCCTTTCCCCAAAGCAAACTCTTTTATTGAGTTATCTCCCCTTACTTTACAGTTTGACATTGGATGTACATTCATTGTTTGAGGTTCATAAGTATGTTTGATGATAATAACAAACTAAGAAGTCAATTATTTTATAGATACAAATGTAGATCTAGAGATGCAGTGGAGATAATAATATGCATGTTTTGTGGACAAGCTCTGAACTTTGAACTTGATATTTAATCTAAAAAAGAAAGATAAATCTATCACAACAAGGAAACTAATTTAAATCTACAATCAAAGGATTATTGCTTGCTGAAATATTATACAATCGAAAAGTTGTAACCACAAGACTATGATGAAGATACAATTAAAATACACAAGTTGATACAGTATGATATTTTATTAGTAAACTGAGCATTATTTTATCTGGGTATTTTTTAACAAACAATAGTGATAAAACAGATTCAGAATTGGGTACAGTTAATGCAGTCTTTCTTTCTTGTTACTTTTAGCATTACTTTATTAACAACCTGAAAATTCATATAATTTTTTTGGTTCTTGTTTCGAACCAGTGTCTCATTGCTTATTTTAGGATTAATCCTAAATAATTAAATATTCATTTTTTTATGGTTAGTGTTAGTTATACTTTAAGCCGAACTACATAATTTTATGTTTTACATAACTAACCCTAAATAAATTTATATTTAAATTAATAAATGATAGACATAAACTGATAAACATAACCAAGGGAAATAATCAAATTGGGATATATGGGGGGGGGAGGAGGAAGAGAAGAGACATGTTCCAAACCAGAACCCAATTTGTTTTCTTTTTTTACAATTGGCTATAAAACTGACATCATTTCACTCAGAGTAAACCCATCTTTTCTCTGTCTCCCCAGCAGATGTTGAAGTGTAAACATACCTATTTCGGTCAAATTATCTCATAGTTCGCATCTGATCACCCACATTATAATGATAGTTAAAATTGGATATATTAGTGGTACCTAAAAAATTCATCAACACTTGAATAGCATTGTCCTGTACAGAATATGGTTCAATTATTATACTGATGTTTCCAGTAATGGCTGGTGTAACATATTCCACCCTTCAGATGCCCAGTTCTCATCATGCCACATTGAATACCAAATTATCTCTTATCTGGAAGAGTGAACATATCTTTCACAATCATTGAATTAGTTTTCTGATACCTGTCTAACTGATGTTCATTCTCTTGATCCATCTATTCATCTTTCACTTCATTGTAGAGAACAGATCTTTTACAGACCATTTCCATCTTTTGCTCTTCGGTTATTCCTTTCAGTTCTTTCCATGTTTTATCCATCTCTTACTAATTTCTTATGCTCTCTTTACATGACAAGATTTTTTTCCTCACTCATCTGCATCAATAAATACAACAGCATCAATTTAATGTTTGCGTTAAAAATTCATAGTGTTATATATAATTTAATTTCATCTTTCTGTGATAGTTAACTGCTGGCTTCTGGTAATCTTGAGATCACAGTTAACACTTTTGCTGCCGTGGATGACAAAAATTGCAGAAACACCAAATTCCTTTCATTGCCATAGATGACTTGTCTGAGACACATTTTTGTGGGTAATTTTGCTAACCCAATACTGTTATTTCTCTGTGCGGTACTTCCCTTCTGTTAAAAATGTCATTCTGATATGACTGTGCTCTCACACAGATTGATTTAGTGTTGATAATCAGAGATTTGTGATGTCAATGCATTTTTTCAAATAAAAACTTCAAAATGGGTGACCTAGCTAATGATACCCAGGTTCAAAATATCTAGATTCATATTTTTAACAAGCTATAGTGATAAAACAGATACAGAATTGGACGATGATTCAAGTAATGATGGTCAAAGATTGATACAAGATAGTTTGAGGGTCCAAGAGTAAATGGTGAAACTTACCTAAAAAAACCTGGTAGCATGGAACTACATTTGCTAGACAAAATCATTCATAAAATAAATGACAATAAAATGTTTTCTATAAAATCTTGAGATAATGTATTTATAAAGCTACATTATGCATCAATATCTGGAAAAAAAACACCAAATTTATGGGTTTTATTTTTAATGATTTCTTAAAATAATAACCCGTAAAACTTATCAACCCAAAAAAATTGTGTGGCAGTGGGCAAAATTTGAGTAAAAATGTATGAAAATTGATGTTAAGCAATAACACAATATAGAGTAGAATTTATAATTACACTTATGAGCTCTCTCAATTTCTGTCACTTGCTTTCTTTTTGAGTGTTTTAGTTGTCAGGTATATGGACTCTATGCGAAATGTGTTAAAACTTTGAAAATTATGATTCCTTATCCATCATTGGCACCAAGCAAGAATTTGATGCCTCGTCTCCAGTCCATTAACTGAAACCAGTGATATAACTGGAGCAAGTGTGTTTTGTAGCCCTGTCACTTTTGATACAGCTTCGGACAACACTGAAAGATTTGAAAGAAAACATAAAAACAATATTAATAGTGGCCAAGCTTAATCATTAGTATCTTAGCTAAAATAAATTTGACAAATATCGAATGTAAGATATAATATTAAATAATATCTTGAAATAAAAGCCAGCTTACAGTCATTTCTTATATTATTTCTATTTCAGATATTAAAATCTACTTCTGTGTTTGCTTTCAAATAATCACAAATTTTTGTGTGATTTGAGTAGGCAAGCGTGAAGTTCGTTCTGTTGCTAGATTTACAGTAGTGCTGTGTTATTTGCACTGTTTGGCTCAGTATATCTGATTCCTGCATGATTCTTCTCTTCTGTGCTTGCCCTCTGATAACCAATATGAAAGTGTGTGTGATATTCGCTGGGCAGTGTGAAATATGATGTGCTGCTGGTTTCACAGCCAAGCTGCATTATTTTGCACCTTCAAACACAGCACATCCAATTTTGGCATGATTTTAATTCCGGTGAGCTTCGGACAGCCTGTGACAGCCTTCCTATCTATCGCCAGGTGACTAGTGTGTATGGACTCTTCGCTGTGACAGTTCATTGCTGAATATTGCTTTGGTTAGTTTCCAATAGTGCTTTCTCCATTTGCACATGAAGTTGCCCTTTAGCGCTGTGCTGCCCTCTGTGTACTCAAAATGTTTTCCCTGGAAAGTTGCACACAATTCTCGATGTTCTTCTTCTTCTTCTTCTTTCGTTCACTTGAAACATGTCTATATCTGTAATTCTGTCTCCTTAATAAAACTCACTGTTTTTTGTAGTTCATTCAGTGTCCAATAGAGTTTTGATTCCAGTGTTGTTTCCTCTGGCCAATATATCTGCCTCAGGGTTTCATGCTCAGAACACCCTTGAAGTATATGTTTGGCACTCTGTGCTGCCTGTCCACATGTACACATGGCCATGTTGCCAATCTTGAACTTTGTATACATGTGACTGCGGAGTCGGTTGTGTCCTGTTCTGAGACGTAGAATTATAACTTGTTCTGATCTGTTCATAATGTGATAGTCATCTTGTGTTGGTGTTTGTGGCTTTCTTATTGACTTGATCATCTGTTTTTTCTGATGGTAGGTGATTGGTATATCTGGTTGGTCTTCGGCAGCACCTTCCTTAGCCAGTTGGTCTCCTTTTTCATTTCCTGGTATTCCACAGTGAGAGGGTATCCACTGCATGGTTACCCTATACTGGTAAGACAATTCATTAAGTAGTTTCTGCAAGTCTGTTAGTTTTCCAGACTGGAGAGCTTGAAGCACTGACCTTGCATCTGTCAGGAATACCACAGTCTGTAGGTCAGAGTTGGAGTTCAGCAGTTTTTTAGCTGCCACACCAATTGCCTGGATTTCAGCATCATAATTATTGCAGAATTTTCCTGTTGGTGTTCTGATGATATCTCTAGGCTTGTGTGGATATTCTATATATACACCTGCACCTCCATTCCTCACGACATTCTGTGCTGACCCATCTGTGTATACTCTGACCCATATATCTTGTGGATATTCCTCATCCAGGAAACTGAGGGTGACTGTCCTTCGCTGCACACTGTTCTGTTCGTCCTCGCTTAGTATTCCTTTCACATGGGTCTGAATGTATATTGGCATTCCATGTCTTTCACTCCACGGGGTTTGTTCTGGTACAGGCCTTAAGGGGCTGCCAACTTCAGGTAGGTCTGTAAGTAAGTTGTCTACGGAGTCGTTTAGCTTGATGGATAAAGCTGCTTCTTTTCAGTCGCCCCATTGCTAGATTTTGGAATTTTTCCTTCATTGGATGACTTGGCATACACTGAAACTTTTCAGCCTGAATTAGTACTTTTGTGTCTCTGCGTTCGCCAAGTGTTTGCATTCTTCCCATTTTCTGCATCTCTGCTATGGGTGTTGATTTCATTGCTCCCAACATTATTCTAAGTGCCTGGTTTTGCACTTTATCTAGATCTTGTAATGTGGTGTTTGATGCAGAACACCATGCAGCTGAACCATATTCCAGGTGTGGTCTTATGCCTTGCTGGTAAACTTTACTGAGTATATTCCCACTGGCTCCCCATAGTTTTCTCAGGATAGCTAACTTCCTCCTGGCTTTTGTTGTTGCTTTGTTTATGTGCTGCTTCCATATCAGTTTATCATCAAAAGTAACTCCGAGGTATGTGGGTTGTTTGTCTTCTTTCAAGAGTTCTCCATCTATTTTGATATGACCGGCTTTTTGTTTTGGTGAGAGGGTAAAGAGTGTAGTGCTGCACTTATCTGTGTTAATGCTGACGCACCATCTATTAGCCCATAAGGTTAGAGCATCAATAGCTCTTTGTATTTGTTTAGTGGCCACTGTCGCATGTTCTTCTGTGCACCATATCACCAGGTCGTCAGCATACATTGCCACTTTGATCCCATGTGGTAGTTCAGCAACTAGGTCATTGATGTAAACCAAGAAAAGTGTGGGTGACAGGACTCCTCCCTGGGGGACTCCATGACGCAGTAGAACTTTCTTGCTCTTGCGACCATCTAATTGTACCCTGGCTCTTCTATTATGCAGGTATGCTTTTACCCATTTGTACATTCTTGAGCTAACCCTGCAATTTCGCAATTTCTTTAGGAGCCCTTCTTTCCAGACCTTATCAAATGCTTTTCTGAGGTCTATCCATGATGCTAGTACCAGTTTTCTGCTGAGTTGTGTTTCTTGGATACAGCATATATTAACTTGTTCTTCACTGAGGACATTTTCAAGTTCCAATTTTTTGCTGTATCCATATCTTTTACTGTTGACACCCTCAGCATTCCAGTGCATTATTGTTATTGGTCGTTTGTTTGTTTGGCCAGTAGCTCTATTCCCTTGCCTCCTGGCTCCTCAAGGCAATTGAGAAGGACTTTCAGTAACTGAGGTTGGGCCCTTTCGAGGTATAGGGCCCGGCACCGTCCCTGCCTGAACGTCCGCCACAGGGCAGGCACCATAACTTTTTATAGATACAGACATATTTCCATTGTGTTTTGTGCGTGGCATCCTGATTATCTGTGCGCCTTTTGGCTGGATGCCTCCGTCTTCAGCACTCTGCTTACTTGGGCAGGACTATGGTCCTGCTCGAATGGGACTGCCTGACCAGTCTTAGTTTCCAGTCCCTGATTGCTGAACTAAGCCCCATCACCACTGCACGGTGCTGGCCTTGATGGGGTCGATGTTCATTATTTGGGATACGACAGACCGGCAGTTCAAGTCAAAGGATGTCTTATAACTCTGCTGCGACAGTATTATGGCTGTGAGAACTGAGAAGTGTCATTTAGAGATTTTGTCATGTGTAAACAAATCTTCCTTCTGAATAGTACTTGCGTAGAACATAGGTATTTGATTTTTCATGTGAACACAACAGACGGAATATCACTAAAACTAAAGGGTTATGAGGTATAAATACAAAAACATACAAATTACAATACACAAGACATTTTCAATGTTTCAAACCATTAGGTCTTTCAAAAATATATAAAATAAACAATGAAAAAAAATGAAAGCAGTAAAAACAATGTTTTTTGTTTTCATTGTTTTTCACTTTTTTACACCAGGAAAAACTGTCTGATATGCTATGTCATATTTTATAGCAATTCTACAATGGCTGTGATTTTCAACATGACACGTGAAAATCAGTAACTCCTTTTTGGGACTGGTTCACCATCACTCTGATTCATACTTATTTAGCCAGGCTACAATTTTGCAACTTGTTACCAGCACCATAACAAAGAGGGAAATATTTGTTCCGCTCTGGGTTCTGATGTTGACATATGTTATCTGTATCCTAGCCATGTTTGTACATTTGAATCTAGCTCAGTGCTTCTCCTGAAGATTCAGTAATTCTCTGCTTATCAATATATCTGAGCCAAGATCAAGAGCCATAGGCCGCTGGATCAGGAACCATTCCATCAAGAATCTTTCTATTTGTTTTTTTTTTTATCCATGATGTGAACCATTTCAATGTATATTCACACCTTCAAGTCTTGTCTTTCAAAGCTTTTTCACCTACATACTGGTCAGAAAAATACAGCTTTTTGGTTGTACAACTAAATGAAAGTTGATTTCCAGGGACAAGTGAGACAATCTAATATTCCAAACTGTTGTGAACTTGGCCATGGTTCGAGGGCATAAAAATGTGCCATTTCACATAATACTGGCAATATTACTGAAGCATCTAAGTAGTTGCTAATTATTCAATGTTAGATAAACAAAGCCAAATACAGAATATGTTTTAATTTGTAAAATGATTCTTTACCTAATTGAAACTGTGAGTAATCAAACAATATAGGAGCAAATAGTAACTTGACTAGAGGTGCCATTTCTGCTACATTGCAATGTTCACAGATATTGCAGTATTCTTGAAGAAGATCAGTAAAGACTGCAAGAGGTTGAATGTGCCAGCAGGCATCAGCATCAATCAGATCTGTCACACAGAAAATATTTTTTAATCAAGAAATGTCACAAACTAACGTTATTTTATAATTAATAATAATTTAATTAACTTTTTTCCCATTCTGAATGTACTCCTTAATAAATCCACTACACTAAATTCTGCACAAGACAAAAGAAAAAAATAGTGACAGCAGAAATGACATGTCTATGAAGAATACTAGAAGTGTCATTAAGAGATAGAATTAGAAACTATGACATCAGACACATACCAAAACAATACAAATATTGGAATACATCAAAAGACAACAGATCATGTGGTTTTGACACACTTCCAGACTACCAACAGACAGCATGCCACAGATGGCCATGACACATAGACATAACAGCTATAAAGCCAGAGGCAGACCATGTAAAAGATGGATTATAGAAAGAAGCCACAGGAACAAGCTTACAAACAGCACACAGGAAGGTCATCTCCAGATAACTCTTTCTATCCCAGATGATGGGGTTAGAGTTAGTTATGAAAAATACAACAATCCTAACCAAAACCATAAAATAAATAAATATTTAAATTATTAAATGATGAACATGAAATTTAAAAACATAGACAAGGGAAATAACCTGACTATGTGTTAGCACCTATTAGGACAGTACCCAATATTGCACTCCTTCACAGGAAAACATGCAGTAACTAATGTTTTTGTATTCAGTATAATATAATATTTCAATACAAACAAGTTTAGGGTATATACAAATCTTCAGTGACTTTGGTTGGCAAAATTATTTTAATGGTCTATCAATGCGACCATTATATGACCAGGGCTGCTCAAGTGTTTATACTAAAGTGGTCTGACTGTGGCTGAGAGGTAGTGACTATGATCTAAGTGCTTGTACTAAAGTGGTCTGGCTGTGGCTGAGAGGTAGTGACTATGATCTAAGTGCTTGTACTAAAGTGGTCTGGCTGTGGCTGAGAGGTATTGACTATGATCTAAGTATTTATGATAGAGTGGTCTGACTGTAGATGAGAGATAGTAAGTGAGGTCCAAGTGCTTATAATAGAGTGGCCTGACTGTGGTTGACAAGTAGTGAATGTTATTCTAGTGGTTATACTAGAGTGGTCCAACTCTGTGGCTCAGAGGTAGTGTGTGTCATTCAGTTGTAGTCTGTTAGATTCTTGATTCGAAACCAGCATCCAATAGCATATTGGACATTCAGATAACTTCTTCGCTCTATATTCCAGCAGCCATGCAAGAGTATGCAGACAATGTCCCAGTTAGATGATTATGCGATCTTTATATTTTTTCAGAGGACACACATATAGAGCCTCTTAGATTGTTGCAGTCTCTAATCTAGGATTCTAGAATACACTTCACCTGAGATTCTTAGAAGAGATACACTTCTAACTTTCTAAAATACAAAATAATGTCCAAAAATAAGATTAAGGATAATTTTAAAAACATTACCTTACCAACAACAATATTACATGAAAAGAGTTCAGGTTTGTCTTTAGAGTATATAACTTTGGACTTGATGATGTAGTTGTTGAATTCTCGATTCAGGCTGAATTCTGAGAGAAATCACAATCATTTGATACAGCAAAAACATTCAGCAACAACTAATTACAATATAAAATTAACAGTGTATTCTTAGTTGTTTTCCTTTTCCATTTGGTTATGTTATATTTCGTTTCACATTACAACTTCTTTCATAAATTTGTATGCCCGCTTAACAGGAAAGTACCTTCAATTTTGTCTAAAAATGATAGTCATCTCTAGAATTTAGGATATGCAGTTTATGACATTGGACCCTCTACCCTTCTAATCATAGTCTCTGGGATTTTGAAACAAAGCTATGGAAATCTTCTGTTAATAAAAAACACATCAACCTCTGGTTCCCTGATTTATGTTATCTCTTAGGCTCTATTTACAAGTTTGACTTCAGGTTAGTGTTTCTTTTGCAAATTTTATTCATACTGATACTTAGAATTTCTGTTAGGGTGTGCTACATGGAAGGTCTATTTGGTCATACACCCCTGGGTTGTAGGGTTGTTACTCGGAGATATAATTGTCGGGTGAAAGGAAGCACTGCCTCAAACCCATTTACCAAATATCTAAGGGGATGCTTTCAGAATATTCTCCATGACAAGTGGTATCTGTGTGTCACATGGAAGACAAGCTCATACAAAAATAATGCATATCTAAAAAATATGGGAAGATGATTCCTTCTCCAGAATAATGTCCCAAATAAATAAGGATACACAATTCTAAAAGAAAGCACGAGATTCAAATAAATCATGTTCCAGATGACACAAATGAGAATCTTTTTTCAGAGCATGTTCACAAACTACAAATGGTTCTTTCTTGTGGCAGGATAATAGTCATACTAGGTTTTTAAGTAAGATATAATCCAGAGAACAGAGATGTATTGTACCAAGTGCTCAACAAATCTCAACTTCAGTTTGGCACATCGTACGTTCAGATTTGTATCATTTCCATGAAATGTCATCATATTGCTAGTAGGCTAGCCATGAGTTACAACCTGTTTAACAGCATTTCTTGCACTGCACATTAGCCCATTTCAATCTGAATCCTATCTTCAATCAACTTTGCTTGACCTTTCCGCTGCTGTCTGGGTCAGTATTGACCTGACCACATGAACACTGAAGAGAATCTATATCTGGACTTAGTCTCTAACAAAAAAAAAGCCCAGCTAGAGATTTGTAAAGTTAGACGTGATCTTCATCCAGAGTCAACAAAAAAGTCAGGAGACTGTCACTGACTAAGGGAAGTAAACCTCAACAAAATATTTTGCAAAATGCAATCGGTCAAAAAGGTATAAATATTGCAGCTTTTCTGTAAATGAAGTTAATATGTTACAAGACTTGAACAATAAAGTGTTATACTGGAAGGAAAGCAGAAGATGAAGATAAATGCTCTTGCTTTATTACTTTCTACATTGTTTACTAAAAAAAAAACCTACAAATTCATTGGTTTTTTTTCTCACCCTGAACACTTGCAATGTCTTCAAAACTGGGCCAAGCAAATGTATGCCATTCCACTTGTGTACCTTTAGGTAATTGTGGTACAATGCAATACTGAACCATAGGAGAAAATGGTAGCTTCTCTACTCCTTGTGTGCATGACTAGAATATAACAGATACAATTTAATTTTGAAAACATGGTTTCCTGAGTGTAATAAAAATAATTTAAAAAAAACTGAATCACAGGAAAGCTGGCATGAACTTAGAATACATAGAGGATCAGATCACAAGTCGCCTCCACAATGATAGTTGACTGAAATGGATTTCCAACACTCTCTGTTCTTTTACCTTAGTGGCACACTGATAAACTCTAATGTATCCCTTTTTTACGTTTCTCTCAAATTTGTACCTTTGTCTATCTTTTACTTGATATTCTTCAACTTATCTCTTCCAATAAGGTCTACAAGATGTACTGTCTTTTTATAAGCCAAAAATATTATTTGCCTTGTTTTAATCCCTTTGAATTACCTTAACTCTTAACAGTTACATGCCCCTGAGCATTATAAACAAAACTGGAAGCATAGTCTAAAAATTACTGCAGTTTTTATCTTTCATATGTACTTGTTACTTATCATTTTAATCTGCAGATATTGGGCTTACATTCTACATTTATTTGAAGTCCTATAGTTGAATTACAGGTTGTAGCTTAATAATTACTGTAAATCTTGCACAAGAACGAATACAGAGTTACAAAATTATCTAACACAAAGAAATAAAAAATACCACACTATTTCAGTTATCCTCACATAAACTTCATTCATGAAAAGTTCATCTGAGTATAAAATATCAAAGAATAATCAGCATTGGTCTAATTATTACAGAATTATGATAATTTTTCAGTATTATGTAAATCTTTTCTGTAACAATTAACAGTAATAATACTGACTATAAGAACTATTGTTCCTCATCCCCAAACTCTGCCATCTCCTATTCCCACTCATTGATTTTTCACCAGATTTCTAAATATCTTTCACATTCTGTAAAAATCCATTTCTATGTACAATTTTGTTCAATGTGTTCTTTTTGGGTACAAAGAAGAAGTGTCTACAATTGTAACGAAACAAATTCCTACATTTAACAAAACAAAATATTAATAAAGATGCATTTTACAGTCGCTAGTACTGCTGTTTCTATGTCTGCTTCTGGATGCATCTATCTGTGTGCTATGCACCGAGAGCCCCTCCTGTCACGGATGACCGAAGGAATGGGAGGGGGTGTGCTCTCAGTGTGTAGCGCACAGATAGATGCATCCGGAAGCAGACATAGCGACTTTTTAATCTGAGTTTAGTGACGTCACGAAAGATGAATGAAACTGAGCAAATTATTACAAAGTTGGAATGTAGGCGCTTCTCCTTGTTGTGAACCTCTTCGTGTTTTTATAACATGACTGCTCAGAAATTCTTATATCTGGTAAAATAATGAGATGTACAATTGGTAACCCATATTAACTAAACTGGAAATAAGTTTCTATGACTAGATCATAGACTAATTCAAATTTATAACTCGTAGAGTCTGCTTATTAAGGTGAACATCAAAATTATACTAACTTATCTTATTTTCTGCAACCAGTGTAATGTTATGGTCACATGTCAATTCAAGATGATGGAAGTAAACAAAAAGAAAGAAATACATGTTTGGAATAGTGTGTGTTAAATGTTATAACTGCTGAAATACTAACATTTTAAGTTAGAATCATAAAGTTGACTATTATAGTTCATTCCATAATTCATATTCTCAGTTGGAATTATTTTTCTCCAAAAAACTACTTGTTAGATAGAAAAGACAGCCGAAGACGGGTGTGTTGGGCCATTGGCGCAAATAAAACGGCAACACAATGCATTTCCATTCTCTAGACTATATTCAACTGGAAATCTTGTCCTGTTACAAGAAAAATCCAGTGGGAGTTTGAGAATGAATGAGAAGATCTTTTGGATTCAACTTGAGATTCCCCATGACCCTATGAAACCATCTTTTGTCCTTTACTAGATTAAAACATGTAACTAGATTATAAAACATTTTCTCTATAAATTATACATTTATAAACATTTTGTGAATGTACGTAATGTGCCATTTTTTACAGTGTTGCACCGGAGTCTGCCAACAGTCCCGGTTTATGAGAAGAAATAAGCCTACTTTGTTTATTGGTTTTTTTCCCTCCAACTTTTTTCTTCATTGGTTGTGATGCAAAGTATAAATATACTGACCAATTAAAGGCACGTTAAAAATAAGAAGTCGGCATCAGTGGCGGATTTTTCTCTCGATGCAGATAAACTTTAATGTTGATATCAAGTTGACTATGGTACGGAAACCATGATTTAAATGAGTGTGAATATGTTGTTGTTTGTCTTTTATTTAGAGATTTCATTGTTATTGACAGACTTCGTGAATTTATTTGGCATGAATATCTTCATGCTTTTAATTGGTCATTGTGATGTGTTGTCAAAATTGTCACCAATGAAAATCACAGAAATACTGGGGTATACCTTAGAAGAAACATTATCAGGACATTTAATGTCAGTTGTACTGCATTTTTTTGTTGGATGACCTATTTGTTTAATCTTAAAATAATAGTTAAACTACAGTTTACTCAAAAGCGTAACACATATTCGACATGTTTTTATTGTGATATTTTGCTCGATTTAGCAAATCTATATATGTAATTTATAGTTTATTACAATATAAGTTTGAAGTGTAAATTCACTACCATGCTAAATGTGATTCCACATTTGTACAGTTACTTTTGCAGAGAAGCAAGAAGGGGCCATTTATATTACGACATACAAAATCCTAAAAAAGAGAGCGCTGCATACTCTCGGATTAAATAAATGTCATTTAACTGTTGGATAAACAAGACTGTAATTATGTAAATCATGAACGACAGCAAGGTTGGAAAAGAAAAACTGACAATTTCTATAAAGATGTTATTGTACTTATATGTGAGATGTTTAAAATGTTTCTGGCAAATGATGTGGTAACACTACATAAACTGAAAGTTCATTTGCGTAGTCATTGTGATATTAATATTTATAAAAGTGCATTATGGAGAATTGTTAGAGGCAGCGGTTTCACTTTTCGGAAATCTTTTACATGCAAGAATATATTATGTGAGGCAATGCACCTCATAGCTACACAGTGAAATATCTGAGGCAGATCTGTAAGTGTAAGATTGAAGGTTATGACAATAATAGATACCCTCTGAGTATCTGAGTAGAAGGCTCCATCAATAAACATTGCACTAAGTCAAAAGATGAAGTCTCTGGGGTATAAAATAAAGCTCAGAAAAACCACTCCACTGCACATAAGAAGTAAGAGCTAATCGCTCGTGATTCCTGGAGTTCTTAAACGAACAACAACAAATAACAACTTTATATACCAAAAGGATTTTCAGCGAGTATCATGTATTTTTATGTAGCCAAAACCTGCATGCAAAAATTCTTCGTAATGACTCATCAGACCCACCACCATGTAACAGTAAAACCAATGTAGATGATAAATCTATATAATGAGGTTTTCCTTTTGTGGAAGCCACATCAATTCATTTATAAAATTATATTTTTACCTCTCTCTGAGTAGGCTTCTTTTCAAAGTATTGGATACCACTGAGGGTTGGAGCTTTCTAAGTATGAAATATAGCTCTGTAAAAACTTCCCATTGCACACAAAAATACAAGAGTTCTACTGCAGATGTATATGATGCCTATGCAGATGTATTGGGTCATTGGCACAAATAAAATGGTGACAATGCATTTCCAGTCCCAGGACTACATCCTGCTGGAAATCTAAGATGACCATTATCCTGCTATAAGATAGATCCAGTGGGAGTTTGAGAACAACAAAAAACAACCATACAGACTTTATTAGTTTATTCACCAAACTATTTTAGAGAGTAATTATTTTTTTCATGCTGTTGGGATATCCTTGGGTATTCCTATTCCCCTTTTCCCCATAATTTATTTTTAGATTTAATGATTACGAGGATTAATAAGGGGTATCTTTAACCAGAGAGTCACAGGAACTATAAGCATGCATACCAATTCCATTTGTTGTATATCTGAGCACCTATAGGTTTACCTGTACATGTACATCATACCTAATAATGATTGCAGTTTCTTTGTTTCAGAGTAGATTCAAAAAGATAACAGCAGAAACAGCTTAGGAAATATATCAATTCAAGTTTCTAGGTTACCTTCAGTGCTCTGTTCCATTCTTGCATGGCTGTAGGAACGTAGTCCTGATTTATTAAATAGCACATAACAAGTGGACAAAATGCCAAAGTACAGGTTTTCTGAATAGCAGTCATGACTGTTTGTACATGCTTGAGAGAGACTATGCATTGGGTTGTTATTCCTCCCTCTATCACAGCCAAGGTGGATGGAACAAGGGCTACCATTCCTGCTAAGAACAGTTTTTCTCCAGTCTGAAGGAAGATAAGAATACTTTATCTATTATAAGTATTAACAACTGAAGGTACACAAAGTGTACAATTACTGAAAGATATAGTGTAATCATTGATTCATCAGTTTAACACATTCTCTACTGAATTAAGTACAGGCTGCAGCATCGTTAAATTGTGTTTTATTTGCCTCCCCCCCCCCCTGATGGTTGGTGAAGAAAATGAGCTGTAGTTTTCTTAATTTATAATGGATTTTGACATATGATGTATCATTGTGAAGACAAAGAAAATAATATTTTGGTCTGTCAATAGAATGATATACTTGACAATTATTTTTAATGTATAACTAAAAAAAAAAATGTAATAAATGTATCTATACAAAAAATATGACCCAAAAAAAATAGTGTGAAATGATACTCTAAGACTTCCAAAGCATGCTGCATAGAAAAATGCATGTGAAGAAAGAATGGGCAATGTTACTGAACAACTCGGTTGTTCATAGTATTACATGAATATATTGCCCAGGTCATGCAGTGGTCAAAGACAATGAAAGAATAGACTCATTGATAAGCAATGCTGTGGTTTATGGCACAGTATTAAAAATAGATAGGGACTGTCTAATATGGGCAGTCATTGATTTACTACTGAGTAAAGAATATGATTCTGGAGGTGACAATGTAAACACACAAAGAATGACAGAAATGGGGATGACCAGGTGTGAGGAAAGAAAGCATTTTCTCTGGAAATATATGAAGATCACATGATCAACATCTCACTGGGACTTTTGAGTATGTATAATCTTGAATGGCTTATGGAATGGAGAGCGAAGCACTTATGGTATTGTTCCTTATGTCATAATACCGATTTCTAATAAGTGCATGTATATGTATATTCTTAGCTTACATGCCAAAAGTGCATGTATATGTACATTCTTAGCTTACATACTAAAAAAGAGTCCTCTAAAACTGTTCTTGCATGCAATGATAAGACCATGATTTAGGTAACTAAAACTGCATATGAAAATCACTCCTCAGGCAGTACTTGGTAATTATTTGCTTTGTTTTGCATAATGCACTAAATTAGTGCAGTTTTTCTGACAAAGTTTTTTGACCATGCAGCTCAGAGGAACATTGGTTCTATCCTTGTCCACTTTCTATGTTGAATCTTTAGACCCCCCCCCTCTGAGTAGGAAGTTTTTCTTAAGACATTGTACACCAGCAACGGTCAAAGTCTTCTGGTATAAAACAAATCTTCGGAGAAACGACAACACTGCACATATCAAGCAAGATTTAATTACTCATAACTCTTGGGAATTGAAACAACATATTTCATCTCTTCATTTGCAGCACATAAACAGATAATTTTGATATGAAAGATTACCATAACAGCTTGACTGTAAGGTCCAATATTAGCAGGAGCCCAGTGGGACAAAGACTGCACATGCATGGTCTTGCGGTTGTTTTCCTTCTCTACTTCAGAGACTCGTCCCTGGCAATCTAGCTGCAATACAATGTTTCGTGGCAGGTTGGCCTGGATGCAAAGTCTGAGAAAACACAACACTTACGGTCAGGGCTATCTAACTTGAAGACAGTGAAGAGTTGAAATCTATATATCTTGACAGCATAGAAAATTATACATGCATGCACGCACACAGATTATATATATATATATACACACACACACATACACACAAACGAGGGTGAATTGAAAAGTTTTGCCTCAAGGGCGATAACTTTGACAACAGTGCTCTGAGCCATGTGAAAATAATCTCTAAGGAAGTGACCACTGGGACATGTAATGTCATGCGCCTGGAACGCGATGCATGCACACATAAAATGGTAATGTGTATGGAAATACGGTTGAAGCAACGTGTGGTGATTGAATTCCTGGTGGCAGAAGGTTGTGCGCCCATCGACATATGAGTGCGGTATATGGTGGATACAAGTACTGCCAGGAGGTGGGCTTGGACTGTAAAAGATCAATCTAATGACTTCGAGCCTGCATGACAAGGTGCATAGCAGTCGCCCGATCACAGCCATGGATGCACAGACGAACATGGATGAACTGATTTGTGCCAATTGTCGTGTCAAGCAGAAAGATATTACCACAATGCTTAGGATTTTGACTGAGTGAGTCCATCACATTATCCATACCTTACTTTGGTATAGGAAAGTGTGCGAGATGGGTCCCTCGCATGCTGACACAGAAATTAAACAGCAATGACAGCAGGCGTGTTCAGAACTTCTGACACGATATGAACAGGAAAGTGATACCTTTGTCTGCAGAATTGTCACTGGCACATCATTATGACTCTAAAAACAAGTGTCAGTCCATGGAATACAGGCATAAGAACTCACTGTCACCAAGAAAGTTCAAGGTTGTCGCTTTGGCGGAAAAAATGTTGATGACCATCTTTTGAGACTGCGAGGGAATACTCCACATAGAATTTTTGAAGCAGGCAATAGCATCAAAGTCGATCTCTCTAAGACAACCTTGATGAAACTCCAACATAGAATTTTTGAAATATGCAATAGCATCAATGTCGATTTCTCTAAGACAACCTTGATGAAACTCCAAACATGACTGCTGTGTGTTCATGTGGGCAAATCCGCAGTTCTTCAGCATGACAATGCTCAAACACACACATGTTGACAAACAGTGGCTGCATTGAAGCGTCTCATGTTTGATGATATTTTACCGCACCTTTCGTACAGCCCTGATCTGGTACCTTGTGACTTTTTTTCTCTTCCCGAACTGAAGGAACACCTCAAGGGACTCTGTTACGCTTCTGACAAGGAGATTGCAAGCAGCAGTGCGTACCTGGTTTTGGAGGAAAAACATCTTGATTTCTTCCTCGACGGAATGCAACATCTAGTCTGATGGCGCTTGAGCATGGATCGGAATGGAGACTATGTAAAAAAATAATGACACCTCACTTATAAGGACATTGCAAGTGAATTACGAAAGTGTAATGTTCATATGTGTATCTTGAAAATTAATAATATATATATATATATATACACACCCCCACTCAAATGCTGGGTTGATGGCTACTTCCTGAATAGGATATGATACCAACGTAGCAGAAACAGCATACACACACATTTTGAGACAAAAGAATAACTAACAAATAGTTTCAGTAAGATGGGAGCTCTACCAAATTGTATTTTTTATCTAATGGCTACCTGATATTTTAAAATCTGTTAGTGCATAGAGGTATGCAAGAGATGCTGTCGTCTACATGTAGTCCACTTATTTCCAGTTGGACAGTGATGCTTTACAGAATGCATAGTTTTATAAGCAACATAATAATAAATGTTATGATCAAGATGCTGAACAATACATGGTTGTAATGACCAGTGAATAACAGCTTACTGCTAGCATCAGGGTTAATGATGGTGATAGAATCCCAAAGGAATACAGGTTTTTTACTCTTGATACCCTAAGCTAGGATGTGGAGTTTTACTTTCAGCTCCCTGCTGACATTTTTCTGGCATTGTTTTTCATGGGGTAGTTTTCCAGAGCTTTTAGAAGTCCCAGATGATTGTAACTCAATATGCCTGTAGGGTGCAATGCCTTGAGCTTGGATAGTCTTTTGCTTCGGAGGATATTTTACTGTGACCTGCAATTTCATGGAATGCTGCAGAGAAAAGAATTGCTTCCCTCCAAGCAATCACAGTATGGGTCTTCTGCTGTTGTCCTCATAGCAGAGATCATTGGGAAGGGGATTCCTTTTTTAAAAAAAAGAAGAAATAATGAACTTAACCAAAAACAAAGCACAAACTTACCTTACAGGGGGATTTGTGTGAAAGAATGTTTTGTATACTTCATTGATGACAGCAAAGTTTGCCATGTCTCCAACATAAAGAGAAACTGAACAAATATCACTAGGTTTGAGACCTTGGTCAGTAAGACAGTCTAAATAAAAGTGTAAAAAAACTGGGTTAGGAAAATAACAATTGGCATATTTCATAAATTTACAGGAAAATTCTTAGATTTATTTCTCTACATGAAATGTCAAAAGGCAAAGAGGATTGACTTCATTGCACTTTCCTAATATGTACTCCATACATTTTCACAAAGCAGTATGCCACTTGTCAAGATTACTACTCATAGCAGCAGCTTCATAGCCTCAAATGATAATTCCTATAGATCTATGAAATATTGCTCTAGCAAACATGATGACCTTCAGTGGTAGAGTGGTTACTGGTCCCAATTCACAAAATAAAGTCGCTTGAAATTGCTTGTGACTCAAAAGTCAACCAATTACACAGCACTGGCGAAATTTTGGATGCGTTAATGTTGCATAAAAAATTAACAAAAAGTTAAAAAGCAACATCCTATATGGATATGTCCAGCTCTGTGGTACAGTGATGGGCACGGTACAGAGTTTGATCGCCACCACAGGCATTTGAGCATCTGACCATTCAGAAAGCAATGGCAAACTACTGAACATATTTATATTGCCTAGAAAATCACTACAGCCAAAACATGCTGGGTTGATGGATATGTCCTGAATAGGATGCGTTACCAATTTATAGGGATGTGCTTGAATTATTATTACTATTATTCAACAAGATATCCCAGCTGGTATGGAACCAGCGAACACAAGGCTAATGGTTTAGCAGCTATGCCATGGAGATCTATTTTTATATATGAAAGTTATAATATATAATTTCAACAGCCAAAGACAGATGTGTCTGGCCATTGGCACAAATAAAATGGCGACAACACATTTCCACTCTTTGAACTACATCCTGCTAGAAATCTAGTCATTTTCCTGCTACAAAAGAGATCCAGCAGGAGTTTTAAAATGAACGCTGAAGAAGAATATAATTTGAAATTAAGGCAATCTAAATAGCTGATAGTTTTTTTTAAGCACTGAATGAGTTTGATAAAATTATTGATTTCATTGAATTGTGACTTATCCATCTATACAATAGACAACATCTTGCCTCACCTTCTTGTGGACATTCTGAATTCATATTTGTCTGCCAAGGATCAATATGATGTTCACTATGGTGAAGCCTGCTGAAGACCTATATTTGTCTATTGGGAGTTACTGAACCCTTTTATCTTCGATGTGTCCTTTAAGATTGCAAGAGCATAACTCAAAAGGTAGTAGATGAGATTTGAACCAGGTCCATTTAGCTAATACCAATTTGAATCTATAAGCTTTCTGGGACACGGATCAGTTCGATTTGAAAAATGTGTGTTATATTACAACATAATGCTACCACATTTTAAATATTTGCAACATTCTAAAAGAAAATATATTCTTAGTATTACAACATTCCATGTTCTACCACATTTTAAATATTTGCAACATTCTAAAAAATGAATAAAATCTAAGTATTACAACATTCCAAGTGCTACCATATTTGAAATATTTGCAACATTCTAAAAAAAGCTTATATAATCTTTGGAGTATTACAACATTCTAAATGCTATAATATTTCTAGGTAGTGTTTCAGGACATGAAAACATGATTAGCTACCCATCAAAGTAGTGAGTGCATCATGGCTGGCCTCCTTCACATCTTTCCCACCTAACACAGGAGCTATGATACCAGCAACATGGAAATCATCATCAACAGTACGGACTCTCACTTCTTCTTCTCCTTAGAACACAAGAAGGAGGACAAATATTAATTTCTAGAGTAGACATATGAAAATGAAAACAAAATATGTCAAAATGTTGTCAGGGTTTGGTCATATAATGAAAAACCTGGTACAATGATCAGCAAGTGTCATACTTATGTCAGTCTTTTAATGCAGTTCCCCCACTTTCATATAAATTGTATCAGCTGGTATCCCTTTCTCACTCCATATTAATTTTTTAAATTATATTTTTCACCAATATTACACTTAGTAGACAACATACAAATTAAGGCAAAGGGAGGCATAAATTTAGAAATTTACAATAAATACTGGCTTACTTTCATTTTACTGCAATAAAATAGCTACCTGCTCACAGGCTTCAGCCTCAACTGGATTTTCTAGCAATAGAATTGCATGAACTTGTCTTCCTCCAGTGCATGATAAGTAGCAAGTAGCTTCGATTTTTGTGTGTGCCCCCCCCCCATCAAGGCCGTGCAGTGGTGATGGGGCTTAGTTCAGCCATCAGGGGCTGGAAACTAAGACTGGTCGGGCAGTCCCATTCGAGCAGGACCATAGTCCTGCCCAAGTAAGCAGAGTGCTGAAGATGGAGGCATCCAGCCAAAAGGCGCACAGATAATCAGGATGCTACGCACAAAACACAATGGAAAAATGTCTGTATCTATAAAATGTTATGGTGCCTGCCCTGTGGCGGACGTTCAGGCAGGGACGGTGCCGGGCCCTATACCTCGAAAGGGCCCAACCTCAGTTACTGAAAGTCCTTCTCAATTGCCTCGAGGAGCCAGGAGGCAAGGGAATAGAGCTACTGGCCAAACAAACAAACGACCAATAAAAATAATGCACTGGAATGCTGAGGGTGTCAACAGTAAAAGAGATGGATACAGCAAAAAATTGGAACTTGAAAATGTCCTCAGTGAAGAACAAGTTAATATATGCTGTATCCAAGAAACACACCTCAGCAGCGACATAGCCTTCAAAATCAGAGGCTACCAGTGCTACCGATCCGACAGAAAGGACATGCGAAAGGGTGGAATTCTGACACTTGTTAAAAACAATATCAGCGCATGTCAGCTGGAAGTATATATGGAAAGGGCAGAATACCAGATGCTCCACCTAAAAACAGACAGTGCAGAATTCCATCTCCTGAACTACTACTGCCCAAATGATAAACCATTGGCACTAGACACAATTCCAGACAAAGAGAGACTTATGGTGTGTGGTGACTTCAACAGCCACTCTCAGAGCTGGGGCTACGATCATATCGACAAGCGAGGTGAGGAACTTGAGAGCTGGCAGGATGAAAATAATCTCACCCTTATTAACCAGCCAGCAGACTCACCAACATTCTACTCAAGAGCATGGCACACCACCTCTACACCAGACCTCGCATTCCACTCACCAGGCTTGGAATGGAACATCACACGTGTCGTTGGAAAGCAGCTTGGAGGTAGTGACCACAGACCAGTATTTCTGGAAATCCACAATGAATTTACCAAGGACAGCAGCACACTCACTAGGTGGAACTATAAGAGGGCAGACTGGAAAATGTACCAGCATTTAACCAGTGTTCTAGCTAAGGACATGAACTTGGACAAAGACATCAATAGAGCAGTGAGTGAATTTAATAGATGTATACTACATGCTGCTAGTAAAACCATACCCAGGGGGGCACGCAAAAACTACAAACCCTACTGGAATGATGAACTGGAAAAGCTGCAAAATGAGATGGAAACATCTAGACAGCAGGCTGAGAACAGACCTAGCCAAGAACATCACAACAAATATCAGCAAACAAAGGCTAAATTTCAAAGAGCCAAGTTACAAGCCAGAAGGAGTAGCTGGAAAGAAAAAACAGAGTCGCTGAACCTAGAAATAGATACTAGGAAATTATGGAAACTTGTAAAACAACTAAATGATGAAGGTACAGGGAGAAATACCAGGATCACACTTTATAAAGATAGAAACATTTTAACAGGTAAACATGCAGCTGATTACTTTGCAGAAGACAATAACATCAAAGTCAGCCCAGACAAACAACAGGAGGTTCGAGAGAACCAAAAAACATTGGACAAGGAGAACCTATACCTGAAGTCATGGAGGCACCAATCACAATGAGAGAACTGGAGCATGCAATATCCAAATTGAAAATGAAAAAGTCCCCTGGAGCTGATGGAGTGTCCAATGAAATGATTAGAAACATGGGAATTGCAGCAAGAGCAAAGCTACTGCAGATCTTTAACACAAGCTGGTCCACGGGTAATGTACCACAGGCGTGGAGAGAAGCAATAATGATACCACTCCTCAAATCAGGAAAAGATGGCAACACAGTCTCCAACTACAGGCCCATCAGCCTCACAAGCTGTTTATGCATAACAATGGAACGCATTATCAATCTTAGGATGCAGTGGTACCTTGAAAGTGAAAACCTTCTGGTATCACAGCAAGCAGGTTTCAGACAGTGCTACTCTACTGAAGATCAGGCAACCTACCTCTCCCAAGAGATTGAGGATGCTTTCCAAGATAAGAAACTGGTACTAGCAGCATGGATAGACCTCAGGAAAGCATTTGATAAGGTCTGGAAAGAAGGGCCCCTAAAGAAATTGCGAAATTGTAGGGTTAGCTCAAAAATGTACAAATGGGTAAAAGCATACCTGCATAATAGAAGAGCCAGGGTACAATTAGATGGTCGCAAGAGCAAGAAAGTTCTACTGCGTCATGAAGTTCCCCCAGGGAGGAGTCCTGTCACCCACACTTTTCTTGGTTTACATCAATGACCTAGTTGCTGAACTACCACATGGGATCAAAGTGGCAATGTATGCTGATGACCTGGTGATCTGGTGCACGGAAGAACATGCGACAGTGGCCACTAAACAAATACAAAGAGCTATCGATGCCCTAACCTTATGGGCAAATAGATGGTGCATCAGCATTAACACAGATAAGTGCAGCACTACACTCTTTACCCTCTCACCAAAACAAAAAGCCGGTCATATCAAGATAGATGGAGAGCTCTTGAAAGAAGACAAACAACCCACATACCCCGGAGTTACGTTTGATGATAAACTGACATGGAAGCAGCACATAAACAAAGCAACAACAAAAGCCAGGAGGAAGTTAGCTATCCTGAGAAAACTAAGTGGAACCACATGGGGAGCCAGTGGGAATATACTCAGTAAAGTTTACCAGCAAGGCATAAGACCACACCTGGAATATGGTTCAGTTGCGTGGTGTCCTGCATCAAACACCACATTACAAGATCTAGATAAAGTGCAAAACCAGGCACTTAGAATAATGTTGAGAGCAATGAAATCAACACCCATAGCAGAGATGCAGAAAATGGGAACAATGCAAACACTTGGCGAACGCAGAGACACAAAAGTACTAATTCAGGCAGAAAAGTTTCAGTGTATGCCAAGTCATCCAATGAAGGAAAGATTCCAAAATCTAGCAATGGTACGACTGAAAAGGAGCAGCTTTATCCATCAAGCTAAACGACTCCGCAGACAACTTACAGACCTACCTGAAGTTGACAGCCCCTTAAGGCCTGTACCAGAACAAACCCCGTGGAGTGAAAGACATGGAATGCCAATATACATTCAGACCCATGTGAAAGGAATACTAAGCGAGGACGAACAGAACAGTGTGCAGCGAAGGACAGTCACCCTCAGTTTCCTGGATGAGGAATATCCACGAGATATATGAGTCAGAGTATACACAGATGGGTCAGCACAGAATGCCGTGAGGAATGGAGGTGCAGGTGTATATATAGAATATCCACACAAGCCTAGAGATAAAATCAGAACACCGACAGGAAAATTCTGCAATAATTATGATGCAGAAATCCAGGCAATTAGTGTGGCAGCTAAAAAACTGCTGAATTCCAACTCTGACCTACAGCCTGTGGTATTCCTGACAGATGCAAGGTCAGTGCTTCAAGCTCTCCAGTCTGGAAAACTAACAGACTTGAAAAAACTACTTAGCGAATTGTCTTACCAGTATAGGGTAACAATGCAGTGGATACCCTCTCACTGTGGAATACCAGGAAATGAAAAAGCAGACCAACTGGCTAAGGAAGGTGCTGCCAAAGACCAACCAGATATACCAATCACCTACCATCAGAAAAAACAGATGATCAAGTCAATAAGAAAGCCACAAACACCAACACAAGATGACTATCATATTATGAATAGACCAGAACAAGTTATAATTCTACGTCTCAGAACAGGACACAACCGACTCCGCAGTCACATGTATACAAAGCTCAAGATTGGCAACACAGCCATGTGTACATGTGGACAGGGAGCACAGAGTGCCAAACATATACTTCAAGAGTGTTCTGAGCATGAAACGCTGAGGCAGACATATTGGCCAGAGGAAACAACACTGGAATCAAAACTCTATGGGACACTGTATGAACTACAAAAGACAGTGAGTTTTATTAAGGAGACAGAATTACAGATATAGACATGTTTCAAGTGAACGAAAGAAGAAGAAGTGTGTGCCCCTTTATTGGTTCAGTTTCCTAAAAAAAAAAGCTTCTTCATCCCCCATCATCCATTGATCCTTCAGTGCTCACCTGAAGTGTCTTATCTCTTTTTTTCTCCTTTAAATTTTATTCCCTTTATACCTTGCAACATCAGGGGCAGGTGATTTCTTTAGAAAAGACCTTTTCGTGTGCTTCAGATGTTGTTTCCATTTCTATTTTTATTTCTGTAATCCATCTTTTGCATGGACGACCTCTGGCTTTGTATCCATTTTATCTGAGTAGTATTGATATTTGCAGAATGCTATCTAACAGTAGTCTGGTGATGTATGCAAACCATTTATTCTTTCTTTTGATGTAATCAAAAACTGGCATTGTGTTAGTAAGTCTTCTTATGCTTTAATTTATGATTCTGCTTCTTACTGTTACAACGAGAATTCTATGTAAACAATAAATTTTTGTCATAATATGTTTTCTTGTTATTTTTTTGCTGTTACTGTCATTGGTAGAACAGTGATGGAATGATAATTGTAGCTACAAAATCCAATTTGTTTTATTTTCATCTCAAACACATTTTCTTTTCTGTCACCAAGATCCGTCTATTTTTTTGTTTCCCCCCCCCCATGAAATACATCCCTCTCTTCTGTAGATCCACATCTCTAGAGCCTCAATTATGTTCTCAAAACTGTTTTTTCTTTGTTCATGCTTCAGAACTATATAATATAATTAAACATATGTATAATTAAACATTATGTATTAAATATAAATAATTGTTGTATAGTATTATTTGGTGTTCATGTTCATATTTTGTTTTGAAATATAGGTAGCATTATTGCCACTCTGGAGATGGTATCACCCACTTTAACCTATAGCAACCAAGAGAAAAATTATGCAACTTCATCTGGAACCGGACCATCTTTTATGAATTCTGGTCTGCACCATCTTTCCAATGGTCTTCTTCTGGCTTTATAGCCATGATGTCTATATATCATGGCCATCTATGGCATGCTTTCTGTTGGTAGTCTGGAAGTGTGTGAAAACCACTTGATCTGTCTTTTGATGTGTTCCAATACTGGTATAGTTTTGGTTATCTGTCTGATGTTATAATTTCTAACTCTATCTCTTAATGACATTCCGAGTATTCTTCATAGACATATCATTTCTGCTGCCATCAGAAATACACTGAAACACCATAAACAACTACCTGGACTAGAGGCTGGCCGAAAGATATCCATGCCATCTAGACTAGAAAAATGCTATTACTCACCAGCATTTGAATATCGACAACAACACACCTGTGATTTTCATATCCGGAACACACATCACCAGCCCCATAGATGCAGTATCACCACCCCCTGCTGTCTCCTGATCTTCAAGGCTGGGAAAATATCTCTCTATCCACTTGACAGAAGTCATTATTGGAAGTTGCAAGATTTTATCCCTCAATGGGATGCTGTCATCCTGTTAAGTAAGTACATCAAAAACACTGTAAGTATCATATCAAATCATTATTAAATGTCTTTCTTCTTGATCAATGGTTAAGTTAATCAACATCAGTGGTTATGTTGCTCTTCAACTTCTTCTGTGTTCACTCTCAAACTCCTACTAGTTAGCAGGTTGTAGTTTGGAGAACAGAATGCGCTGTTTCATGGTTTACAGTCCTGCTGAGATATTTACACCTTTTGACTCACATTCAACTTCTTATGGCTACTGGGTCACTTTGGCCTATTGGATAGACAGCCAACTCCACTCCAAAATCTCCTTAGTCACTGCTTACAACATACATGTCAGGTCACAGTAATACTATTCTTTGCTCCTGTTTTGGGTGCATGACAACACACTGGTGTAATTGGTGTCTCTAATACTTTTTGAACTGACACAATTTTGGGTAAAAAATCTCAGGTGACAAACATATAGTAATGTGGTCTATTCAGCTGACATTACAGAGACATTAGTACAATTTCAGTCTTTTATAACGAGGTGGTGTAAGCTAGATGCATTAGGTTTTAATCTTGTCTGTAACCTTCTGAATTTTAAAATAAATCTTTAGAGTTTGTTGTTGTTGTCAATATCCAAATGTTGCTAAGTAGTTCTACTCTTGGCAGCACAATGCCATTCTTTAAAAAAGTGCACATCTTCCTAAAATTAATTTAGTGGTCCATAAAATGAGCTAATGACTGTTAAAGGTGACTGTAAGAGTTTTTTCCTGGCAGTTGAAAGGTAAGGGCAGTCAATAAGAAGGATCTTAAGAGTTTTATACTACTATTGCTCATCACATTTTGAATACAGGGATGCTTTTCCCTCTTTGATCCATACTCCTAGTTGAACTGTCCCATTGTTACATATTGTTTAAGATCATTAATTGGAAGTGAAATAGATTGATTACTACAGCATATTCTTTGTTCAGCATACTGATTCTGCAGTAATCAATAAACAACACCCTTATTACCCAAAAATGTTTGCAAACTTCCATTATTATTTATGAGTTAACAGAGCACAGTTACAGTTTACTGGATACACTCAAAGAAGAATTGTGGTAACATTTCTGATATGGTTGACTTTATAGTCTCATAAAGCTGAAACTGGTGCTCAGAATTTTCTAATTGATTAAAATCTAGAATAACCATCCATTATACATAAAAGTAGGGGTTTTCTTCTGAATGTCATCTATTCTCTCTCATCTTCTGTATTCAGCATCTGTAGTCATGCTAGATTGTCAGTCAGGTTGGAGTCCACCATTCTCTCCAGGTCAGAACAGGTGCCCCATAGCTTTTACCTCAAATATTTACCATCTGTCTGAACCCTCCATTTCTGCTCTTCATAAGTTGGGCAATACTGAAGTATGTGTTTGGGGATTCGGATTTACATGGGCATTCATCTGTGTACGAGATCCTCAGTCAATATAGGTGGTCCAACAGTTTGCAGTGGCCTGTTCTAAGGAAAAATAGTGTAGTCTGTTGATATCTTTGGAGGTGATGTATTGCATCTGGTTTGCTTCCACATCTATTTGTTTCTTTCACTTTGACAAGTATGTTTTATGGATTTTGCTTACCTGTAGAACAGTGGGTGTCTGTGTTGTTCCATTTCACTTTCTGTTCTTGATGGAGAATCAGCTTTCTCAATTTCCATGATTTCACAATGTGAGATTATCCATTGAAGAGTAACAGCTGAGGATTTTTTGACGTTTAAGCTCTTGTCTGATGTTATGCAGAAAGCTTTCATGTGGGGAGGATTTTGTGGGGAGGATTTTGCTGACCTGACATCAGTATTATTCTGTGCGGTACTTCCTATCTATTAAAATTATCATTCCAATATGGCTGTGCCTGTGATCGGATTGATTTAGTGCAGACAATCTGAGATGTAATAATTTAATTTAATTGTTTTCAATGAACACTTAAAATGGGCAATGTAGCTAACTCCTGACTATGATTTGCAAATTTTAGCAAGCAATAGCAATACAACTGACTCAGTATCAGATTCATAATTGAACTATGATTCAAATAATTATGGTCAGATTGATATGAAATAGCTTTGTAGGTCCAAGATGAGTAATGGACACCCACCTTGAAAACAGGAGCATGACTGCCAGTATTAAACAAAATCATTCATAAAATAAATGAAAATAAAATGTTTTGGATGAAAGCTTGAGATAAATGTTTTAGTAAACTTATTTATGCCTGAATGTCTTTTGAAAGTTCAAACTTTATTGGTCGAATTTTAATGTTTTGTTAAAATTATTACACACAAAACTCATTATACCTAAACCATGGGTTGGCTAGTGAGAAAAAAACATGACTGAGAATGGTGTGGCAGCAAACATGTTAACGGTCCTTGTATTACAAAAACTTTAAAATTTAAACCCACAATATGTCTACAAGATAAGAATAAATATTTAAAGTATATCCTGAACTGAACAATTCCTTTCAATTATTGCTGAATTTTTAAACAACACTTATATGTTTCAGTAAAATTGACAGTGCTTTATGAAACAGCATGAATTTTGCAACTCCCAAACATAACTGCATTCAAAAGTTGGGAATATTAAACATTCTCACTAGGCTCTATACCACACAAGTCAGCAGAAGATGAGCATCATGTCACAAACTAATGGTAAAGAAATAAAGAAACATATAACCACACTTTACCCATTCTTTATTTTGAAAGGTACATTCTTTGAGATTCATATAACCAACAGGAGCAAAAGCATCATCCGAGTGGATCATCATCTCTGTTTTGTTACTGAAATTAAAACAATAATTATTTGTATGTTAAGATCACTACCGTTAAATTCCGTGTATAACCCGAGAATTTTTGGACAATAAACAGAGATGTCTTCATACTCTTCGTCTTATAATCGAGTAACATCAAATTAAAAAAAAAAATTACGTCCAAATCACAGTAAAAAAGGAGAAAAACACTTTAAAAAAAATGCCAGTGACAACTCACATGTCCCGATATATTAAGCCAGGATAAAATGACTAGGGCTCTCCAACAATCTAGAGCGTACTACCATACTGCTAAGCCTCTAATTACATTAATTTCTATATATCATACAATATTTCCTTCGAAACCTCCGATATTTCTTGATAAAACTCACTTACTAGGTCTATATCGTTATTTCCGACATGCCATGCCCGCCATTTTTACTGAGCTTAATTTCCCCGGAAATGCTATTTTTAGCAATGGGTATTACCGTTTTTTATATATTGACCAAAATACGGTAATGGTCTGTGAAAAAACGAAATATGGTAGCCTAAGCTGATCTACCAGTAACACATGTTTATCATCAAGGCCCAGTCTTGTTTGTGTAGGGAAACACCGACTACCAGTAGTCTAAACACTGTCACACACTTTCATTTTGGGTAAAGCAAATGTTATAACAGTTACTGACCGTCTACTAGGCTATAAGACCTGTGTACAGAAAATGTAAAAACACATCAAAGGCAGATTTTGAGTATTTCCGTGCATGTGTTGGTCGGCCTTGCCAATTTTTAACATGCGACTCCAAGTATATAAATAGGGACCAAGACAATAATCAGAAACATAAAGAATGAAGTCCTAATTAATTCTGTACAGAGGTCTTTTTCTACATTCAACGGTCTTGCACAAACATGTAACTGACATCCAAAACTTTGCTACTTAGGCAGTGTTGGGGGGATGGCGGAGAGAAATAAATAGTGAAACTCGTCTGAGCTGTGCCTCATGTTTATATTACTGTATAAGGTAAACATACAGGTCACACAAAGTTCAAACTCGTTGTTAAGTTCAAACTGTTGATTCTGTATCTTTTAAAAACAAAGCCGGGGAATGACTGTCTGCAATATTTTTGTGAGAACTCGGTGGCAAATACCGGTAGTTACATAATGGTACTCTGTATATTCTGTTAATTAGTCCAGCCCACTGAGGCTGAAGATGGACTACTGGCCCTACCCATTTCAATCGGCTCAACCAATCCACGTTTCCCTCACATTATGTGATGCCATTCAGATAAGTGACTAAAATGTAATCTTTCTTTATAGAAGATTTGAAACGGGTTCCAAATCACAACACATCATAGGCATTTTGTAGTAAAATTGCACCGTAATTGATTCCCTCCCCCAACCACTGTACATTTAGTGGAAGAAGAGATCAATTTCACAATCCTCTGTTATGTTTATTTTATTACCGTATTCTCCCCACATGGTAAACATAACCAGGAACAAAGTTCAAACTCTTCTGTATCTTATAAAAACAAACGTGATCTTGCTGTCTTGCCTTTCATCATTTCCCACTTAAACGTCACTGTCAGAAGCCAGTGACATAATAGTTACGTAGTAATTACTATTCACTAGCGCTGTTCCGCGTCATAACGTCCAGACACCCAACACAGACAATTCATTCAGGAAAAACTTTGTTCCCTAAAGTCTCGCCACCTCATAAACCGTCTATAGTCATGGATAGGGAAGTCAGCCTACCGGGTATTCATTATTTTCGGATATATTGATCCAGAATACAGTAGCCACCCAGGTTTCATTCCTTGATTCATTCAAGTTACTTGAGTGAAGCAAATGAAAGGAATGCTATTTTCTTAGAGTTGCAAAAGTTTGTGTTAATTTCCATTTAGCATGTCGGTTCTTTCTTATGATGATGAAGTTCATTATTGCCGGCTTTGTTAAGTTGGGGATAACTTTCTCCACTTTTGGGAAGGGATAGTTAGGTTATCGGCCTACAATCGGATGGGTTTATATTCAGAATTTAACGGTATTTCTACACTTTTATTCAGTAGTCACTTTTTTTTTTACATAGAAAGAACATGCAAAACTTGCAGACAGGATTTCGAAAATGGGAAATAACTCCAGACAACAACTGGGTACATATTATTGTCTTTTCATTTCAGTACTACATATTTTTGTGCACATTTAGTTTAATTTAACAGTTACAAAACAGACTACATAAGACAAAGTAATTAATTTTTTACAGTCTTCTGTAATAATAATATTTTATTGAAAAAAATACCTTTCGGTCAAAGTATAAATGCATTATGTTTTATGAACTTAATTATTTTTATGATTCAGTTTATATTGTGAATCATGCCCACTTTGCATATCCCTCAGGTATGTGATTAGAGTGGAGTGAAGCTTGTGCTACATGAATCAAGGCAAGAACTCACAACTGGTCAAGACCTTGCTTTAGCTTTTCATGGTACATCATATTGACAGTCTAATCAATGAAGCAAAGATTGAAATCATCTCTCAGGAAACCTGCTGATGACTCAAGACTGGATTACTGGGAAGGATTCAACCATTTTATTTGCAGCAGGTCTTTATGGTTGCATGAAAGCTGCAAAGTTTCCCCTTCATGTTCTCAATCATCATCTTCCCATAAGTGCTGAACCATTCTTCCTCTCTTGTGTTAAACATTGTTAAACATCAAGACATGTATTGGTTGTGTATAGAGTGGTTTGTTTAAGGTCATCTAGAGTTCCCTACAGCATGTTTTGCAGAGATGCTCCTGTGGGACAGATTGTCATTCTGTGACATCTTTAGGAAAGGTAAGGAATCCTCAGTCATTAGTGACATTAGCAACTAGTACTGTTCTAATTAATGGTGATATTGGAACCTTTTTTTTCAAAACAACTGCAGGGGTTTGACAAGGATACATATTATCACCAGTGTTATTCAATATTTTCAAGGAACACATCTTCTTGATTCTTGATTAGAAACTATCATCACAGCACACGGGGCACTCCCATAAGTGCTCCGCTCTCCGTTCCAGCATCCATCCTAGTGTATGTAGACTCAGAGACACGGTCAGGTGTTATGTGATCTTCTGGTCTTTCCAGAAAAAAGTCTACTTTTTCTTCCCTCATGTCTAGACACTCCCATTTATGATATTATGTGTATGTTCTAATCCTCTTTAACCTCATCTTCATTTTGCAATGAATTTATGACTGCCGTAATCATATCTGCTTTATCTCTTCTCAGCAGTGTACCATCTATTGCCGCATTGCCTGCCAATATGTTGGCTCTCTCATTTCCTCAGACCCCGGCATGACCAGGGCAGTATATCCATGTAATGCTCTGGACAATTGAGTTATTCTTCTTCTTTTTCAGTGTTCATTCTCAAACTTCCGCTGGATCTCTCTTGTAGCAGGACTACTATATCTCCGGTAGGATGTAGTCCAGAGAATGGAATGTGCTGTGTCACCGTTTTACTGTATCTTGAGAACAATACCTGAAAATAGATTGATACTATTATACTTTGATATGACCTTGTACAGTATATGCTCTTTTCTGAAAGAATGTAATGCTACAATAATGTAAATTTTACTCACAAGATTATTTTCTTCTTGAACAAGGGGCAGTCATAAACAAATGACTCATACTCTCCGCCTTCCCCACATATGTTTAAGCCATATTCTGAATGCTGAAAGAACAAATAATTATACTTGGAATCAAATTTTTTTAATGATATTATGTTTCTCTTATAGGCCTACACAAAATAAAATCTCATCAATTACAGAAGGACACTTCCCAGCAATATAATGCCATTTAATGGCATTAGGTCAAAGGGCATGAGCCCATGGACCGCTGGATCAGCAACCAACCAACCAGAAGTAAGGACAATGTCAGCTTTAATAAAGTAGAGACTATAGTAGTAGTAAATATACATTACAGAGACATTTTTACGAAAGTAAGACACATCATAACAGCAGTTTTACTAAATCAAGACACATTACTACAATAGTTTTATAACGGTAATGACACATCATAATAACAGTTTTACTAAAGACATTATAACAGCAATTTTATTACAGTAAAGACACATTAGAATAGCAGTTTTACTACAGTAAAGACACATTAGAATGGCAGTTTTACTATAGTAAGGACATATTAGCCCACTCAATTACTTAGCGGCCAAAAACGGCAGCTATATATTCATTAATGTAACGGCTGCTCTCGTCTGATTGACACACTGTCATTTACGATTATGTTGATAGGCAATTTTAAAATGAAATTTTAGAGAATGTGAAAGAATTGGATGTTCATGTTCAGTATTTAGCAGTTGAAATTAGTGATGATTTATAGTATAGGCCTAATTTTCTTGCACAATCACTTCTAATTTTTGTTGAGTTATTCCTTTTGCACTGGGAACGAAACCCAAAGTTTTTCCTGATCAGCCGGAATTGAAAGGGTTAGTATAACAGCTTTACTACAGTAAAGACATTATAGCAGCAATCTTTATGCCTATACCGGATCAGGGTACATATCCTGTACAGTAAATCAGACATCAATGAACTATTTATCAATGTTAATTAGAAATGCTATCAGAAGGTGAGGTTGATAGAGGTTGTGTATCAGCAAAGACAACTTTTTTATTTATGAAGAATCTGAGATATACGAGGGGGAGTCAATAAGTAAGTCACAAATGGCTCTTTAGAAAAAAACTGAAGACGATAAAAACCTGAAAACTGTTTATTTTTACACATACATTATCCCTTTACTTCTCAACATAATTTCCACCAACATTGATGCATTTATCCCATCGTTTTATGAGTCCTCCCAAACCTGCTGCGTAGAACTGCGTGCTCTGCTTTTTAAGCCACATTTTCACTTCACATTCAACTTCTGCGTCAGTCGCGAAATGCTTCCCGCCAAGGTGGGTTTTTAGTGGACCAAAAAGGTGAAAATCACTAGGGGCTAAATCGGGGCTGTAAGGAGGATGTTCCAGAATTTTCCAACCAAGATTTTTTATTTTCTCCTGAGTTAATCGAGCCGTATGTGGTCTAGCATTGTCATGAAGGAGTAGCACTCCTCTAGTCAGCAGCCCTGGACGTTTTCTTCGAATTGCATCCCGAAGCACTGATAGAACTTCACAGTATGATTCAGAATTCACATTGTCACCTCTCTTTTTGAAATTGGTTAAAAGCACTCCTTGACAATCCCAGAACACTGTCAGCATAACCTTCCCTGCTGATGGTGTAACCTTGAATTTTTGGACACAAGGCGAAGAAGGATGTTTCCATTGCATTGAAGCACGCTTTGATTCAGGCTGGTAGTGATGCACCCATGATTCGTCCCCAGTAATAATCCTGTTCATCATGTCTTCTCCTTCATTTGCGTATTGACAGAGATGCTCCAATGACAAGCCTAATCGGTTCATTTTGTGTTCGTCCGTCAATTGTCTGGGCACCCACCTTGAACACACTTTCTTAAATTTCAATCGGTCATGCATGATGCTGTATGCTGAACCATGTGAGCACCCTATTGCAGCTGCTACAGCGTCTATCGTTACTCGTCTGTCACCTCGAATCATCTCCTCAACCCGCTGCACAGATGCGTCTGTTGCAATTTCAACAGCACGACCAGATCGGATTTCGTCAACAATTTTAGAGCGTCCTTGAGAAATTTTTTTTACCCAGCTGTGCACCGCTTTACGGGACAAACAATTGTCAGCATAAACAGGAAGCATTTCTTTATGAATGTCTTTTGCAGGCAGTCCTTTTGCCCATAAAAAACGCACAACAGCACGTTGTTCATTGATTGTACACTCTGTAAGTACAGTAGCCATTTTGTTTTTTGTGCTGCGCATGCGCAAGGTACAGCTAGCGCCATCTAGCGAACATAAACATAAAGTTCTATGATGATATCAACTATAAACAGCTTTAGAAACCACCTACTGCATTTTCCTGCCATCCAACATCAATTTGTGACTTACTTATTGACTCCCCCTCGTATATATTAAATCTTAAACCTGATTTAATGACTACACAGAGAAGTAGGTTACAGAAACTTACCATATACATCATGTGAGGTAGGATATCCTCCAAATCTTGCATTAAGTGCTTCTTGGGTTTCAGACCTAAGATTCAAATAGACTTATGAATATAGTAATATACAGAACTGAACATTATATATTTGTCTCAAATTTGAAATAAAGGTTTGGTCAAGATAAGCTGAGTTATGAACCAGCATCATAGCACATGATTTCCCAGAAGTGTTCAGCTGCTTAGACTGTGGTTGACAGAAACCATCTGGCTAGTGTTATCTACTATACCACTATGACGTCATTCCTCGGCCTATGCAGAGCATAACTCTATTATCTTACTTTCTGGTGGAGTTACCCTACTTTTTGGTGGATGGGTCAATCATGTAAATAATGTGTATTTCAAGCCACGAATAGTGAGTGAACTAAAAAACCTGGTCTGCTGGTGAATGACTTAACATTACACCACCCCAACCTCCAATACACATTTGTGTTATGGGCAATGACTTAACTCACGTCAGATGAAGTACTTGAGAAAAGTTGTTGGAGTACACAGGTGTAACTAGTATGGATTTTTCATATTGATATGGATTTCAGGCCCCCAAAAAAACCACAGTATGATAGATCTGCTGACTAGGCTGGTCTGAGCGGTTGTAGTCATTTGCGAAGTGATGTCTGGTCTAGGAAAGAAGTGGTTAACTGCAGCTATTCTAGATCTTCCCAGTTTCCTTTTGACCTGTGTGTATAGGCCATATCTGGTTGAGGTGTTGCAGATTTCAGCACTCTTGTTCTATAAAATATGGTGTATGTGTGCCTTCTTGGAGGGACCTGATGATTTGCCCATTCTGTGCATGTGAGCTTTTAGGCAACAGTGGCCCATCCTGAACCTAACTAAAGATGGTTCCCCGGTCTTTTCTGCTGATAATATGCATTGATTCTCTTGTGTGGTGATATTGGTCCTATTTCCATTTGTTTCTGAGGGCAAATTTTATCAGTTTTCTTGTTTCATGATAACTAGTGGTTGTGATCTGTTGACATAACATACTGTACCACATTACTTCACCATAAACCTATCACATAAGGCATCACATGACATACCACACCAATATGAACTTAAGAGTTTTTAAAGTTAAAAATCTGGACACTTAAAAAATGAGACACACTTTTGATCCACCATAATAACTTAAAATTATTAAGCTTATGGGCATCCCTGAAGTCACAATTATTGGCTGTATCCAATAAAAAAAAAACTACTTGTAATACACATTTAAAGTACATGATTTATATACATCAAAATTGTCTATACATACCCATGGCAGCAACTTTAATAATTTTAGCTCGTACACCACAAGCAATCATTTCCTTTAGTAGTTCCTCTTGGTCACGTCTCCACAAGTATGACAATACTTTGAGACCAAGACGTTCACAGCTAGTATACAAAAACAGAAAAATTACTAAGTTTAAATAGACAAAAGTTCATTGTGCAAGTTCTTAGCACCTAGTTTGTGTATTCCTTATGTGATTTTTTTCAAATTCAGATGTCAATCTATCAGTCTATATATTAATGTCTGTCACATTTCATTTGTGTGACAGCATATCTGAATTTGAGGAGCCACATAAGTGAACTTGATAAGTCATTTATCTGGCAACCAGGTGGCCTTCTGATGGCAATGATATCTTAAGTGGTTTACAAAAAATGTGGTACACCAAGCCATTATGAAATTGGTGCAATGGTTCATGTTCTGGGAAGACAATGGTATGGTGCCATCACCATAGAGTCAGAGGTGACAGTAGTTAGAAAGTTTCTGGTCAATCAGAGAGCACTAATGAATAAAGAAACATATTGTAATGCTGATTTATAAATCAACATAAGGTACTTTTTTTTTGTTGATGCCAGTCTGCCAATATTTGTAACAATCTACTTGTATTTGATGACAATATGATTAGCATACATTTATGTGTTGTGCTTGTGATTCCGTTTTTCTTGAAGAACTAAAGTGTGATCAATAGTGGTTACCAGTAATATAAAGTTGGTAATAATACAACATTGGAAACAAGATAAAGTGATAGCTGATCAAGTGTTGTAAACATGCAGCCACTAACAAAGTAGATTATGATATATTAATGCGAAATTTGGCTATTTTGTGTGAACACTATCTAGGAAATATGAAAATTTTGTGCTTATCAACCCAATTAGTTGTAAATGGTACAGATTACAGTTCTTAAAGTATGTTGTTAAAATAATCAAGAAGTTTCCATCTGGTATGCACATGTTTGTTGTGGAAGTGGAAATTTCAAAAAAGTTCAGTCATCATGGTGTGAGATACATTACAGCAATGCTTTCAGACATCAAAACAACATTTGATTCAAAGTTACTCTATGGACAGAGCAACATCAGCAGTAGGAACACAAACACAAGAAACTGTCATTGGAGCTGTAGAGATTGTTCCTCACAATAAAAAGACTGTTTCTTCAATCATACTCAGAATTTCATCACATCAGAAAATGTGGTGGAACTTCAAGGGAGTGGTGAAAAGAAAAAGTATAGAAGAAAAGTAATGTTATGCACTAAGAATTAACATATCCAATAATCTACATGACAATCTTACACATTTTCAACTCGGACCCTTTGGTAATCAGAAAGAATTGCTCCTACTGAGACAGCCTCAATCTCCACTTCATTCTGTAGTAGATAATAAGTGAGACTTATTAAAACTGTGTAACAATATTAGTTATGAAAAACACTAGTTCAGTTTTATAATGAACAAACAGACTATATGACTATTAAGAACAGGTATGAAAATATAAAACAACAGTATACAAGACAGACTAAATCGATGTCTCAACCATAAGGTCAAGCTGAAATATCAAGCATAATAAATTAGGTGTCCTCTTCTTCTGCGTTCGCTATCTGATAACTTTCTGAATTATTGTTTTACTAATAATTCCTAGCATTTCATATTCAGCTAGCTCTGTAGCAGAGTTGATAGTGAGCTGGGTTCACAAATCCACCTTCATCAAATCAGCTTGTAGTTTGAAAGCCGACCATTTACATTGTACTGTTGATATGATTAGATGTATCGTGCCTCAAAATTTAATAGTTGAATAGCAATATCTTATACAAGATAATGTTGAATTTATTTGTTTTATCCTAATCTATCAATAGCTATCAATGCAGTATAAATAGAATACTAGTGTTATATTGAATGTATAATATAATGCTGCAACTTTAACCACAAAAAGAATACAGCAGTGCTTTTACTGTATGCATAAATAGAATCCTGCAGTGTTTTCTGGCATGTATAAAAAGATTGAGGCATATGCTACTGCACAACAACCTTTATTTGTTCAAGCAGATAAAACATATCTTCCACTTCATCATCCTGCAATGGTTCATAGGAAGGCCCAGTAGACAGACTTGAACCCTTGATAACACGTTTAAACAGAGGCAAATCCATAGCCTCAGCAAAATAATCAATGGCAGTGTGGCCAACCGTCTGGTACATGTAACTGTCCAACTCATCTAAAGAAGATTGCAGAAAATGTTGATATTAATTGATGCAGAAACAAAGTCAAGTATGTAAAGTTCCTTTTCTAATCATTGAAGCATATTAGAAAGATGATATTGAGAGAGTATTATTGTAACATTTGATAATAGGTCAAACTGCAGTAAAACTGTTTACCCATAAGTATTTTTTTTAAAACACAAAGTAATAATTACATGTGAGTCCTATAGCACTATTTATGGTATTACTAATGATACAGCTAGGTATGCCATTGAGAAAAGTTATATATTGCAATATTACACCATAAAACCAATTGGTCTAAATACAACAGTTCCTATATCTAGACTAGCTGTTTTGTCATTCTAATTTGTTTCCTGTCATAGTTGATTTATTTGTTCTCATACCTTTAATCAAATTTTTTAAAATCAGAAACAAAGATGAAAAATTGTATACTTCCTTCATCAAATTAACAACAAACATTCACTGCCATTGCACAACTATAGAAAAAAATGTATCTCTCATTATTTATATTTTTGTGCGACCTTATTCTTGTGCTTAACTAGATTTGAGTTTTTGGAAAATTACTTTGTAAGTAACTGAAAATGTTGACACAACATGTCTCTGAAGTTCTATTACACAAACAAAAGACCTCTGATAGCAGACATGATTTTGATATTAATTTCTTCTTCTTCTTCTTCTGCGTTCGTTTCTCAAACTCCTCCAGATTAGCAGGATGTAGTACAGAGAATGGTATGCGTTGTGTCATGGTTTACAGCATTGCTGCGATATCTGCGCCTTTCGGCCTGACACATCCGACTTCAGCATAGCTTTGGGTAGCTGACCCTATATGGGATGGGACAGCCAACTCCATCCCATAACCTCCTTAGTCGCCTTTTACGACATGCGTGGAAGGTAAACAGTGTTGCTATTCTTTGCTCCCCTTTCGGGCCCCGGCAACACACAGGCGTGATATTAATTTGGTTACAACATTTATCAAAATTGATTGGAACTCTCATCATAATCGGCATTGGAGAGCAGATTCTGTATCCCTAAATTTAGTATGTCATCAAGGGTCATCCAATTAAAAAACAGAACCACTTTATCTTTAATTGTAAAAATAACACAAAAATCACAAAAATATATGTTGCTTGAAATAATTTTGAATAATTTGTAAGTTAGACCTTTTTATATCCATTGTTATGTTTGTTTGAATTTATTCTCAAACTCCCACTGGATCTCTCCTCTTACAGAACAGTTGTCCTGCTAGATTTCCACAGGTTGTAGTCTAGAGAATGGAAGTGTGTTGTACCACAGTTTTAATTTGCGCCAGTGGCCCAGCACATCTGTCTTTAACGTGCCTTTAATTCAAATGGGCTTCCCTAGCCTGTGACAGCCTTCCGAACTGTCGCCAGGTGACGAGTGTGTATTGACTCTACGGTTGCCGTTCACGTCTATCTCACACAACACAAGGTGTTCCTCAGCCAGTGAGCTTGTCTCGTATCATTAGACGTATTGTGCCTGTGCCCATTGGGTAATGAACCTTTTATCATCCACAAGCCTTGTTCTGGATTAGGAAGAACTCGATAGAAGTGCTGGACACAGGCTCGTTTGCTGTCTTAGCTGCGGTGTCATTCACCGATGTCATGAACCCAATCGTCCATGTCAGAGTCTCAACACATGTTTAGGAGCACCAGGGACTAGAAGCTTACTCTCGAGCTGAACAATCTTGTCCCATTTGATGTATTGTGTATGTGCATATGGGGTACTGAACCCTTTCTCTCAGCGAGCATGATTCAGGTATAGGAAAAACTCGACAGTAGAGACAGTTGGGCCTGAACTGCCTTCTTAGCTGAGTGTCCATGATTGAGTCTCTACCCATAAAAGCTTGTCTCAAACTAACAGAACTTTGGTTCAGATTTCCTTGAAGAATTATCTGTGCTGCCCTCTCATTGTACTCAATATGGTATCCTGTCAACTCTTACTATACCTCTATCTATTTCGTGACAATTTCATGCATTGGCCATCCCTCCGATGTTCAGGCTGGAATGTCTTGCGTCAGTGTGTGTCAACAATGACGCTGTATGTGTTGGCACAGAGGTGTCGGAGATATTGCTTGTCTTTGCAGTCAATTCTTATTCTGCCTGCAGTCTCCACACTCATGGACACGAGTCTAAAAGTGTTGGCCAGGAATATAGCAATAGCAGCTGTACTTTTGTTTCCAGGGTGCACCATGAGGAGGTACTTTTAGGATCTTGGTTATCTGCTAACAATGGGTCCACATGAGAGCAATGCAAAACCATTTGCACCCCATCCTGTTATAATATTAATAATGAAAATTATAATAAAAGTGCAGAAAGTAAAAACCCAGACATTTCACAAATCTGGTCGAACCAAAATTTAAGGCCTTAAAATGAGGACATGTCCCTGGAAAATAGGACATCTGATAACTCTAGGCAATACTGATCTCAATTTGACTATAAAAAGACAGAGATGATTGGTGGGTTGTGATATTTAATGTTTGCTCCTTGAATAAAAGAAACAATCTGCTGTTATTTCAGTTACTATTCTTATTTATTCTGTAATTCTTGCACACGTCAACTTGGAAGTTTTCTGGTATAATTTTTTAAGTAACATTTAGCAATGTAATCTATACATCAAGGTTGTAATCATTTTCACAATATTTAGACTAAAGTCTTTACTGGTACTGCAAATGTAATCTAAGGTAAAGTAGATCTAAACAGCATTTACATATGACTTTCATAAAGAATGCAATTAAGGAAATTGAAATGGCCAACTTCAATATGATCTGAAAGAATAAATATTTTAAATTTTCATTTCTGTACTGAATTATTATAAGTTATTAATAAATGTATCAATTTTGTAAGGTATTTTTTTGTTTCTAAAAGTTTGATTTTTACTTTGTACAGACTTTCATCTTAACAATCTCTTATGCAGGAAATATATAACAGATATAAACTAAAAATACTTAACCTTTAAATAATGGGCGGAGATTTGCTAATGCTACAACATCATGACCTTCAGCAATGCAACACATCATGTTGAAGCAACTGTCCTTGCCTCCGCTGTACAAAAATAATATTTCATGATCAGTAAATGATATAAAATAAATATAAGAGAATCAAAGAATATATGAAAACAAAGAAAATCCTGTATTGATAACATCAAGGAATGGTCTGAGCATGATTTTTCTATACTCCTCCTAATGGCTGAGGAGTTTGGAGAACTTTTTATGCTGATGTCTCCAGTAGCACCCTTATGATCCTGACGGGTTATGTGTTTTATTATTATTATTATAATAAAATAAATTACAAGAACATTATTATTCAGGGGCATTCGTTCCAGAATGTCTCTTTTTTAAGATATGCAATAAACTTCTTATGATTTTTGGGTGAATTTACCTTGTTGCAGGAGGAAATGTTTGAACACTATGTCTATCTATACACTGTGGCCCTTGTTTGCGGCGTCAGCGGTGGACGAGTTCTCTGGAAATGGCCATTTTGTGTGCTGTTTGTAAGCTTGTTCCTGTGGCTTCTTTGATTTCTGTGATCCATCTTTTACATGGTCTGCCTATATATCCGTTATGTCTATGTGTCATGGCCATTTGTGAAATGATCGTTAGCTCACAGTCATTAGCTCACTTTATGGACCACTAAATCAATTTTAGGAAGATCTGCACTTTTTTAAAGAATGGCATTGTGCTGCCAAGAGTAGAACTACTTAGCAACATTTGGATATTGACAACAACAACAAACTCTAAAGATTTATTTTAAAATTCAGAAGGTGGCAGACAAGATTAAAACCTAATGCATCTAGCTTACACCACCTCGTTATAAAAGACTGAAATTGTACTAACTTCTCTGTAATGTCAGCTGAATAGACCACGTTCCTATATGTTTGTCACCTGAGATTTTTTACCAAAAATTATGTCAGTTCAAAAATCGATAGTCTGGATTTGCATGCTATCTGTAGGTAGTCTGGAAGCATCTGAAAACCACTTGATCTGTTGTCCTTTATGTGTTCCAATACTGGTATTGTTTTGGTTATCTGTCTGATGTTATCATTTCTAATTCTATCTCTTAATGACACTCCAAGTATTCTTCATAGACATGTAATTTCTGCGGTCACTATTTTTCTTTTGTCTTGTGCTGTCATTGTCCAGGTATGGCACTGGTAGCATAGTGATGGAATAATAATAGTCTTGTATAATGCAACTTTAGTGTCTATTACATTTGTTCTTGAAAATATGTGCCATCTGTCCTAGGAGTCGGTTGTGTCCTGTTCTGAGACGTAGAATTATAACTTGCTCTGATCTGTTCATAATGTGATAGTCATCTTGTGTTGGCGTTTGTGGCTTTCTTATTGACTTGATCATCTGTTTTTTCTGATGGTAGGTGATTGGTATATCTGGTTGGTCTTCGACAGCACCTTCCTTAACCAGTTGGTCTGCTTTTCATTTCCTGGTATTCCACAGTGAGAGGGTATCCACTGCATGGTTACCCTATACTGGTAAGACAATTCGCTAAGTAGTTTTTTTCAAGTCTGTTAGTTTTCTAGACTGGAGAGCTTGAAGCACTGACCTTGCATCTGTCAGGAATACCACAGGCTGTAGGCCAGAGTTGGAGTTCAGCAGTTTTTTAGCTGCCACACTAATTGCATGGATTTCTGCATCATAATTATTGCAGAATTTTCCCGTCGGTGTTCTGATTGTATCTCTAGGCTTGTGTGGATATTCTATATATACACCTGCACCTCCATTCCTCACAGCATTCTGTGCTGACCCATCTGTGCACACTCTGTCCCATATATCTTGTGGATATTCCTCATCCAGGAAACTGAGGGTGACTGTCATTCGCTGCACACTGTTCTGTTCATCCTAGCTTAGTATTCCTTTCACATTGGTCTGAATGTATATTGCATTTCATGGCTTTCACTCCATGGGGTTTGTTCTGGTACAGACCTTAAGGGGCTATCAACTTCAGGTAGGTCTGTAAGTTGTCTGCGGAGCCGTTTAGCTTGATGGATAAAACTGCTTCTTTTCAGTCGCCCCATTGCTAGATTTTGGAATCTTTCCTTCATTGGATGACTTGGCATACACTGGAACTTTTCTGCCTGAATTAGTACTTTTGTGTCTCTGCGTTCGCCAAGTGTTTGCATTCTTCCCATTTTCTGCATCTCTGCTATGGGTGTTGATTTCATTGCTCCCAACATTATTCTAAGTGCCTGGTTTTGCACTTTATCTAGATCTTGTAATGTGGTGTTTGATGCAGAACACCACGCAGCTGAACCATATTCCAGGTGTGGTCTTATGCCTTGCTGGTAAACTTTACTAAGTATATTTCCACTGGCTCCCCATGTGGTTCCTTTCCACTTAGTTTTCTCAGGATAGCTAACTTCCTCCTGGCTTTTGTTGTTGCTTTGTTTATGTGCTGCTTCCATGTCAGCTTATCATCAAAAGTAACTCCGAGGTATGTGGGTTGTTTGTCTTCTTTCAAGAGCTCTCCATCTATCTTGATATGACCAGCTTTTTGTTTTGGTGAGAGAGTAAAGAGTGTAGTGCTGCACTTATCTGTGTTAATGCTGACGCACCATCCATAAGGTTAGGGCATCGATAGCTCTTTGTATTTGTTTGGTGGCCACTGTTGCATGTTCTTCCGTGCACCAGATAACCAGATCATCAGAATACATTGCCACTTTGATCCCGTGTGGTAGTTCAGCAACTAGGTCATTGATGTAAACCAAGAAAAGTGTGGGTGACAGGACTCCTCCTTGGGGGACTCCATGATGCAGTAGAACTTTCTTGCTCTTGCGACCATCTAATTGTACCCTGGCTCTTCTATTATGCAGGTATGCTTTTACCCATTTGTACATTCTTGAGCTAACCCTGCAATTTCTTTAGGAGCCCTTCTTTCCAGACCTTATCAAATGCTTTCCTGAGGTCTATCCATGCTGCTAGTACCAGTTTCTTATCTTGGAAGGCATCCTCAATCTCTTGGCAGAGGTAGGTTGCCTGATCTTCAGTAGAGTAGCACTGTCTGAAACCTGCTTGCTGTGATACCAGAAGGTTTTCACTTTCAAGCTACCACTGCATCCTAAGATTGATAATGCGCTCCATTGTTTTACATAGACAGCTTGTGAGGCTGATGGGCCTGTAGTTGGAGACTGTGTTGCCATCTTTTCCTGATTTGAGGAGTGGTATCATTATTGCTTCTCTCCACGCCTGTGGTACATTACCTGTGGACCAGCTTGTGTTAAAGATCTGCAGTAGCTTTGCTCTTGCTGCAATTCCCAGGTTTCTAATCATTTCATTGGGCACTCCATCAGCTCCAGGGGACTTTTTCATTTGGATATTGCATGCTCCAGTTCTCTCATTGTGATTGGTGCCTCCATGACTTCAGGTATAGGTTCGCCTTGTCCAAGTTTTTGCTGGTTCTCTCGAACCTCCTGTTGTTTGTCTGGGTTGACTTTGACATTATTGTCTTCTGCAAAGTAATCAGCTGCATGTTTACCTGTTAAAATGTTTCTATCTTTATAAAGTGTGATCCTGGTATTTTCCAGTTCATTATTCCAGTAGGGTTTGTAGTTCTTGCATGCCCCCCTGGGTATGGTTTTACTAGCAGCATGTAGTATACATCTATTAAATTCACTCACTGCTCTATTGATGTCTTTGTCCAAGTTCATGTCCTTAGCTAGAACACTGGTTAAATGCTGGTACATTTTCCAGTCTGCCCTCTTATAGTTCCACCTAGTGAGCGTGCTGCTGTCCTTGGTAAATTCATTGTGGATTTCCAGAAATACTGGTCTTTGGTCACTGCCCCCAAGCTGCTTTCCAACGACACGTGTGATGTTTCATTCCAGGCCTGGTGAGTGGAATGCCAGATCTGGTGTAGAGGTGGTGTGCCATGCTCTCAAGTAGAAGGTTGGTGAGTCTGCTGGCTGGTTAATAAGGATGAGATTATTTTCATCCTGCCAGCTCTCAAGTTCCTCACCTCTCTTGTCGATATGATCTTAGCCCCAGCTCTGAGAGTGGCTGTTGAAGTCACCACACACCATAAGTCTCTCTTTGTCTGGAATTGTGTCTAGTGCCAATGGTTTATCATTTAGGCAGTAGTAGTTCAGGAGATGGAATTCTGCACTGTCTGTTTTTAGGTGGAGCATCTGGTATTCTGCCCCTTCCATATATACTTCCAGCTGACATGCGCTGATATTGTTTTTAACAAGTGTCAGAATTCCACCCTTTCGCCTGTCCTTTCTGTCAGACCGGTAGCACTGGTAGCCTCTGATTTTGAAGGCTATGTCGCTGCTGAGGTGTGTTTCTTGGATACAGCATATACTAACTTGTTCTTCACTGAGGACTTTTTCAAGTTCCAATTTTTTGCTGTATCCATCTCTTTTACTGTTGACACCCTCTGCATTCCAGTGCATTATTTTTATTGGTCGTTTGTTTGTTTGGCCAGTAGCTCTATTCCCTTGCCTCCTGGCTCCTCGGGGCAATTGAGAAGGACTTCCAGTAACTGAGGTTGGGCCCTTTTGAGGTATAGGGCCCGGCACCGTCCCTGCCTGAACGTCCGCCACAGGGCAGGCACCATAACTATTTATAGATGTAGACATGTTTCCATTGTGTTTTGTGCGTGGCATCCTGATTATCTGTGCGCCTTATGGCAGGATGCCTCCGTCTTCAGCACTCTGCTTACTTGGGCAGGACTATGGTCCTGCTCGAGTGGGACTGCCCAACCAGTCTTAGTTTCCAGCCCCATCATCTCTGCACAGTGCTGGTCTCGATGGGGAATATCTTTAGTGATTTATGGTAGTATTTGTATATTTACAATTTCTCCCTTCCTTACATTCTGTCCACATGAGCAATTCTGACATCAAAAAATTCAGAAATGGATAGGCAATAAGACTCAGTTTAGTTTGCTTGCTTATATACAATATTGTGTTAGTTATGGAAAATTTAATTCAGAAAAAAATAAAATGTGGAAAAAAACTATAAACATACCGAAGCTTGTTTCCCAAAAAATTGAATCATAATCCATTTATTTTGAAATAAAACACATCTGCATATATCCTGAACCATTTTGTAATGCATACAAGTATTGATATATACACAATAACTTATAAATGTAACCTTGTCTTGAAATCACATAGACTCTTCCACCCCTGACACCACACGGCAAACAAGGGCCACAGCATATAGATAGATAGATAGTGATAGATAGATAGAACAAATTATCAATTGATTTGAGCACCATCAAATAATTTTTTTCTCAGTTCTCTCTTTTGTTAAAAATGTTCTTATTTCTAATTATAACTTCATAAACGTGATGGCAAACAAGAGGTCCATAGATGATTTGAGGGCACATGCAAGCCTGTAGATTGGGGGTGGGGAGGAGAGACTTGAGTTTCATATCAAAGGAACTTATTCAGTTAAGAGGACAAATAGACCATGAAGAGGAATACAATTAGAACATGTGCTTTGAAGAAAAGGTGCAATGATCAGCAGTTAGGCAGAGTGTTTTTCAGGCTTCAATTGCCAAAAGGAACGACTTGGAAATAAAGCTCATCATCACAAAATCTTACTTAGTTAATAATTTTTTTCACTAATTACTGAACTATTATTCCTAGATCATGACTGCACAATACAAATATACATATAATGGGTTTTAGGTGGGGGGGGGGGGGGGGAAGGGGTAATACAGCAGAAAGAAACAGCTGTTCTGCACATTTGTTGTTCAGGTGTACACTGTGATCTGATTTCAAGGTATTCCCTAACTTTTCCCAGGTAACATGTGAATGAAGGTGAAGGGCGGAATGACAACCTGGTGGGGATTTGGGATGTTGAATTTTTTTAAAGGGGGAGGGTCTTCCACCCCCCCCTCAATATTATGTTTTAAGGAAAAAAGGAAGGCCTCCCCCACTTTACCAGTATTGAGTCTGCATTTGTGGCACATGTGCAACTGCAGGCCGGGAAAACACTTTAGGTGCGCATGGTCATTTATGGACAAGAACAGTGTAATGAAAAAATGACAGGAGCTGTAGAATATGATTGGATTTTTTTCTAAAATGTATGTACTAGTGGGAGTAAATATGTTCTAAACTGGTGCATGAGCGAAGGTTTAATATGTAACTTTTATTAAACACCAAATTCAGGGGAGAAGGTGTGCAGGCCAATTTCCATCATATCTCTGTGAATACATGTGACAAAGAAAACATTGAACATCGTCAGCCATTTTCCTGGATATTCTGTGCAGAATTAAACAGGTTTATCCACCACACAACGACAAATAAGGTAAGCTTTTCATTTAACACTTTATATGTTTAACTAAGTGACTATGGATTTCCTAGTAAACTAATCAAATCTAAAAAAATGTGGACACATAAAATTGTTTATGTCAGTGTGGATGTGACATCATGGCATCCTTCAATTTGATTGGTTTTGTGCAGAAATCTGCGATGTTGGTTGCTTAGAAATGTAAACAGTGTGCTATTTATAGCGCAGTGTACACCTGAAAGAAAAATTTACCTATATTGATGAGCAAGTTAAAGTATGCAGCAGTATGCTTCAATTGGCAGAAATTTGAATACGTCTACCGTTGGGTTTATTGACCTACTTTCGAGGTATTCCCTCGAAAAGTTCGATGCTTGTGACGTCACAATTCGCGTGGTACAGCTGGCGGGTTCTTGGAGGTTGAAACCGTTACGTCACGGTTCGCGTGGAAATTTTGAACCGACAATGGTGGGCTGTTGGTCAAGAGGGGTGGGGGGGGGGTTAAAAGTAGTTTATACACTTTAATTTTTTTTTAAACTGAAATTAAACATACCCACCCCCACACATAAATTTTTTTATTTCGTACACCTATTGTATGCTATAAATTTATTCATATTGTAAAATAAATAAATCTCGAGTCAACGCCGAGAATTGATCTGGTCAGTTGGCGCATGCGCAATTTGGATCTGGTCAAACGTCGGCGGGAAAAAAACTGTCTATTTTACTCAGATATTTAACGTGACAGCTACGAAATTTTTTAGTGCAAAATGACCACCCAGGAAGATCTCAGTTTTTTTATCAATTTGCGTGCCAATGGAGAAAAATGTGTTATAGATTGGTGCATGAAGGAGGGACTGATCTGTAGTCATTATGTGTGCCCGTCTTGCGGTGAATATATGAAATTAGTGAAAAATGCCAGTAAATCAGAAGGCTATGTTTGGAGATGCCGACGCTACGGTAGCAATCGCCATGATGTCAGCAGGAGTGTACGCAATCATTCCTGGTTTGCAGAAAGCCACCTAGGTATGGGTGATATTTTACTTCTTACTTATCTGTGGGTGATGAATGCCAGGACCGGCTTTATCAAAAGAGAGGTCAAAATTGGATCACAAGCAGTCGCAGACTGGAAAAGTTTCTGTAGGGAGATATGTGTCGAGATATGCGTAAACAACACCATAAAAGTTGGAGGAGCAAATGCGGTCGTCGAGATAGACGAGTCAATGTTTGGAAAACGGAAATACAACCGCGGGAGAAGGGTTCAAAGAACATGGGTGTTTGGTGTGGTTGAAAGAGGGACCAACAAATGTGTGTTAAAGGTGGTCGCAGAACGGACCAAAGAAGTTCTACTGAGCATTATTAAAGAACATGTGTTGCCCGGAACGACCATAGTCTCTGACTGCTGGAGAGCATATTCCTGCTTAGCCAATGAAGGTTATAGACATTTAACTGTTAACCACAGCGTGGAGTTCCGGAATCGTGAAACGGGGGCCCACACCAATACAATAGAAGGATTGTGGGGCCTCGTGAAGCGACAATTCCGGAACCAAGGTAGGCGGTGCAAAGGTCAATTTCCCGCCTATCTATGTGAATATATGTGGCGGAAGCGTCATAAAAAATCACCAGATTTGTTCCAGGATTTCCTTGGTGGGATAAAACAAGTTTATCTTCCAAGGAACAGTGACTAAGTGCCCGCCACATATATTCCGGGAGTTCCATTGTGGGATAAAACAAGTTCATCCGCCAAGTTAGTTACTAGCTGACTACGGTGTTTCATACTGTACCATTTCACACTGTTTACATTTTTAGCTAGGCGTCTACGGATTTCTACTAGTAAAACCAATGAAATCCGCCATCAGATAGATCTATTTTTTTTAAAAAATGTCTGCCACGCATAAAATCGTTCGGCGGAGATCTGTTGTCACGGTCTGCGTCGATTCCATTGGTTCTCTAGTTTTCTCGCGAAACTCCGTGACGTCAACTAGTTAAATATGTAAACAGTGTGCTATTAATAGCTCATAACGGTGGACGTATTCAAATTTTTACCCTTCAATTTAAATCCATCATCCACTTCTTCCACTCACAGACACTGTCTGTCTAATTAGGATCCCTCAGCCTGAATTTATGTAAGGGTTTACTCCCTTAACATGAGGCACTCCGTGCTAACCCGCTAACCATTTGGGGATGCCATCTGTAGGGGTGTAGATTTCTTAGTCATATGCCATCCAGTGCTGACCCACAAGGCAAATCCCAAGTTACCGGCCAATCTACCCGGAGTCAGAGAACTTCTGAGAACAGCCCTAGATAACCTGCTGCAGCAATGTCATAAATAAAGTAAAGCATACTTTGATTAACCGTACCTTATAAGTGCTGCTGTTCTCATGGTTGTTAATTTTATATATAAGTGAAGCAACAGTATATGTTTATAAAACTAAATATATTTTCATTTTTATAGCTAGATAATCCAACCGTTCTAGCAGTAATCTCCATGCGCGTTTGTTTAGGGTGCAATATAAAAAGTGTAACTAGAGACAATACGGAAAAAAACCAGACAAAACAAAAGTTTTCCCTTAAACGAATAAATATTTGTTACTAAGAAACTGCTAATCTTATACATTTGTTGACTATTCATTTATTATTTTATTTGGCAGTTTAAACAATGAGTACGTTATACTATTCAACCAAAACAAAATTATCCATGATTTCGCAGTAGATTTTCTCAATACGGAAGATTTAAAGCAACATAACGGAAGTTTACAATCATCGATCATGCGCAAAAGGTACTCCACGTCTATTCCAGATTAACTAATCTTAACGAAAGATTGTATACAAATTAATTAATTACCATTAGCTTTGTAGAGATGAGGTGCATTAGTATTGGTTTAGATCAACAGTGTAGTTGTAATTCAAATTCGTGAAAACATCGATACGTAAGACAATATATAACTCACATCCTTTATTATATACGACAAAAAGACCAGTTTTAATTTTATTTTATTATTTAAGTTTGAGGAAATAATTTCCAATTCACAATAGCCTCAGACCCTATCCCATCATAAGCTTATGATGATTAAAAATAAACAAATTGGCCTAAAGACTTGGTAATTTTTAGCTAACAACAAAAGTTGTAGGCCTAAATAGATGGTTTATAATAATTTATGTTATTAACTGTATTTAACTTAGAGAGTTATCCAAGTTCATGAAGAATGATTTAACATCTTGATCATTCATGAATTATTATTTATAGGCCTACTAACTAAATAAATTAATATCAGACTAGCGGCACATTTGCAGTTTAGGTCTACACTGTGACCTTTGTTGTTCTAGTTTTGAGGTATTACCTAACCTTTGCGTGTGATTTGGCATGCACGTTAGGGTTATAAAATTAGGATTAGTATTTAGAATGTCAATTGGGCCTCTCTCAGTGTGATGCGCTCAGAAATAATGAGAGGGCAGTAGAAATCACTGGAAAAAAGAATTGGTAGAAATGCCTTTACGTCCACCACAGTACTATAAATAGCACACTGTTTTCATATTTAGGTAGCTCACGTCACAGAGTTCCGCTAGAAATCCAATGAAATACCGCATACAGTGACATCACGTTCCCGCCGACCGCCAAGCGATGTTCTCTTGGAAGAAATTTTTTTCCTTAGATTTGATCAATTTCATGGTGGATTTCATCAGTTTCTAGCGGAAATCCGTAACCACCTGCCTAAATATGTAAACAGTGTGAAATGGGTAAAATGACACTTACCTTATACATCGTTTCGTGGCGGATAAACTCCCTGAATTATTTCTAACATAAATCTCACAGCATACACTCCGGTCATTTTTTCTCCTCTTTCAATGTGCACCAAAAATTCTTGTCCAGTGTTGCCAACTCATTCCCTCATAAAATGCACTAAAACGCATCAGAAAATTTTAGGAATGCGCTAAACTAGTGCGGTCGCGCTATTCCAAACATTTAGGCTCCAGATGATATGAATAAACACCAGATCAGGTGCACCGAAAATCACCATAATGGCAACACTGCATTGCCGCAAAAAAAAAAAGCAATTTGTTTTCATAATGTAAATTTTTGCAATAATCCCCCCATACCAATCTTTCGTTCTCTTGCCCCCCTCAACCTCCCCCTTTTTCTTTTTATTCCCCCCCCCCCCATCCCAACCTGCCTTGTGTTTTTCTTTCACTTAGCATACATTAGGGGGCAAGCCCCCCTCATCCCCCTTTTTTTTCTCTTATTTTAGAAAGACTACTCAAGTCTCCCTAAAATATCTAATATTTTCCTTTGATATTTTATTCCTAAACCCCCCATCCTCCCTTTTTTTCTATAAATTTCTTTTTAAGTGACCATTACGACCAGAGACCGCCATTCATGTCAATCACCTTGGAGAAGCTTCAGATCACGTGACCCTGGGAAAGGTTGGAAAACACCTTGATAGTAGAGCAAAGGTTACAGTGGTGGACAAAACAGCAGATGCGCCAAAGAATTATGTGTCAAAAAATGGGTGTTCCATCTGTTACACATGCGCGGTAGTGACGTCACGGCATCTAGCGATATATTGGTGTTCCAGGGAAATCCAAGACATGAATGTAAACAGTGTGCTATTTATAGCACAGTGTAGACCTAAACTGCAATTTTACCCAGACTAGCATAGGGCCTAGTTCTAGAGTAGGATTGCAATTGGTATGCTGTTTTTTTTTCTAGAAAGAAAGGTGGGTATATACTGAGGTTGCAAAAAATTGCCTATATTTTTACTATGCCACCCCCTCCTGATTCATAAAAAACAAACACATTTTAACCACACACAAAAAAATTACTTTTTGAGAGAAATGTCCTGGGGTGGCAGTAGTGCATACAGAGCTAACTTGACAGTATTTATGATCAAATTTTCATACTTTCACTGTGGAAAATGAATAAACCTTATTGATTAGTCATAAAACCGTCTCTAAAGCTACATCTAGTCCAAAACCGAATCGCTCCAAAACATTTGATGTCTGACATGCAATTATAGAAAACAACATGGTTAAATGTATTAATGAGTGTTATAACAACTTACCTCTCTAGAATTCAACTTCCAAATTGCAATCCATAATGATTTTACTGAAAATACAACAAAATAAAAGTATCTAAAACCCGATTCACTTTCATGGCGATGCCCAGCTCTGAAGATGTTGACAGATTGCGAAAATTTCGATATTTGACTGGCATTAGCGCCATGTTGCCACTAAAGCTTGCAGAAAAAGAAAGTCAAATAATAATTTGCCAGATTTCAAATAATCTGGTACCCAAAATTGTAGAAATTAGGCTTCTTTTATTGATTATAGGGGACCGTCACCTGCTTGCGGCGATGAATACACCAGCCATTGACAAAAGATGTGTAAAATGTTGTTGATTGCACTCCACCACAGCGTGCTTAATATTAATTTAAAATATTTATATATGAAATGTATCTTTTAAAAGTTTGATATTTTGTTAAAAAGCATTTTTTTTCCTTAACCTATCTGTGTGTTTTTGAATTGTTCAAGTATTTGTTACACCACACATAATGCTTATTTATCATAAAATAAAATCAACTAACACAATTTGTTGTTGCACACAAAAGACTCTGAACTGAACACAGTTATACTTCTTATGAGCACAATAAGTTTTCAACTGAACATGAAACATTTCACCCAAATCTTATACTGTACTAAGTTAACTATACTTTTAATTTTGGATGTAGAGACAAGGTCAGATGTGACACTTATTCTTAGAAGAGACCTATGAGCTGAATCAAAACAGATCTACATATGATGCGATATTAAATGTTTTCATGATCACTGCAATATTTTTGTTGGTCACTTTGTGTTGCCTGCCAATGCCAACCAACTAAATTCACAGAAATAATCAAAAATATGTTGTAAACAGGCTTGTTTATCTTCTACCAGCAAGTTCATATTCTTAAGACTCACGGTCTAGGCAGTGTTTAATTGTCCAGTCTCATTTATAAATGAGATACTTGTAAACAGGAAATTAGCTTTGTAGTAAATTTTACTACCTGCGAAAGTGGGTGGAGTCTGTTATAAATTCTGATTTTGATAAACCATCTTCAGTTTTAGGTTGTTTCTGAACATTGTAGCTTTATCTTTATCTCTTAATCTATCACTGGAATACCTTATGTCAGTGTTTTTGACCATTTATCATTCTGATAAAAAAATAAATGAGATGACTATTTGAGTATTACATGGTTTTATTTTTGTTTCAACATGAAAGTTTCTGTATGTTGAACCAAAGTAAGAAACAAATAAAAAAGGTGGGTATACTGCATATACCCAGGAAAAAAAGCACTGGGTTGAATTACTATTTTATAATCAGCTAGCAAATTTTTCTTTTAAAATGTTGTTAAAAATTATGTTATATGAGTAAAACACTAGATATTTTATATTATAAATTGTTACTTTAGATAGTAGACTATTTCAAGTGAAGAAATGAGAAAATTTATTCTTTCTTTTTTTCAGATTGTATGATATGATATATATTATGTAATATATGTCACAGGTGCAAATACAAATGCTATGCTAAAGACATTGTTATCTGGCAAAACATACTAGCTACAAAACACTGATACATCACTTTAGTGATGTCGTGGTTTACAGCGGTCACTGGAAAAGCAGAGGATTTCCTGAATAGGCTCGATAAATCTGCTGCTGATGTCTTACATTCAGATGAAACTAGCATAAAAGAGACTCTGCCAGAAGACCATGATCGTAAACCCAGAAAGTCCTCTCTGGCAACTTCATCAACAGGACCTATCACTCCTTCACATAGTGTCCCATCATTACTGCACAAATATGGAGATGAAGTTGGGACGGCTGCATCATTTGGTGGTGCAGTTGCAAAAGGTCCTTCAAAAACACAGTCTCAGCCTCCAATTGTAAACGTTACTCCAGCACCAGGTTCACAAAACTCAGGAAAAGCTCCAAAAAAGAAGAGTTCAGATGAAGCATTATTTGATTTTCTAAACAGTAAAGATTCAACTGGCAGTGGTAAAACTAGGCCTGGAAGTAGTCATCACCATTCCCGTCAGTCAAGTACATCATCTGTTATATCGTCTGCATCTAAAGGAGCCAAGTCGGAAAGTGGTGTGAAAAATGTTTCAGAAATTACATTTACTCAGACATCAGCAGTCAAAGTGGCAGGTGATTTTGTTTTGTGTAATTATTGTATGTTACTATGTTATACAGATGCTGGTACTTAATATGAGGTCTGCAATGCTCTCTCAGATGGTTCAAAAAATATATAATAAATTTTAGGAATTTTTTTAATTTGCAATAAAAGATAAATTGAAAAACTTAAATACTGCCTGGTTTGAAGTGTTCATCCCTTTATTCAAATTGTGGATAGCTAGTAGGAAATTCCCCCTACCCCTTGACTAGCTATGGATGGTGTGTATTTAGTGGGCCCTATTTCCATCTTGTGTCAGTGTGATCTTCACGACACACAAATTAGTGTTACCACAGTGATGAACTGTATAATAGACTACTGATTAGGCCTGATAAAACAACCATTATTTCTACTGTCTATAAAAATCCTTCCTAGACTTCTGAACAGGAAAACATGCAGTAATAAAACTTTATTTATGATTGTATTTGTTTGACAGATACCATCATTTCTGTTTTACTAATATTGATCTTAATGTAGAATACTTTGATTGTGTTATCAATTGTGGTAAACATTTTTAAAATAAAAGAAAAAGTGCAGTAAAACTGTGTACCATATGAATAATGGGAACACATTTTTAAATTCAATGTTACTAATAAAATGAATACACAATTTCCGAGTTTCAATCAGAAGAACCATATCAAGATAGTATTTGACCTTTTCTTGATAAAGGTGTTGTAGTCAAAACATTGACTGAAATTGTTTTATATGTGAATTTGCGCTTTAAACAATCAATTTGCTTATATGATTTATTAAGTATTTTTTGTTGGTCACGTCTGTGATGGCCAAGATACCAGGTTCAAATCCTGTCACAGGCAATAGTGCTTAAAGAAATGGCAAATTACTGAATGTATTTATATTTCTTAGAAAATCAATACAGCCCAAAAATTGCTGGGATGATGGCTACATCCTGAATAAGATATGCTTCCAATTTTTTTTTTGTAGTGGTTTCTCTATTTCTTCAAAAGAGGTAGCTTTGTTATCCACTGTGTGCTAGAATATTAACTCTTATTTATCGTATACTGTTTATGAACTTGGATATGAATGTTACATTAAAACATTGATATTAAAGGCTCTAGACCTTAACAAGGTGATCCATGGATGATAACACTTTTTATCAAATATCTTATGATAATTTGGTTATTATTTATACTTGAGTCATGAATGACAGGTGCAGAGAAAATGATTGCCCATGCCATGTCATGTCATCCTTGTTGAATAAATATTTACAGGGGAAGAGCGGTTCAGAGTTGGAGAGCCTAGTTATTGGAAAGATATAACTACATTCGGCAGGAAATGCAAGGAGTGGATACAATGGAAAAGATGATCTAGAAACTTAACAATCAATAGCTGATAATGCTGGAATAAATGATGCTGTTATAAACAGATGGTTCTGCTTTGAGGGATCAAGATCATGTTGTGGATTCTCTTCTATTCTTCCTATTCTTCCTATTCTTTTTCCTTGTTATCCAGTTGGAGACAGACACTAATATTGATTTATTCAAAGAACTGCGCAGTGGTCCCCAGACAAGGCTTTAGGGCTTATCTGTCAGAAATATGATAATAGATGGCCATATTTTTAATCCTGTGGTGTAGTACAATGCACAGTTTTGTCGGTTGGTTGGTTGTTGATCTAGCAGTCCATATAGCATTATATTGCTGGGAAGTCTGTGGATTTTTGGTCCACCCCGGGCCAGAGCCAGAGAATAACTATCACACCACCAGGAGGTAGGTTTCAACCTATGCACTGCTCCGAGCTGCTGCAGCCAAGATAGGGTTCACTGTGCTCATTCCCCGCCACCAATTAACTACTGGTTATGTTGAACTTCTCTATTGCTCCAGGCGTGCAACAAAATGTTCAAGTCAAAAGGATTGTCACTGTCTCTATGATGGGCCTCGGACATAGGAAAAAACAGTGCTGTCAGTTTGTTCCTCCCCAGTGCTGCACAGTACATCTCTGGCTCCTTCCCAAGCACAGAGGGTGCAAATGTGTACATATATTTAAATAACAAAACATGAAACACATTGCAATAACAAAATAAAAGCATGAAAAGCATGATTGTATAGATGACATGCCATGGAGCTTCTATAAGAAGATAACCTCAATATAATGGCATGTTATCTACTAAGGTTTTCTGTTGCATGGGTGGTTTGTCTAGTGGCCATAGGTGAGACCCACAGATGCAACTACATGCGTGACAGTTTTGTCAAATATATTCTGTTTCTGCAGATTGTCCACAGGAGCACATATCTGTGTTGGCAACTCCAAATCTGTACATGTGTTGTTTGAGTATGTTGTGGTCTATTCTCAGTGTAAAAATTCTTCTTCTTTTCTTTCAAGCTTCTGAATGGCATTGTCTTTTTGGCTTCCATTCTTAGAGATAAGGTCATTTCTGAAACTAATAGTATGACAACCTTCAGTATGAGAATGGAGATCAAAGCTGTTACATTGGTCCTAAAAATGGGTATCAGTGACAGTCAGGGTCTTTATTGTGCCAGACTCTCAATCCATGATCCCCAAGATTCAGATTGAATGGCTGTGTCATGAGTGGATAAAGTAAATTAAAGTTTCACACCTGCAAGGACTTAATGGTCATGCTGGAGCTTGGGGTAATGAGAGAGTTGACAAACTGGCTTCAATAGCAGATTGCTAGGACAGATGACAAGGGAAACATTTTGAATTCCCTGTGTATATGTCTTTTAGTTGAGTAAAACATGGTGGACGAGATTTACGGAATTTGGAATTACTCTGGACGATATTAGAGGGAAATTAAGGGGTAGGATGAGAAAAACATACAATCAATGAGTCAGCATAGATACCCTTCACCATCTGCTGAAACAGAACTCCTACAGAGATCCCCGGATTACCACCGTTGATTCTGAAAATCGCATGAGCAGCTGTCTACACCTTTATTCAACATTTTCTAAGTGAAATCTATTTTGGTCTATAGGTACAACTGGTAGTGGTAATGATGATGATGAGCAAAGACAAGACAGCCCAACAAACTCAAATGTTTCAGCTGATGTCGATATTATAGCAGATGCCATGAAAGAGAGCCCTGCTGGAAGTGATCAGAGTGCTCCAGATAGTGATCATGCTGATGTGGGACATGAACAAAATGTTAAACAGATGTCTTCTTTAGAACTGGAAAATAGGTTGCTTCGAAATGAAGTAACATCTCTGAATGACGAGATGGCAACTGTTATTACGCGAGCAAAGGATGCAGAATCAGGTAGGTGTATGAATAGTCATTGCACGGTCTATCCATAATTATATGTCTGTACTTGTATAATTTACTTTAAATATTTTGTTAGCATAATCCATATAATAAAGCTGTATTTTGCCAGTGATATTTATTTGGTGGGAAACGAACTACAAGAGATTGTCTGGCTCTGTAACTGAGAGGTAGCAAGCACAGGTCAAATGGTCAATAAATTGTTTTGATTTCCACTTCATGCAGTTAGACATCCTGATCAATGTAGAAAGCAATAGCAACCTGATGATTGTAAAAATCACTACATTAAAAAAAAAATGATATATTGATCACATGATCACATCCCAAATAAAAAATGTTTTACAATATGGGGAGCTGTACCTACATTATTTAGCGGAAACGAAATAATATTTAAAAAGTTGGAATGTAGCGAAAATGAAGTAGGGGCAGATAACCAATGTTGGCATAAATATTGATAAAGATATAATACACATGGTACAATCGCGAGGACTGCTGACGGATGCAAAGATATGCGTTCTACCCACTGAGAGCCCCCACCCCCTTAGATGACCCTTACTGCACATTGTTTCATTTTGTAGCACTTCTTGACAAACTTACAGCATCTTTATCTGTAGCTGGCAAGCTTGGTAAACAGACATTTGCGCTTAAATTAGCCATTTTGTTTTTGTGACAATACAGTTTGCTAGTGATGTGATTTCACTGATGACACGAAAACTGCGCATACTATAACAAAAATGTAATGAAGCTGCGCATAATATTAAAAAGATGGAATATAGGTAAAGCTGCCCATATTAACCGAAAATGAAACCAATGGCAAGAAAAATGAAATAATTGTCCACTTTTTCAACTTTCATTTTCTGCTTTCTTATCTTGATAATGCTAAATCAATTTAGATCATCAGATCAAAGTCCACAATCATCTCTAGTTTATAGCAGTAACCTAATACAGTTGTCTCTTCCTCCTACATGGGCAAAGCTGGCAGAAGCAGCAACATTATCATAGCTCTGCTTTTCCCCATGTGTATTAATTTATCCGACTTTCTGTGCTATATCTGGACGCACCTTTGAGAGAGATGCTTATAATAAATAAAAGTTATGTAATCAATGTCATTTAAGACAAGGAATTTGAGGAACCATGTTTTCTACAACTAGGTCTATCCATGACCGTGACATTGTAAGTTATTTGTATGCCAAGTTCCCGATTTCGATTGTACACAATATAACACTAACACACAAGCAAATAACACCTCCAAATCATATTGGCATCCATTTATCTCTATTGTCTCTGAATTTGAAAATCAATAACTCAATAAATAAAAACAGCACACCAAAAAAAGCTGCAGAAAAACAAATCATAAAAAATAGTCGGGTGTCAGATGCAATATGCACTATTTTTAACTGGGCAGCTACAGATTAATATTGTCATTATCTTAAGTGCTGCATCTGCAACGAAAGTTGGCTGTAACAGGCCTCTAACATTTTGTGAGGTCTTTTGCTTTAGTGGTGCACTCAGCTAGAGTATAACCTGTCCATCTAGTGATATTTTCCTGCCATGTGTACCTCCTCCTACCTCTTGCTCACCTGCCCTCAATTCTACCCTTAAATAATGTCTTCAACAAAGTGTCATGTCTTTTAATATGTCCAAAATACTTTATTTGTTTTAATTAGTATACATTTACAGAATACACTAACATATTTTTACTTATAGTGTCTGCTTTTTTAACATAAATGCTGCTTTGCTTGTAGAACTTAAGAGGGTCAGAGATAAATTGAAATCCCAGGCCAACTCTACATCAATGCATGAGCAGCTGGTTAGAGAACTACATGCCAGAGAATTGGACCTAACAGAGGCCCTAAAAGCTAAAGATGCACAGTTGGCAGTTTTGCGGGTGCGATTGGAAGAAGCAGACAAGAAGGTACTGTCTAAAGAGAAGACTCTGGAAAATGTGAAGTTGGAAAGAGAAAGGTAGGAATGTTAGCCTAGTTTCATACATTGTTGCATGCTTGTATATTTCATAACAAGGCACAGTTATCACAGTCAAATTAAATCATGACAGTGCATTCTTTTCTCCATGCTACAGCCTGCTAACCAATAGGTTGCGAAACTTGTTTGAGAGTAGTAATCATTTAGCAGGGAATGCAGATAATGGTGTCCCACAACTGTGGAGAAAGAGGTGCAAGCTTTGGTCTGTGAGAATGCCAAAGAGGGGAATGTGATTATATACACTGGATCTGTGATCAGACATGTTCTCAGTGCTTGGGCCTTCACAGCTCAGTGCGCAGGTAAAACAATCAGGGAAGCGAGTGGGGCCTTTTCTGTGACTACGAGTAGCATAACCATGGAGATTGTGGTGGTGACCAGGGCATTTGAGTGGGTAGGCACACAGAAGGTAACACAGGTCTGCATCTTCAGTGACTGAGTATGATTAGGAAGGTACAAGTGGGTCTCGTTCATGAACAGTGAATTGAGGCCTTGAGAAAGGTGAGGCTGAAAATAGTTACATTTATTTTTGTGCCAGACATGTGAGTGTTTCGAGGCAATGAAAGAGCAGGTCAACTGGCGTCATGTGTGATTGTGGCACAGCGCGATGGGGCAATGGATCGAGCTGACGTTTTGAATTAATTACGAGACATAGCACGCAAGACTAGTGTGGATGATGATTCCTTTTCAATGGTCAGGATTAAAGATCAGGGTTTGAAATGCGGTGTTGCTAGAAGTGAACATTTTGGAGGGCACAGAAGAATGATGGTCAACCAGTATTGTCAGCAGAAGTGTAATGGCAGATACACTTAGGGAGAGATCGGAGCAACTATGGATGTGTTCAGTTTGCAGTGATGATGATCAGACGACTAACCAACAGGTGTTTGGGAATGAATGCAGAACAAGAATTACCATTGTGGAAGATGTCCATGCTAGTCTCTTATGTTCAGAGTACCATGAGAAACAAACATTTGAACAATTTAGTCTGTTACTTTCAAAGAGCTCTCAAAGGTAGACATTCTCTGTTGTTACTTTCAGAATACCATCAGAGATATTCTGATTTGTTGCATTTCGAGTACTACAGATGATAGATTTTCTTATTTGTTATGCTCAGAATACTGTAAGAGATTAAGACTTTATTCTGTTAGTGTTCAATGTCTCAAAAATCAATATCCTAAGATGATGTTTTTTATAAACTGAATTTTGCCTGAAGGTTGTGAAAACACTGAAAATTGGCTATGCGAAATGTGATCTGAAATCAACAACTTCCAAGGAAACTCTGCAATTGCTTTCCAGTGATATCCATCTTCTCAGTACAACAATCCAATCACTTAATTATATAGAGTGAAGCTAATACCATATCAATTTACCCTTCAGTAGGAAAAAATCATGGACAACAGACCTGATCAAATCTGCTAACTCCAAAATCAAACATCTTGCAAGACTGCCCCAACTTTGCCATCCTGAGAATGGAAATCTAGTCTACATAGGTCAACTTTTCACAGGGAGTTTTGGGGGACCAGTGAGGGAACTTGATTCATTGTGTTCTGACTCTCATTGGTGTACTTTCCATCAGATGTTATCATTGTTTTTACTGTTTTAATAACCAGTGTGTTGATGGGGCCTGAAAGGGAAGAAACGAATAGAAACTTTGGCAAATTCAATGCATGTTTTAAGTAGTGACTAAAGAGGTTTAGGGTGAAGTTGGCTGTCCTATACAACAGGTTAAAGTGATCAAGAAATTAACCTGAAATCGGATGTATCAGGTCAAATGGTGCAGATTTCACAGTAAAATTGTTTCAGTAAATATGAAAAAAATAATTTCATTCTCAGGAATATGTGCTGATAGCCAGAGTGAGTTTTAAAATGAATGCAGAAGAAGAACGAGAATCTCAGGATAACTGTTCTCCATTAAACACAGTGAGGAAAAGTGTCTTTTAAGGAAACTGTGACTTGGTATCGTGAGGTGTTGTTCACTCATGAGTCAAAAAAGACCATTTGAATGTTGAGTTATTTATAGTTTTATTTATAGTTATCTTCTTCTGTGTTCATTTTAAAATTCCTGCAGATTAACAGGATGTAGTCTAGAAAACAGAATGCTTTGTAATGTTTTACAGCTTGGCTGCAATATTTGTGCTTTTTGGCCTGACATATCCGACTTCAGCATAGCTTAGGCTACTTTCACCCTCAGTGGGATGGATTGCCCACTCCCACTACCAAAAACTCTTTAGTCGCTTCTTTCAACATACATGGCAGGTCACAGTGTAGCCATTCTTTGCTCTGCTGTCAACACATTAATGATGAATTATTACTAGTGCTGAACTGTGTTTAAGTGAGAAAGAGTTGTGCCGTTCAAGCATACCTCACACCACTACAGCATGATACACTATTGAACTTTCTTTATGTTTAAATGTTTCATTAATGTCTTCACCTGCCATCTGGTGGAAACTTCGAGATGTTAACCTTAGGCATGCTGTGTTTACAATTACGCAATTTCTCTTCTGCTGCTGACTGCCGCAGAATCGGTTTTCGGAAATGTTACGCAATCATCGGTGGCTGTTTTGAAATCATGATAACTTTTTTTGTTGTTACAGATATTTAAATAATTTTTGCACATATAAATAAAGAATTAAATTCTGCATATATTGGTGTAAGTTATGTTTGTATGTGTGTGATATACGAGACGTGTGAGAAAGTGATAAAGACAGATTTAGACCTATCTAGAGCTAAGCCTGCTGCATTTTTTATCGATCGAAAGCTGTTGAATATTATATATTTTACATAGTGAGAACCTTGTGGAACCTCGTGGTCTATTTTAATTAAACAAATTGAAGTACTTACCTCTCAAGATTTCCACATTGAATTTGGAATAAATAAGGATTTCACTGAATATACGATGATAGAAAAGTATAATAAACTCGATTCACTGTCATGTTGTTTCGCCGCAAAGCCGATGCTTAAAAATTGCTCGGATTTCCATTCCATAATCAAACACTATCTTCTGTTGCCATTTTGACAATAGAAACAGGAAGTTAGATGAATTCTCTTCTAAAAAAAAATTCTGTCAAAAAGTTACAGATCTTGATTTTTTATCTGGTTTTGGGTTTTGCGAACCGGGCGATGGATTTCACCTTCCGAAATCAAGACATGACACAATTCCAGTGTAATGCACTGCCCGAATTGTAAACACAGCATGCTAAAGGTTAACTGGAGTTGGTCAATATTACTTATTTCTGAATAACAGAAGTGTTTTGAGACTGATTGTGATAAGTTTAAATATTTTGTTTTAATTGCACTTACATTGCAGAATATTAAGAGATCATTCAGATTCAAGTGGTATGCATGGTCAAGCTTTGGATTCATTAAAAGATAAACTGAGAGATGTGGAGGCTACGTTGTTGAGAGAGCAATCTGCATACAAACAGTTACAGGTATGTATACACATTGAACACCTGAAGGATGATTTTGAAGTGATACACCATAGTGCATATTTGTAGGTAGTCAACTTCTAGGTTTTCGACATTTTGTAGACAAAATACTCAGATTTCTTTGAGTATGACCATATTGACCTTTAGTATTTTCTTTTAATGGTGTACTCATTTATACAGAATTTTTGGTTAAAATATAGTTTTGTGATGAAATACAGAATGGCACTCCTGGCAGTTTACAGGTATGAAAGTGTTAACCATGGTTCCTCTCAAGACTGCAGTAGATTGGAGCAAAGAGTGAAACAACCCAGAAAGATAAATGCAATATATTTGCGAAGATGCTGAAAAATCAACACGGAACTGGAACTGTGAGTGGCTAAACTTGTATTTATTTATTTATTGAGTCAGCTATTGGAACACCCTTCATTAGACAAAGGCGTTGGACTTACATCGGCCATGTTCTCAGAATGAACAGCCTAAGAATTCCCCAGCAATCACTATATTGGGTGCCACCTGGAGTAAGAAGAAGAGGGAGACCTAGAGAAACTCTACGAAGAACCATTAATAGAGAAGGCATGTCAATGAACCTAAACAACATGCAACAATTGAAAGACCTGGCAACACAAAGACAGAAATGGAAGGCTATGGTTTCTGCCCTATGCGCCGCCAATGGCCCTGGAGGAACAAAACATAACATTGGAACACGTATGGACTTATCCAGTATGTTGATGATAACCACCTGTTCATAATTCATCTACACTGAGCACATGCATTTTATGAAACATATGAGAGTACCCAAGTATAATGAAGTCAACTCTACACTTTTTAGCACCTTTTAAAAAAAATTGTATGTATTTGAAAAAACAATACTAGAGGCCTACAATATAAGTTTTTAAATTAATTTTGTATAAAATTTTGTATATAAGAACAGGAACTATAGACTAATATATCAAGTCAATAAATCTAGGAAAGAACATGGACTAAATATAAACATCCAAGAACCATGATAATCAACAAATTCGCAGAACTGAGGCTAAACTTAAAAATATATGGAGAGTTAATACAACAAGTAGATCATTACCAATATCATGGACACATTATCACAAATGATGGTAGACTTGAAACAGAAGTTAAAATAGAATAGGAATGGTTAAAAGTACTTTCACTGACATGAGGAGCATAGTGACATCTAAACAAATTACATATTAAAAATGAGACATATAATATTCTTCATCTATTTTATATTAATGTATGGTTCAGAAACATGAAAAATGATTGAGAGGAAAGTAAAACTTGAACATTTAGTAACCACCTGAAAGTTCATGGGGAGAAAGACAAAGAGAGAATTTCTGGTTGGGTTGTCACTGTGGCACAAAAATAAGTCACCAACTGAATTTATTAACAACACAAAAGACAAAGTGTTATGGAGAAACATTATCGCCTGCACCACCCGGCATGGCACTTGATTTATTGATTGATGGCTCAGAAACATGGAAAATGAATAAACAACTCAAAGACAGAATTGATGCCTTAAGATGGATATATAGTAGAATAGGGAGTACTTCTTGGAAATAGATGAAAAAGAACAAATAAGTTCTTACAGCATATGAACATATAAATATTAAAGGAAATCGAGATTTTTAAAAATTAGGGTTTTTTTCTGCATACTATAAGACCACTTACCCTGTTGAAGACCTTATTTTGAGGGTAGAGTTGAGGGGAGATGAGCAAGAGGTAGACAGAGATACAAATGGGAGAGAAACATCACGAGCTGGACAAGTTACTGTCTAGCAGAGTGCACCATCAAAGCAAGAGTTAGAATGTTGGAGGTCTGTTGCAGCCAATGTTCTTCGCAGACGACAATTATAATGATATTAGTTCTATAATGTTGAAGGTTATCACAATTACTGCTCAACCCTCTATGCTAACACTCTGCTATCAATGCCAGACATGGATGATGACAGTAGCCCAGCAAAAAAAAACTTACAACATGTGAGATTAAATGCAGCAAAAGTTACCACTGAGTACCAGAACAAATGAGAAAAAGTAGTGGTGCTGACCACATCACCTTTAACATAATATATGTCATAGCATACTTTAGGTCATGTAAAACTATATGCATGACACAGTGTTCTATATATTCTTCAGTGTATGAAAACAGACTTTATTATACATTGTTTCATATAAAAGTGCTTTACTGATTGAAATTTGCCTGACAGTCAGGCTACTGTTATTTATAACAGTTGTTCTCAATGGGAACCATATGGCCCCCTGAAGTCACAGCATGGGTGGAACGAAAAAATTAGAAGCCACATGCAGAACGTGGAGGTATAGAAGGTAACTTTTTGGGTGATGTTTGTCTGACAAGATATACAAAAATAAACCTGGTAAAGTTTATAAATTTTTATTAGGTGGGGGGGGGGGAGGAGAAGATTTGTCCTGGCAGGAGGCACAGGTGAAAGGTTGATAACAACAGACCTAGAACATGATATGATGTATATGACCCCTCACAGCACTAGATTTTAGTATTTGAGGATATTAATTCTCTTTCATGTCTTCTTTCATAGCTGTAAACCTTATGCACACAAAAATATACCCTGGCCCTATCTATGGCAGTGTCAGTTCACGACAGGTTTACTTTTAAACTCCTGGAATTTATCTGTTAAGTTAGTTCTACTACTTGATGCCTTTTTTTCAGCAAGAATCTGGGGACAGACAAAGTCGGCTTGAGCAGGAGCAGCAATCAATGGCTGAAGCTCTGACACAGGCACAGAAGAAATTTGCTGATGAGAAAGGTGGGATATTTTATTAATGCTTACATTCTTTGATTAAGAATAATAAAAATATAGAAATCGTACTGGACAAACATTGAAGAAATTACTAAAATAATAATTGAAACATATATTCTGTATAATATATTGCTATTCAACGTTGAATTTTTACGCGCCACTAATGCATCAAAAGTGTTAGCCCTGTGCATGAGGTTTGTTTCCAGGCAACATGATCATCTGCTAAAGATTTCCAATTTTTAAGGTCAATAGAGAAACTTCTCTTTGAGGGATTTACAGATACTGTTGTCCTTAGAATTGGTCTGCCAAGTACTTTTTGCATTTGAATTTATGCTAAGAAAAACAACAATATATTGAGAGCAAAAATGTGCTTCCTGATACAGGGAGAAACAGACTCATACTCTCTTTGGACAACAACTTAGTTGTGAACAGAGGCATTTACTTAGTAGTCCAACATAAATAATGTTGAAACCATTTTTATGATTACTCTTCTTTGTTTCACAGCTAAGCTTACTGAACTAACAGGCCAGCTCAAGGCAGCAAAAATCAGTGCTGAATCTTCCAGGAAAGAACTATCAGAATACAAAGAAAAAGCAGCTCGGATCTTACAGGTAGAACATGAATTTTGAAATTGTTAAATTCATTCTGTCAATTTAATTAATTAATTGCAATTAGCAAAATAATTATTGTGTCTTTGTTCCAGTTCAACCAAGATGATGACTTTTTCCTATGGTCCATGCCGTGTGGCTTTGGTTATCATGTCTTTCCACAGCCTTCTATTTCTGATAACGATGTTCTCCCATGACACAATGCTAGATTGTCAAGCATCTTCTTTCTTGGTCTTCCCCTACCCCTCTTGCTCTACAACTTGTCTGTTGTTACAATGTGTTCCATCTTCCCTCTTCTCATGATGAGTCCAAAAAATGTGGACTCTCTCTTTTTGATGTGGGTAAACAGCTCTCTTTTTTATTAACTTCTTTCAAGATTTCTTCATTACGTTTTTTTATCTGCCCATTGTGTTCTTAAAATTATTCTATAAAACCACACCTTTGCTGCCTGAATATAATTTTTCATTGTTCTGCAGAGTGTCCTAGATTCACTTACATACATCAGAATTGGTTCTATATAACTTCTAGGAACTATTTCTCACCTCAAGTTACAAAGATATGTTACATAAGATGGTCTTTATCTTGTGAAATATTGCCTTTGCCTATGTAAATCTACATTTGATTTCATTAAGATGATGACAGGCAGAAATATTTTGATGTTATAATATGTTTGACATATTCTTCAAAAGAAAGCAAATCTGTGGGAAGTCCCCAGAAAAACCAGCATTCAGGCAAGTATCATAAGATGCTACCCTATCGTCAAAGTTGAAAAACACCAGCTCAGGTGGCACATGACTTGAGATGGGACATATACACTACATGATAAAATCTATGCACCAAACACCTGAGACAAGTGCACAGCCACAAAACAAACAACCATGCAGTACTGTCCCAGCTTCGCTGCTCACAGAACTTAGTCTGGCACACAGGAGTGTCTCTGCAAACCAAATTGTGAGAAACCTACAGCAATCTAAAACAAAAATTTCTCGATATATGACCAATATAGGACTGGATTCATAATTATTGATTGCAGAATAAGATCCATGTAATCAGTAAAGAATGGTATTACTGTGACCTGCCAGGCATATTGTAATAGGCAACTAAGGATAGCTGCACATGAGGTTGATTGCTACATCCTGTTAAAAATCTATGTGATTCCAAATTCAATGCTGAAATAAGATAAGTCAGACCAAAACATGCAGATATCATGGCAATGCTGTAAATAATGTAAACATATTCTATTAATATATTTATGAAAGTGCACTGACCTATTACCTTGTGGCCTATGGTATAATTTCAAATTGAATGAAAATTGTTTAAATCACAAACAGATCCCAGGATAAGCTAATTTTAATAAATGAGAACCAGAACATATTAAAAACAATTATGGTGGTTGGTGTGATGCTGACCTCATCCCTTTAGCGAGGGAGTCGGTTAGTGTAATGTTAAGTCATTTGTCTGCTGAGAAGCATAACCAAGTTTCAAATCTACTCATGATTTGAAATAAAAATTACTCCAGTGTTTCCCCATCCACTAGGAAGTAGGGTACCAGGGCTCATTCTTTGGGAAGGTCGAGGAAGGACATAATTACAACTTAGCAAGCGCTGTATTCTATGCTAGTTAGAGACGATTTCTGATCAACACTGACTAGCAAGCTGAGCAGTTATGTGAAACAGTGGGCACTGATGCTGCTCCATAACTCAGCTTACCTTTACCTTTTTATCTTCTAATACTCCAGTGGTCACAGAAAAATACAAACTTAACACATTTCCAATATATCCCTGTTGTGACGATATGAAACATTATCCACTGTACGGTTCATGGACAGCTGGATCAGCAACCATCTTCTGTACTATTTTACAATGTTATACTCATGCCATTTCATTGTTTTTTTAAATTTTAAGTCCAAAGAAAAACTGATTGCAAGCATGAGAGATGGATCAAACCCATCAGGTGATGCTGGAGGTGTGTCTCAGCTTGAACATGAATCATTACGGCAAGAGAAAGACATGATAAGAGAGGAGCTGCAACAAACCAAACTGACCATGGAAAACCTTCGAGTGGAGCTGCAGGTATGTTGCTACTATATGACTGAATACTAGCATTTATAAAGTCTCTAGAGCAGAGTTGGGCAACCTTTAATGGACAGCGGGTCAAATTTAGGTAAGTCAGGATGTGATTGAACAACAATTGACAGCTGGAATATCTGAAATGCTATTTAAGTCATGTGATGAAAAGTATTTCCCTGAGTATAAATAAAAGATTTGTTGCATTTCATATCAATATTTAAAGGTGTTGAAAGACTCTTCCACAGTTTCTTTTCCCATCACTCTGAACATGTTTCACTCGCAACAGCACAGAATTTACACAATCATTTCCTCTTTATCATTGTCTGAATCTATATCTAAACTAGCAATAAATCAGAACTATTTTGTATCATTGTTCCATGCAGAAAGAAATTTCTCCAAAAATTTGACTCTCTGAATTGCTCATCTGAAGTCATTGTGGGGCACAGAATTTTAGCGAATATCTTCTTTTTCTGTTAGGTATCCACCCAGTGAGTTTATGTCTTCTCTGTATAAACTCAATTAAAATTACAGTTTCTTCTTTTATTCTTCATTGGTGTTCAGTTTTACTACAATCATCATCATCAGGGTAGTCAATCCAGAGACTTGTGCTGACGTCATCTGATCATGTCCCTTCCTTGTTCTCAGCAGCTAAACATAAATCTGTTCCACAATATTCCTGGAAATCTGTTAAATGTTTCCATGACTTGAATGTTCTCTTCTTCTTTTGCCTTCAATCTTGCCATCCATTACTCTCAGTAATGACCTAATTCTGACCAAATCATGCGACCTGTGTTTATATACTCTTCATTGTGACCTGATCAGGCTACCTCTGTTTATATACTCTTGATTGTGACCTAATCATGCTACCTCTGTTTATATACTCTTCATTGTGACCTAATCATGCGATATGTGTTTATATACTCTTCATTGTGACCTAATCATGCGTCCTGTGTTTATATACTCTTCATAGCTTGTCTTCTTATTCTGAGTTAATCTTGAAACTCCTGCCAGTTAGTAGAGACAAAATTAATTGTGTCATGGTTTACAGCTTAGCTGCCAAGATATCCACACCTTTCTTTCTGATGCATCCAAATTTATGACATTTTGGGTCACTGACCATTTACATCATGGGGTAGTCAACCCAATTTCAAACCCTTTTTAGTTGCCTCTTGTCATAATGTTATTATTTTTTTCACCCTTTCCCACACTGGTGATAAGCAGTTGTCTCTTTCTCCTGTGTCTTTGAGCACTTGTTCATTTTTTATGTTTTTTATCCAGTTCACAAAGTGCATGTACCACTTTTCAAAAAACCTTCAAGTTCTTTTCTATAATTTTTCTTTGAAAGTTCATTGCTGTAATATATCCCATATTCAAACAGAAATGTATGACAATAGAAATATCTCATTTTGCTACACTATTCTTGCATTGCTATTGTGAAGTGAATATTTTCTTGTAGGATGTGGAGAATCAGCTTCAGCGAGAGAGTGATACTGCGCAGGAAACAATAAGATCACTGGAGGACTCTCTCATTGAAGAGAAAAGAAAAAAAGAAGATGCAGAACTTGAGCTATTGAAGCAGAAGCAGGTTTGTCACCTTATGGAGTTATGTCTTTTAACACTGCATATATTAACTTTTTTAAATTCTAGAATTCAGATTGAACCTCCACAGTTGACCACATTTTCATGGACTGGACACATACCTTAGTAAAGTACCAGTACAGTAAACTCGTTTCATATGTGAATTGCCTCCATATGTTTACTGGTTCGTTACAGTCCCTTGGGTGATCATATATTGTTATACAAGGACAATACATGCAAGAAAGAGCCTATTGTAGACTGCAATAGTAATCTCTGCCACCATCAAGGGTTTGATAGCTGATAACCTTCTCCCCACTACAGCAGCCACTATTTGTCTCATTGAAAGCAGTTTGAGTAAACCCACATTTTATATGCTACCTAAAATTCACAAGCTCTTTAATACTGGCAGACCTAGGCCTGTTCCTACCTTATGGAATGCACCTCTGACTTCCTGGATAGTGTCTTTCAACTTGTTAGTGGAACTCCCTACATTCCTAAAAGACTATGATTCAATGATCATGCCTTAGCACATCAATACAGTGCAAACCAACTGATGCCCATAGCTTTCTCCCTCTCGTCTCTTTGACACGAAGATTCCTTGTATTCTCTCAATGTCTCTGCTTGCTGTGTCTGTGTAGTGGGGAAGAGGACTTGAGAAAGTCCATGAGATGATGAATTTCTTCCACTGTCTCCTATATCCTGACAGGTTCCTTAGGTCTGCCCTTTTTTAAGTGTGCAACCTCTCCCACCAGGACACCCTCAAGAACACTCAGGGTTCTTCCTCCACAGACAGGGTCAAACTTGTTCTCAGCTTTTACCTCCATAGCTCAGCTGTCCATCATGTACTATTCTAATACCTTCCTCTTCTTCAGTTGGATCCCAAGATGTTGTGTTCTGCGGCTCCCCTCTGATTTCTTACTGTTGTGACAAGAATCTCAGGGATATAGTAATCCGGTGTCATCTAATTATTGGCGTTCCTAATTATTTTGGCACCATCAGTTGCAAACGTAGTAAATGCTACACCTATGCCTTTGTCAACCAGACCAAGTCTGTCACATACTCCAAAGTTACCTTCACCATTGAAGAGAGCTAACGTTATCTATGCCAACTTTGCACCATGACATACATAGGTGAGACTGGAAGGGGGCTCGCATACCAATTTGTTAAAAATATCTGTACAGCATCAAAAACTATACTGGTACTCCTGTTGCTGACCACTTAAATGGCACGGGCAATCGGAGTGTCAATTATATTCATGTGACGGCCATTAAGTCATGCTTCTCAGATGACCAGACCACCATCTCGCGCTTGAGAACCGCTATATATTTCAGTTTGACACGATTGAACCCTTTGGGATCAATGTCAATCAGTCATGTGGATATCCTATAGTTCCGTTATTTCTGTTTGTCTTGTTTCACCGATATTTGGATGTGTTTTGCCTATTTTATGTTTGTGCTGTTTCACCTCTGACCTCTTCAGGGTTATATCTATATTTAGCTCTGCCATGTGAACGTCAATAGTGCCGTTCTTACTCATCTGTTTTTGTTGTGAATGTATTCTTAAACGTCAATTTATGTGTGTTATTATGTGTGTTTCCAGTGATTAGCAAAACTTCATTACCCTGTACCAAGTTTTGCCTGTTGGTTTTCAGTTTTGCTGCAGTGAGTACATATTATCTATAATAGTTATAGTCTGCAGCAAATATTTATAAGGACATTTGAGATAACAGTAGGTGTTGGTATGAATGTATATGCACATATAGCTTTTTAAATCTCCTGGGTATCACATAAATTTACTGCCTGGGACATACTGGCATTCATAGAAGTGTGAATCAGATATAGGTAATATACCCCCTCTGAGTAGAAAGCTATTTCAATAGGCATTACACTAAACTGAAAGCTGAAGCCTCCTGGGTATGAAAGAAAGCTTGAAGAAACCTCCCCACTGCAGATAGGAAGTAAGAGCTAATCGCTTGCAATTCCTGGGGTTCGAGAAGAGGAAGAAGGTATATTTAAGGATGTCAAATACATTATAAGTTAGAATTAGAAATTAAGGGGATAAGTTGTTCAAATTGAGCACCTGTTTTTGCCTTTAGTACAGCAACTTCAGTTCCTAACCAATAGCCAAAGATGTTTGCAAGTATAAATAACGTATGAGTGCAGTGACTTCAGTTCCTAACTAATAGCCATAGATATTTACAGATATAAATAATGTATCATTTAATGTACATCAGATCATAATTTAATTAATCTCTAGGAGATTCAGTACACACTCGAGGAGCTCCACAAGCAAAAATCTGCATTCCAGACAAGACTCAATGACAGAGAGTCAGAGATTGAGAAACTGAGGAATCAGGTATGTTGCTTTGCTTAGTTAGCTTCATTGGAAAATGTACACAATATAAAATGATAATAATTTTTTTTTGCTATTGATGTAGTGGGTTCAATCCCAGATCAAGTGCCTACCTAATGCACAAGTTCATCCCAAATGTGTTATAGTGCGTGCAGTTTTCATGTAGTCATTAAAATTATATCACAAGCAGACAGTGAAGTCATAAAAACAAAATGGCTAATGTTAGCGGAGATAATTATGCCACGAGTGCACATCGAAGAAGAAGTGAAGATTGTGGACATTAGGGACTGCTTTCGGGTGGATAGTATTCCAGGATCATCACAACCTGCCAGGCGGCAGCACACACTTCTAGGCCAACTATCTCTTAATTCTTCTGTCAGATTTATTAACTCATCCACAGTGATGAAACGTCAAGCATTCCCCGCCATCTAGGAGAAACATCATCACAAAGGAACAAAGGTGTAATGTCTGCTGGCCTACATCTCTTTATTATCCATCAAGATCATTTAATAGTAGACAAAAGTAAGAAATTGATACATGCAGTGACAGTTACGATTCTTTCACAGGTGACAAATTATCGGCTTATCCCCCAACTTTCTTTAATGACCTTTTATGACATGCCTGGAAAGAAGACTAACCTTATTCTTTCCACCCTGAACTAGAAGTCCAGATCCCAGTTGCCACACAGACTATTGTAGTTCAATATATCATTAGGTATGCATAGGTATATCTCATGCTCATTGTAGTATGTGATTTTATTGTTACTAGTTGCTAAAGTCTTTTAATATTACAATTTCGGAACAGTTAATGACCAAAAGCATGAGCAGCAGCAGTGAGAGTGAGCTTGAATCTCGGATTCGTTCTCTTACAGAAAGCCTTATACAGAAACAAACAGTTCTTGAGGCTTTGAGTACAGAGAAAAACTCTCTTGTTTTACAACTAGAGAGGATGGAGGTTGGTAGAACTTTTTTTTGAGTATCTGATTGCTTATTTTTTTTTACTGTGCTTTTCCCTTCAGTGAAATGATCCTAATCACATAGTTTATAAACCTCTTAAAATTTCTGCAGATCAATAGGTCTTAGATAGGAGATGCATTTTCCTTGGTAAATACAGAACTAAAGACTAATGAAGAATTATTGATAAAATCAGAAGGTAGCGTGTGAGATTTGAACCAATTCCTTTCAGGGACACTGATTTGCCTTACAATTTGAATCAACACATTTTCTGAATTTGACCAGTCCAATCCCTAAAAAATGTGATTTTAGTCAAAACCTCCAACTTGTTTCAAGTTAATTAAATATATCACTCATTAGAAATACAGGCAACAACAACACACACATTGCACAAGTATGTAAATTTCTCGATGACCACATAATGTATCCGTACTGCAAGAGTCATTAAGCCTTCTTGTAAACATTGATGATATAGAAACAACGTTGCTTCAGATGTAACATGGGTAAATCAAACTGTCAAATACTACACGTTTCCCGTTAGGCGGCTTCAGTGAGGGATTTTGTAGCTGTGTGATAAATGCCGCATGCTCTTGCTGTCACCACTTCATGTACAAGGTGAGTTTTTTAATTTATCCTCCGACAGTAAAAAGACCCAGTCCCTACCGAGAATTAACTCTGGACCTCACAAGATGAGACCAACACTATAACCTCTTGGTCACGCACGACACAGCATGGATAAATAATATAAATAGGAATTATTGAGAATATACATGTTGAGTATCTTGATTAAACTTGTATCTTTTTAATAATGTGAATTGGTCGTATTCAGAAAACACATTGACTCAAGTTGTGAGGCGAATCAGTGTCTGCTGGTTAAAATCTCATCTGCTACCTTCTGTATTTCTGGAAGAAAGAGTATATTTAACCAGCAGTCCTGTCAAATGGATTCGGTAAATTCTGATCAAATGACCCAGAATTTGTCTTGCAAACCAAAAAAATGGTTTCTACACTTGGTGTAGAAACAAGATGATGGTTATCATCAATTTACAGACTATCTCCTTGATGTTGGTGAGAATGCAGTTGTGAGATATAATCAGATGACTTTCACACTGTCTTATCCGTTGATGACAGTCTACTATAAGCAACTTTATATCAAATTTTCTCCAAAACAGATGCAGTACAGGGACCTAGAGAATGCTATGCCTAGAGTTCCTTCCACTTCACAACTAGTAGCTGTGAATGACCATGATGATGATGGTAAAGGATTTAATTTCTAGATTAATTTATTATAAGACAGTTTTGTATCAAGAGAAAAATAGTTTGATAGTTCACCCACATTCTCACAAACATTCTTTATATAACTATATATTTTATTTATATTTTGTATTAGGATAGATTCATACTACAGATGCTAAAAAAATATATAGATTCTTTCACTTGTCATTCGCTGCAAAAGAGCATTAGATTCTGCAAAACTAGAAAATGAACAGCAACTGTAATCCACTAACAGTAAATGTGGGTGTTTGTTTGAAATAAGGTCACAAGTGACTATTTGAGAATGATGAATGTAATTACGGATTTCGGCCAATTAGAGGATGTAGAGAGTGTACCCTCTTTCAGTGTCTATGGTTAGATGCAGGACTGGTAGTTGCACATGGAGTTACAAGAAACAAGTGGCATAAAATGAATCAAGAAGAGTTATCAACCAACATAAAACTGAACCAGTCAGTTACCATATGCCGAAGGACATACTGCATAGGAGATCAAGCATCTATGGATGTGTCCAGAGTGTCATGGTGAAGATCTGGCAACTAACTTGACAGAGAATGCTGTAGAGAGGAATACAGATCTATACTGTTTTTTAAATAACTACACCTAAGTGGTTGACAAGTTAAAACACGAAATTCACCAGTGTGCTCAACAGTGTAAATTTTGAAAGCACTTTCATTAATATCACAAGAAAGCAATATTAAAATAACCTCAAGTACTTAATAGACTGACTTGAATAACCAGACCAATTTTGTTAATTTAAAAATCATTTTTTAGCCAGCATCAGTTCAGCATTGTTGTGTGTGTTGTATTCCCCAATAACAGTCGCTATATCATTCTAATAAGAATATATGTTCTTAAAGTGATATTGTGCACTCACAAGTAGCACAGGATTCTGATGAACTAAAAATTACAGAAAAATATATTATCTAATAATAATATATATATTATTAGATATATACAGAAAAATATATAAAATATATTAAGTAAGCAAGCTCACTAACAACTAGGTTACCAAGTAACTGTGATAAAAGGCTGTATACTCTTATTGTCTGTCAATATGATGTGTTCGGGATAGATAAAACCACTACCAGAGGAAAGACAACCTTAGTTTTAGAGATATGTAACTGTTGCTCAAAATACCACCTGGTGTATTAGACACTGCTATGTATGTCTGTTGTTTGTCAAAGTGGAGATAACTTGTTACTCAACATAACCATCTAGTTTATTTGACACCGATGTGTATGTTGATTGTCAGTCACATGAAGAAGTATATATGTTTACTACATTTTATCTGCACCGAAAATATACCCTATATAAGTTTACTGTTTTGTAAATGTCCATTTCTTATCCATTATAAAAACTGCAATATTGAGGGTCATATTTGCATGCATGGTGCTTTGATATTGTTTATGAATTATGGTTGCACTGTAAGTGACAATTCAAAAATATTCCTAATATTACTGGCATAAGATAGCTTTTCAGCTCATGTTAGTTCATATATTAGTAGTTAAGTTACATTAGTAGTCAAGTTACATTAGTAGTCAAGTTACATTAGTAGTCAAGTTACATTAGTAGTCAAGTTACATTAGTAGTCAAGTTACATTAGTAGTTAAGTTACATTAGTAGTTATATTAGAGGTAACAAAGGCCCCCAAGTAAATGTTATTCTTAATAGATTTTGCAGTTGAAATTTTACCAGAGTTTCTGCTTCCTCTGTGTAAATAAGTAAATATGTTTTAAAAATACCTACCACTACTAATAAAAATATGATTGGCAAAGTCAAGGGAAGGTGAGCAAGAGGTAGGCAGAGATACAAGTGGGAGAGTAATATCACGAGATGGACAGGTTAGAGTCTAACAGTGCTACCACAAAAGCAAGAGATGAGATGTTGGAGGTCTGTTGCAGACACCTTTCGTTACAGAGACAGCACTTGATGATGATGTAACCATCTATCAAAGGATGGAAGGATAATGACCCATGCACACAATTTATTAGTAGTAGGTGTTTGTAACACATATTTACTTATTCACAATATTTACTTTCTTATAAGTGTTACTACAGCCTGTACCTGTCTTACCTGGTAATTATATATATATATATCATGTATGGTTGTTTTTATATGATCAAACTGACTGAGTTTTGCTTCAACAATTTACAATCCAGTATCCAAACTTGTTTCCATCGCAACCTACTCCCAGAGAATCTCTTCCTTCCAGTTTAAGTATTCATGTCAATTTTATTTATTAAAAAAATATAAAAATTTATTATTTGAGACAAATGAGTTTTTAATCATCATATTTTCCCTGAACATAGTGAGACAGCGATTACCATTGTTCCTTCGAGAAGTTCCAACTGATCATGAAGTTACTAGAAGAATGAAAAGAGCAGCCAATTCTATTGATGGCTTCAGGTACCTTCACTTGCTTTATTCAGATACTTAGTAGATATATGTTTGATTTCTGGAGTTATATTTTGTATTAATATTTGCTATAAGTTTTTTTGCCCACCAAGAGTAAATCACAGCCTAACAGTGATAAGTGTACACAGTTTATATAATTTAGAAACAGGCATACAATCTGTCAGATTCTATCTTCATGACAAGTGACAGATGATGTTGGAGTTGTCTTGCAATAATCTTCAATGTGGAGATGGTACTAGATATGATATAGATGATAACATTTAATAATTTACACTCTTGATCATATGACAACCTAAAATGGCAGACATCCTTATATGTTATAATTTTAAATTCTGATTTCTAACAATTTTGAAACATAATAATTTGCAAATAATTTCTGACTCCACACTTTATAATAACATATCAGAATAATACAATAATTATTTCAACACAATTTCTCCCTCCACATATCCTGGTATATCATATTACTTTTCATTGTTATCCATCAGTCTTTGTGGGCTAGATACAAGTTATTGGTGAGTAAAATTCCCTTATAGTTTTGACCCTTGAATAAGTTCTGTAAACTGACTAACTTTTAAATCGATCTATTCTAGTGGGTATTTTGTCTTTGTGGCTGTTTTTGTGAGTATGATATATATATATCTCATCTTATGTGACATATTCTTTCCAGAACATGGTCTTCTTATGTATTCTTTAAACACTCCACGATTCTGGGCGAGTTGACCTGCATCAGCTAGAGATATGTTTAAGCAATCTGATATAGCACTGCACCATCATCGTCTTGGGCGCCCTCTTCCCTTGTTGCCATTAACTCTGCCTTCAGCTGTTAATCTTTCCATGCTGTTATGTCTCTTTATATGACCAAAAAACACAGTTTTCTTGTTCAGAATATCAAAATAGAATTACTTGGAACACTACTCCTGTAGTTTGATATTATATATATATATATATATATATATATATATATATATATATATATATATATATATATAAACGTTTGTATATGCTGTCATTATGTGTAGTAGGAGGTTCATAAATTATATGGCTTTTCAGCATTTCAGAAAGGGTTATATGTGTATGGAGTGCAATTGGACAGCCACATTCACCATCTACGTGAAGAGAGTGGGCACCCATGGGTCTTACTGGTGTTTGATGGTGTCAGTTCTTAAATACATGAATACTCATATTAGATCTCTTTCAGCTGAATTTTAAGCTTGTGGAACATTCAAAAATTTGAGATATACTTTGTTTGACCAGGAAATTCTGAATCAGTGTGAAGAATGGGCAGATGATTTGTCACAACAGCATTTTGATATTCTTAACAACAATATTGACATATTAAAGACAATGCAGTGGATATTCTAATTTCTACACAAGATACTGCATTATGGAGGACCTTACAAATTTTGGGGCCGCAGATTGAGGAAAGTGGAGAAAGCTTGTTACTGTCGCTTAAAATACCATGTGATTGTTGGAAAAATAGTTGCAAGATTTATAGCAAACTGTCTCGAAATTGAGATCCTCCATGATATAATAGGTACCACAGACCAATAAAAGATATGCTGTCAAAATGCTGCAACATTTTCTATGACGTATATGAAGGATTCCAAGATGGAAATGGTTGCAGTTGACAACGACCTGGAGTATGCCGAGAACAGGATTGATTGTGTGACATTAATGAACTATTTGGTGGACTGTGAGATCAACCCATGGTTTGTAAATTGAGTATTGAGTAGCAGGCTGCATTGGAATGGGAGAAGAATTGCTCTTTTTTCCTGGGTACTTTGACATCAGGACCTGCGCTAATATGTCCTGAACTGCCTCAAGGATCTCTACTGTCACTGATGCCATTTAATATTTATACTGTGGAAGTGGCCAATTTTCAACTGGAAGGGCCAGGACTCACACTAACATTTTCAGATGACATTTTCACATACAGGATAGAAAAAGATAGGCAGTTTATAGTAGATGATGTACATGACACATTACGATCAAGTTCTTGATGGTGTGATGACTCAGACTTGCAGGTTACTCCCAGTAAGATCTGGCATCATGTGGTGTTTCTTGGACAACAATATCGTGAAGACAGTACTTTCTGGTGGGAAGTTCAAGGGGCAGACTATTGAGTGGAGTGACAAAATTAGGAGTAACGTTTGACCAAATTCTGTCCTAAAAATACTATATAGACAATATATCCAGAAAAGTAAAAATGGTCTGACATCGCTAAAAACGATGGCAGCTGTGGGTGTAGAACATAGATTACTTATTCTGCTTTTTTAACAACTGGTCCTGTCAGTGATGGATAATGGCTTGGTACTCCTCACAGTGTCAACAGTTACAGCGTATTCAGAAAGAGGGTACGCAGATAACCCTTACGTGTACACATGGTACCCCTATTGTGATGAGACACATGCTGGGATTAGTCTCTGTCACATTAAGACATGCACGGGTGAAATATTACATGAGAATTACTAGTGACAATAGGTACCCCATGCATGAAACATACGTGATGTTAAAGGTTCAAGACTACAACTCCATTTTATGCAATTCTAAGAGGTAGAGTAATTGCTGAAAAGTGTGGAGTATATAATACAACAGTCTCCAATATGAGAATGGAGATTGAGGCAGTTACGGAGTTCATAAATTATATCTTAGAAACAGTAACAGTCAGGGCCGTTATTGCGTATGACTCTCAATCCATGATCTGTGTCGAGTTAATGGAGTATACTGGGGCTTCACACTTCCATAACTTAGTGGATATTTTGCCCTGGAAAATATGGTGATCACACTGAAATTCATGGTAATGAGAGAGCCAACATACTGGCATCAAAAGCATCCAGGACATGACAATTGACAGGGGGGACATTATACATTCCATATATGCGTGTTTGTTGGATGGAAACACCTTGGCAGATGAGACTGTTATTAAGAGATTTAATAATAGTACTTATGTAGAACACACATTTTGTCATAGTTTTATGGTGACCAACTGTGAAAGAAATTTAGTGAATTTAGAATTGCTCATTTAGAATTTAGATAGAACTCCTGTGGGGATGCCCAGAGTGTACCATCTTTTTATCAGATAATCAATCTATCACACTTTTAAGGTGCCCACTTGAAGCACTCTCATAGCTCACTCTCATATTTGTATGGACTCCATTATCATACGGAAAATGACTTAAATATATAGGGATAACTTTTGACGGAAGTCTCTCTTTCAGCAAACATAATGACAATGTATTTCAGAAAGCAAAAAGAGGAATCAGTGCTATATAGTGCTGATAGCTGCAGATATGCAGTAATATTCACTCTTTCTATTTCTACACTAGTGTTATCTGTCATTGATTATGGCCTCTGTCTGCTCACACTGTCACAGACACACGTGGATAGATGGGAAAGAATCCAAAATAAGGCCAGTGTTAGAATGTACTAAAGATACCTTCATCACAGCCATGAGATCCTTGTTAGATTCTCCCAGCATTGAGGTATGGCATCAAGTGGCGCAGGCAAGGCATACCTTAATGAAGCCAGAAATGATCACCACCCAAAACACCAAAATTTACATGAGACAAAGGGAAAATGAATCAAACGCAGAAAGTCTTGGATTACAGAAGCAAAGAGTGCTTCAGTTGCTCAGAGTGTGTGAATTGGAAGAAGTAGGGAAAGGCAGTGAATTGGTGGAGGTAGAAAAAGAGAAAAAGTCTGGAAAATGTAGTAATGCAACTGGGGAAAGAGCATAGGAAATTGACTGGTGTCCGAACAGAAGTGACGGTACAAGAACTTGTTCAGATACACTCATCACAACCGCAAGACACAATCCTATATACAGATAGCTCAGTCAACAGAGAAGTGAATGTGGTTTTGTTGCCTACAAGAATGGGAAACGGGTGCTTGCAGCACTCGGTTGGTGACTAGAATATCAAATCATACAGTGATATTATTTGACTCCCAGATCATGCTGCGGAAGATAAAGAGGTGCATGTTAAGAAATAATTGGTTCCCGTTACCGGACAACTCAGTTGTTCAAAGTATTAAATTGATGTACTGCCCTGGTCATGTGGGAGTAAGAGCAGACTCATTGGTGGGTTGATGGCACAGTATTGAAGAGAGATAGGGTCGACCGAATGAGGGCAGTCATTGATCTACTACAGAGTGAAGATGACAATGCTGGAGGGGACAATACTCACATACAAATGATGACAGATATGGGGATAACCAGAGGTGAGGGGAGAAAATATGCCCTCTCTGGAAAGTTCTCAAAATCCTACAAAAGTTTACGAAGATCACATAATCAACATCTTACCAGGATTTTGAGTTTACTTAATTTTATGGCTGCTGAAATGGAGAGAGGAGCACTTATGGAAATGCCCTGTGCACCATGATGCTGGTTAATAATAATCAAGAATCATAGCTCACTAGTAATGCAGATATCTGATAATTCTTGAAAACTACTTGTTATCCTCGCAAATTCAGAAATGTTATGACCTTAATAGATCATTCTTTCTTCCTTATAAGTTGGATTCTCTGCTTTTCTGTTATTTTCTAAGCTCATTTTAAGCTTACTTTACCTTTGACTTCTCAATCTGTTGTGTTGAAGTCTGAAGATAATATTCTATTTCTTTATGTGACATTAAATGATAGTTATTTACAGTTGGTGTGTCAGTTTCTACTATAAAGTTATTTATTTCATAAGCTTTTTGTCTTATTAAATACTATTTTGTATCCTTCCCAATAGGTTAACCTTTTCATTTCCAACTATACTATGTCACTGTGACCAGGTTTTTAAAAATGTATTTATGTATATATTTTCATTCATTCTTTACATGTATGTATGTATGGCCATTTGCATCTTGCAAAAATAAGTAAACCATTGAGCATTTTCTCATGAATGGGGATTTTCAAGCGATCATGTCAAAGCAACGGAAGAAATTTTGCTTGTTTTTTTTCTTTCTTCCATATCTTCAAACATATTGTATCTGAACAACGTTACCTCTGCACGCAGGTTATGCCCCGAGACAGCCTGCGTTTCTACCATGTTTTCCCATATTTTTGGATCTATGAAAAAGCCTTTCATTGAGTTGAACCAGGTCCTTTCTAGTGGCACTGAATCTCCTTGCAATTCAATTAAATAGGTTTTCCGTACTTGACAACCACATTCCCAAAGCAAAATGTGATCTTGTCAAGACCTTCAGCCTGTGTACTCAAGTCACAGAGAACGCACCAATTGAGACAAGGACTATTACAACAACAACGAACATCCCATACAAGTATTGAAGCATCCTCAGGAACACAAACATAGAACATCCGTATTGTATGGGATGTTTGTTGTTGTTGTAATAGTTGATTGTTTCATTCTCAGCGACTTGAGTACACAGGTTGAAAGTCTTGATAAGATCACATCTTTTTTGGGGGAATCTGTTTACTTGAGTTTCAAGGCGATTCGGTGTTGCTTAAATGGGCCTGGTTCTCAACAGCCTTAATAATTTTGCCATTTATCCTCATTCTTCCTACTTGAATTTACTTCAAACTTTAAACTTTGTCCATTATTTTCATAAATTTTTTTCATAAATTTGCAAACCACTGCTTCTATTTCTACCTATAACTTTGCGTCATCATTTTTTCATTTTGTTGACTATTTAAAAGAGCTTAACTATGAAATGATTATTAACCCTTTTACTATTGATATTTCTGCTAAAAAACTCAATTGAAGATGTTAGTGGAGAGATACTCTTGTGGGGAGTGATATCCTGTAGTAGAGAGACATTCTTGGGTGGAGTAAGTTAACATGCACAGTCCACCTTGAGGTTCAAGATACAGTGGAAGTTGTGCCGTTCATGTTGTGTTGTTAATGCTACTAAGATATGATTTGTGTCTTAAATCCAGGGCTTGTTGTCACAGTACACTTCCCTGAAGTGATTCATATCAGTGTATGACCAACAGAAGAACAAGGAAGAAGTTGGAAGGCAATGTCCTATACTGGATATGCATCAATTATTTATTTATTATTTATTATCATCAATATTACACAATGGTATGTATCTGTAAATATCAACATACTTTTCTCAATAGTACTTATTATCAACTCCAGTATTCATTTTTTTCTCTAGCATTGTTAACTATCTGGATATTTTACGAAACTAATGTAGTTTTATCCTATAAAAAAGTATTATCTAACATTACTTTTTTTATTTCCAGCATACGTTTGGGTGTCTTTCTAAGACGATATCCTGTGGCAAGAGTGTTTGTTATTGTATATATGGTAAGGAACAAACTCTAGTTAATTCACATTATATCATGAACATGTTCGAGAAAATAAATTTAAAAAAAAACTGTTTGATATTTTGCATATAGTATTATAATGTTCATGAACTTAATAAAACATTTTTTGCCTTCAAAAAAATTTACCTAGTTTGAGAGATCTCATCTTTAAGCTATTGTTAATTATATCACCCCCATCTGTAATTGTTCAGTACATGTTTGTGTTGCACGAGAAATAGTTGGACATAATAGTAATATTCCAGTGCACTGTTTTTGTCTACTATTGAAATTGAAAATTAAAATAATATAACATTATTAATTCAAATCTTGGTTAACTGTAATTGGTGTAAATAAATAATATAACATTATTCGTCCAAATCTTGTTTAACTGTATTTGGTGTATCTTGAAATTTAAAAGTTATTACATAGCATTTGTTTCTGACCACATATTACACCCATAATGAGTTTGAGGTGAAAATTTAAAACTATAAAACCAGCTTCTATAATGCTGTAAACACTTCTGCAGAGAGTTTCATAGATGTTTATATGACAATATCAATAAACCTAAAAGTAGAATGCAGGTTGCACTTGGTGTTGATATAATTTTTTTCAATGGATACAACATGACATTGAATCTACAAATGTCAGACAAGGATAAAAAAAAGTTCATGCCTTTGACTAAGAAATTATTAAGTGTGAGATATTGAAAATGTTTGCAATTAAATGAAGTTCTCACACTTTGCACACTGAAAGTAAAGTTTCTAAAGGATTGTGACATTGATATTTCACAAACAACTCTTTCAAAAGTTGTACAGGACACACCAGAAATCTGTTGGAGGAAGGCAATGGTCCATGATGTAGAACTACTTTTCCCAATCAATTTCAACAAATGATGAACTACCACACTGAAATTAATGGATATATATTTTGTAATTGGATGGAAACAAAACTTCTTCCCATTCTTGGACTGTTAGGTAACATAATGGACAATGAATGCTATCATAACATTGTATCTCAGGAAGACAATATCCCAACTACCTCCAGCACACAGGATGTAATAAGGACTTGGCTAAAAAAAATGAAGTCAATTTTAACAATACTTATTTAAAACCTGAATTGTTATATCTGGTGAAACAAAGAGAAATAAGATGTATTCCTTTCACAAATTTATGAAATCATGTGGTCATGCTTCTCTTCAACTTCCAGCTTATCATTCACACCTTAATCTGACAAGTATTTTTTGAATAAAATAAGAAGATTGTGGCCTAGAGCACCACATTTATACAGTTAAATACAGCGGTGATTGTTCCAATCTGAAAGAAAAAAGGCAGTAAGAGGGACTTCACTAAGTATAGAGGCACATCACTCTTAAGCCATATAGGAAATATTTTTAGCAACATACTAGAGAGAAGGATGCACGCATATATATAGAACCACAGCTCAACAACACACAGTTAGACTTTTGGAAAAATAAAAGCTGTACAGATGCAATCTTTGCTCTCAAACAACTTTCAGAAAGAGCAACAGAACATAACAAAGACTATAACAGATCAAATGGTTTGCTCACATCAGCAGACTACCATCAGACAGCATACCACAGCAAGCTATGATACACAGATACAGTGAAAGACCTAGAGGAAAACCACGAAAATGATGGACAATCGAAATAAATGAAACGACAAATTCCACAATATACTCAGCACACGAGGGCCATCTCCTGAAAACTTTTCTACCCCTGATGCTGAAAGGTAACAAAGGGTTTAGTGAATAGATAGATAGATGCCAAAGTTCTTACACAGGATGAGATATTGAAGATAGATACTGAGATCTTTAAACAAATTTTAATCATGTGCTTGGAGAAGAATACTAACAACGTGATTGATGGCACTTTATCCAGCTAGTAACAGTTATTAATCTATCAAATCGTCAGATAGGGACTGAAGTAAATCTAACTGGAGATAAAAAAAACAACCAAGGTTAAGTATAATTTACTTTACTTAATGGCTGCAAGTTTTCTCATTTCTTTTTGTCTTGGTGTTTTTACTACAGATGCTTAGTGACCATTTTATAATTGCCATAGTATCACTCAAAAATTTATATCTGAGATTGCTCAGCATATAGTACCATAATTTTTTTGTCACCTTTACCAGAGGAGACTGGTAAGCTACCACACACTTAGGGATATCTTGAGAAGGAGATCCAAGCACTTATGGGCCAATGGTTCAATGTGCAGTGATGATGATATTTCAACTAACTTACAAACTATAGGGAATACCATGTCAGGACCATTTTTTTAAAGTGATGTAGTCAGTATCATGTTGGCTGACTACTCTTCCATATTTTTTAAATTCTGGTGATGATAATGATGATTCTCCCAGCTGTGGATCTTCAGCCCAAGCCACCAAATAAAAGGATTGACTCCCAGCAGTTGATCTTCAGCCTGAGCCACCAGATAAAAGGATTGACTCCCAGCTGTGGATCTTCAGCCCTAGCCACCAGATAAAAGGATTGACTCCCAGCTGTGGATCTTCAGTGTAGATAAAAGGATTGACTCCCAGCTGTGGATCTTCAGTGTAGATAAAAGGATTGACTCCCAGCTGTGGATCTTCAGTGTAGATAAAAGGATTGACTCCCAGCTGTGGATCTTCAGTGTAGATAAAAGGGTTCATTCCCAGCTGTGGATCTTCAGCCCAAGCCACCGGATAAAAGGGTTGACACCAGCTGCGGATCTTTAATGCAGATAAAAGGGTCCCAACTTTCCAGCTATGGATCTTCAACAGAGTTCATTACAATGGAGATATTATCCTCATGCTTTGTCATCCAAACAAATTTATTGATATAATAATATCCCATAAAGTGATGAAGCAAGATCTTGGCCACTGAATCCTGGCCATAATGTACCAAAAACCAGGCTTCACTCAGTTGTGCATCGACTGAAACAATAAGCTTATATACCCTTTTATTGCTGATATTACTTACGGTAATGACTTCCGCTGATGGAGGATGTTTCTTATTCAGTTCTGGGTCATTTTGTTGATCGTTGGACTAATCAGCTAACATAGTAAAGTCTCGACCTATTTGTGTAACAGAAGTTAATTCACTCCAATTCTTTTCATTCAAATGGAATTATCTAATTTTCCTATCTAGGTAGCAAATTAACACTCGACGGCGATGTCATGGCAGAATTTATAACTCTGCATTGCATTAGCATTAAGTGCCTTTAATAGACTCTAATATCTGGAGGTCAAAGTCAATCAGCACACTCACGAAAATGCGCTTACTGATATTTAATTCCTGCATCATTCCAGTGCTGTCATATGGATGTGAGAGCTGGAAAAGTTCTTTATCTTCAGAAAAGACACTATTGAGTTTCTAAAACAAATGCCTTCATAAGATAACTAACACCCACTAGAGCGAATTCAAAATGAACGAAAAAATCAGAAGAGACGCATCAAAACTACATCACAGATGTTATTAGAAAATACCGCTGGTCCTACATCGGACATGTCCTATACTCAGACAATAACAAAATACACCACAATCTCTTGCATGGATACCAATGGGCAGAAGAGCCATGAGTAGGCCAAAGGAAACACTCAGAAGAACAATACTTAGAGAAATTAAAACAAACAATATTCATACTATTCAAGAACTGCACAGAATAGCTTTGAACAGACAGAATTGGAGAGATCTTACCTCTGCTCTATGTGCTAACTTCAGCGCTATAGAAAAATGAATGGCTGATAGACTGGCAAGCTGATCATTTATTGTAATGTCACTAATGCTGTGATACTGGTTCCAAATCAAGGATATATGGCTTTAGATATTTGCAACCAGTTTAAATATTGTTTTTCTTGTCTTAATGATTTGCAAAGTTTGTTTAATATATATAATATCACCATTATACTACCACATTTCTTGTGTTCAGGCTTTACTGCACCTGTGGGTCCTGATTGTGATGGTGACTTATCAACCAGAAATTCATGGCTCAGACTATCAGCCCAAGCCGCCAGATCCATGATTTTAATCTGCTTTATAAGAGTTTGTCATATAAACATATATCTATATGAGATTTCCAAATATGGTGTTTACTTGTAAATACTTATCTGATATGTGAGAAATATGTAAGATGAACGAACAATTACGCTTGATAAAGAACCTTGTTAATTTACTGAGAATAAATAAAAAAAACATGAACCAGAACTTTATACAAGAGACATATTGTTGTTATGTGACATCTTAATTGTGTAAACCAATGTTCGCATCTGTTGCTTCAGATTATGCATGTGTCCATTTGTTGTTTCAGGTTACCTATCATGTTAGTTACTTATCTATGTTACTTCAGACTGTATTTATGCCTGTCTGTTACTTCAGATTTTATACATGCATGTCTGTTGTTGTTGTCGATATCCAAATGCTGATAAGTAATTCTGCTCTTGTCAGCACCATGCCCTTCTTAAAAAAGTGCAGATCTTCTGAAGTTGACCTAGTGATCTATACAGTAAGTTGATGACTGTTAAGGATGTCAATAAGGAGGTGTTCTACTGTTTCATTGGGATGAGAGCAGTGTCTACAAGTGGGTGGATGCTGGGGTTTGATACGGTTTAAATGGCTATTGATCATTGCATGTCCTGTTCGAAACTGAAAGATAATGGACTGGTTTCTCCTGCAGATTTTGTCATTGTCCTTTGGCAGTATCATGTCACTAAATATATTTTGACCCATCTGTTCCGCCAGATTTTCCTGGTGTTGTTTCTGAGAATCTGTTTGACTGTTCCCATACTACAAGGTCTTTGCTTTTGCTGTTTTGAGAAGCCTCTTTTTGCAAGTCTGTCATCTACTTCGTTTCCTGCTATGTCCAGAGATCTAGTGCATGGTCACAATGATTAGATGTGCTGATAAAACTGTGCACTGCTCTTGCTATGTGGAGAATTTATTTTCATCTTGATATGTCTGTTTGTTACTTCAGATTGTATACATGAGTGTCTGTTACTTCAGATTGTATACATACCTGTCTGTTACTTCAGATTGTATACCTGAGTGTCTGTTGCTTCAGATTATATACCTGTCTACCAGGCTTCTTAAATCATTGCATAATATTGAGAGTTGTAGTCTTCTTTACATGAAAACTCTGAAAGAATATTTTTTACTTTGGTTTGTGTACATGTGTTTGTTACTTCAGAATGTATACCTGTCTATCAGTTACTTCAGAATGTATACCTGTCTATCAGTTACTTCAGATTATATACATGAGTATCTGTTACTTCATATTGTATATCTGTCTATCAGTTACTTTCTTCTTTTCTTTCAGTTACTTCAGTTACATGCCTATTTGTTACTTCAGGTTGTATATATGTCTATTAGTTACTTTATATTGTTGCCTGCATGTTGCCAAGGCCCGAAAATATAGCAAAGAATAATGACACTGTTAACCAGTCATGCCTGTTGTAAAAGGTGACTAAGGAGGTTTTTGGGGTGGATTTAGCTATCCCAACCAATAGAAGATCAAGTGACCTAGATGCCATGCTGAAGTCGAATGTGTCAAGTCAAAAAGTGCAGATATAACAGCCTAGCTGTAAACTAGGATACAACATTCCGTTCTCCGGACTACATACTGCAAATCTACAGGAGTTTAAGAAGAAATACAGAAGAAAAGACGTCAGATTATCTATGTGCTCATCTTTTCTTCTTCAGCGTTGATTCTCAAACTCACGCTGGATCTCCCTTGTAGCAGGAATATGATGCTACTAGATTTCCAGCAGGATGTAGTCCAGAGAATGGAAATGTGGTGTGTCACTGTTTTATTTGCGCCAATGGCCCAACACATCCATCTTCAGCAGGATGTGCTCTTTTCTTACTTTTGATTGTCTGTGTGCTCATCTGTTGCTTCAGATTATAAGTGTGCCCATGTGTTGCTTAAGATTATGTGCCGTATTTTGCTTCAAATTATACGTTTTCATCTTTTGTTTCAAATTAAGCATGTTTCCAGCTGCTGCTTCAGATTAAGCACGTTTCCATCTATTACTTCAAATTTATGTATGTGTGCCCATCTGTTACTTCAAACCATACAGATTTTTGTAAAGTCTGATGAAAGGATCAAAACTTTGGCTTCAATATCTTTTTCTAATTTTTTTTAATGGCGTAGAGATTTAGACAAAATATTGAAACTTTTAACTGAAAAGTAACATATGCACAAAAGAAGAATATGCATTCTAGCTGAATTTTTGCCAGTCTTACTGAATATTAGTTTGTTACATTTGATCATTTTAAAGTTAATAATTTTTGGGAACAACCTTTGTGGAAACATTGCTTTTTTACACTTTTTTTTAAGTATAAATATGTAAAGATCACAAAAGTAACATAAAAATATACTGGCAAACACACATTACTGAGAATAACTTTTACGCTGTTAGCAAGGTGTACACAAACAGATATTTATATATTCTGAAGTAGATAGCCAGTATTCTCAAGAAGACAGCAAAATGTTTGCAAGTATATAGCGAGATAGTCTCAAGAACATAGCAAAGTTTTCTCAAGAAAATAGTCAGGTGTTCCCTGCCAGACTCATATTAGATATCAATAAATTTCCAAGCAAATATCCAGGTATTTCAAAGAAGAAGTTTATTACAATATGTGCTATAGAGAGATTCAGCTATTATTTGAGGAGAGATGGTTGGTTTTGAACGTATTTTTCTCACATTCTCATGCTCTTTTTAGTTGAGAAGTAAACCCCCATTAGAACATCTTCCTACTATATATACATCACTGACAGTGTCTAATGTGTTTGCAATCACTTTCAGTGACAAAATAATACAACCTGAAGCCATATGTCTTTTTATATGCAGAACAGATGTTTTGACTATTCGACCATTACGTCTAAAAGAAAGGGACAAATTAACACAGAATCGGATGGAGACTACATGCAGCAGCAATGTTAAACGTAATACAGGAGTGGAAAACAACACAGATGTAGAAAAGGTCTAAGAAACAACAGACGAAGAATAAAGACGTTTAATCTTGTGGTTCCATTAAATGTTTGTTTCATCCCTTTCGGTTGATTTGTCTATCCTTTGTATTATTCGAGTAAAACTGCCATTTAACCAATTTTATAGTTTTGGCAGTATTTACTTACCACATGGTGCAGTTTTACTGTAGTCCCCCCAGATCACTCAATTTTTGATTATTTTTACATTTAAAAAAAGCAATTAATATTTTGTTTAAGAGTATGAACCAAAAAGGAATATTGATAAAGCATAGTAGCATACAGGTGTGATTTCCATATATGCAGTCATCGTATTCAGTCTATAAAGACGCCTTCAGTTGATTTCAAATTGGATGGCACTGGACTTGGAAATTAAACCATACTGGGATTGAGTCCAACTCAATATCAATGTATTACAGAGATGACTTATATGTTTATAGTTTAGTGCTGTGATATGGTAGCAATATTTTGAATGTATAATTTATATCTGTATTATATTGTGAACTAATGTATCTTTTTTTTTTATGCTCATGAATTTAGTTATTACTTTTATATGTGTTGAGTTAAAGAATATATATTTAAACTATAAGATACTTAACAATGTAACCACCAATTATCCAGATCAAGTATCTTCTCCTGGTCAAAGTTTGGCTGTGATGGATTTAAAAAAAATAACTTGCCACGTCAGTACGTACTAACATGTATATCTGTTCACATGCCACTTTCTGTCTCTTGTCTTGTTGGTATGTACTGACAGCCTGTATCTGCCCACCACACAATGCTTACATACAGATACATGTTTCAAGTGAATGGAAGAATAAATGCTTACATGATGATGACGCTTTGTCTTGTTGGTATGTACTGACAGCCTGTATCTGCCCACCACTCAATGCTTACATGACACTTTATGTCTTGTCATGTTGGTATGTATTGGCAGCCTGATATCTGTCCACCACTCTATGCTCACATGCCTTCTACATACATGGACAACTCTCTGAGCAGCAGAGTTCTTAAATCATTGCATACTATTAAGTTGTCGTCTTCTTCATATGAAAGAAAATTCTGGAAGTAACACCACTTGCACACATAGGAAACAAAGAGCTTCATTGCTCATAATTATTGGGAATTCAAACAAACAAAAACCACATTAACCTTCATTATATTTACATCCAACTGTTTTAACTCTTTATTGCTACAGGACACTGCTATATTTATACCACATAATTTATCCTATCCTATTCGTACTGACTACACATAAAAAAAACAAAGGGTTTATCATGATCTATCAAGGCAAAACTAGATACCATAGTTAATTCATCCCATGTTATCTTCTTCTTCTTTCGTTCACTTGAAACATGTCTATATCTGTAATTCTGTCTCCTTAATAAAACTCAGTCTTTTGTAGTTCATTCAGTGTCCAATAGAGTTTTGATTCCAGTGTTGTTTCCTCTGGCCAATATGTCTGCCTCAGCGTTTCATGCTCAGAACACTCTTGAAGTATATGTTTGGTACTCTGTGCTGCCTGTCCACATGTACACATGGCCGTGTTGCCAATTTTGAACTTTGTATACATATGACTGCGGAGTCGGTTGTGTCCTGTTCTGAGGCGTAAAATTATAACTTGTTCTGATCTGTTCATAATATGATAGTCATCTTGTGTTGGTGTTTGTGGCTTTCTTATTGACTTTATCATCTGTTTTTTCTGATGGTAGGTGATTGGTATATCTGGTTGGTCTTCGGCAGCACCTTCCTTAGCCAGTTGGTCTGCTTTTTCATTTCCTGGTATTCCACAGTGAGAGGGTATCCACTGCATGGTTACCCTATACTGGTAAGACAATTCGCTAAGTAGTTTTTTTCAAGTCTGTTAGTTTTTAATTGGAGAGCTTGAAGCACTGACCTTGCATCTGTCAGGAATACCACAGGCTGTAGGTCAGAGTTGGAGTTCAGCAGTTTTTTTAGCTGCCACACTAATTGCCTGGGTTTCTGCATCATAATTATTGCAGAATTTTCCTGTCGGTGTTCTGATTGTATCTCTAGGCTTGTGTGGATATTCTATATATACACCTGCACCTCCATTCCTCACGGCATTCTGTGCTGACCCATCTGTGTATACTCTTACCCATATCTCTTGTGGATATTCCTCATCCAAGAAACTGAGGGTGACTGTCCTTCGCTGCACATTGTTCTGTTCGTCCACGCTTAGTATTCCTTTCACATGGGTCTGAATGTATATTGGCATTCCATGTCTTTCACTCCACGGGGTTTGTTCTGGTACAGGCCTTAAGGGGCTGTCAACTTCAGGTAGGTCTGTAAGTTGTCTGCGGAGTCGTTTAGCTTGATGAATAAAGCTGCTTCTTTTCAGTCGTCCCATTGCTAGATTTTGGAATCTTTCCTTCATTGGATGACTTGGCATACACTGAAACTTTTCTGCTTGAATTAGTACTTTTGTGTCTCTGCGTTTACCAAGTGTTTGCATTCTTCCCATTTTCTGCATCTCTGCTATGGGTGTTGATTTCCATTGCTCCCAACATTATTCTAAGTGCCTGGTTTTGCACTTTATCTAGATCTTGTAATGTGGTGTTTGATGCAGGACACCACGCAGCTGAACCATATTCCAGGTGTGGTCTTATGCCTTGCTGGTAAACTTTACTGAGTATATTCCCACTGGCTCCCCATGTGGTTCCACTTAGTTTTCTCAGGATAGCTAACTTCCTCCTGGCTTTTGTTGTTGCTTTGTTTATGTGCTGCTTCCATGTCAGTTTATCATCAAAAGTAACTCCGAGGTATGTGGGTTGTTTGTCTTCTTTCAAGAGCTCTCCATCTATTTTGATATGACCGGCTTTTTGTTTTGGTGAGAGGGTAAAAAGTGTAGTGCTGCACTTATCTGTGTTAATGCTGACGCACCATCTATTAGCCCATAAGGTTAGGGCATCGATAGCTCTTTGTATTTGTTTAGTGGCCACTGTCACATGTTCTTCTGTGCACCAGATCACCAGGTCGTCAGCATACATTGCCACTTTGATCCCATGTGGTAGTTCAGCAACTAGGTCATTGATGTAAACCAAGAAAAGTGTGGGCGACAGGACTCCTCCCTGGGGGACTCCATGACGCAGTAGAACTTTCTTGCTCTTGCGACCATCTAATTGTACCCTGGCTCTTCTATTATGCAGGTATGCTTTTACCCATTTGTACATTCTTGAGCTAACCCTGCAATTTCGCAATTTCTTTAGGAGCCCTTCTTTCCAGACCGTATCAAATATCCCATGTTATAAATTTGGCACTGCTTTTTACAGTGGAATCCACTTATAATGAAATCTGCTATAACAGTAATCCTGAAATTCTATATCAATATCATTTACATGGAGGATTTCAAACTGATAGAGCTCATTTACCATTTTAGCTTCACATACAATACCAGCATTTGGTATAGTAAATCATTGACATAACTGAATGACAACAGACTTGTATTTTGATATAGTAGATACTTGACACTTGAGATAGCAGACTGTAGAATAATAGATCTTAGCTCATCTCCAATATAAATTGTGTTTAATTGTGCCATTTTTTTCCCTCATGAATTTAATTTATGTAATTAAAAAAGATTACATTATTTCTTCCAGTTACAAGATAGATTTTATTTCAGATCTGGCACATTGTGTGAATTTGTTGATATTTTTAATTGAATCTGAGGGTAATGTAATAAAATAATGGAAATATGTATAATTGCTTGTGATAGAGTTGATTACTTAAAATATTTTATTCAGTTTTCATATGAATTATCTTCTGAATAAATGAATTGCTCCTGTTTTATCAACACATTTATGATCAAAGTGTGGTTTCTGCAAAGGACAAAAACTGGAATTGTCTCCTTTCGTTCGCTTAGAATGTGTCTATATCTGAAATTGTGTTTCTTCTATAAACTATAACAAATTTTGCAACTCACATATTGAACAATCCTTAAGAATTTCACCTCCAGTATTGTTGCTCTGGCCCAATATGTGCTGCATCAGAATTTAATATTATGTACATTGTACACATGGCTTTACTTCCAATCATGAACTTTGTATAGATGTGGTTGCTGAGTCAGTTGTATCTTGTCCTAAGGTGTAATATCTTGTTCAGGTATGTACATTATTTGGTAGTATTATCTTGTATTAGTGTCTTTCTGGTTGCTTTGATCCATCTTTCTTCTGTTAGATTATCAGCAGTACTTAGCAGGCTGTATAATAATGTATATATTATGGACAAATAGTAACTCCAAGGTAATGGTATTTAAAAAAAACATCAATTTCTTCTTCTGAGATCATTCTCAGACTCATACTGGTTAGCAGAATGTAGTCCAGAGTACATTTTTGTGTATTGTTTGCAGCTTGCTTGCAACATGCCTTTTCAGCACAACACATCTGACTTAGCACTACATATTTTAGATTACTTCAACATTCTAGGGGAGGAGTAAGGAAACCCCCAAGCACAGCACTTCTTAGCCACCTCTTTTGACATGTATGGTAGGTTAAAGTGTTGCTATTATTCTTCGCCTCCAGATATAAGTCCATCTAACCACATCACCCCCCTACAGCTAAATCCCATTATAGCAACTTAGTCCGGACAAATGACATAAGTAATAAAATGTATTATGCTGCGTTATAGAGGGATTCCACTCTATAACAACTTGGTCTTGACAGACACAATCTGTATGGAATAACAGAAATTTGCGATATATGGTACAAAATATAAAGAATAAATATTATTGGGGATTTTGAAAAGCATTGATAAATATGAAAATGTGTTATAAAAGTATGAGCTATAGAGGGATCCCACTGTACTTTGTGTCGCGAGCCAATAAATAGCACAGATCAGTCAATGATTAGCCATCTTATGTGACAGGTCCACAGAACCTATTTCTGGAGGATTTATGTAGCATAATAAACAAAAGTGACACACACAAGATTAACAGACACATCCAGATATTTTCAACATTTATTAATGGTTCAAATTAAATTGTGTAGGATTTTATTTTCACAGACACAATAAACTGGAAGTAACATTTAGACATAGAATAATCAAGAAAGCATTTTATGGGGCATTTCTAATACTGACTATTCTACTATGTATACTGTTTTTTTTAAAGAAAAAAAAGAAATGTAACTTTTTTGGAGTTACTATTAGATATTCGCTGATTGGACATCATTCAACATATCGACAATGTCCATTAACTTACCGTGGCTATCTGAATTGTACCCGCCTCATGATTAGTGATGTCATGAAATATGTTACGGTCAAAACATTTTTGGCAATAACTCATTACAGGTTCTTAAGAATCCTGTGAAATATACTGAACACAAAACTCTCTGACCATATTATTGAATGCTTATAAAAGATTTATAGTCCTTGAATAAATTTAGTTGCACATTCAATGCACAAGTATAGTTCATCTCACTGCAGAACAATGATGCATCATTATTGGGCACTTACAAACTAGACAATCACAAAGTGTAGTGGTCAGACAATTTAATATGGTTAGAAGCACCATTAGTTGCCTTGGAATGCGATTTCAACAAACTGGCTCAGTGGCAGACCGACCACGCAATGGAAGACCCAGAGTCACAACTCCTGCCGAAAAACCGCTTTATATGGCTCTGTCACCTCAGAAATTGAATTGCAGATGTGTCCTCCAGTCAATGCCAGCAGCTCGTTGAATTTCAGATCAAATGGTGAGGAAACTGGCTGAACTTGGGCTAGATAACCCTACAGCGGCTCTGTTCATACACATCAGCATCGTCAACACCGACTGCAGTGGACCTTTGGGGATGATTGGAAATGGGTTTGGTTTAGGCAAAGGTTGAAACATTAATTCCGCAAAATAAAATTTTTGTACGTTTGAAATAATATTGCGTTTTCTCTTTTTAACAGTATCGAATTGAGTCTACCATAATAAGACATTGTTTGGGCAACAAACTAGAATTTTCTTTTGTCTATTTTCATAGGCTCACAAGCAACCCTCTTTGGTAATCACAAGTGATTTGTGAGGGTAAACAACATTGTAAAGTCACTGTACATTCCTACGGACCTACATTTCACACTTTTTAATAAATCTGGGTCAATCCGAAAAATTTTTACTTGTGATGTCACTCTGCCTGTCCATTTCTATTTTCAAAATGGCTGGCGTAACAATGATGAATTTGCCTTTGGTCGCTAAAGGTGCAGTACACTTGTTACAGCTTGGGAAGCACATTGCTTACATTTATGAACGAAGCTGTATTGGGACTCAGACTCTGGATGCTGTGGGCAATGTAGATGGGCAAGTTCTTGTTTCTGAGGACATGGCAAACCAAGTTTAATTTCTATTTACAAAATGCCTGACTAACTATATTGAACTTTGTCTTTGCCTGATATGTGCAGGGCTGGATGAACACCTTTCTATTATCTATAAAACCTTCCTTACTCGAATCTGTTCCCACAATTACAACTCTCCCTAAATAAATCCCCTATTTCTTATCTGATAACTATAGGGAAGGAAAATAATTTTAGAAAACAAATAAGCAGAGCAGTGTTGTGTTGTCTTCCTGTTTTGGAATCCTATATTTTTTTTTTCACATCCCAGAAAATATGTAGGCCCGTCTCCTAGGAAAGAACCTACATATTTATGTTTATTGGTTGATAAACCGCGTATTAGTACTCTGGGCAGTCTCATATGTGCTCAGTCTCTCTTCCATTAATATGTTGCAAATGCATGTTTAAAGTTTCTGTGACCAGACTTTGAGCAGACTACAAGCATATAATGTCAAGAGGGAAGATGGCCAAATAAGAGTTACATGGGTAACTCAAGGAGGTGGGGGTTGTTAATCGCTACACACTGAGGAATACCTTATGGAAATAGAATCACGTGGACCAATGGTTTGATGTGTGGTGAGGTTGGCAAGTAACTAGTTAAACATCTTACTCTACACCATAGATCAGTAGTTCTCAATGTTGGCCCTATGGTCTCCCAGCGATTTCCAGGGAGAAACATATCTATTACCATCTGTTCTCAATAAACACCAGAATGTCTAGTCTAGGAGAGTAGATCCAATACATTAGAAACAGCTATAGATGGCATCCACTCATACTCACACCAACCATTTGGAACTTTTAAAGCACAGACGGGTATGATTGCTACTGCCCATGCATAACAGGGATCCTAGCTCTGTATTTGGGCTTTTTCTGTAAGTCCAGTGAGAAAACTGTCAGAGAATCCAGCAGTGCCTTCACTACAACCATGAGCAGGCTTATGATAGAAATAAAAGATGCGATGGAGACAATGCCATGGCTGATGTCACAGGACTACTCTCATGCATGCATACTTAGTGACTCGAACATGTTCGCAAAGTTGAAGAGGGAGCTGTCCTCCATCAAAGGGAGAAGTTATTATCACAATCTATGAACAAAAAGATGCGGATGTTGAGGGTAATGAGTGAGCTGATACACTGGCAAGCATGGCCACAGTGTCAATAGGTACATCAATGGATGGATCTGACATAGTTAATGCATTTAAGGATCTCATCTGCTCAGATTTTCAAAAGTGTGAATCATGGTCACTCAAGACTGTTGGAGATTGTTGTAAAGATTGGAACCCGTAAAAGAAAACATAATAGATATATTAAGAGACAAATGAATATCGAACTGTTGGAAGCTACACGCTGCATGATTTATTGAGATGGAGATCAAAACACCTAATGGACTTGTCTGTTGCACATTGATGATAACCTGTAGCCATAACTCATAACAGGGGTTCTAAAGAGCAACAAAGATTAGTAACACTACTTGTAATACATGCTGTATAACGTGACTACAAAAGGTTGTGAATGGGATTGGCTACAGATTCACAGAAAATCAAAGTAAAATATTGCAGAGAATGGATGTGCAATGTTGAAATTATTAGAGCTTTGCTGTAAACTGGCAGAGCGATGCTCTTACAAATGAAACAATAGAAAATATAAGTAGCTATACCAGAGTGATCGCAGAATAACAAGAAAACAACTGTGCTAGTAAATCATGCATATTTCCCACTTGTGATAGTAAATTAAGTCAAATTTAGAGCAACTGAAGGTTGTAACAGCTTCCCCATTCTCATGCCAAAAGTAGTCGTCCTATATCCTCTTGTTTCTTAACTAAATTTAACAAAACTGGATAGAATCAACAACTACATATCTATGATGCTATAAGTGCTTGGTCCCTTTCCGCTAGATGAAAGTGTCATATGCAGTCCATCGCAGGTGATGACAAGTTTTAGACTTGTTTTGTGGCACCCTACTGGTGTGAGTAGAGATGGCTGAAAAGTCCAATTCTGGTAGTTGAGACATGTATAGTGAAAGTTGAAAACCTGGATATTGCTTCCTTTCAGGTAGCATTGTTTTTTTTCTGTACCTCTACAATTTGATGCTTCTCGATGTGTACACACCTTTATTGATGTTGCTAATTTTGAAATTGTCAGCAGCTAACACATACAGTTACTCATGCAATGAGCACAATAAATCAGCATTTTCATCTAGGTGACATGAAAGTCAAACTGTTCCAAACTAAACTAAACACTGCATGTTACTTTTCAAATCATCTTATTACCACTAAAGCTAGTCCATACACAAATCTTGCCATCAGAAGGTTGCACACATGAGGTGCTGACAGCCAGTAGTGCTGGTATTCTTTGCCTTATCAATGTCTCGCATTCAAGTTGTGTGCAATCTTCTGATTTTTACCGCTAGGTCAGCAACCAACCAACCAACCATCATAACTTCCTTGAAGTTTTCTACTACTAGTGAGGAACAAAACATAGTTTGGTACATGAAAATACTTAACATCTACATATATTCTACAGTTGTACAACAGTGATTAATAGTGTAACACTGAAATAGTACAAACTTGGGATAAAAAAGTGAATTACCAAATGTTAAAATGATACGGAATGGCTTCATCCTTGCCATTTATCACCGAGGAATGTGCACCAACAATTTCACGGTCAGTCTTGTAATCCCTGAAACAGCGAATTCTCCTTCACCAACATGCCAAAAGTTGCTAGAGTGGTAGAAGGGTTAGAAGGCTCATCTCACAAACATAACTTGGTCAAAATTTCTCATGGCTCAAAAGTCAATTATTCACAATGTACTGGCACTGTGATAAGATGTAATAGTGGTGACTACACTTTCAACAAATAATTGAATAGCAATATCTTAGATATGCTTCACTTATTTATATTATAATCTTATTTTTCATAATCAATTTATTCACAACCACTACCAACAAATGTGCAGCACTACAGTATATTTCTCATCTTTTTTCGGGTGGAGTTTTGAACCCAGGATCTTGCTGCTGGATCAAAACACAAATATTCAAGCCTTGCTGTATGCTAGTAGCACAATGTACTTATGCCCAAATTAAACAAATATATCTGTTTATACTTCAGCAAACAAAGATGATTTCCAGGACTCAAGCCCCCATCTTCATGATTGAGAGATCAGTCTCTTGAACAAAATGTAGTACATTCTTCTCTTTTTATGAGTATTAAAATAAACCCTCCAGTGAAGCGTCACTTTGTGAGCATGTGAAAACGTCATCGCCGATGTCATAAGTACACATCGATGGATGAATAAATAGTCCCATGATCATTCTTTTCATATGCTTAGTGGCCTGTGCCACGTATTGTGACAGAAAACCAAACATTTGCAACATGCAGGTGAACATTGTCGTTTAACAGAATGACAGCATGCGAGGTCGCATATTCTTGATGGCTGTATGCAGATTACCTATTATGTTCTTGCAGCCGATAGCAATGATGTTTACACTTGGCCCTTTCAAGTCCACCAACAAGAGCTCTTCATTGTCAAAAAAAGACAATAAGCATGATCTTTCCTGCAGAAATTTGCACAACATGGTCATGAAATCATTTATTACATGTTGCCCTTCCTGAAACATTCTTTCCCAAATTTCACTGTTGTCTTAATTTTCCAATATACACCATATGCATTCATAGATGAATGTTGGTTGGTCGACATCCTTCAGTTGTAAGAAACTGAATCACTGTTTGCTGACCAAACGTGAACAGATTTGTTATCACACCGGCCATATTGTCACCTGCCTGCACAGGCCACTAAGCATACAAATAGAATGATCACGGAACCATTTATTCATTGATGTGTACTTATTACATGTCTGATGTCTTTACGCTCCTTGCTTGCTTGCATAGGTCATGCAGCACTGACAGATTTCATTTCAACACTCTCATATCTATCTCTCAATCAAGGAATAGAAAATTTTAACATTCCAACAATATCATAAAACATGGAGAGGAAACAATGTGAGTACATTAATAAATAACAATTGGTAAGACTATTCTTAACTTATAACAATAAAGAAATGCTTAACAGCAGTTAACATTATATTATTTTAATTGACCAAGTTTTTACAGAAAGGATACGATTCTTTTAAAATAAAAAATACTAGACATAACATACCCTAAATATCTACAAGAACATCTTAAACCATGTGCAGTTTGAATAAATGTCCACAGTTCACAACAAAAATGCAGCCATAAATAATAGAAAAACTTTACACAAAGAAACATATACTGTATTTGTCAATTGTACCAATACACAGTTTAGCACTGTAGCTGTCTCACAATCTCAATGTACTGAACTAGAAATCAATGCACGCAGTTTGATATCCAGACCGATCATTAAGCAATGGCAACCTACTTATGGTAAAAATATTTATGAGCCTATTTATAGACAAAAACAATTATTTTTCAATTGAATAATATCTTATCACAATTAAGAAACTATTCTAGCCTGAAGATTAAAGATAGCATACCCAGAATAATGCAGTGGGTAAGTTGGATTTCTATTAAATCAGAAACTGAAAGGCTCGTGCCCTAAAAACTTCACCTGTTTCTCGTGGAGCTTAAATAGTAATAATTTACTCTGTGGGGTTAGCTCAGTTGCAAGCACATTTGCTTATTCTCCAATACCCTGGGTTTACACCACACTTCAGATGATTTACCATACAAATGTATGCACTACCCACACAGCCGTGGAAGGTAAACACAGCTAGAAATAGCACTAACCCCTAACCTCAAAAGTAATCTGGGACTTTGCAGTGTGAGGTAGAGTATATCTCATGCCATGATATGCCACGGAACCTAATTTACCTATTAAACATTGCCCTAGTGCTATCTGGGACTTGAATGAGGAGCAGAGAATAGAGTCATTACAACCTGACCTGCCATGTGTGTCATAAGAGGCAATTTAAAAAGTTTGAAGATGGAATTGGCTGTCTCATAAGTCAGTAACCCAAAAGCCATACTGAAGTTGGATGTGTCAGACAAAAGGTATCAAAGTCACGCTGCAAACCATGGCACAACATATTCTCTTCTTCAGATTGCATTCTAACCAGCAGGAGTTTGAGAATGAATGCAGAAAATGAGTGAAAAGGGACTGACTACTTGGCTTTTACTTTACTACTTTACCGGCAGATAATGTCATATATGAAAAGAAAAAAAAACACTGCATGGAATGAAAACATGCATTTAAGGGTGTTCTGAAAGGAACTAGCTAAACGCATTATTGGTAAAGCACTTTCCAGTAACTGATTGTAAAAATCATAATAAAATTATTGCGAAGTTATGGTACATAACTGCAGTGTGAAGTCTTATTATAGATCATGTTGATTTTTAAAATTCCCAAAGTTAACACACCCATGTGACCTCAGACTTCTAGTTCAGGATGTGCTGACTTCTTTCCAAGCATGTTGTAGGAGGCAACTAAGGAAAGTTAGGCTGACAACCTGTTTTGCGAAAAAGTAAATGTCAGTCTTCTTTCAATTTCTTACTTTTAATTTGTCAAAAGGTTCCCCATGGATGATGAAGAGATACGGGCATTGCACTTTTGTCTTTTTGTGGGAGACTCCAATTTGGCAGGGAATGCTAGGTGTACTATCACTTCAGATAGGTCAATAGAATGCTAACTAATTGGTCCAGAGATGTTTCTACACACCAAGCAGCACGCCATAATCCTGGGCTACTGCTACACTGGAATGCCTCCCTTCAGGGGACTAAATATTAAAGGACACAAACCCTCCTAACACAACCATTCCTTTGAGATAACTAACTTTATAGGAGTTAAGAGCTATCTGCTCACAGCTAAAGGAATTACTTCATCATTATTATCCATATTAAACAATACTGTTCAAAAATCACAGATTATATTTATTCTTTATGTATATAACTGCAATCAAATCCCATTTTAACAGCTTGGTCCGGACTGACAAAATTTGTATCTAATAACAAACATTCTATATATACTATTAAAACAATAAAGAATAAATATGGGGATTTTGAAAAGTGTTGTTAAATAGGAAAATTTATTATAAAAGGATACGCTATAGAGGGATTCACTGTATATAGCAAATTTCCGCAATTACAAATATTTTGCAGGTCCTGACCAATTCATTATAATGAAACTCCATTGTATAACTACAAATTCACTTGTTACTAGTACTCCCACATTCAACCAAGGTCATTTAAGAGCCTACAGGATTTTTCTAAGTACTTGTACATTCTCTTGCAGAATTTTGACAGCCATTACATAAATTTCCAAAATGAAATAATGCCTTCAGACTACAAATTATCATCAGACTGATGGCCAAACATTGATCAATCATCTAATCATGTCTCTTCACTGCTCAAGATATCTTTAGGATATATTTCATTACCAATATAAACAATAGACCTTGCTAATTAAGTGTATTTTGGCATGTTAAAACAATCGTAACTTTACTTATACTGAGATCTTTTTATGTAAAAAGAGAAATTAGAATATAAATAGTTACTGGATGAGTCCTATAATGAATCATTCTCCAGTCTGGGGTTAAAAAATAGTAACAATTTCGAAACAATTCCCAGTGTTGTACCATGTTGAGTGGCGTGAATATGCATTAACCTTTACCACGCTGCCAGTGATTACAGTTGAAAGACGCAATGCTTTTACAGCAGCTGTCCACGACAACAATCACCTGTTGCTATGCACTTCTTTCAACAAGGACATCATGATAGTAAACTAACTTTATTCATTTGGGTAACCAAGGAAATGAAAGTTAACTTCCATTTCCACTAGTATTCAACTAAATAGGATGATAGGTAGTACCATGTTTTTAGCCGCTGATGTAATCCGCCAAAATTGCTTGAAATAGCATAGATTTTTTAAGGATATTGTTAACATTATGATTTCTATCTGTGTTGCCAATAATGTTAGTTATATTGCTGTGTTTCGTTTGTTTTCAGATGATATATAAAAATGTTTGGTTATGAGATAACATCCGAAATAGAATAGACTTAGGCATTTAGCAGAATTTTATCCTGGATTGAATATATCGAACAAGAATAGATGAGTCACTCTTTTTTTCATCTTCACCATTTTATCACGACACACACATCAACAAAACTTACATCATTACATTCAGCAACCATTCCTTTATTTTCATTAAATAAATTATACAATAGCTTCAAAAAAAATGAGTTATATGGCATTTTCCAAATACTCTACATAAATAACAATTAGTAAAAAAAAATGCAGCAGTTAGGGAGCATTTTTAATGCAGCGTGCTAAAGGTTAAAAAAAGTGTGGGTACTATTTAAGCTGTATGTGTCATTGTTTTCTGTGTCAGTTCTGCTACTAGTTAAGGTTAGAAAACTGTTTAAACACTGTCTTTTTGGGAGTGCACAGCTGCACCTTTGTTGCAATAGTTTTATTTAGTGCTTCAACTTATTAAATGCATTTCTTTATATTAATGAATGCAGCTTTTCTTGAATAGTTTGTACTGCACAATTTGCATTCTCTACACACACAAAAACCCAGAGAAATATTATGTTATCTGTTTAACCAGCAATCTATTCTATGGAAACTTGTGAACACACATTTTCAGTCTGGTATTATTTTAGAATCCCATACAGATTGCCCTAACAAATAGGAGACAACAAAATAAGTTTCCATGGCAATGACAAGGCCACTGACAAAGATGAAATTTGAAAACAATAAATTTGACCTGAAATATAAGTTAACGCAGATAAATGTAACATGCATAGCCAGCGTGCTATGGCAACTGTCATAACAAATACCTTTCACTGTGTGTTGAAAGATACTTATTAATGTGTCTAGAGTGTAGTGACAGGTTTTATTGACTAATATGGATATCAAAAGCTTCAGAAGTAAATATTGCACATTTATAAAGTTTGGACAAAACAACATTAAAACATAGTAAGGATTAAGACAGTCTTCCTTAGAATAGTTGAAGCTGATACACATCCAAGATTATGTGTTAATGTGGCCTGAAAGGGGATCAAATAATAGTAACACTCATCTGCCATGCATATCATAAGAGGCAATTAAGGAAGTTGAAGGTGTGGTTGACTACCCATCCCATGATATTCGCTCTAGTGAAGCTAGCTGAAGACACATGGACTGCTGAGAAGGAAAACTACAGCAAAGTCTTCTTTGGAGTAGAATGCCCAGCTTATGTCACTATACTCTACATCCACATAAGGAAACAAGTCATTTGGGACTTACAAATGCTCTGGAAAACTTCACATGAAAAAGAATGCCAGAGAAAAAATCAATCTGGAGCTCAGAGGAAAACTCCACTGCCTGGCATAGAGAACTAGTGACAAACTTGTACTCGCTCACATTTCAAACATCAATAAACTGCTAGTGTCTATCAGTCTAGCATAAACACAAACAATATAAATAACCACACCTCCAAGTACGCAGGCCATTGGATTCTTACCAAATTTCCAGGAAGAGTTTGTTTAAAGAACACACTAGCATAACTAAAATCAGAAAATCAACCTTAATATCAATCAGTGAAGGAAGAATGTGGCAAACCCTGCTGAAAATGAAACCCAACGATAGTGATAATTATATTGAAACTCAAGTGTGAAAGACAGCTAGCTTTCATAGAAGTATTCACTCTGATGATAAATGACTGTTGTCAGGCAAGAATATCAAAGAAATTCACCATCAAAGCAGCTCCAAACAAAAGATATATGTGATAAGTCACAAAACAGTGCAACAACAATCCAAATAAATACAAACATATCACACTAACTGGCTTCACAATCTCTTGAATATCTTAATATTCCTAAAAAAATTTAATTCATATTTCAAATAAAAATCAATGAATGCAAGTATAAATTAAGGAAACTAAGAACAATAGAAAATAACCCTTAACTTTCACAAAATAAAGCACATGTTCATGGCAATGTTTTATTATTGCAGTCTTTTCAATAATAGATGTCAAGCATAGATAACACTAATATTACAGATTTGTGACATATAAAGTCATCCCAAAAAAGAGACCATTTACTTTAAAGAACAATTTGCAGACTGCAATGATGTAAATGTGTATCACAAGATGAATTTTTAATATCCCACACTGAAGCAAAAAATGCAACAAGGATTATCAAAGATAATGACCATCAATTTTCATACTCCCCCAACCATTACATGATGGACTCTGTCATTCTTCCTCGTAGGGAAAAAACCTACAAATCTACAACTATCTGTACAATGATGGTAAAACTCCCACAACACACAAAGCGTTGTGTTATTTTAAAAATCTGGAAACGTATAGAATCAATACCTATGTATGCAGCATGTCCATCCATTAGTATTCAGTTCCCTTCTGCTTTCTTAAAGTGTCAGCAGAAAAACATTGACCCAGTAGCTCCTGTTATACACACTGAAAACAATATTCCTATATGCAAGAGCATATATTCTCTTGGGAATATTTCCATATTTGTATCTTTAAACTGATAACAGACGCTATTTAAATGCAACCGTTTCATAAGAAGAAATCAAGCTGACTGCTACAAATCTGCGAATATAGAAAATAATGCACATTCACTCAAGGTCTTTCAGTCTTCAAGCACCACATCAGAACTATAATTTAGCACAGTTCTGGTTCTGCATTGAGTTGTTTCTTAACCCTAAGGAGAAGGGTCGTGAGGAAGGGATCAAGACGTGATATGCTGTCATACTCCTTTAGAACTTCTGTAAACTGCTCCACATTGTCATCCTCAACAGCCTGCAGCAATTTCTGAAAGCATTACAAAACATAAACTTTGAACCACCATCTCAAATACACATAAATCATGTTATTAAGATTCATTTGCATAAGGATCTCTGTAGTTTGCTTGTTTATTTTGCGTTCGCTCCATTGTAATCAACATGGATATCTGTGCGATTTCCGCCAGGAGCGTGATTACATTGTGCCACTGTTATGCGCAGTGTAGGCCTAGCACATCCGATTTCGGCATGCCTTGACAATTCGGGTGGGCTACCCTAGCCTGTGACAGCCTTCATATCTGTCTCCAGGCACGCGTGTATGTGGTGACTCTTTGCCCAGACGATTTTTGCTCTCGTCTGACTCGCACGAGGTGTTCCACTGTCTATGAACTTGCTTCGTGTAATTGGACATACTGTGCCTGTGCCCATCGGGTACTGAACCGTTTCTCATCCGTGAGCCTGGTTCCTTAAGGGGAAGAACTCAACAAGAGTTCGACTCTGGCTCTTTCGCTCTCTTAGCCAAGGTGTCATTCACCGACACGACATCGTGTGCCCCTTGTCCAAGTTTGAGTCTCACATCACGCGTTTGAGAGCAAGGCGTTCTCGAGCTGAGCAACCTTGCTCCAATAACGCCTGAGCCCACCAGGTACTGAACCTTTTCTCTCTGCGAGTGTATTTCCGGTGTAGGAAAACCTGACTAAGAGCTGGGCCACGGCTAAATCGTTGTCTCTTTTGTGCCTGAGCCCATCAGGTACGGAACACTTTCTCTCTGCAAGTGTACTTCCGGTATAGGAAAACTTGACAGTAGAGTTGGGCCAGGACTGCCATCATTGTCCCTTTCTTGCCTAAGCCCATCGGGTACGGAACCCTTTCTCTTCACGAGCATATTTCCGGTTTAGGAAGGCTCGGCATTAGAGTTGGGTTAGGTCTTCTTGCCAATGAATGGGTCTGGGTCTTTGCCTGTAAGTAGCACAGGTAGCTAGAAGCTCACCTCAAGCTGACGGAGCTTGTAGTTTCCCTTTCCTAGCAACTTTTCACTTTTTATTTGCAGTTCGCGCTGCCCTCTTGCGCTGTTCTGCCCTTTCATTGTTTCATTGTACTCAGTATGAAATCTATTTGTCTATCGCCATGCATCTACCTTTATGTGCATTTTACATTGGCCGCCCCTCCAATGTTCGGACTGGACTGACTAGCTTCACTGTATGTCGACAGTGTCGCTATATGTGGTGATGTCTGAGATATTGTCTGTCTCTTATGCAGTCAAATCTCTTTCCATCTGCTGCCTCCGCATTCTCGGACACGATCCCCAAATGATTTGGACAGAATCAGATCGAGATGCTGTTTTTCTGTTTCCAGGGTGCACTGCGAGGAGGTACATTTGGGATCTTGGTTATCTGCTAATCCTGGGTCCGCCTAGAGCAATGCATTCCCTTTGCACCCCAGTAGCTAGGAGGATACTTGAGGATAGGTGTTGCTTCTAGTTTTGTCTCTTTGGGCGAAGTTTTAATCTGCAAGTTTCCAAAGAGTTAACATGTATGCATGATATGTTCTGGAATATGTCCTTTTGACATTGGTCAATTTACGGAGATGTTTTGTAATTTAAGTGTCCTGCGTGGAATCTAAAAAGATGGTAATCTGTTGTCTGTCCAGATTTAGGACTGGATCTTGTGGAAAGTTGCTGCTTGTTCTCGGACTCTCTGTTTTATTTTATTTCGATGAGTGTTTTCACCAGAAGTTAAACAATGAAGGCATCACTGTACAGTCACACAACAAATATAAACTTTAGCTGATACATTCACAGTAATAGATCCCAGCAAAATTCTTTCCCAAATGACTTTCTCCATGCGCTGATTACTTTTCTTGAACTAAAGAAATATGAGAACTTCCACTTTTTATTGTCTCCTGGAAATCTATAACACATTGATGGGATGATTGACACATACTGGCATCTGCTGATTTCAGAGTGAAATTATTTTTAGCAATGAGAGAATAGAAAACCAAACAAATGGCTAGCTCATAAATAGCACTGAGATAGAAGAATGCATAAGCTACAGCATAGTAGCTAATGGATTAAAACAATATTGGAAAGTTTCCAGAACATACCTTGACAAGTTTACACTCCCTAGAATCTGCAAATGAAGGAAACATCTCTTCATATTTTTTAATAGCAACTTGTGCATTCACTGTATCCATGCACATATGACAGATGGAAGCACGAAAAAAGTGATCCTTAGCGCTGTACTTGAGGAGAGAGTTGTCCATACAGGAGGTTGCAACCTTGTAAATGAAAAATAAAAGTAAATGAGTCTGTAGTAACGCTAATACAATTAGAAGACAAAAGTAAGAAATTAATCAAGTCATGCACTGACGATTATTATTTTTACAGGTGACAGATTGTCAGCTTTTATCCCAACTTTCCTTAGTCGCTTCCTACAACATGTCTGGAAAGATGGCAGTGGTCCTAATCTTTGCACCCTAAACTAGAATCCCAGGCATCGGTTGCCATGAGGACATCACATGATGCAGTATAGTTTACAAAATAGATTGAATCAATGGTGTGACAAGAAAATAATATAAGGAAACTACACAACATAAACGTAGTATTAGGTCTGTATCACTCTGCTGTCACTCCAGGAAATTTTAAAAATAGGGCAGAATTTTTAAATATTTTTTCTTTTGTTTTTTGTGTGTTATAATTTGTGTGTTTTTTGTGAATAAATGTTTTTACGACTTTCTCACACATCTGGTATCTCACACACACACAAACAAAACGTACACCAATATATGCAGGATTAAATTCTTTATTTATATGTATAAATATTATTTAAATATCTCTAACAACAAAAATGTTATCGTGTTTTCAAAACAGCTACCAACTATTATGCAACATTTTCAAAAAAGAATCTGGTTGAGAGAAATTACATAATTGTAAACATAATGTGCTGAAGGTTAGCCGCGTCAAGCTTAACAACACGACTGTGATATCAGTCACTTTCTGCCTAACCCTTTCACCACTATGTGATTTCCCTACTGTCAATACTCCATCACTAAGACACGGGGCAGAACTCCTCCAAATTATTGATATGATGATGTTAACAATGCATTTTCTTTCAAACTATTTATCGTATCACACTCAGAATTGGCAGATCATCAGAAAATGAATAGTCTTGCATGAACTTACATCAAAGATAATTGAATACATATATTTTTTTTTAATATGCCAAATTCAACATAATGTGGAGAAACATTTTTTTTTACCTTGGTGGAGTCATATTGAGACGAAAATATTGAGATATATTCTCAAATCTCCTTTCCCCCAAAAAGGTTGATATGACCGAAACATTTAACCCGTCACCTGTAATCCAATGCATGCCATACTAAATTAGAAAACAAAGGCCCATGATAATATAAATATAAAAAAGACGCTTTATTTCAATGGCAGTTACAGATGTACAGCACACATCTTCTTTCCTTGCTTGTTCTTTGCTTTATGTTACATACAAATTTGTCAGATTGGCTGCAAATTGATAAACCCCTTGTTGACGATGCTAAAGTATTCATAAAATGTTGCAATCTCATCAAGATTATGCCTAATGTATTCTACAAAATTCTGAACTTCGACTCGAAAAACTACATCACTCCGGCAAAATTTGCAATGTCACAATTAGTACCACAAATTTCCTTCTCGTTGTTGGAAACATTAAGTCTATCTAACGAGGATCAGCACTGTTACTTTCCACGTTATGTTTGGTACATAAATTACCTACATTGTGCATACTTCCATCATAACTACGGCTGTCATCATCAATGTACATACAAACAATATCCTTCAATGTGAAAAAATTGTGTAAAAACTGCAAAATTTGTCAAAAATCAGTCTGACGTGATATTTTTACGATGTAAATATGCAGAGAAGCATGAACTTTGACCTATGCAAAGGTCTAGGTCAGGTATTAACACAACACAAACTAAAATGTAATATTGATCGCAACGAAACAAGTGTAAAAAAGCGCCCTGCGCGACTATAGTTGTCTACCAGGCGTGACTGTAAGGGGGATATAGCTAAAGCTATGGAAGTGGGATAGCCAACTTACTTGCTCATAAATTTCAACAGCTTTTTCATATTTCTCTAAAGTTGCAGAAAACTGAGCCACTTTCAGCAAACATTTGTTGGCTGAGCTGAAAGGAAAAAGTTAAAGATATTATGTGTTTAAACCAGTTTTATTCCAAATATAATACATTGATGGTTAGTTATAGTAAAAGTATTTCATATATACATATTGTATGTTTAAACAAGTGTATTCTAAACATAATACATTGATGGCTAGTTATAGTAAAATTATTTCATATACAAGATAAATGATTTGTTATGTTATTGTTAAATGGGGGATTACGCCTCTTAAATGAAAGATAAATGAAGATAAAAGTGGATGAGGTGGAGATACCTTGACACATATAATAATACTTTGGTTTTTATGTGTATAGTTATAATGCATATAACTATACATACAAAGTCCTAATCTCCTTGGCACTGCACACAGGTCCCAGTATTGTTTATGGTATTTATGGAGTCTTTTAAGGAAATTGGGTAATGATAAACTCCATTTCAAATTTCAGCAGGCTTTATTCATATGACTGAATAGAAATTGAGGCAGTTACGACAATCTTAAAATAGGTCTCTGAAATGGTGACAGTCAGCATTTTCATTATATTGGACTCTTCTTAATTAATTCTCAAACTCCTGCAGATTAGCTGGATGTAGTACAGAGTGCATTGTGCTATGGTTTACAGTTTAGCTGTGATATCTACATCTTTCAGCCTGTCACATCTAGTATCGGGATGTTTCTGGGTCACTGACTATTTATGGGATAGGACGCCAAATCCATCCCAAAACATGTCGCCTCTTATGACATGCATGGCTGGTAACAGTGTGGTTATTCTTTGTTCCCCTTTCAGACCTGGCAACACACAGATAATTGAAATCTCAATACATGATCTGCAAGATTCAGAATGGATGGCCACAATAAGAGTGGATGAATGATGTTTGACACCTGCAGAGAATTAACATTATATTTTTTCCTGCTCGTGCTGGAGTTCACATTAATAAAAAAAAAAGCTTAAATACTGTCTTCAATGGCACAATTGTCAGGACAGATGATAAAACCCAAGGGAAAATTTTAATTTCCTTATATGCATCATTGAACAAAGACACCACAGTGCACAAGACTGGAATTGCTCAGGAATATAATAGAAAAGAATGACAGAAAGCTAGAATTAGGAAACAAAATATAATCAATAGTTGACTACAGAAACTATCAGCATACATACCCTTTCAAATCTGCTGAAAGAGACAAGAGTTTCTTCTGGAATTATTTGATTCTACTGTCATCAGTTCAAAAACTAATGAACAATATTTGTAAGAATAAAGGGCAGTTGGACAGTTTCATATGCACAAAATCCTCCCATAACTTCTTCTTCAGCATTCATTCTCAAATTCCTGCTGAATTTTTGGAACAAAACAATGGTCCTACAAGATTTTCAGTTCAATGTAGTTCAGAGAAGGAAGATGCTTTGTGTCTGTTTTATTTGCTCCAATGGCCCTACACATCTGTCCCCTGATGTCTCTCATAACTCAGACTGGGTTCCTTTCAGCAAGATCTTCAACATGGAGAACTACCAAACAATCACAAGAAGCCACATTGAGAAAACATAAATCCTAATGAACCAGAGGAATGGTTGTTTTTTTTTTGTTCAAGAAAGTCTAAGACATAAAGAATGAAAACTGAGTGATAATGTTACCTGTTTGATTCCTCCCCTTTGTAATAATCTGCAGCTTGCTCATAGTTCTGGACAGACTGGAGAAATAGATTTTTAATGAATACTAAATGTAAAAGATAGCCAGCTTATTAATCAACTATTTTGATGAATACACACATATTTTTACAGTGAGACAAAATGACCATAACAATAACTTTCACACCATAAGGTATCAAATCCATTACTGACAATTTATTCACCTCCCTGTAAAGGAAACACAAAAATGTCTTCAAAAAAATGTCTGCAAAATTACTTCATTTAAAAATTACATTCTTTTATTAAACTTAACTGTCTTTTGTAGCTCTTATAGTGGTTCATAAAGTTATGCTTCAGGTAAATTTACCTCAGTGTTTCATATTCATAACATTCTTGAAACATGTGTTCTGCAGTCTGATGTAACTATTGCCATTCTTCAATTTTGTGTGAATGTGCAGAGCTGGTTGTGTCCTGTTTTATAGAGTTGAATGACAACTTCTGGTCCTTTCATTATTTTATAGTCATCTAAGTTGATATTAGCAGCTCTCAGATTGATCATCATTTTCTTGTGATGGTAATTAGTACATCTAACTGGCCATAAGCAACACCAGCCTTGCTCAATCTGCTCTCGTTATCAAATGTTCTGCGGTGAGACTGTATTCAACACCTACCTACTGGTTAATCAGTTCAATCAATAAATGTGTGGAATATTAAGATAGTGAGATATAAAACGCTAAAACAAAATTTTACAAGACTGTCTCCAAATACATGTTAGAGAAAATGCTTTGTGAAATAAAGGGACAGTTAAAATAAAATAGAAATATATTCATACAGAAAATATACCTTCTCCATATCTGACAACTCTGTTTCATATATTTCTGCCACAGTTATATGATGCTTGGCTGCAATTGAGAATCGTCCCTGTATGGAAGTAAAAACATAATGTTCATTTAGCTATATTTCTCTGACAAAGTCAGAAAAAGAGATAGTTCTGTCCCTGGCCTAGACACATGTAACAATCCTGTATGGAGCTCATTGCTGAATTATCATTAAACAAGGCAATGCTATAAGAGATATATTTCATCCGGTTTTGTCAACTGTACTGACATCTCGAATATAACTTATATTCTCAAAGTGTACTTATATTTTTTCACCTGCAAAATATTTATGCATAAACAAGAAATATAAAACAAAAACTAAATAGAAAATTGGTTAAAGTCAATGCATCTTGGATCAATGCTTGAACATATGTGTTCCATCAATAATTTTCAGAAAGTCTAAAATGGCAACCCAAAGTTGAAGTCAGGCAAAACAACATTGAAACTAAGCTTTTATATATATATATAAAAGCTTAATTTATATATTTATTTATATAATTTATAAATTATTTCTTTCATCATGTTATGTTAAGTATCAATGACATGTTGACATATCTTTGAAATGATATACCATATGCTGTTGTGTTTAAGCTGAGAATTTTTATAACCTTTTCACCACTGAAGGGTTGGCTTATATATAAGGTTATATCAAATGTCCAGTCTGAAACAAAGTGGTACAGAGCACATCTGTGATGGCCAAGGGTGGGGACAGCCAGCTATGCATTCCCCACCATCCAAAAGGGCTCTCCAATTATGCAGGACTATGCGTGATAGTAAGCTCACGCATGGAATTGTTGCATCTTGCACAGAGCTGATTTTCACCACACCCTATGTATCACCTGCTCATAACTATGGCACCACATATACAATGACAGCTAAGACCATGGTCAGGACTCAAGCTCATCAGGTAATGTGCAGTGCTGAGTTCTCAGAATATTACACCACTTTCTACAAGTTTTTTACTACAAATTATGTGTAATTATTAACCGCTAATGGAAACATTTTTGAGATCACAGAGTATTTCTTGATGAAAATGTTGTTAACCTTTAGCCACATGTAGGTGAAAAATCTCACCATGGCCAAGATATTTTTAATTATTATAGGTCGAATTTTCACCCATTTCTATGCACCTCTATCAACAAGGAAATAGCAATTGTAAACGACTGACATTCACCCAGGTAACAGAGAAAATGAAATTAGACATAATTAGTTTCATTTTCCCAGGTTTTCATCTCAATAGGGTGAGATATATAGAAATGTAGTTACTATGTCTTTAGTTGCCGATGCAATCCATAATTTTTTTTTTTAATTGGCAGTTATTTTGAACCAATATTATTTTCCGCCGAAGACGGATGTGTTCGCACATTTGCGCAAATAAAACGGCGACACAACGCATTTCTATTCTCAGGACTACATCCTGCTGGAAATCTAATATGACCATAGTCCTGCTACAAGAGAGATCCAATGGGAGTTTGAGAATGAACACTGAAGAAGAAGAACCAATATTATTTAAATTCCTATTTCTATCTGCGTTATTAGTTAGATCAATGTCTTTCATTTGTTTCCACAGATGATATAAGAAAACGTTAGTTTGATTATCTTAATGGCATCAGAAATAGAATAGGCCTAAGTATTTAGTAGCAGTTTATCCTGGACTGAATAAATTGGGCAAGAATAGAAGATATTCTTTCCATACACTCAGTCCAGGATAAAATACTGCTAAATACCTAGGCCAATTCTGTTTTTGATGTCATTTCTGAGTCACTTGTATTTAGTTAGTTTTTTTCTTCCTTTTTCATCTGCACAGTTTTCACACATCTCCCAACAAAACTTACATCATTACATTCCTTAATTTCCATTAAAAAAATTATACAATCTCCAAAAACATAAACTTTAATCACTTTCCACATACCCTCCATATGTAACACATACAATTAAAAAAATATAAAAAATGCAGCGGCAGGGAGAAAATTACATATTTTTAATGCCACATGCTAAAGGTTAAAGATATACAAATGAGGAGGACGTGCACATCACAAAGAATGAACTCACCATGTCTGTGTAAATTTCTATGGCTTTGTGAATAGCACTGACGGCAGCTGTAGGAAATTTAAAGTAATGATTGTTTGTAACAAAACAATACATGTATTCTGTTCAATCTAGTATTATATTTGTCACTGCAAAACAAAACTATTGATTACTAAACATTAAGCCATCCTGTTTTACCCTTTGGCATCAGGTTAGGAATAGTTTTCTTGACAAAGCTCTCATGTGTGCCACTTAAAATGTTGTGTTTATTTCCTGTTATTTTAACACCAATAAAGCTAACATTTTCTGGGTCCACATCTCTTGTCTTCTTTCCAATATATCTATTTCATTGCTCTTTTTAATAAGCTATTTGGAGGATGTTTTGTTACATTATTGAACCTTTTTTCTTTTGATAAAAGCAATAGCTGCTATGGTGCCCACTATACAGGCCTTCAATTGTGCGTGCTATTTACAAATTTGTACATATCCTATACAAGTGTAAGACTGTGTAATCTGTGAGTAAAAAATAAAGTTCAGAATATTGCACATTCACAAGTATCACTACTTTTATAGTAAAACAACAAAAACTTTCATGGTTTGGATATGTATTCTGACATGTTCCCTGTCAGAAACAATCTTGATGGATATAGTTGGAGGCAGAAGAAGCAAACAAGACAATCAAAGGCAGACAATATCATGTGCTGAACAGATTAATATTTGTCTAATCTCATCAGCATTGCTTAGGGACTTTGCATGTTGACGCATCCAATGTAGTACTCTATACTTGACGGACTATGGGTTTATGTATAGATAGATGGTGCCCACTTGTTATAATCTTTACTTATTCTGTTTATTCTTGTGATACTGACTATTATACATAGAAATTTTATCCCTGTTATTATATTATTTTTTTTACATTTCTGTGGTGACTAGGTACAGTACATGTCTAAGATGATCAAGGTACAGGGTTCAAATTTCACCTGAAGTAACTGCATATCCGGATCGTTCAGAAAATAATGGCAAACTACTGAATCTAAATACTGTCACTATTTTAAAAAATTTATTATATTATTTATATCTCTTGACTCAGTTTTGACATTGGTAAAAATCTGTAACAAGTTATGGCGAATGCATTGAATCTGTGCTAAGACAATACATCATCCATTGTGTTCACAGATACTGAACACATTTTTGTGAGACAAACTAGCTCACGGTGAAGAACCATCAACAGAATTGAAATTTGGCCCCTGTGTCTACTTGATGTTTGTATGCTTGCGAATGACATTAACAAAGACTGAGTCTAAGCATTTAATCTCCTGGAATGGAACAATGTGTTTCATACCACAATAATTATATGCACTGTTTTTTAATGCTTTTCCTCAAAAGCTTTCTTCACACCCAGTCGACCCCCAATTTTTCACTCATGCGCAATACCTTGAATAGGAGCAACCTACTTTGACAGAAGACTGTTGCAATGAGATATAGTAAAAAGTAGAGCTTTTTTAAGCAGCAAGCATGCTCTCAACAGTCAGGTAGATCATAGCTGTGATGGTGTGTGTGAGCACATGCATATATAATTTTTCAATTATTTTTCCACTGAAGATGGGCGTGTTGGGCCATTGGCACAAATAAAACGGCGACACAACGCATTTCCAATTTCTGGACTACATCCTGCTAGAAATCTAGTAGGACAATGGTCTTGCTACACGGGAGATCCAGCAGGAGTTTGAGAATGAACGATGAAAAAGAATTTATTTTTTACTACAATTATTTCAATCACAGATACTTGGGCTGTCTTGTTCTGAATTTAGCAAACATATAAGTTATTACATTCAATGATAACTATCATTGCAGCTTCTATCACAAAGTATGGAATTCATTTTAATTCTTCCTAAATATAATTCATTCTTTTTAACTTGAAATAGAAATAGCAACAAATAATTCAGGACACAACAAATACCAGCAGGGTCTCCCTTCCTGTAACAGTTTCCTGCCTCAACATAATATGTAGCCCCTTCATGTTTGCTGCCCATTGCCAACTGAAGCTGAGCTGCTTCTTCAAATGCCTTACCAGCCTCTGAAATTATCAAAAGTCACCAGGTTTTTTTTTTTTTAAAAGGACATTAAAAGTTCAAATTTTCCTTTTAAATTAAATAATAACAAGTACTTAAATTAACAGAAACAGAATGTATCATTTTTTTTTACAGAAGTAACGATGTTAGAAATATAACAAAATTGCTAACATGAGTCATCAGGCAGCATATCCTGGACAGGATGTGGTTGTCATCACAGCATTTCAAAACTCATGCCAATATTTAATAATCTTCCTGCTTCTGTGAGTGTCATGTTCAAGTGGTCTTTCATATCTTGCTTCTATCTTCTTCATGCCAACCTCTTTTTCAGCCGTAACCCTGTCTCATAGACTAGTGACCACAATAAGCTCATTGAAGAAATCCATATCAGCATATGACTCTGAGGGAGTCACAAAATGAAGAACCACGTTTTTGTTGCTGTTAGAATCAAGAGCATCACATCTGCTGATGACTAATGTAAACTACTGTTTAGTGGTAAAACAAACTCTAGACAAAACAAACAGTAATGTTTTGTTTTTGAAATAAGAAGCAAACAAAATGAATAGCACAGCATAGATTAACTTACGTGGCCATTTCTTTGCCATTTTAAAGGCATTTGCAGCTCTAACATATAAGTCACACGCTTCCTCTTGCTTTGATCCTCCCCTGCCAAAGTTAAAGAGCAAACATCTTTTATTGTCGTATATGAAAGGAAAATATATGAGGAGTGTAGAATTTCAAGGTGACAAAAAAAAGCCAGCATCTTACATTTTGTAATAAAATAACCAGATATGAAACTCTTTTGAAATCTCTCTCTTCCATTATTTGGAGATTGCTACATCTGTAGCAATTTATTTACTCCTGATAACATTAATCTTGGCAGATCTATAGGTGTATAGTCTCTTCCTGTGGATGACCAAAGGTATGCTTAATTTCTTAACTGGCGGTCATGTGGTCAACTTGTAAAAAGTTTTAACATCCATGAATCAAGTCACATTAATTGCTGTTGTTTTGTTGTCTTGTTGGAAGTGGTGGTGATGATAACAACGACAGAAGCAACGATTAATCAAGTTAATATTTTCTTGACTGCTGTGCAGGCAAGAGTGAATTACTAAAAACAATTGTACATTCTATGCAAATATTTGATTTTTTAATCATCGGAGTTCAAGGGTGAAGTTGGCTGTACTTCGCATATAGGGTCAGAGTGACCCAGAAGTCGTGTTGAAGTTGGATGTGTCAAGCCAAAAAAGGTGGTGGCATGATGCTCTGACTTGTATCACACACAAACAAAACTTACATCAATATATGCAGAATTCAATTCTTTATTTATATGTAGAAATATTATTTAAATATCTCTAATGATAAAAAGCACATTTTCAAAACATTTAAACAGCCACAAAGAATAACACAAATTCTCCACACAAAAATTGGTGGCTAGGGGAAAATTTGTTTTTTGTAAAAACAACTTGCTAACGGTTAAATTTAAGTTTTGCAAAGACATTAGGACAAAAGAATTTGAAGACTTCTTGGGGAACTCCAATTTCACAATTATCAGTCAATAAGACTGATGCTTAGGCCTACTAATAATTGATAAATTAGCCATAGGCCTATCTACTCATTATTAAATTTAAATAATAATAAACTAATTGTAACCTCAATTCAATATATTAACACTTGCTACTTAATGCTAGTGATAATGAGAAGTAAAATATGAAGCCACATAGTGAATGAATAATAGTGAGTGTGAGTACTGTGACTTACTAATTACTTTTATTAGTTAGGGCATAGCTAGAGTAGTAGGATATATTATTATATCTTGCCCATATAAGTTCAGTTTTTAATTAAACTTGAACAACTATAAATAGTTAGTAGTGTAATAGGTAACTTTCGTTGCCGGAATTGGGCTATGAAGTCACGCCCGCACACAACCTCCAACCAATGAATTGCAACACAATTCTGAAACTGTGTTGGTTGGCACCATCATCAGCACTCGACAGAAATGGGCGGTTATTTATTATTTTTATAGACTACACGGTCGGTCGTCTTATCATAACTTTAGATTATTAGAGGATTTTGAGCTTACCAATTCGCTTGATAGCATATACCATAGGCATATCAGATACTAGGTAAGAAGCAGGAACCAATCATTCATAATACACATTAAATATTCTTACATTGAATTTATTTTATAAACAAAAATAGTAAATAAAATATGCCACTATTTAGTTCTGATTTCACTTACCCGAACAGAGACGAAAACAACCCTTTGGCAGATTTCAATTTTTTTTCAGCTTCTGCTACAAACATTACTGCTTTCTGCTCCTGGTCTGCCATGTTGTCTAATCTATCTTGGCTTTGAATGAGTAACAACTGATATTGATACTAAACTTATTTAGAGATAATTACAAACAGAATAAACATGGCTATTGGTCATTTCCGGCTGTGCGCGCCTCCTATAACTCCTATGCTACATAACAAAAAAGGGGGGAGTAATAATATCACCTGACCGATATTACGGCTAGTAATTCTTCTTCTTCATCGTTCTTCAGTCAGATATCAGGTTACAGCACCAATAGCTTCAATGAATTGTGTGATTCGCTTCAGGTCATCCATGGAACCCCTCAAGTCTGGAGGCAGTGCCGTCTCAGTAGGCCATATTTTCTCCCTCTCTTCTTGGTAGAGTTGGCAGGCATGAAGAATGTGTTCTGCAGTCTCTGGGCTCAGTCCACAGTTGCACAGGTCTGTCTCATCAATCTTCAGCTTTCGGAACATGTGACTTCTCAGTCTGTTGTGACCAGTTCGTAGTCTGAAAATGATGGTTTGTTCCTTGAGTGACATTTGGTGGTAGGGGTCATTTGGTTCTGCAGTTGGGTGCATTTGCTTCCACTTTTTCTTATATTCTGCTTTTAACATGGTCTTACTTTCATAGTTTCAACAGCGAAAAAACAATGGCTAGAAACAAAATGCAGTGAAATAGAGGAGATGTCCATACAACAGAAGACAAAATTAATGCATAAGGAGATAAGGCTGTTCACAAATAAGAAAAATCCTATTAATGGCGGTGGCTGCATAAAAGATAAAGATGGTAAAATAATATTTGATAAAACAGAAGCACTCACAAGATGGGCAGATTATGTAACAGAACTGTTTGACGACCAACGGAACAAAAAACCAACAATACACAACAATGATGGACCAGCAATACTGAAATCAGAAGTAGAACATGCAATAAATTCAATAAAATGTGGAAAAGCTGCAGGCTCTGACAACATAACAGCAGACATAATAAAAACTCTAAATGAATTTGGTGTAGATACTATCACAGAAATTTGCAGTGACATATACGAAACAGGCCATATACCTAAAGACCTAACATCATCAATATTCATACCACTACCTAAGAAGCCCAGGGCTGTGGACTGTACAGATTATAGAACAATAAGTCTAATGAGCCATCTAACTAAAATACTTCTCAAGATAATACATGAAAGAATTAAGAACAAGATAGACATGGAGGTCGGTGAAGAACAATTCGGTTTTAGGAAAAACAAAGGAACCAGAGAAGCTATACTGAGTATCCGGCTAGTGATAGATAAATATATAGAAGTCCAAAAAAGTATCTATATTTGCTTCATAGACTACAGCAAGGCCTTTGACAGAGTCCAACATGAAAAATTAATCAAATGTCTTCAAGAAATAGGCATAGATGGAAAAGACATCAGGCTGATTAGAAATATATATTGGGAACAAACTGCATCAATAAGGTGTGAAAACAGCTACTCACCGTACATAGAAATAAGAAGAGGGGTAAGACAAGGATGCATTTTATCACCAAGCCTATTTAATATCTACACAGAGAATATCTTTAAAAATATAGAAGAAATACCAGGACTCAAGATCAATGGGAAAATAATAAACAACATTAGATATGCAGATGACACTGTTCTTTTAGCAGAAAGTGAACATGAGTTACAAAGACTAATAGATCAAGTCAATAAATCAAGTAATGAATATGGACTGGATATAAACATTCAAAAAACAAAAACCATGATAATCAGCAAAAACACAGAAGAACAGGAGGTAAACATAAACATACAGGGAGAGAAACTACAACAAGTAAAACAGTATCAATATCTTGGACACATAGTCACAAATGATGGCAGATGTGAAACAGAAGTTAAAAGGAGAATAGGAATGGCTAAAAGTACCTTCAATGACATGAGGAAATTATTAATATCTAAACAAATTACAAACAAGTTAAAAATGAGAATTATAAAATGCTACATCTATTCCATATTAATGTATGGCTCAGAAACATGGACACTAAATAAACAATTAGAAGACAAAATTGATGCCTTTGAGATGTGGGTATATAGAAGAATAGGGAGAACATCATGGAAAGAGAAGAAAACAAATAAAGAGGTGCTAAAAACACTTAATATGAAGAAAGAACTACTAAGAGAAATAAAGATCAGGCAAATAAAATACTTTGGACACATTAAAAGACATGACACCCTATTGAAGACCTTACTTGAGGGTAAAGTCAAAGGGAAGCGAGCAAGAGGTAGGCAGAGATACAAGTGGGAGAGTAACATTACACGATGGACAGGTTACAGTCTAGCAGAGTGCACCACCAAGACAAGAGACAGGAGATGTTGGAGATACGTTGCAGCCAACCTTCGTTGCGGAGACGGCACTTGATGACGATGACTTTCATAGTACGTATTATCATTTTCTATTTGTTCCAGTGATCCCCCTTTCCTTGCCAGGAGATCAGCTTTTTCATTTCCAGGTATGCCACACTGCCACGCTGTTTCTTTGGTGGTACTGCTGAGGTGTAGTAAGCAGGCACCTCACACAGATACCTTCTATTGTTGTCAATTCTGTAAAAGAACATTTTGTGCGCGCATTGGACTTGCTAGTCATTTAAAAACGCACTATTAACTTTATTATTTTATTATTTATTGTTATTATTATTATGGTTGAGTTTTTTGGTCATCGTCGATCACGACGGACGAACATCATCATCAGTAAGCAGGCAGTAAGTTCATTCATGCTCATGTTCTTTGGATCTTTCAATGCCCGCAATACTGATTTTGCATCTGTTAGAAATACTACATGTCTGTTATGACTCGGCAAGCAATTCACGGCTAGTAATTCTATATGGAACAATAGCTAAACATAAACATACATGGAGAGAAACTACAACAAGTAAAACATTATCAATATCTTGGACACATAATCACAAATGATGGCAGATGTGAAACAGAAGCTAAAAGGAGAATAGGTATGGCCAAAAGTACCTTCAGTGACATGAGGAAAATAGTAACATTAAACAAATCTGGATCAGCAACCAAACAAATTACAAACAAGTTAAAAATGAGAATTATAAAATGTTACATCTATTTTATATTAATGAATGGATCAGAAACATGGACACTAAAAAAACAATAAGAAGACAAAATTGATGCCTTTGAGATGTGGGGATATAGGAGAATAGGGAGAACATCATGGAAAGAGAAGAAATCTAACAAAGAGGCGCTAAAAAAATACTTAATATAAAAAAGAATTACTAAGAGAAATAAAGATCAGGCAAATAAAATATTTTGGACACATTAAAAGGCATGACACCATATTGAAGACCTTATTTGAGGGTAAAGTCAAAGGGAAGCGAAGAAGAGGTAGACAAGAGATACAAGTGGTAGAGTAACATCACACGATGGACAGGATACAGTCTAGCAGAGTGCACCACCAAAACAAGAGACATGCGATGTTGGAGATATGTTGCAGCCAACCTTCATTGCGGAGATGGCACATGATGATGATGAATTCTATATGAAACTATGGCAGGGTACTAACATAAGAAACAAGTTTGCTTACTACGAACCTGTGGCAACATATAGATGCGAAGCATGGACACTAAATAAAGCAGTGGCCAAGAGAATAACATCATTTGAATTAAAGTGATATAGAAGAGTTCTGAGAATACCATGGGCAGTAAGGGAAATAAACCAGGAGGTGTTGAGAACAATTAACGTCCAGGAAGGCTGATTTCTGAACACCATATTAAAGGAAAAAAAGCTAGTTGTTTTCGGTCACATTAAGAGACACGACGATATGGAGAGAGTGTTACGGGGGGGGGGGGGGTAGAAGGCAACAGGGGCTAAGGCCGCCCAGACGCCGTTGGACAAAAAACATTCAAGAATACTTGCGCATGTCACTAAAAGAGGCAGGACAATTTGCTCAAGACCGCGGAGAATTCAAGAGATCCATAGAGAAGACCACATTCTGGAAATAATATGTCACCCGGTCATGGCTCTCCACATCTCTTTATCTCCAATATTATGTATCAGTATCGTTGTTGTTTCCCTGCCTTGTCAGGTTGTTAAATTGTCTAATATTTTCTCACGTTGTCGCCCTCTGTCTATGTTGCCTTCAATATTGCATGTTCTCCAAACCTCCGCGTCTCATAGCATGGTCAAAAAAATGAAGATTGTCTTTTTCTTATATTATTAATAAAGCCCCGTCTCGCATTCGACTCTTTCAACACTTCCACATTAGTTTTCATGGCAGTCCATGATATTTATGCTACTAGTCCTATCTATATGCTACTGTTGGTATTACCGTATAAATCTCATTGGCAGAGAAATCTGAACTTCGACGTGCCTTTTTTGTGGTCATACACATTGACATAACCTAGCTAATAAATTTAAAGAGTTGTGCCTTACAAAAGTGGCGTTCGTCTCCTACCAATCACTTGTCATCATCATCAAGTGCCATGCCGGCTGGCGTAGGAAGTCATGGCTCTCCACAGCTCTTTGTCCACAGTATTATGTATCAAGGTCGTTGTTGTTTCCTTGAGGTGCCAGGTTGTCGAACTGTCTAATATTTTCTCACGTTGTCGCCCTCTGTCTCTGTTGCCTTCAATTTTGCCTGTTGTGACTATGTTCTCTAAACCTGCCAATCTCATGAAGTGGCAAAAAAAAAGAAGATTGCCTTTTTCTTATATTGTTGATTAAGGTCCGTTTCGCATTTGACTCTTTCAACACCTCTACATTAGATTTTCTGGCAGTCCATGGTATTCTCAGAATACTTATGTAGAACCACATCTCTGTTGCCTCTAATTTCCCACTTTCCAGTTTGTTTATTGTCCAAGACTCACGCCCATATGTTAGTATAGGGGTTATATAGCACTGCAGAACTCTCTTTCTCACCTCTAATGACAAGGTCATATTACACAGTATATTTTTCATTTTTCTGAATGATGTTTTTGCCTGTCCTATTCCGCGTCTTATTTCTGTTGAACTTCTTCAATCACATGTAGTTGATAAAAAAAACCACTGAAAACATACATTATATTAATGTATTGTATGCACATATGTCTGGCCAATGCAGACCTGCTTGCCCAGAACAGAGAGACGTTTATAGTATTCACGACGAAGACAACGTTCTGGAAAGAATATGTCAATATGTCACTTTATTTATTTATTTTATATATATATATATATATAAATTATGGTTATCATAACTTAACTCTAGTATGTCGTGGTGACTGGATTATCATTCACTATTTGTTAGGCTATCATCATATGGCCTAATTGGAGAAATGAAGAGGTTAAATGTTCCTGTCATAATCTTTAGAAACAATTATCCTCAAACTCATAACGTTTTTGGGTAGTATTGGTGTCACTCTGGAAACATCAACACAAAAATGTCACCATGCCTCTCTGTTATCAGTTCTTTATTTAGTATGAAGAATCTTAATCCTGTCCAGATTAGGAACAAAATAGTCAAGGCGACTCCAAGTATAAAAATAGTGACCAACCGAAATCCAAAGAGTAATCAAAAACGTAACGAATGGGGTCCTAATTCTGTTGGAAGATATATACCACCAAAGGTCTCGCTGTAGTACGGTAAAATTTCAATATATATTTATAATTTATCTGACACGATAAGCCGCCATATGTCGTCGTGCATAAAAGGGGAACAAAGAAAAGCAGTACGGTTGCTTGCCAGGCATGTCGTAGGAGGCGACTACGGATGTTTTGGGGGTGGAGTTGCCTGTTCCATATTATAGAGGATCAAAGTGACCCATATGTATGCTGAAGTTGGATGTGTCAGGCTGAAAGCAGCTGATATCGCAGCTTAAACAGCAAACAGTGGTATAATATCTCAATCCGTTGTTTGGACTACATTCTGCTGATGTGCAGAAGTTTGAGAATTAACGCAGAAGAAGAAGACCAAATAAATGATATGTCTACATAGTTTCAGCTTTCATCTCGCATATTTTCCGCAATAATGGGTAGATCGCGAGGAATGACACTAAAACGATTGGCTGAGATAATCTAGAGAAATTATGCTAAATAATAAATTGAATTTCGTTACACAATATATTAGCTGGTTCTCATGACAGCTCACTTTTAACACTAGACTACGAGTTAGCCTCGAAGCCTCAGAATGCAATATTTATCACTGAAAAGTACTCACTCTTATCTTCTGACACTAGCGAACACGGTACTGATCGGATAAACTTATTCAAAATAATTATATGTGTAAAACGAATCATTATTCAAATTTAACTTTTTGGACAGGGGGGGGGGGAAGGAACTCTTCCCAATAACTATATGAACACAACATGCTGTTGTTATTTGTGTTATCAAGCACGTAAATAAGGGAGTGATAAACCAACATCCTCTTAGAACCTACCCCTCCCACCCATTTTTTGGGGGTAAATGGGAACATGATATTTAGATCAAGCTAAAGGGCGGGTAGTAACACAAACCACCCAATGGTTTTTCCACAAAATCATCAAAAATATCACAAAAGTGACACGAAAAACAGGAAATGATCATTTTTAATTAGGTAAACCCCTCCCCCCTCTCTTTACCGGAGACGTATCTACATCCATATTTGTGTTTAGCAACTAATGCCACTTTCCTATATTATAGTTTGTTTAAATATGTTAATTGTTGCGGGAATTCGTGAAATATTTCTATATCGGGGAAACTCATGTAACATCAGTCGGAAAATGTACGTCAGATACATGATATAGAATAAAACATGCAAAAGCAGCTTTCCACATAATGAAAAGCGTCAAATGCAACGGATCTCCACCAATAGAAATAAGGAAAAGAGTCATTCGATGCTACATAGAGCCACTTCTGTCTTATGGAAACGAATCCTTAACAGTAGTTAAACAACAATTAGGAAACCAGATGCCAAAGAGCTGTTGTTCATAAGAATGCTGAGAATATCATAGACAAATTAGAAAAACCAATGAAAATGTACTGAGGAAGGGAGATTAGCACATAAAGGAAGTTACTAATCAACATCAAAGAAAAATAATTCAAATTTATTGGTCACATCATAAGAAGGGGTGTTTTGGAATACAATGTAACAACAAGCAAAGATGGGGGGGGGGGCTCAAAGAGTTAAGATATTGGATAGTTTGACATCGTATAATGGTAGAAAGTCAACAGTAGAATTTAGGCCTATAGTATACGCAGTACTGCAGATGGAATGTTGTGGAGATCAAGGATTACATACGCCATCGGACACGGCACATGGTGATTACGATGATGATGATGAAATATATAAGGAAATTGTATTTGTATTACGAGTCGCAAGCAAAAAGTGGAGAATTCAGTTCGTTTCCTGGAATGTGCCTATATCTAGTTTTATTTTCCCTATAAACATGTCCGTCTTCTTAAACTCGTACAGAAGTCCGCGGAGTTTGAGTCCACTATTGTTTCTCTGAGTCACAGTGTTTGTCTCATCGTTCCATATTCAGAACATTCTTAAAGTATATGCTCTGCAATCTGAGGTGCTTATTCACAAGTACACAGGGTTGTTTTATTGATTCCAATTTTAAACTTTGTATAGGCCTACTTGTGGCTGCAGAAGCAATGTTCACAGACTATCCAACAACCAAACCCCGACCGGGCATTATATAAGACTTAATTTTTATTTTAAAATGGGGAAGTGGATATGTTTCTCGGGGGGGGGGGGGCGGGGAATATTCAGTGGCCTTTTAAATAATTCTTTTAATTAACGAGTCTAACTTGTGATGATTTCAGCAGAGAATTAAACATTTTACATTCTGGATAAATTATGTCAACTGAATAATACATTATAACACAAGGCTGTCCATAAACTACGTCAACAATTGGGTGTGGGGATCTGAACATGTTTGACAGTTGTTGACAAGGGTTGACAAAAGTTGACGTTAACAATAGGGGCCTACTAGATAGTCGTCGGATAATCGATCATCAACATTGCATTCCGGACACGCCCACAGGTGCACTGATCTCCACTTGAATGTATCCAACATTCGGAGCCGTAGATACGTCGTCACGAAGGAGGAGTTTCCTGAGAAAAGGTTATTTGCCTATTTTCGTTGCAAATAACCCTTTCACAAAAGATTTTTGCAGAAAATTGTTGCGGGAGAGGTTGAGTGGGTTACCCAACTATTGGCTAAGTTCCTAGTACTAAAATTAATGTTTTGGTTTTCCAAAGGGAACAATTCTCATCAAACCCTCACCTCGTAACAACGGGGCTTGTGAGGCCGGTGACGACCAAATCATATTTCCTCGTCTACCTTGATGATAACTTCAGACTGGTTGTTATAATGAATGTATTGATTGATTTTCCCCGTCATGCAATGCCGCATGTAACATGGCGGATGGTTTAACTAGCTATGCATCGAAAAGGACCAGGGGGATCACATCTCCCAGGGAAAAGAAAAAACGAAGGGAAGGGCAAAATTGTGAGACGAAATATTTCTGTGCATAGTAGAAATCTAAGATTTTTTGCTGCCCCTTTGCTGGTTGTTTTTGTATTTGTCCGTTCCTTAGCATATCAGTTTTTTCTAGCAATTGTTTTGATTAGTCAATACAGCAGACGAGCAGTGTCGCTTACAACAATACGAGGTTCCACTAAAGCAATTCAGTCTGCGCCGACTACTATGTCTAGCAACCCTAAAGGGAAAGGCCCTGTTGGACCTGCCGAACCAGCATTGGCAAACCAGAAGAGGCATCACAGAAAGGCATTCGAGTTTATTTCAAAGGCTTTGAAAATTGATGAAGAAGATGGAGGTAATTTTAAACATAACTTTCTTCAATATTATGAGTCACTACTCACTTCATTTTTTCATTCACTTTCACATTAGATGATTAGGCAGGCAGAAATGTAAATCCTATTAATTATATTATAATTTATCTTTTATTATGAAATGACAGACGTATAGGCATATATATACTATTAGTTAAGTTCACTCCTTTTTTGAAATGTGGGCCCAATGGTCTACTCTACACTCTACACTAGTCTACACTGATTAGGTTTAGGTAGGCCCCACGTAAGTATGTAACTATGTTGATTATCGTCTTTGCACACCTGGCATATCCATATGTGCTCAGATCACCACTTCAATACATTTCTAAGGGTGTAACGGCTGTTAGTTCCTGTTCTGTGTTGATTGATTGTTCTTTTGAAATTTTCGTGAGGTGTTATCTCTGTGCATCGCTTATCCTTACTACTCCCATTTCATGCATTCTTGATACTGACTAATGCTCATTGACCTCAAAATCCTCTGACCTTAAAGACTCTGATAGAACATTAAGTATGTCTGCTCTGTCCATAGGTTGACTGCTAGTTATAGAAGTAGAACCAGCATGTTTGTTGTCTCACTCGTTTTCCTCCATACCTGCGTGTCCTGGAACAAATATGAAAATGATTTTGCCCAGTGAAACCCAATTTTTAGCCCTCTCTATGACTCCACTCATCATCCACACAGTTCACCTGTTTTAACATTCTGGATCATACTCATTGAATCACTCTGTATGTATCCGTTTGGATAGGCTTGCGATTCTAGCCAATTCAGGGCATTCAACAGCAAACATCTCTGTTTTTAAACTAGTTGTTGTTGGGGCGAAGGCAGCACTGGCTTCATGAATTATTCTTCCATGTGATAAAGGCCCATTCCTCCGTTGATGGCGGTGATTGACCCATTTGAGTAAATCACAACATTTGTGTCATCAGTGTGTTCAGAGATGAGTGCCTTGACCAGTGTTGTTCACAGTCTAAATATTGTTTTTTTCTATCTTTGCAGTGTAGACTGTGCTGTATTGTGGATTTGGTTGAGACCTGTCTGCATATAGTACTTTTATAGACTACCAACAAATTTAATTGTTATAAAACTTGTATATTTGTGTTTGGAGCCATAAATCGGTTAACATATTTCTCAGGAATGTCTTCTCTAAATATAATAAATGGAGAAAATATATCTTGTAGTTGTAGACTGTAGTTGAGCGTGCTGAAGGTTAAGTTCTCTTCTCTTGGCTTTTATTTCTCAGAATTTCCTATAAATATTGTTTCATCGCAAAGTGTGTTTAAGGAAAATTATTATTTATGATATAAATTATGAGTGTATTTCGTTAATCATACCTGTAAACATTACCACTTAAGATTGATAGAAGAAAACAGAATCACATGTTCCTGGAAAAGGGAAAAAAAGAATAGTAACACTGATATGTCATGCAAAATGTAAGATGTAATCAAGAAGGTTTAGTTGTAGTTGGTTGTCCCATCCAGTAGTTCAAAGTGATTCAATGGCTATGCCGAAGATGCAATTATTGCAGCCAAGCTGTAAATCATGGCATAAAACATTTCATTATCTGAACTACATCCTACTAACTAGAGGAGTTTGAGCATCAAGCCGTAAGAAGAAAACAGTTAAAAACATGATTTATGGAAAACATCATAATTATGTAACAATTATACTTTAAAAAAAACAATTCACATGTTAACAGAATGCTTTCTGTCTAGGCATCATAGTTCCAGGCATTTCTAATTTATTTAATTATTTATAATTTTCAGTGAGAAAAGACATTGCGGTGGAGCTATACAAAAAAGGAATAATTGAATTAGAGAAGGGAATTGCCATTGACGTTAGAGGTGAAGGTGAGGCAAAATTTTGTTATTTTAATAATGATTTTATAAATTTATACTAGTTACTGTTTGAAATTAACAGTGGTAGCACAGTGAAATGAATTTCCAACATGATGTTTCATAGCACAATTTCCAGTAAAGAAGAGACTAAAATTGGTAAAACAGTGTAAGGAAGTTTTGCAAATCACTTGCAGGAAAAAGGAAAATGCACATACATCAGTTGAGGGAAAAACATTTTTTAGACCACAAACAGCTCTTTGGGTCAATTCAGTTTCAGGAAATGGCTGCCAGTATATAGCTAGGAAAGGGAAGAAAGAGTGAAAGCTCACAACCTCAGGGATCAGATAAGTAAAGTTACTAGGAAAATTAAGGTGACAGACAGGTCACATAGCCATATCAAATAAGTGTGCCATGTGTCACAGAAAAGTGTGGATCTAACACTATATTTCTAGATGTCTAATGGCGTGAAAAGGAACTTTGTGTTCTTTCCTAGAAGACGGATCTACATATTTTCCAGGATGTTATATTTAAGATAAATGGTAGAATAATATTGTGTTTTTCATGTTTTTATTGATTATTTCCTTGGTGTTAAATACTAAACACCAACCCGGTGTTTGTTCAATCTTTTGATAGTGTTTTTGTAGTTCCAGGTAGTTCTTCCTGCAGCGTAATAGGTTAAGATATAGGATGTGTCCCATGTATATCTTAGCATCTGGGAACACTTGTTGTAATGGTAACGACTACATTATCAGTCAAAAGAAGTTTCAGTACAATTACTGCAGCCATTTTGTAATTAGAAATGCATCAGCAGAGTGATGTCACAAATGACTTAAAATGGGCCCCATTTGGTACAGTACAAGTAGACGCCACCACATAATCGAGTTATTTCCCATGTCTATGTTTGTAAATTTCATGTTCATCATTTAATAATTTAAATATTAATTTATTTTACGGTTTGGGTTAAGGTTAGGATAGTTGTGTTTTACATAATGGCCAGACACATCCGTCTTCGGCAGAGTACTGCCTTTTATCTTCTTATTGCTAGTTTAACATTCATTTAAATAGTAAGGTATTATTTGACTAATTCTTATAACAGGTGAAACTTGTGAACGTGCACGAAGGTTGAAAGACAAGATGGAAACAAATTTAGGAATGGTTAAAGACAGACTAGAAGTTTTAGGTAAAATTTCAAATGTTAATATTGTGTATCACAGACTCCCAAACCTACTCGTCATGACCCCTTTTTATAGAAGCAAAATTACACCTGTGACCTTGATACATGTAAAATGGCTTTTGAAGAAGTTACACAAAACACTTTGAAACGTTTAGTTTTAACTCAGAAAAAACACTTCATAACCTCAAATGGGGTCGCGACTCATGGTTTGGGATTCCATGTTGTAGATTGTTGTACTTTATGTTTCATATTATGTGTAGGCCTATATATTTCCTACTGTTAAATGGTGTCCTAGTTTTTATTTTTACTAAGGTGTTTGTAGTCCCCATTATTCATTTATTTTTTAGAACATTTGATATTGTACCCATTGTGTTGTGCCTCTAGTATATATATTTAAATAATCAGGAATGAGATATAAGATATAATATTGTGACTAAATGAATTTAGAATGACCATTAGCATGTGCAGAACAGGACGCTTGTGGGGGTGGTTAAGGGATGTGTGCAACCAGCGAGCTATAGGAACTATCAGCATGTTTACTTTTTTGCCATGGACTGGGAGAATCTGAGCACCTATGTGTTTGTCCAAAATGTGTCAGTATTGATTTAAAAAACTGAACGAAACCAATAGTCACTCTATGAAGTATAATTTTTACGTTAAGAAATAATTTAAAAAATAGCTACAGCAGCATAATTTATCATCATCAGATAGCGTGGCTGATTATATATCTCCACAATTTTCTATCACTAACTATGATTTTAATTGGTTCTGTTGTTAATATTCTTTCAAGCACATAAGTTTAACCTTTAGGGCTCTGGATTAAAATTAAGCAATTTTTTTCCCTGTGCCTGGATTAAAATTAAGCAAGATTTTCCCTACGCCTGTGAATGAAGACGCTTACTGCGTCTGGTTGTGTAATAGCTCGGTGGCTATAGGCGCCTATAGAGCCCGTAAGGTTAATAATATCTTCTCTCAGAAATGTTCTTTATTTTTTTGCCTATTCGTAAAATGTGCTTCAACACTCATTTTATTTTTCATGTTTTACAATACTACCTTCAGTTCATGATTTTCTGTTGAAGAGGGATATAGAGAAACATATACATATAGAGAAACCTGAACACAGTGAAGCCCATTTCTTTGTCCTTTGTGTGCTAATATTTGTCTCTTGCATTGAATAATGACTGCTTTTGTCTGATCTGTATGACAAGCTTTATTTGGACATTGTACCCCCTCAGGTATCATTTGCAGTTATATATGATATTCTTAATATTCTTCTATACATCACATCTTTGTGGCTTCTAGTGATCTTTATGGGAAGTATCTTCACAACTTCTAGTGATCTTTATTCGAAGTAATATCTTCATAGCTTCTAGTGATCTTTATTAGAAGTACCTTCATAGTTTTTAGTGTTCTTTATTGGGATATCTTCATATGGTATAGTGATCTTTATTGGGAGTATCTTTATAGCTTCTAGTGATCTTTATGGTAAGTAATATCCTCATAGCTTCTTGTGATCTTTATTTGGAGTATCTTCATAGGCTCTAGTGATCTTTATTGGAAGTATTTTCATAGCTTCTAGTGATCTTTATTAGGAGTATCTTCATAGGTCCTAGTGATCTTTATGGGGAGTATCTTCATAGCTTCTAGTGATTTGTATTGGAAGTCATATTTTCATAGCTTCTAGTGATTTTTAATTGGAGGTCATATCTTCAAAGCTTCTAGTGACCTTTATGAAATCATATCTTTATAGCTTCTAGTGATCTTATCAAGGATATGGGGTTTAACTATAGTCATTAGAACTGAAAACTAATGCTGGTCTTTCCACATGTGAATTAACCTTTAGCATGCTAGTTTACAATTACGTAATATTCTCCTCTGCCGCTGACTGCAGCGGAATTGGTTTTCTCAAATGTTACGCAATCGTCTGTGGCTGTTTTGAAATTGTGATAACTTTTTCGTTGTTACAGATATTTAAATAATATTTGCACATATAAATAAAGAATTAAATTCTGCTTAAATTGGTGTAAGTTTTGTTTGTGTGTGTGTGTGATAGAGACGTGTGAGAAAGTGATAAAGTCAAATTTAGACCTATCTCGATCTAGACCTACCGTATTTTTGATCGATCATAAGCTGTGAAATCTGTTGAATATTATATATTTAACATAATGGAAACACTGTGGAATACTTTAATAATCACAAGTGAAGAACTTACCTTTGATAATTTGTGAATTTCCAGCTGTTTAATAATTGATTTCACTGAATATACTATTACCAAATAGTATAATAAACACGATTCATTGTCTTGTCACTTCAACACGATGCAGAAGACAACAAATTCCTCGAATTTCCATGACAAAATCACTTCATATCGGCTTACCCGCCAATTTAAACAAAATGGCCTTAAAATTTCAACCCCAATGTTGCCATCGGATTCTGTCAAAATGTTACAAAATTTTTGAATCTCAATTTTTTCGTTCGGTTTCGGGTTTAGCGAAACGGGCGGTAGATTTCGACTTCAGCGATCAATATGTGCCAAATTCCGGCGAAATGCTTCACCCAAATTGTATACACAGCGTGCTAAAGGTTAAACTACAGTCTGTTCTAACAAGTAAAAGTGCTGAAGTTGTATTCAACCAAGAGGCACATTATTACAATCAGGGTGTGATGCATACTTGCAATGATAATATGCAGCCATGTGTATTTATGTACTTATGAAAAGATACCTTAGACCAGGCGTGTCAAACTCAAAAAGCACCATGGGCCGCATAAGATACTTTGAGTATACCGGCGGGCCACACTAACAAATCTGAGAAACACTGTAATCTTATTGAATTATATTTAATTAATTTGTATGCCTACTACAACGGTTTTATTAAGCTAACACCCCGGAACGCCAAATATAACAATTGTAATGCAACATTTATTTAAGAACATTCAATCATTGTTACTCTTTAATCAGTGTTTTGTCCTGAGGTTTTATGCCTCTTTTTCATGACAATTTTTTTGTATATCTGGCTGAAATGTATTTGCAGTTCCGACCTTCATCAGGGATGACAAGTGTTCATCGGTCAGCCTTGTTCTCTGAGAAGCTTTTGTTAATTTCATGAAGGAAAATAACTGTTCACACACATAGGTGGAACATAATCCTAGTTGCCATAATCCTAGTTGAAAACTTTCTGAAGTTTGTAAACTTTTCAGGAAGGTATGAATAGAAGCCAGGTATGCCGACTTCTAGATACTTTGCTTTGAGTGTAGAATCAGACTACATTTCTAATAGCTCCATCAACAAGTTTTCCTCTGCTTTAACAATATCAAAGTTGAATGGTGCAGAGAATAATGCAAAATGGTATTCAAAAGATGAGAAATCACTAAATCTTTCCTGGAACTCTTTTGACAATAAATCTAGGTGACTCTCATATTTAGCAAAGGTAACTACAGATTCAGCATTGGCCTGGTTTTTGAGTTCTTTGCAGTTAGGAAAATGAATCAAATTTTCATGTGACAACTGTGTCTTCCATAAGCTTATTTTTGTAATGAAACATTTGATATCGTCGTACAACTGAGTGATGAGTTTGTTTTTGCCTTGTAATTTCAAATTAAGATCACTTAAATGTGCAGTAATGTCCACAGCAAATGCTAGATCCTGGACCCAACTTTCATCTTTTATTTCATCAGTGTTTTTACCTTTAATCTCCAAAAATAAAGTAATTTCTGGTCTCAGCAAATAAAATCTTTTCAGCACTTTGTGACACGACAACCAACGGACTGCTGTGTAGAATGGAACATCGGTGAACTGACAATCCATGTCTTATAATAGCTGACTGAATTGACGATGGTAGAAAGCATTGCATTTGATAAAGTTCACTGTTTTTGTGACCACACTAAGCACTCTCTCTCCCTCCCAGTGATTTTTCACGAAAAGGTCATAAAATATTACATAAAAAAAGAATTGGCACATGAAAACACATTAATGACTTTAAAAAAAAAAAAAGATAACACCCCTCTCCATTTTGAGGGAAATGTTTCTGCATCTGCTGCCCTCTGTGTTAAATAATATATAGAAGGAGGGGAAGAAGTTAAGGAAAGAAAGAAAAAATAAAATTTCTAAGGATAAATATCTTTCATGAGGCAATGTATGTGGATAATTAAATAAACATTGAAGATGAAAAGTGTTTTTTTTTAGATAATGTGTTACAGAAAAAATGTAAGAGTGCTCAAGACAAAGAAGAAATATAGACATTGCATAAAACCTGAATATCACAAAAAGTTATCTCGATAGCAATATTATGTTTTAGAAATGGAAATATTGTGGCCACATTAAATGTAATAGTGCTTTAAAAATAGTAATGGATATGGTTTCCAAAATAAATTACAGGGGCAGGTCTTAGAGGATGGTACACACATAATATTAGATACTCTTAGCATGAAAAATAGAAGACCTGACTGAAGATTGAGATTTTTTCTGACAGACTGATGAGAAATATTCCGTAAGGGACATGCTACATGATTATAACAAAAAACTTAGTCAATAGCTAAAAGTCAATTGTGCTATCATGCTAGACATGGATCTGGTGTTTTCATACTTCAAAAGAGACTTTCAATTTCAAATTCACACATCCTTCCCTTCCACCATGCAAAATTTGTTATGGTGTTTTGTAGTTGGTCTTAACTTTCCTTTTTTAGATTATTTTATGTTTAAATATTGTGCAGTTATTTTTTTAAATTTTGTTGTTTGATATTGTTTGATGTTGTAACATGTAACATGCTTTTGTGAACTTCCCCCATTTCAAATTCAGAAAATCGTCTAGCAAACTTGCATATAGATAGTAGTGGCAAAGATCTACCAGACAAGGGAACAAACACACTTGATGATGGGTTGAAGTTGACAGCTCCTTCCAGTAGTCAAAGTTTTAAGCCAGAAACTGGAGCAGGCCCATCCACAGTAACTGACAAGGCTTCTATCTCCAGGCCTTATTCCTATTTAAGTTATCTACCTACAGTAAAAACAGAATTTAAACCTTCTATTATAAGTGCAAAGGACTATTTGAGAGATAATTCAACAGGTAGGAAACTATCTTGAAAGCATTTAACTGTTGATATTTATTGAATTTATATTAGTAATTTTATGTGTGTATCAAGGCTGACCAAAATTGCTTTATGAATGAATGACATCATGATGATTTATACATTATGGCACTAAAATTCACTTGCACATGAAAGTGGCAGACAGTTTACTAATCATTCTTAATATTAGTTCACTTTTGTCTTGACAGTAAATACTTCAATTTATTCTGTATGTTTGTAATGTCTTATAGTATTTCTTGCTGTCAATTCTCCAGTCAGGCTGATATAGTGCAAGAGGGCACAAAATATGGTCAGTGGGTCAGATCTTGTCTCTTAAGTTATTTTTTACTGGCCTGAAGAGCTGATTTAAAATTAATATATGCTTTGGCCTTTGTGTGCAGAAAATTTCAAATCACAAGCTATCCCAGCTAAATTGTAAAATGTGATGTTAAATAGTCATAAATAAGTAATTATTAGGTGAAACCAATGCTGCTTTTTGTGTTTAAAAAAAGGCTTTTGTTTAACAGCTTTTTAACCAAGCTGTACAAATTTAGAAAATGACAGTGGACATATGGAGGAGATACCATGTGAATAAACAGCCAAAGAATTCAAGGCAAGTTCTCAGACTGGAAACAACTATAGAAAGAAATAAAGTGACACTGAAAAACACTGACAAGAGAAACTAGGATTAAAGGTGTTGCTTTAATCCCTTGCTGAGATTGAGAAAACGGACAGAAACTGAGATACATGGTGTGATACACTATGAGCCATATGTTATGTCTGATAGCACTGGAGGAATTATAGGAATTATAAATTAATGAAACTTTGCATGCTCTTATATCAGAGCATATACACCAATAGTCAATGCGCAGTAAGAACGAGCACAGGCACATTTGATTATTTTCAAATCCACTCAGGAGTGAGACAGGGATGTGTACTATCGCCTCTATTGTTTATAACATACATAGATCACATCTGCAAAGTAGCAAAGACAACGGACGAAAAAACCTGAAGAATAACTTAAATAAATTGTTATTTGCAGATGACCAAGCACTAGTAGCATCATCAGAAGAGCAACTACAAAGACAAATAGGAAGGTTATATCAAACATGCGAAACCTTTAACATGAAGATAAACATAGAAAAGACTGAAGTAATGAAGATAGGAAGAAAAGAAACACCAATATATATATTGGAAACAACAGACTTAAACAAGTGACAGAATTCACATATCTAGGAAGCAATATAACAATGGATAGCAAGAGCAGTAAAGAAATACACAATAGATGTAGTAAAGCATACCAAGCCCTAGGGCAAATGACACCAATCTTCAGAAACAAAAATGTATTTTAAACACCAAAATAACACTATTCAAAACGATTATTATGCCAACGTTGTGCTACCAAGCCAAACATGGACAGCACAAGACAAACATAAACTAGTGGCAGCTGAAATGGCATGCTTATGCAGAATCCTAGGAATATCGCTAAGAGACAGGGTGAGAAATGAGGACATTAGACAAAGAGCTGGCACCACCCCAATCTTGGAGTATTTTAAGAGCCAACAGATCAAATGGTTTGCACTCATCAGCAGCCTACCACCAGACAGCATACCACAGCAAGCTATGCTACACAGATACAGTGAAGGCAGACCTAGAGGCCGACCTCAAAAATGATGGACAACCGAAATAAAAGAGGCGATAAATTCCACAATATATTCAGCACACAAGAGGGCCATTTCCAGAGAACTCTTCTACTCCTGGCGCTGAAAGGCAGTAAAAGGTTTAGCGAATAGATAGATAGATGGATGGATGGATGGATGGATGGATGGATGGATGGATGGATAGATGGATTAGATAGGATAGATAGATTAGATAGATTAGATAGATAGATTAGATTAGATTAGATTAGATAGATAGATAGATAGATTAGATAGATATATAGATAGATTAGATAGATAGATTAGATAGATAGATTAGATAGATAGATAGAAACTGTGTAACACATTCTTAGGCATGTTGTGTGTATGTAAAGTTAACTAACCTGTACAACTCTTTCAGTTTCACACAAGCCTTACAAGTCTAAACCAATACCTATAGCAGTAAACAGAAGCAACATTGGAGGTGGTATTGTCTCTCCCAGAAGTGGAAGTGGAAGCAAGGAGAGAAAATACTCCACGTCCTCAAGCCCTGGTTCCTCTCCTGTTTCTAGACGAAGACCAACACACTACAGACAAGCTTCCCAGTCTGATGTAAATTCAAATTTTTTTCCATAAGAAATCTTGCATATTAATTTAGCTTAGTGTTTCATAATATATTTTTTTAACATGTCAAGTTTTATTTGCTAAATTGGAATGTTCTAGAAAATCAAGTTTACATAGCTACCTTCGTCTCCCATTTTTTGTTCTCAATCTCTTGTTTGCTAAAGGTGAAGTTTAAGGAGCATGGTGGCAATCTGCTGTTGGGAATGAAGATAATTCTTTATGTACTAAGCAGCGGGAACTGTTAAGTGGGTTGGCCAGTTTCCTTTCTCACTGTGTTTACCTTCCACAACTCACACGTCAGGTACCCATATACAAGTGGGTCGACTGGAGAAGCGGTCATGTCAGGCGAGAAATCACGACTCAGATTTTGTTTTGTCCAGATGGGGTTTTTAGCCTGGCACTCTGTAACCTGGTGATAGTAATCAAGCTAACTATCAATTAGGCAAATGCTCCACCTCTTTCTATCTTGTTTTTATTTGTCCATCACAAGTGATGATGACCATTTGTTACATTCACTTTTAAATTCAGTTAGAGTTATGTCCATGACTATGAGTTCGCAGATGGCTAATACGAAATCCTGGAGATCCTAGCACACTACCCCATCACCAACATTGGCACCCTGTGATAGTGCACCACCCAGACATGTGAATCTATTCACAATCCCCAGTGCTACACCATATACCTTCACGCAGGTCTCATGGTAGTTTCCTTCAGGCTCTGGCCGTAACATGAGCCTCTCCAGATCAACAGTAAATCCAAAGTTGGCACAGGCCTTGGAGGATCTGTCTATAATAACTTGTAGATAAGCCTCAGAATTGGCAGTCATCAGGAATCATGAGATACTCAATGATATGCAATTCAATCCCTGTCATTAACCATAGCTGATGAAGGCCGAACAACCTTCCATCAATGTGACATTGTGTTTGTCAGCTGAATGTAGTCAGGAGTACAGAATATGTAGTATCATAGTTTACAGCTTGGCTGTTATGTCTGCTTTCTTCAGCCTGACATTTGTTTGTCCTTTGACCCTCAGAAAGCATGGCTATACAGGCACAATGGATACAAAGCTAAAGGCAGACCATGCGAAGATGGATTAACAGAAATAAAAGTCCACAAAATCAAACATACATGAAGCATACAAAAAAGACTGTTTCCAGGGAACTCTTCTACCCCTGACACTGTAAGGCAAAAAGGGGTATAGAGTGAAAAGAAAGAAAGAATCTGCAAAAATAATTTCCCTGTATTTGGATCTATCAATTTATGTGATGTGTCCTTTATAGAACATTGTCCTCACGGCCACGCTGTACAAGTAAATCTCTCGTTTCTGTGCAAGCTGTCCAGCCTCTTCCATTGTCATGTTCAGAAGGTCTTTGATATTCTGTGTACATCGTAGTCTTGATCTGCTTATTGTTCTCTTGCCCAGAACTTTTCTCACCATATTTAATCTTTCTAAACAATTGTCTTTTTATATGTAAAAAATATGTTAGCTTGCATTTTTCGATAGTTATGAAGTGCCAATCAAAGTTTTTGCGTAGGAATTTATTTCTGAAATATAGATTCCAGGGCATATTAGATCTCTCCATCAGATATTTTTGTTACGTTCACTAGAATATATGCATGAATGTACTATGATTTATCTTTCCAACATAAAGTGAGCTACTTTAATAGATTACTCTCTAGACTACATTTAAAATATAGTTTAGATTAGTTATAGAAAGTACAGCAACAGACTAAATAAATGTGTAAAGTACTGCTCTGTGTCTTCATCTTTCACAGTTAATAGTTTGACTGCAGCCTACCATATTGTTGATATAATTTGCTTTACGGAATTAGAAATTTTTTATCTATCTTTCTATTTCGGACATAAAATTATATAATTGTACTTGTGAAACTGAGATCCTTCCATGTGTTCATTGACCTTGAAAGAATAGTATTATTGTAGCCTGACATTCTTGTCATAAAAGATGACTAAGGGGTGTTGGCTACTCCCATATCATAGAAGGTGAAAGTAACTAAAAAATGCAGTGCTGAATTCATATATATCAGGCCCAATGACAAGGTGGCACATCTAATCTGTAAACCATGACACGGCACACTCCTTTCTCTGGACTATGACTCAAGACACTCTGCTTTCTGGACTACATTCTTCTGTCTCTCAAGAGTGAGAATGAAAGTGCACGAAAAAAAGTCGGTTCAATCACATATCATGTGCCTACGAACTTTTCAGAAATTTTGACATAGTGTGAAATTATGCGCAATTTCATTCCAAGTTTGCTATAGTGCACGCTGTTTTCGTGTTGGCAATGAAATTACGTCACTGGCAGACCATGTTGCCAGAAAACAAAATGACCAATTTTAGTGGAAATTAAATTATGCCACAATTTAATGCCATGAATGCAAATTGGAGGAGAAGGGATGATCGTGGACGTTAGGGACTGTTGCAGGATTTATTGAGAATTCATTTCATTCATTTCAATTGATTGCAGGATTCATCAGAGCCTGAGAGACCCCCCTCCTAGGGTTATACAAGAGAGGCAGGGAGGGCTCTCTGTGCATAGTGTGCAGATCTAGCAGAATATTGATGCATCTAGCGACAAGAAATGAATGAGGGAATTTCTTTAGAAGGGTTGTATCGGTGGAGTGCATGGCTGTATGGCTAGAATGCTGGCTCAGAACTCTTAGGTCCAGGGTTCAATTCATGGTTGGGACACAGATTTTTGTGGTTCAGATGTGCAATAAAAATTTCTAAATAATTAGAATTTATAATAAAAATATAGCGATCTTTTATAGCTGCCAAAGCGGCCTGTATTTCCACAGCCAAAAAGCCTCCCTGCACTCCTTAACAGGAAAACTTGCAGTAATGAAAGTTTAACTTTGGGTGGAAACCAGCTGGCGTTATGAAGGTAGTGTCGTAATGTCGAATTAGGCAGGTGGCCAGTAGTTACCCATTTCCTACAGTATGATGTAAAATGGATTATCGATATGGCAGCCATTTTACTAAAAGAAATGAACCAGCAGATTGCATTCTACTAATAAACTACCATTGGCGATGACATCTCAAACTAAAAAAAAATTAAGATCTGCCCAGGTTGCTTAAAAACTGTGAGGTCAGAAGGGATACATGATGTATGGTTGAACCAAAAAGTCACACTAAGATCAAGAAGAGAATAGGATTGGTCAATAACACTTTTTACAAGAGATATTTTAATTTCACATAGGTCAGAGGTAACCCTTTCAGCTGGGAAACAGATAAACTGTTGTACATGTGTTAGTGTGTGATATAAAAAAGAATGGCAAAAGAGTACAATATGGAAGGGCAAGTGTAAGTAATGTATTACTGTGGTCCTCCTGCCATCTATGTTGTAAGAGATGATTAAGGATCTTTGATTGAGCGAGCATTTGATACAAAATGAAATTTGGAAAAAAAGAAAAAAATCAAAACAATATGGATAAGTTGGACAGAAAGGTGAATATATCACAATTTTACTGTCTTAGTTGTTTACTTTGTATTAGATAGCCAGAGTTCATATCAAATGATGAGTTGTGGAAGAGAACATTCCAGTGGAGACAGAGATAAAAACTAGAAAATGGAGATAGATTGAGTGAAACATCCTCAGAAAGAAGTCTGACAAACTATCAGAATGTTGGTAATTCCTTCAATCCACCTTCTTCTTGGTCTTCCTGTGTATTTTGTTGTTTCCATTTTCATGCTGTATGATCTTGCCACTGGCCAATAAGGGTTCATTCTCATTAGGTGGATTCTCTGTTTAGTAAACACCGGAAAGATCAGGGCAGAAGAGACAGAGGAAGACAAAGAATTTTCTGGATGGGTTATCACCGTAGCACAAAAAGATGTCACCAGCTGAACTTATTAACAACACAAGATACAGAGAGTTGTTGAGAAACATGATCGACTACGCCACTCAGCATGGCACTTTATTGATTGAAACACAAAAGAAGAAGAATGAGATAACAAGTAGACAAATTGGATTATAGACAATATAAAGGGGCATTACACATAAATGAAGGAGGCTGTAGTGTAAGGTATAGAAGGCTAATGGGCAAGTGGACATAACAATATAAGTGGATGGAAAACATCAAAGATAGACATCCTATAGTTTATATGGGAAAATACTGCAACAAACAGTCCATTACTAACATCTTAGACAAAAAATGGTAGATGTTAAACAAGTTGCAAAGTGAATGGGAAAATTTAAAGTACTTTCAATAACATGAGGGAATTATTAACATCTAAACAAATTATAAACTAAAAATGAGAATTTATAAAATGCTACACCTATTTTGCATTAATTCAGAAATATGAATATTTAACAAACATCTAGAAGTCAGAATTAATGCCTTTGAGATGTGGATATATAGAAAAATAGGGAGAACATCTTAGAAAGAGAAGAAATTGAACAAAGAGGTTTTGTCAACACAGGTAGGAATAAAGAACTATTAAAGGAAATAAAAATCAAACTAATAAAATATTTTGAAAATATTAAAAGACATGTCACCTTGTTGAAGACCTTACTTAAGGTAGAGTTGAGTAAAGGTGAGCAACAGGTCGGCAGAAATTCAAGTGGGAGGAAAATATAAGATGGATAGGATACAGTTTGTCAGACTACACCACCAAGGAAAGAGAAAATGGATATTAGAGTTCTTTGCAGCCAACCTTCGATGATGAGATTGCACTTCATGATAGTGATGATGATGATGACAACCATAATAGCTTGTCAGAGTATCAAGACAAGAAATGTTGGCGGTTCATTGCAGTCTACATTTAAAGAGAAGATTCACTTGAGCTGTTCGGCCTACATTTAAAGAGAAGATTCACTTGAGCTGTTCGGCTCTGTGACAGAGAGGTACAGAGCGAATCTCAGATGGCAGGGCACCAGGTTCAATTTCTTCTACAAGTAGTTGTGCGTTTGGACAGTTCAGAAAGCAATAGTAATCTTCTGAATGTAAATACTGCCTATAAAATCACTAAAGCCAAAAAATTATGAGTTGTTTGCTGCATCCTGAATAGGATGTATCACAAATTATTAGAACTTGATCTGTCTGTGAGTGACATAATTTTATACAGTGCAAGAAAAGGTTCATATTTGATCATTAATATTCATAGAATATTAACTTTCACAGCACGAAAATCTGGCCCACAGTAGCTTCTATACAAAACAAGTTATGGGGGAACCCAGGATAGCCTAAAACAAACCGCACTATATATCACCAATATCTGATTGGATGTTTAACAATTGATTGAAAAAAGATCATTAATAGATTATGAATATTAATAAAGTTGTTATATTCCAGTGTAGCATTGCTCCAATACTGTTTTATATTCATTATATTTATCATCATAGATTAGTAATGTGTCAGCCAAGCGAGACATTTCAAATATTCGATTGAAAAATGTAGACAAAAAATTGGCAGATGTCATTCTCGGTGAAATTGTCGACCAAGGTCAAGATGTGTCTTTCAGTGACATAGGTATGTATGTTGTATCTTGAACCTTGGATGGTATGTTGTTATTGCCATAGCACGTTTCACTAGCTTTGCCCTCAAACAAAAGTAATTATCTGATTAACAGTCTTCCGTATTAATACCATTTTTTGCATATCATGTTATATTTGGTTAGACCCAATAAATATATACTTTATATTTTTGCATCTTGTCCAGTTTTTATAAATGAATGAAATCCTTTGATCTTTGACGGCATCCTATTTTTTGTGTATCAAGAAAAGAAATTTGACCACTTCAGACATTACACCAGATACAAACTTAAACACAGTCTGTAGCATGTTTGAGAGTACAAAATAGTCAAATTTCACGCTTAAATCATGCAAACTGTATGATTTTAAAATATCACGTGTAAATGACGTCTTATAATTGACTGTAAACATCTAAATAACTGAGTGAGATGTGTTTGACAAGTAGACTTTTGATGTATATCACAAATAAACAAAATTTCAAACCAATGATTGCATTTTAATGAAACATTTAATTCTTAGGGTCTATACCATTTCAAAGTCACCCATACAATTTCAATTATATGCATTATATATTTACTGTGATACATCATTTTGAAGTTGGGCAAAACTAGTGAAACATTCTATAGTTTTATCCTCACTTTACAGATATGAATATTATTTATGCAGATGTTTGTTATCATTTGTTATATAAAATAGAAATAATTAATTGAAGCATATCCTGTTTAGCTCTTTGTCTCCGTAAACCACAGTAAGGTTGTCCTCCTATGCCGGAGCACATTTTAGAATATTTTTAGTAATTTATGGTAGTATTTGTAGTTTTACAATTTCTCCATCACCATTCTATTCACATTATCAATTCTGACATCAAAATATTCATAAATGGATAGGCAATTATATTTTGTTTAGTGTGTGTGCTTATTTGCAATATTATATTAGTTATATAAAATTTAATAAATAAAAAACAAGAAAATATGGGGAAATAACAATATAAATTTTTACATACCCAAGCTTGTATCCCAGAAAACTGAATTATAATTCATTTATTGTGAAATAAAACACACCTACATGTATCATGAACGATTTTGTACTGCATACAAGTATTTATATATACATAATTACTTATAAATGTCACATTGTCTTGAAGTAAACAAATGTATACAAAAAACACATTTTTCACAAAATCTTCTAATCATTAGGCCTACATTTTAGTGTCCAGGACTTATTTAATCCTTATATACATAATACAAATCATTATGCCTTAGATAATATTCTGAATATTCACATTCGTATATGATACTAATAAAATAATGTTTTTGAATATAGATAAGGGGGAAAGCAATATATATTGCATTGGAAACGCCCCTCCTGAGTTTCATCAAAACTCAAATATAAATCAGAACTTCCATCAAAGTCAGATCGTAATAATAATTATAATTCAATATTAGGCCTACAATCATCAACTAAGCTAATGTTGAAATTATTACCTAACGTATTTTAGAACATTTCCAAAGCCTAGCTAGATTAAAAACATAGATGATGTCTAGATTTCATTACTTCAAATGCAAGTAGCAATAAGTTACACAAAATTAAAATGTAAACACACTTGTTTATATGAAATTAGAGCTCAAATTTAACAAAATGTCTCCGACTTTCGCCACGCTTCCCAAGATAGACCTATTCTTGATTGGAAGTACCACAAATAATGACTATTCGTTTGATTTTACAGTCGTCGTAATGTTTATAATTCATAATAGTAAATTCATATAAAAATGTCGATTTAAGCGGCGTTTGGCATAGCGGTTCCTACAAATGTAGATATTAGCAGCTCGGTGGATATAAGGAGTTAGGACATTTCTCCTTAACCATTATTTAATTTTTCTGACGCTTATATGTTCAGTAGCAAGGAGAGTCAATATCGATGGCACAATATCAGTGGGAGTTTGAGAATGAATGCTGAAGAAGTTTAAGAACAAAGAAATCACTGGAGAACAACAGTTGCACCCATATATTCCACATGGAATTGAAAGGAATAAAGAAGATTATTCTTTTGACATTTAATTGATAGGTGAAACATTACTTTATGTCTGAAGTTTAAAAACATGACCAATATTTTTGTTTTGTGCAGCTGGTCAAGACATTGCCAAACAAGCCTTACAGGAAATTGTTATACTCCCTGCTCTTAGACCTGAAGTAAGTATTCATTGTGTGGCATAAATTATATTCTTGCTCCTAGATAATATGTTCTCATAGCTGACAGTTTTCTTTGACTGTGAGTGAACAGAGTTAAATGTAGGTGTATCTTGCAACACTTGTGACCTGTCTTGTGTTCACATTATGGGTAATACTTGAACAGACCTGCCATGAATTTTGTAAGAGGCACATAAGGATGTTTTGGGGTTGGGAGTTTATTGTTCGATCATATTGATGGTCAAAGCAACCCAGAAGCTATGCTAAAGTCAGATGCGCTAAGCAGAAAGGCACAGATATCGAAGCCACGCTTTAAATCACAAAACAACACATTTCATTTTCCAGATTATATCTTGTTAATCCACAGGAGTTTGAGAACGAATACAGAAGAAGACGAATAGTCTAAAAAGCTGTTGCATTCATTAAAAATTTAATGGACCAAATAACAATTTTAAATTGGCTACAAATAAGATTATCACAGAAAAATAAATTAATATTTGAACCCTTGCCAGAATTACAGTATTTATGCATTGCTGCTGAGATTCTTCTTCTTCTTCTTTCGTTCACTTGAAACATGTCTATATCTGCAATTCTGTCTCCATAATAAAACTCACTGTCTTTTGTAGTTCATACAGTGTCCCATAGAGCTTTGATTCCAGTGTTGTTTCCTCTGGCCAATATGTCTGCCTCAACATTTCATGCTCAGAACACTCTTGAAGTATATGTTTGGCACTCTGTACTGCCTGTCCACATGTACACATGGCTGTGTTGCCAATCTTGAACTTTGTATACATGTGACTGCGGAGTCGGTTGTGTCCTGTTCTGAGACGTAGAATTATAACTTATTCTGATCTGTTCATAATGTGATAATCATCTTGTGTAGGTGTTTGTGGCTTTCTTATTGACTTGATCATCTGTTTTTTCTGATGGTAGGTGATTGGTATATCTGGTTGGTCTTCGGCAGCACCTTCCTTAGCCAGTTGGTCTGCTTTTTCATTTCCTGGTATTCCACAGTGAGAGGGTATCCACTGCATGGTTACCCTATACTGGTTAGACAATTCGCTAAGTAGTTTTTTCAAGTCTGTTAGTTTTCCAGACTGGAGAGCTTGAAGCACTGACCTTGCATCTGTCAGGAATACCACAGATTGTAGGTCACAGTTGGAGTTCAGCAGTTTTTTAGCTGCCACACTAATTGCCTGGATTTCTGCATCATAATTATTGCAGAATTTTCCTGTCGGTGTTCTGATTATATCTCTAGGCTTGTGTGGAAATTCTATATATACACCTGCACCTCCATTCCTCACAGCATTCTGTGCTGACCCATCTGTGTATACTCTGACTCATATATCTTGTGGATATTCCTCATCCAGGAAACTGAGGGTGACTGTCCTCCGCTGCACACTGTTCAGTTTGTCCTCGCTTAGTATTCCTTTCACATGGGTCTGAATGTATATTGGCATTCCATGCCTTTCACTCCATGGGGTTTGTTCTGGTACAGACCTTAAGGGGCTGTCAATTTCAGGTATGTCTGTAAGTTGTCTACGGAGTCGTTTAGCTTGATGGATAAAGCTGCTTCTTTTCAGTCGCCCCATTGCTAGGTTTTGGAATCTTTCCTTCATTGGATGACTTGGCATACACTGAAACGCTGCTGAGATATTCCTATGTAAGAAAGAGATTTGAACATTATTAGCTAAACATGAAAATATGATTGTGTCATCCAAGATAAACTATATTTTCCTGAATCTCTCATATCCGCCGAAGACGGATGTGTCCGGCCATTTGTGCAAATAAAACGGTGACAGCGCATTTCTATTCTCTGGACTACATCCTGCTGGAAATCTAGTAGGACCATTGTCCTGCTACAAGAGATATCCAACGGGAGTTTGAGAATGAATGCTGAAGAAGAATAATAATCTCTCATGTTAATTTTTCTTGATTTAAATTTCAGAATTTAATTTAATTTAATATGTTCTTCTTCTGCATTCATTCTCAAACTCCTGCTCATTAGCAGGACATACTACTGAGAACAGAACACATTGTGTCATGGTTTACAGCTGTGCTGCAGTATCTGCACATTTTAGCCTGACATATCCAGCTTAGTATTGATTCTGGGTCACTTTGTTACCTTTTATCGAACAGCTAACTGTATCCCAAAACCTCCTTAGTCACTTATGATGTGTGGTAGAATATCCTTTATTTAAAGAATAGTGTTGCATTCTTTGCTTTCCTCTTTCTCCCCTTTCTCCCCAGAACAAATGGCTGTCAGAATATAAGTTTTATGTTCCTGAATGTGGTTTTGTGGAATCTTACCATTTTGACATTTATTGACATATTGTGTTTTCTTATAGCCTCTTGTTATGCACATCTTCTTAACAGTTGATATCTTGAAAGTGCCATTGATTAATACTCAAGTGACTCAAACAGAATTATTTCATCTTCATCATCATTAAGTGCCGTCTCCGCAACGAAGGTTGGCTGCAACGTATCTCCAACATCTCCTGTCTCTTGTTTTGGTGGTGCACTCTGCTAGACTGTAACCTGTCCATCTTGTGATGTTACTCTCCCACTTGTATCTCTGCCTACCTCTTGTTCCCTTCCCTTTGACTTTACCCTCAAGTAAGGTCTTCAATAAGGTGTCATGTCTTTTAATGTGTCCAAAGTATTTTATTTGCCTGATCTTTATTTCTCTTAGTAGTTCTTTCTTCATATTAAGTGTCTTTAGCACCTCTTTATTTGTTTTCTTCTCTTTCCATGATGTTCTCCCTATTCTTATATACCCACATCTCAAAGGCATCAATTTTGTCTTCTAATTGTTTATTTAGTGTCCATGTTTCTGAGCCATACATTAATATGGAATAGATGTAGCATTTTATCATTCTCATTTTTAACTTGTTTGTAATTTATTTAGATATTAATAATTTCCTCATGTCATTGAAGGTACTTTTAGCCATTCCTATTCTCCTTTTAACTTCTGTTTCACATCTGCCATTATTTGTGACTATGTGTCCTCCTGTTCTTCTATGTCTTTGCTGATTATCATGGTTTTTGTTTTTTGGATATTTATATCGTCCATATTCATTACTTGATTTATTGACTTGATCTATTAGTCTTTGTAGTTCATGTTCACTTTCTCCCAAAAGAACAGTGTCATCTGCATATCTAAGGTTGTTTATTATTTTCCCATTGATCTTGAGTCCTGGTATTTCTTCTATATTTTTAAAGATATTCTCTGTGTAGATATTAAATAGGCTTGGTGATAAAATGCATCCTTGTCTTACCCCTCTTCTTATTTCTATGTATGGAGAGTAGCTGTTTTCACACCTTATTGATGCAGTTTGTTCCCAATATATATTTATAATCAGTCTGCTGTCTTTTCCATCTATGCCTATTTCTTGAAGACATTTGATTAATTTTTCACGGACTCTGTCAAAGGCTTTGCTGTAGTCTATGAAGCAAATATAGATACTTTTTTTAAAGATTTCATCTTAAGCTTATATATATTGCAGTATTGTACCCTAAAACCATGTGCTCTTAATAAAAACTATTCATACATCTAAAGGTGATGTTTTATCATTCCATTTGTTTCCAGCAGTCCTAGTAATTTTGTAGTTTTCTTATTCCTCCTGATTACTAGTGCATATTTTTATCAAGATACATCATCTCTGCCTTGGTTTTTTGTGTGTGTTATTTGCTAGGTCTATAGCAAAATCAACAAGTAGCAAAACATATTTCAGCTTCCAGACAGAAATCACAACAATCGTTCATGCTGGTCACTTGAGAGCAAATGCATAAGAAGAGAAGAAAATATCTACAATCTAGTCCATTTGCAGTATTTTTATTGTTTTTTCTCCATTTATCTTGTATTTTTTCTTGATAAAGATCTGTTAGTCAAAATATTGATTAAGACTGTTATGTAAATTGTTAATTATAGTTTTACGTGTGTGTTTGTTTTATAAACTGTAACGCTTATAACTTTGTTTTCTCTTAATACTCTTCACTTACTGTTGTATTATTTGTTGTAGTTATTCACTGGTTTACGAGCTCCTGCAAGAGGGTTGCTGCTCTTTGGTCCACCAGGGAATGGCAAAACATTGCTGGTAAGCCATTAATACATTGACAATTTGTAAGTTATGCTGTGCTCTTCACTATAGAAAAATTTCATCAAATAATCTTCATTTCATCGTTTTAATTCCATATATTGTGCTATAAATATTTTCTCATAGCTTGCTCCAACCAAAATGTATTGGTAAGTTTTATCTATCTGAGTATTTTATATCACTTCTGTGATATATCTTATGCTCTAATATAAGATCTCTTTATAATTTTTTGTGTGTGGTTAATTCTCAATCACTTACCAGTGAGGATGTAATTTAGAGAATGGAATGTATTTATCATTATTTACCCCATCAAGGCCAGCACCGTGCCGTGGTGATGGGGCTTAGTTCAGCCATCAGGGGCTGGAAACTAAGACTGGTCGGGCAGTCCCATTCGAGCAGGACCATAGTCCTGCCCAAGTAAGCAGAGTGCTGAAGACGGAGGCATCCAGCCAAAAGGCGCACAGATAATCAGGATGCCACGCACAAAACACAATGGAAACATGTCTGTATCTATAAAAAGTTATGGTGCCTGCCCTGTGGCGGACGTTCAGGCAGGGACGGTGCCGGGCCCTATACCTCGAAAGGGCCCAACCTCAGTTACTGAAAGTCCTTCTCAATTGCCTCGAGGAGCCAGGAGGCAAGGGAATAGAGCTACTGGCCAAACAAACTTTAAACGACCAATAAAAATAATGCACTGGAATGCTGTGGGTGTCAACAGTAAAAGAGATGGATACAGCAAAAAATTGGAACTTGAAAATGTCCTCAGTGAAGAACAAGTTAATATATGCTGTATCCAAGAAACACACCTCAGCAGCGACATAGCCTTCAAAATCAGAGGCTACCAGTGCTACCGATCTGACCGAAAGGACAGGCGAAAGGGTGGAATTCTGACACTTGTTAAAAACAATATCAGCGCATGTCAGCTGGAAGTATATATGGAAGGGGCAGAATACCAGATGCTCCACCTAAAAACAGACAGTGCAGAATTCCATCTCCTGAACTACTACTGCCCAAATGATAAACCATTGGCACTAGACACAATTCCAAATAAAGAGAGACTTATGGTGTGTGGTGACTTCAACAGCCACTCTCAGAGCTGGGGCTACGATCATATCGACAAGAGAGGTGAGGAACTTGAGAGCTGGCAGGATGAAAATAATCTCATCCTTATTAACCAGCCAGCTGACTCACCAACCTTCTACTCGAGAGCATGGCACACCACCTCTACACCAGATCTGGCATTCCACTCACCAGGTCTGGAATGGAACATCACACGTGTCGTTGGAAAGCAGCTTGGGGGTAGTGACCACAGACCAGTATTTCTGGAAATCCACAATGAATTTATCAAGGACAGCAGCACGCTCACTAGGTGGAACTATAAGAGGGCAGACTGGAAAATGTACCAGCATTTAACCAGTGTTCTAGCTAAGGACATGAACTTAGACAAAAACATCAATAGAGCAGTTAGTGAATTTAATAGATGTATACTACATGCTGCTAGTAAAACCATACCCAGGGGGGCACGCAAAAACTACAAACCCTACTGGAATGATGAACTAGAAAAGCTGCAAAATGAGATGGAAACATCTAGACAGCAGGCTGAGAACAAACCTAGCCAAGAACATCACAACAAATATCAGCAAACAAAGGCTAAATTTCAAACAACAAAAGCCAGGAGGAAGTTAGCTATCCTGAGAAAACTAAGTGGAACCACATGGGGAGCCAGTGGGAATATACTCAGTAAAGTTTACCAGCAAGGCATAAGACCACACCTGGAATATGGTTCAGCTGCGTGGTGTCCTGCATCAAACACCACATTACAAGATCTAGATAAAGTGCAAAACCAGGCACTTAGAATAATGTTGGGAGCAATGAAATCAACACCCATAGCAGAGATGCAGAAAATGGGAAGAATGCAAACACTTGGCGAACGCAGAGACACAAAAGTACTAATTCAGGCAGAAAAGTTTCAGTGTATGCCAAGTCATCCAATGAAGGAAAGATTCCAAAATCTAGCAATCTGACGACTGAAAAGAAGCAGCTTTATCCATCAAGCTAAACGACTCCGCAGACAACTTACAGACCTACCTGAAGTTGACAGCCCCTTAAGGCCTGTACCAGAACAAACCCCGTGGAGTGAAAGGCATGGAATGCCAATATACATTCAGACCCATGTGAAAGGAATACTAAGCGAGGACGAACAGAACAGTGTGCAGCGAAGGACAGTCACCCTCAGTTTCCTGGATGAGGAATATCCACAAGATATATGGGTCAGAGTATACACAGATGGGTCAGCACAGAATGCCGTGAGGAATGGAGGTGCAGGTGTATATATAGAATATCCACACAAGCCTAGAGATACAATCAGAACACCGACAGGAAAATTCTGCAATAATTATGATGCAGAAATCCAGGCAATTAGTGTGGCAGCTAAAAAACTGCTGAACTCCAACTCTGATCTACAGGCTGTGGTATTCCTGACAGATGCAAGGTCAGTGCTTCAAGCTCTCCAGTCTGAAAAACTAACAGACTTGAAAAAACTACTTAGCGAATTGTCTTACCAGTATAGGGTAACCATGCAGTGGATACCCTCTCACTGTGGAATACCAGGAAATGAAAAAGCAGACCAACTGGCTAAGGAAGGTGCTGCCGAAGACCAACCAGATATACCAATCACCTACCATCAGAAAAAACAGATGATCAAGTCAATAAGAAAGCCACAAACACCAACACAAGATGACTATCATATTATGAACAGACCAGAACAAGTTATAATTCTACGTCTCAGAACAGGACACAACCGACTCCGCAGTCACATGTATACAAAGTTCAAGATTGGCAACACAGCCATGTGTACATGTGGACAGGCAGCACAGAGTGCCAAACATATACTTCAAGAGTGTTCTGAGCATGAAACGCTGAGGCAGACATATTGGCCAGAGGAAACAACACTGGAATCAAAACTCTATGGGACACTGTATGAACTACAAAAGACAGTGAGTTTTATTATGGAGACAGAATTACAGATATAGACATGTTTCAAGTGAACGAAAGAAGAAGAAGAAAAAATCATTATTTACATCTTCGCACATTTTGATCTTAACATTTGACTTCAGCATTTTGGGTCACTTTGACCATCTATGGAATGGATCAGTCAATCCCAGACCTCCTTAGTCGCCTCTTATGACATGCCTAGGTCACAGTATTGGTATTCTTTGTTCCCCTTTTGAACCTGGTAACACACAGGTGATTTTGGGCTGTAATATTGAGTGATACTTCAAAAATATAACAAGTATAATAAAACAACTTAGTAGCATATCCTATTCAGAACATAGCAAGCAATTCAACCTTTTTAGAGCTCTATTGATTATATAGGAAATATTTACATTCAGTATATTGACATTGCTTTCTAAACTGTCCTAATGTAGAACTACCTGTGGCAGACATTGAACCTGATAACTTGGTTTAAAACTGGTTTAAAACGCACACTGTACCTCACATTTCCACAAAACTGAACATGAATTATATATTTTTCTAAACTATTGCTTTATTTTATGTATATGAAGTTATTTAGATCAATATTTATAAGAAGCTATTTAGACTGAAAAGTAAGATCAGTATTACAATAAGAATAATTCTATTTAGGTTGCTAGTGCTAAGTAAACGTGGTACTGTACAAGTAGATGTCACCACATGTTTAATTATTTCCCTTGTCTATATTTGTAAATTTCATGTTCATCATTTAATAATTGAAATATTTATTTATTTAGGGTTGGGGTTAGGGTTAGTTGTGTAAAACACAACTATCCTAACCCAAACCCTAAAATAAATTAATATTTAAGTTATTAAATGGTGAACATGACATATACAAACATAGACAAGGTAAATAACTTTGTGGTGGCGCCTATTTGTACTGTACCATATACTTTAATACAGATGTGAAAGCTGGACACTCAATGCAGACATGTAAAGAAGGATTCAGGCTTTTGAATAATAGTGCTACAGATGTTTATTAAGAATTAGTTATCTAGAACAAAAGATAAATATATTCGTCCAGCAGAAAATAAGTAAACTTGCAGGTTATCAAGAACTACTTTTGGCAGTGATGAAATGGCGTAAACTTGTTTGGTTTGGACATGTAACGAGATATGACTCAATTTCTAAAATTGTTGTTCGTCCATCACAAGTGATGATGACCATTTGATACATCCATTTTTGAAATTCAGTTAGAGTTTTTAGAGTTTTTAATAAAATTATTTTGCTAGGAACATTTGAGGGTAAAAGGAGAAGAGGCAGACAAAGAAAATCCAGGATGAATGACATCAAGGAATAGTATGGTCTGGGCATGATTTTTCTCCACTCCTCCGATTGGCTAAGGATAGAGGTGCTTGGAGGGCTTTAGTGTTTATGTCTCCAGTGTGGCACACCTTCGACCCAGACGGGTTATGTGTCTTATTATTATTATTGTATTATTTAGCTTGGAGAGATAGACATAGACCTTTGAATATAAGTAGTATAGATGAATTTGGCACATTTCCCATGAAGAAAAATGTGTGAATAATAAACAAAAGTCTTGCATGTTTACAGTAATCACTACTTTGAATAGTAAAGTGACAAAAACTTGCATGATTTAGACATATATGTGGACATGATTCCCTGTCACATGCTATCTTGCAGGGAACAGCCAGCTGAAGATGGAAGAAGCAGAGGAGAAAAGAAAATCATGGGCAAACAACATAAAGTACTGGACATCAGAATTATTCATACCCATCTGCATTGCTGATGATAGAAATCGCTGCAGACTGTATGTCGGTTGTAGTACCCATACAAACCTGATGGTTATGGGTTTCTGAATGGATGAATTTAGTGAAACTACAGTCTATATTCACTGTATATACATATTCTATTATTATATTTTCGCAGGCAAAAGCAGTGGCCAATGAATCCAAGTCTATCTTCTTTAATATAAGTGCTTCAAGTCTAACATCAAAATGGGTAAGTAGATTGTGGGATGCAGATTGTTTGAATTCTGAAAACATGTTGACTAAAATTGTGAGTCAAATAGATGCCAATTGAACAACCTGGTTCAAATCATCTCTGCTACCTTCTGATTTTTAAATAGTGTATATGCTAAAGATGGATGTGCCGGGCCACTGGTGCAAATTAAAATGGTGAGGCTAATGCCCAACCATTCCCACACAGTCTGCCAAACGCAACAGCTGCTTTAGAGATTCTGTTGTTGGCGCATCTGCCGTTTCGTCCACCGTTGTGACTGTGCAGTGTTAGATAGGTTGCATAAAATTATAGATTTTGGTAAGGGGGGGGGGGGTTTGAAAGAATTAGAATTAGTTTATAGATTTATTTGAGAGGGAGGAGAAGGGATAGAATCAGTGCTTAGAATTAATAATTAATTCTCTTTAGAATTCTCGTCTAAGGCGTGAATCGATATGATTGGTTTCTCAGGGGAAAAGTGCGCTATTTATAGCACAACGGTGGATGAAACAGCATTTTTACTGTGTTGTTTACTTTGGCATCAATAACATCAGCCCTGGAGAGATTACTATCAAGATAAGTGAATCTGCCGACTGGTAGGAGACAATTGTTATTGGCCTTTATAACTTAGTCATGGTACTGTTCACTGGGAGAGGGCTATCTCTTTCACCTTGATTAGGGCTTGTAGTATACCTTAAATATGTTCATTCTCACAATTGTTAAACTAAATTAATGACCACTGGTGTTTGTGTGATTACTCTATATTTTCAATATTTACAAGTACCTTCCAAAAAGATTGTTCAATGGGGAGCTGTGAGATGATAAACGTTCAAGTGGAGAGCAGAAAAGTGCTTCAAGGATTACTTAAAGAACTCCCGTATATACTGTAGCATTGATCCTAGCCACTGTGATACATCAGTACGGAACTACACAAAATTATGTTCACATGACTAAAGATTTGTGCCTAGAATACATGAAGCTAGAATACATCACAGCCTAAATGTCAAATTCCCTTACACATTTCGATTGTAAGAACGAACAAGCCAGCACACTTTGTCACCAAAAGTCTGGGAAAAAATTGTGTTGATTTTTGACGTCATATTTCATTTGAATGTTTATGGATTATATTCCAACGATTATTTCTTGGGAATCACAGTCGTTATCATTTGAAATATTATGTTACTTTTGGAGAATATATTCAGACATTTCGTCGATTCACATAAGACAAGTACATTGTATATAATTAGGATTGTGTCGGATTGAAATATCTTCTAGGTCAAATGTTGAACCGCATGTCATGGTATGTAATCGGAATTGGTAAGTAAAATATATATATATTTTATTTGTTATTTTAGTGTTTTATATGATGTTATATTATAAGCACATTCGTTTATTCATTGAATAACATTAAAACAATATTTATCAGGGGTGCCACAGGTTGGCATTGAAAATAATTACGTTGTATGTCAAGCTAGGCCTAATCTTGAGCGGATTGATATTTTATTTGGTATTTTCATGTTTTACTGGCTTGTTCCATCCATATTATATTAGTTTTGTTAGGAAACAATATATATACAACAGGAATAGGTATTTAGAAGGATTTTATCAGTGTTGCCACACACGGCTCAAATATATGCATGGCAAGAATTTTTTTTGGATCTTTTATTAGTTTTTTAATGTGATTGTTCCCCCAATTTTCAACATCACAACTCTCTCACACCATTCATGTCACACATACAACAAACAAAAAATACAATTATATGCATTATTCACTTTTTTATTTACATGTACAAAAATTATTTTAAAATCTCTAATAACAAAAAGGTTATTGCGTTTTCCAAACACTCACCAAAAATAATAAATTGTCAAAAAAGCCAGGCCCAGGGGAAAGTTTGCATATTTTTACTTCGAGGTTCTAAAGGTTAGTGTACCTAAATATTTGAGTATGTTAACTTGCTTTAGACTGATCCCATCCACTGGGATGTTGCATTCTGGAGGAGATTTATTCTTTCATATTATCATTATTTCAGTTTTTTTGCTATCCAGACTAAATCCTTTGTTTAGACTTTCTTTTGCAATGATATTCATTATTTCTTGTGGTTATAATGAGGAAGATATAAAACTATCGTGTTACAGGAACTATCAGCATGCATAAACTGTACCATCTGCTGAAAAATAACCTCTAAAATGTCACACAACTGAAGGTGGATTCCTAAACTTTTTGAGTGGGTGGAATATTGCAAGTTTCTTTTCATATCATTGGCATATAGTGTTAGGCCCATACTGTTTTGATGACCATTGACATGTTAGAAGGGGGTAAAATGACGAGCATCTCGATTATCTCCAGATATCATCTGGCACTCATTTTCTGAGACTTGGTCAACCTGAGAGCCGTAAATGATTGGAAATAATTCTAACTCAATTACAAATCGAGCCCTGAACCACAGTGATAGAAAGCCAGTGTACTAACCACTGCTCTACGGCAGCTCCCATACAATATGTACTATTGAGGAAATGTACATGAAAGGAGATGCATAATTATTACTGAATGTAGAAATATATGAAGCCTTAACGACATAGTGAGCAATGTTTAATGTTCTAGGACCTTGTTTTAATAAACTCTGTTTTGATTATTTCATGATTATTTTATAGGTTGGAGAAGGAGAAAAACTAGTAAGGACATTGTTTGTAGCTGCAAGACAACTTCAGCCTTCCATCATATTTATAGGTGAGTTGAAATCTGGTGTAACCAGAAATAAATGTCATAATGGATGGAAAATATTTGTCAACCAACAAGACACTGGAATTGTCAGTCATTGTGTAGTTGCAGATATACTAATGGTGGAGTTTGGAGTATCTATGAATGTCTTATAAGCAATGATGATCTAATAACAAACTATAGGTGAGTTACAAGTGCAGGTTATCAACACACACTGAACAAGTCTAGGTGATTCATCTGTGTCTCAATAAATCTGTCAGTGTATCATCTCACAGCTCCATTTCAGTGTTGGTTTATGTCTAAATGTACATCTATTATGTTTCTTTATCCGGATTGTTTAAATATAATGCTTCAGTCTTCCACAGTCTTGAGAATTACCATCATTCACTCTTCTGAACAGACAAGGTTACTTTGTACATTGACAATGTTGGAACAATTCATTGATGCACATTTTTATATTGTGGCCTCATTCACCAGTTTATTGACTTGCTATGTGTCTGGACACAAAAATAAGCAATATTGTCCATGATATGTTTGAAGCAACTATGTTTTATTTATAGTTGTCATCTCACAGCATGAAGGCTTTAGTGGTCCTTGCTTAAGTGTTTTATGGTCCTTAAGGAAATTGCATATCTGTGCAATTTGTAATTTGTTGTTTGTGTCTCAATGTAGCAGTCCATATTCATAGTGATTTGAGAATACACATGTTGAATTTGTTAAAATTATATTTTTAGGAATGTGAATTTGGACAAATTTAAAAAATCAAGTTATGAGGCAAATTTGTGTCAGTTAAACAGTCCAGGTTTTAATCTCGTCTGCTATCTTCTACTTTTTCAATAATTCCTTGATGCTTTCTAATAATAGTGATAAAATATTGCAAATCAAAGCTTTTTGTTCCTGCATATGTTTAACAATCATTTACTTTAAAAAATTGCACTTAGATAACACTTTAAAAAAATATTAATGGCGAAATAAAAAATATTTCAGATGAAATTGATTCATTACTTTGTGAGAGACGTGAAGGAGAAAATGATGCAAGCCGAAGACTGAAAACAGAATTTCTTGTACAGTTTGATGGGGTAAGTATTTTTGAGTTTCACCTTAGTTTATGTTTATGTGTACCTGAGACACGCAGTAGCCTAGTTGATAGTGAGCTTGATTACTATCCACGGGTTATAGCTTGCCAGGCTAGAAACCACGCCCGGATTTTCTAATCCGGGTCATGATTTCTCACCTGACACAACCACTACTCCAATCGACCCAACTGTAAATGGGTACTCTAACGCATGAGTTGGGAAAGGTAAACACAACAAGGAAGGGAACTAGCCACCCCACCTAATAGTTACTATGGGTTAGTACATGAAGAGTTATCTTCATCCCTAACTATAGGTTGCTGCCATGAGACATACCGGTACATTTACCTTTTTTTAAATATATCATTGACAACCCCTTGCTACACAAGAAAATTATTTTCTCAAAGTATCAGTTATTCAAACCATTGAACTCCCATTGTGCATATGCCAATATTAAGAAATCTTCATTTATCCTTGAATATTTATTCAGCATTCCTCCAAGAAATCTTCACCAATGTCAAGTCTCCTGTATCATCTCTCCTCCCCATGTTTCTAGGTTTTCCTTATCTTCTCAATTAACCACACCACATTTTATTGGTTGTCTTGTTTCCTGGTTTTCTGAACTGTCAAATGTATGTGCTTTCCTTGATCTTAATTCTATCAAACCTGGTCTTGGTCTGTTCATCTTCATTATACAGATGTTCAGATACAGTGATACACAGAGATAAAGTGTTCTTGTTCTCGCTTTTTAGGCAGCTTCAGATAATGTTATTTGGTGTTCGTGTAATATCTCTTTGATGTTGTTGATACAGCCTGGCTCTTCTTTCTGCTTCTCCTCTCTTCATATATGCTTTATAAACTAATGAATCACATGGCATTCTTTCCAGATGACTGAATTTGTATTTGTATTGAAATACAGAAATAAATTGTTAAAAATATGGATTTATGGAAAAATAAGTTGACAGCTATGCCTTTATCTATGAATTCCAAAACCCAGTCCTCTTTGAACAAGACCAATTCTGAGTTAACACACTTCTCCCATTGTCTTGTGCAATTTTTCTGTCATATTTCAGGGGATTTATTTTTGGGTGTTTAATCACATTAGCTGCCCATGTGGCAACCAGGAACTGAACTTCCCTCTAGTTCATAAGGTAAAGAATAGGGGTATTGTCTTCTTTCCAGGCATGTTATAGGAGACGACAAGGAAGAGATGGAGGATAGCCTGACAACCTGTCAACTGTGACAAAATCATCACATAGATAATGAAAAGATGCAGGCCAGCTGTCATTACATCTGTCCGTTTTTGGAATACTCCTAGGTGACAGGGATTCCTGGATGTACAATCATTGTGGATGGGTCAACAAATCTGACAGAAGAATGATGAGCTAGTAGGCCCAGAAATGTGTCCGGTGCTCCTGTCAGGACATAGTAATCCTGAATTATGGCGCTCTGAATGGTTCCCTTTAGTGGCTAGCTTTCATAAAATCCCCCCCCCCCCCTTACATAACCATGCCTTTGAGAACTTATATGAGTCTGGGTGTCACTTCAGTTACACAGTTGAGAAGAACATGTGCTTTTGTCAGACAGGAGTTCCTGCTCACAAATAAAGGAGATTTTCAATCATCACTCACATTATCATACCTGTCAATTTCAGGGAGAATCATTCTGAATTTTTTTATCCCAAAGCAAATCTTTGGTTGGTTGCTCATCCAGTGGTCCATGGGCTCATGCCCTTCGACCCACAGCAACCCTTTAAATTCTTTATTTTGGCTCCAAATATTTTATAATTAGTACTCTACTTACACTTTGTACATTTTTTACTACTTGCCTTCATAACGAGTGAGTAATAGTTGTTGTTTGTTCATCACAAGAGATAATGGCCATTTGTTACATCCATTTATGAAATTCAGTTAGAGGTATATCCTTGTTTACGAGTTTGTAGATGGCTTATGAGCCCTATGGTGATCCCAAAAGTACCTTATCAGTTTGGACATTAGGGACCAAACCCGAAATAAAGGAATGATGAAAACAGATGTGCTGGACCTCGGACGTCCTGACCACAAGTGGCTAACCGGGGTGAAAATAATGACAGTTTTACTGTGGAACTTGCAGCACAACGTACTTCACACTCCCTGGCGGAAATCACACAAAATATTCGTTGTGGTTATTTGAGAGCGAACACTGAAGAAGAAGGAAGAAATTTGGACGTGGGATGATCACATTCAATGGTGTTTGATCTGCCCTTAACTTTCTAACAGATTTTGGGAATTGAACAAAAAAAGGTTACATTTTTAATTTATCCTCTGCTTCCTACTTGAATTTACTTAACTTTCTAAGTAGTCTCCGCTGTTGAACTACCGCATTCTAATTTTTTTCACATAATTTTGTGCCTTTTTTGTTGCAGAGCACCATGTAATTTTGTTTAGTCTAGCATCTTCCCATGTGTCATGGTTTACATCAAAGGCTTTCAGTGAGATATTTAACAAGTCAGTGTAATGGTATTTTTAGCCACCTTGAGAGCACTTTCCCATCTTCATCTTACTTTAAAGAATTATTTTTAGTGATCTGGCTACATGCTAAAAAATGGGAAGGTTTCCAATTATTTCTGTTATGTGATCGTAGACAATGACATTCTTTACTTGTCATGTTTTATGATGTATTCTTGGTAAAGTCCTTTTGGTCGAAACATCAATCTCTGTGTGTTTCCCTGTGTGTTTCCAGTTCTTAACAAAACTTCATTATCATGTTTCCAATTTTCACCTGTAGAATTACAGGTTTTCTTTAGTTGTAACTATTATCAACTTAGTGTAATTATCTGAAATAAAACTACTAGAATATCTATTTTCTGAACAGGTTTCCAGCAGTGCAGATGATAGAATATTGGTTATGGGAGCTACTAACAGGCCACAAGAATTGGATGATGCTGTCTTAAGGTTAGTTTTTACAAAATGTTAATGGGTGGTTCTTTTTTTATTGTTGCTATTTTTTATTGTTTAATAAAAAAATTATTATAGCAAAGCGCACGTCTTCCAACAGTAGACTTGAGAGTTAATTTTAGTTTAACTTTTAATTTTAGTTAATATGCCATGAGTTTCATGGCATATGCCTTTTAAATAATGTTAGTAAAATGTTGGTCCATTGCTTGTCTTTGAGATATATGTGGTAAGGCCCCAGTATTTTCCACAGTGGCCAACCAACATTCATTGTTATGCCCTGAATGTGGCTCTTTGGAAAATATTAATATATAAGCAAATTACTCTGCCGAAAACTGATGTGTCAAACTATAGTCTCAAATAAAATGGCACGATGTATTTCCATTCTATGAACTACATCCTGCTGGAAATCTTGTAGGACCATTGTCTTGTTACAAGAGAGATCCAGTGGGAGTTTAAGAATGAATGCTGAAGAAGAGGAACAAACTACAAACAAGCTAAAAATGAGAATGATAAAATGCTACATCTATGTTATATTAATTTATGGGTCATTAACATGGACAATAAGCAAACAACTAGAAGACAGAATTGATGCCTTTGAGATTTAGATATATATATAGAAGAATGAGGAGATAAAGGTAAATTTTCTTCATGGAAAGAAAACAAAGAAGTTCTAGCAACACTTCGTATGAAGAAAGAATTATTAAAAGAAATACAGATCAAACAAATAAAATATAAGAGATATGACACCTTGTTGAAGACCTTCTGTGAGAGTAAAGTCAAGGGTATGCAAGAAAGAGTTAGGCAGAGATATAAGTGGGAGGGTAACATCACAAGATGGACAGGTTACAGTCTTGCAGAGTGTACCACCAAGAAAAGAAACAGGATGCTGAAGATCTGTTGCAACCAACCTTCTTTGCGGAAATGACACTTAATGATGATGAGTAAAATATGATTTCTCAAACAAAACACAGAATTTGTAATTTGTACATTGTTTAATTAAGAACATTTTCAACTCCAACGATGCAACTAGCATAACACACAAACATCTGTATCTTCTTCTCTTTGAGAGTATATGTGAAGGTCATGTCAGCCATGTCCATTCATCAAGGTCATTACCAACTTCTAAATATATAATCTTCTCCATAACATCATCTTTCATTTGAACACTAGATGACTATTCCGGGAATTTTTTGAAACATTTGAAACTACCTTGTATGATCACGAGCAGTTCTCTCCTCTCATCAGATAGTTTGTTGCTAAGCAACAGAATTATCTCCTGATTATCTGATTTACATTATCAAGTTTGTAGTTGTTGTTGATGCAAGCTGTCTGTTCTTTTTTTTACCATGAATACTGCATGCCTGGGACAAGATCGGTAATCAAATATCCAGAATGTTAGAGAAAGTCTTTTGTGTAGGTTCTCAAATTTGTGTTGGTTAGTAGGTTGTAGCTCAGAGAATGGGATGTGCTTTGTCATGGTTTACAGCTTGTCTGAGATATCTACACTTATCAGCCTGCACATCTAACATGGCTTTTTAGTCACTTTGACCTATGGAATGGTATAGCTAATTCCACGTCCATACTTCCTTAATCATCTTTTACAACATGCATGACAATTCATAATTTTGCTATTATTGCTTCCCTTTTTGGCACTGACGACATACAGGTGACAATTAATATCAAATCCTGATACTCGCAATTCTACCTAGTAGAAAATGGGTATTTAACTTTATGGACAAAACTCAGTTTTTGTAAAGCTTACTATTACATTCACTGATGTTGGTACTTAAAACTGTAAACAACTGAGTATGTGTTGGGGAGGAGGAGGGGCAGAATTCTGAGCACAGTAATGTCATTTCCGACCAATTGTCCAATCTACATAAAATATAAAAAGCTAGTTGATCCTGTTGGATATGTGACAATAAAAAGTGAACATTGAACAACTAAATTGGGAGCAGTTATTGCAGAGCATACCCCCTACTACTTCCTGTTCACAGTTTTTAAGAATTTTGTGCCTGTAAAAGTTTTTATTGTTTTGGAATATCACTTAAAGATGCACATTTTTTCTGACATCATTCTGCCGGCACATATCAATGGCTGCTGTATTGTTGTTGAATTTGCCTTCCACGGACAAAGAAACAGTTCTCTTGTTACAAATGCAAGTATTGCTTGCAAGCGAAAATATTTGCGTGCAGGGACATGGGATGAAATTAATGTACTGTTCTAATGGATGAATTTGCTGGAAATGTAGTTCCAAAAAACACCAACAGCGGATTTATGTGAAGGTTGGCACTTGCCTGCAGTTTTCAAAACTTTCATTTGTGAAGATTCTGCTATGGTTGGGCTCACCAGATGACATCTGCAGTATGGTGCGAGCATGAACTGCAGATAAAAAAGAAAGCAGTTGTCAAGTGGAATTTGTTTTTTTGGTGAGATTTGTGTACACAGTATATCGCAACTGCCACGACGACACATCGGAAGGGGAAGGCATGATTGTGGAGGTTGACAAAAGTTTATTCTCTAACAGAAAAACAAACACATGAAGGGTTTTACCTCAACAATGGATTTTTGATGGAATTTGTCATGAAATGAAAGAAGTCTTCCTCTTGCCATTAGACAATAGAAATATTGAAACCCTGCTACAAGCAATTATTTAGAATGGGGCACCTGGATCAACAATATACTCCGATTGCTGGAGAGGCTACCAAAGAACAGAGATCGAAAGAGCTGGTTTTACTCACCTCACATTGAATCATTGGTAAAACTTTATCAATCCGGAGACCGGGGCCTACACACAGACAATTGAGCGTATGTGGAGAAGTGCCAATTGGCGAAAGAAGAAACATCATGGGACAGCACGGCACCACTTAAAAAGCTACCTGGCTGAGTTCATGTGGCGATCTTGGTTACAGGCCAACGTGAATCCGTTTTATGCCATATTGACGAAATGGAAAACTACTGGCCACATGCCTAACCCCACACAAAGCACCCTGCCTCCATGTTCCCATCCATAATACCCCCTACCCCCTTTCGTTATATTTACATGATTCTAAATGCAGACACCCACTATTTTTACTTATTGTCAAGGGAAGTAATAAATGACCATAGCAAGAACACACCTGTTTGTCTCCCTCACCCCGAAGGGCGGGACATGTACTAGCATTAGATTTATTATAAACACTATACCTAACCCTGGCCCCCCCCCCTCCCAGGATCCTAAAATCTAGTAGCATCCTGCAATTGTACTAACGTTCTGCAGTGACATAATTTCATAGTCTGTGTAATAAAATGAAAACAATGTGCAAACGATCATACATTACCATTGAACGTGTGCATTGAATCTTGTTTCATTCACATCCCTCTATAATAACGAAATATAGGGGGTATGCTTTGTGATTATAGAACCCTAAATTGTGTTCCAGGCGGTTTCCAAAAAGGGTATACATCACTATGCCTGATGTGCAGACAAGAAAAGTTATGCTGTCTCATCTGTTGTTAAAACAAAGCTGTCAGTTGTCTCAGAAAGAACTTGACATCCTGGCCAAGTAAGATTTCATTTTATAGCTTCAAAATGTTTTTTTAAAATGTATTATTGTGTGTGAGTGACCAGTGCTTAATTTTTACAAAGGAAGTTTACATTTAATATATTGTTTGTAGCATATTCAGAATATGCAAAATCCAAAGAATTGAATAGTGACATTCAAAGTGGCACAAATGAACATTTTTTTGACAAGGCAATTATTTTTTTTTAAATGAAGAAAAAGAAGAAAGAAAACTGAGTTCCACATTACTGATAATAAGAAACATTAATAAATACAATTTGGAATGAGGTGCAATACAGCAAATGTCAGGATAGTGTTGAAAGCAAAGTTCTTTAAACATTTTTTCTGGGGATGTACTTCTGAAGTCTTTCCGAAGAATGAGTGACATAGCAGTTCATATAAGCATTGAAGGACTTTGTGTTGAATGCATGTATTTCATACACATTGAAATATGTATTGTAAGTTACTGTATTCTACATCCAAGTTGTATTTTTCCTGGTATTTAAAAACATCTGCTATTAACACTTAATGGATTAGGGACAAAACCACTGTTTTACAAGCCTGTTTTACAGCAGGAATTTTTATGAGTCTACCAAGGGATAATTTAAAACCATGACCGTTGCATAGTTCAGAGTTCAAGCTTTCTGTTTCATGTTTACATCACGAGAATATCACATTGGACTGATTTGTTATACAATTTAAAAAATTTGCAGAGTTTGAGACTTGTTCGCAATGAAAGATATTATTCCTTTGCACACTAATGACACAGGCCTTAGTTATGATGGAAATTTGCTTGATGTAGGTGATTTGTCAATCAAACGTGATGTGGAAAGTGACGTTGAAATTTCTTTGTTAGATAGGCCTAGTGTTTCAGACAACAAGGAGGAAATTTGAGATACTAATTGCGGCATCACAAATATTGACAAATAGTGATGTAGTTTTTCCAGTAGAAGTTGAGAATTTTGCAGAAAATGTTGGGCCTGTGCATAACCTTGATCTTCTTCTTCTTCAGCATTCATTCTCAAACTTCCGTTGGATCTCCCTTGTCCTACTAGATGTCCAGCTGGATGTAATCCAGAGAATGGAAATGAGTTGTGTCGCCGTTTTATTTGCGCCAATGGCCCAACACATCTGTCTTCGGCAGTATATAACCTTGATAACAGTGCACGCTTTATGAATACTTTAGCCTCATTGTCAGTGAAGAGTTTTATTAATTTTCAGCTCATGAGACAAATTTATATGTAACATAATGCGGGATAATTATTTTTTTTAGAAGAATGATGAAAATTCCATGGACAGCCAAAAAAACTGATATAGAAATTCTCAGAAATGCCGGAGTAAAATGACAAATTATAGCAAAAATTATAAACAGACAATCAAGATTTTTATGGCATGTGATGAGAAAAAGTGAAACTTGAATATTTAGTAACCACCAGAAAGATCAAGGGTAGAAGAAACAGAGGAAGAAAAAGAGATAAATTTCTGGATGGTTGTCACAGTGGCACAAAAAGAAGTCACTTTCTGAACTTATTAACAATTTTGTGGAGAAGCATGATAGTCTAAGCTACTTGGCATGACACTTGATTGATGCACCTGTAGATTACCAAACTGTTATATTTGTTGATATATCCCTATATACATATTTCAGGAAATATTCATTAGCTTTAATTACAAATTCATAAAAAAATACTTTATGCAGTCATGCTATCATTTTTTCTGACCTTTTATAATTGAAAATGTTAGAAACTATTGTCACTTAATTTTCAAACATTTTCATATATTATTTTTAGAACATGACCAGTAAATGAAAACTTTCATTGAGCAATGTTCCACTAATTTGCTTTCATTAAACATAGTCGTACTTCTAATAATTATGTACAAAATGTGATATAGGTGTGGACCAATAAAATAAAATAATAAAAAATAAATTGCCACTAACCACTCAATGGCTACAAATACAAGTAGCTCATAAAACTAAACACACCATTGTGCACAAAATCCACAAAAGTTTCATCACATTGTAAGCACAAAAACGTAATTTATTGTGTTTCTATACTTTTCTATACTAGGAATGGATGAGGAAGCCATCAGAAAATTTCAGGAAAATAAATCAACTATTCATTTTCCTATATTATCACATTTTGGAAAAATAAACACTTTCTGTCATTGAAAATACATTTCATCTTCTGTGTTCGTTCTCCTGTAGATTATCAGAGTATAGTCCAGAGAACAGAATGTGTTGTGTTATGGCTTACAGCATTGTTGCAATATCTCCGCCTTTCAGCGTGATTTCAGCATGAACTTGGGTCACTTTGACCCTATATGGGATGGGACAGCCAACTCCAACACATAATCTCCTTAGTCGCCTCTTATGGCATGCATGGAAGGTAAACAGTGTGGCTATTTTTTGCTTCCCTCTTGGGCCCAGGCAAAAAGTGGGTGAGCTGAAACTGTATTATAAACATTGGAATCGAATACAAGCTTCCCACAGAAGACGGATGTGTCGGACCATTGGCGCAAATAAAACGGCGACACAAGACATTTCCATTCTCTGGACTACTTCCTGCTAGAAATCTAGTAGGACAATGGTCTTGTTACAAGGGAGATCCAGCATGAGTTTGAGAATGAACAATGAAGAAGAAGAAGAAGAATACAAGCTTACAGAGAGCATTACAAATCTTAACAACCTCTGTTTAAGATGTATATAAGTTATGATTGTGTCCAGAATATTAGAGATATAATACTTGTTGCAGTATCACTCCACGATCAACTTTCTAATGAACCTATTTCTTCAGGCAAACAGAAGGTTATTCTGGTAGTGACCTGAATGCCTTTGCAAAGGATGCAGCTCTTGGACCTATAAGAGAATTGAGTATTTCTGAAGTGAAAGCTGTAGATGCAAACAGGGTGAGCATTAGACTTCCACATTAAGAATAGTTTATATCTTTCTATCATCATCAGGTATGATGATGGCATAGGCGATCATGGCTCTCCACAGCTATCTGTCCACAGTATTTTGTATCAAGATCATTTTTGTTTCCTTGCCGTGCCAGGTTGTCAAACTGTCTAATATTTTCTCACGTTATCGCCCTCTGTCTCTGTTGCCTTCAATCTTGCCTGTTATGACTATGTTCTCCAAACCTGCTTGTCTCATGAAGTGGCCAAAAAATGAAGATTGTCTGTTTCTTATATTATTGATTAAGGTCCATTTCGCATTTGACTCTTTCAACACTTCCACATTAGTTTTTCTTGCAGTCCATGGTATTCTCAGCATTCTTCTATAGAACCACATCTCAATTGCCTCTAATTTTCCACTTTCCAGTTTGTTTATCGTCCAAGATTCACATCCATATGTTAGTATAGGAGTTATATAGCACTGCATTATATGTAACATTGCATCAAAGAACTGCATTATATCACTATCTTTCTATAGACAGTCTTTAAGCACATCCTACTACACATATAGATCCTGTGGATAGGTCACACACAACTTCACTCATCTTGGTTGATCGGAGCTTCTCATTGATCTGTTTGTGTATACTATAGTGTTACCAACCAATAAAAACCATGGATCAGCCAGTATAAGTGACACTGTCACCAGTGAACAGTGCCTAATTAGTAGTGACTTCAATATATTAGTGAACCAGAAGTTATGATGGTATAATTACTTGAGCCATGGCCTCTTTATTTATTATGATAAAATAGACCTGATATAACCAAATTGGACTCAGTCCATGCCTCATCATAGAAGAAACTTTTTATTTAAAAAGAAAATAACTCAAATCTTATTTGTAAAATATGTATTGCATATTACAATTCAAAAAACGTAGTTCTTGTGTGTACTTTGCTTCTCTTACATCTTGTTCTGCATTTGTTATCAATTATTCCAGATGTCAGATGTATTTCAGAACTTATTGTGACGTGTCATAGTTTACAGCTTGAATGTGATATCTGCACTTTATGGTGTGACACATCCAGCTTCAGCAAGGATATGGGTGACTTTGACCTATGGGATGGAACAGCCAACTCCACTGCAAACCTTTTTACCACATTCATGGCTGTTCATAGTCCTACTATTCTACTTTTTTGGTCCCATCATCACAGAGTTATAGTGGTTAGAACAGTAACATTCTTATAAATTCCTCTTTTTTATAGATGACATGTTAATATCTCACCATACTTCATACTTTAATTATTACTTGCCAGTGTGTTGAGAGCACTGAAAGGGGAGCAAAGAATAGCAACAATGTGATCTTCCATGCATGTTGTAAGAAGTGATTAAGGAATCTTGATCTGGAATAGACTGACCCAGCTCATAGATCAAAGTGACACAACAACCATATTGAATTCACATGTCAGGCTGAAAGGCAACTTATCTTTAAATCATGACACATTGCCACAGTGCATTCCATTCTCTGGACTACATCTTGTAATCAGTTGGAGTTTGAGAATGAACACAGAAAATAATTATTTTTAGTAATAGGCCTACTAAGATGATTTTTATATAGAAATGTTCATAAATATGAGTACTAATACATTCTATTGCATGCAAGTATCATATGAATATGGAGATACAGCAAAGGAAGTTTCTCTACTCAAATTGTTTTTCACCATGTGCATTCAACCACCTAAAAAACATTGAAAATTAATAAAAATAAATATATCAAACTTGACTCCATTGTAATAAATCTATGTTATACAGTTAAGAATACTGGAAAATACGGAAGGCACTGTAGAAGAAATTAGATGCGCATGAAAATGAAATCTTGTAAAATATATTGATAAATATATAAATATTGGCTTGGAAGAAATCAAGCAAATAATAGAGAACATCAAACAGCACTATATTTTTGAAATAAGAAATAAATGGTGGAAATATATTGAATATGTACTAAGAAGGAATGACAAACAAATGATCTCTTTAGCATAGTGGTAAGCCATTCACTTTGTGCTCAAGAGATTGTTGGTTAGAATCCTGCTTGTGTTTTGTTTGTCAAGTAGATTTTTCTCTGGAGGCCCCTGGGGACTATTGCTTGAATTTATTGAGTTACGTGCTATGAGTGGTACTTTTGGCAGGAGACTTTCTGCTTTGTTGAGAGGGATGTACATATGGGGTAATCTGAGTACAATGAAGTCAATCATTTACGCCTTTTGAGCATTTTTTTAACCAAAAAAATCTTGATGAGTATCTTTATTTTATTTCTACAAACAAGTAACCCTCAATGGCAAAATTAAGAGGTAGGCATATCTGCTACACTACTATACACTTGTGGAACAGATGAACAGATTTATTAGTATATCATGCAGAACTGTCCCCACTATGAAAAATTGAGAGAGATAACTGGACCCAATGGCTCAACACTGCAAATAAAGATATATGACACCATCTTATATGAGATATATATATAAGAAATATAAGATATGTTTATATGAGATATATAAACATCAAGCAGAAAACAAGAGAAAGAAAAAGATCAAAAGTGACTCTGGATGGAGCAGCAATCAAAGAGGGCATGTCTATGAGTATAAACAACACGCAAGAACTACAGAGAGCAGCATTACATTGTTCAATCTTGAAAACACTGGTTCCTTCCTAAGTACCATATTCAGTACTAAGAAACATAGATCATATGAATAACCGAGTTTGTTATATTAAATTGTGTTAAAATCTCATTTTTTTTTACATCTCTTCTGAATTCAGGTTCGACCAATGAATATTAATGACTTTAGAGAGTCTCTGAAGAAAATCAGGCGCAGTGTTCCCTTGGATACCATATCACGATATGAGGAATGGAACCGGGAATATGGCGATATAGCAACATGATATATTTAGACAATATCTCTTTCTAAAATCATTGTTTAATTCTCATGCCAATTACCGCTTTAATTGTCTGCAACCAGTTAATTAAATAGCTTTTTTGAATGAGAAAGTGCATTCTTGTGAATGAAATTTTATATAATTCATAGCTGAATTTCATGTGGTGCTATCTCTCATGCATATTTCCTTCAAAAATAGTAAGCAGCGTTTCTCAACTTTATGGTTTCTTAGGATTGGCACAAATTGCTCAATATTTGTATTTGCATACAATGAAAAGGAGGTCTTAACTGAAATATGTCAATGTGAATGTAAGACATAATTGTAGTTGTATAAGTAGTTATTTTTGAAATTATGTAAGTAGTTAAATAGATTTAAATTTTACCTTTAACTATTATCATGTAATGCAGGGTTCACAACAAAGCACATCAGCATCATCAGGTAGCATATCCTGAATAGGATGTAGCAGGCATCACAACCTTTCGAAACTTTTATCTATCTTCAGCCAGTCTTCTTGCTTCTGTTATTGTCATGTTCAGGTAGTCTTTGATGTCTTGCGTCCATCTTCTTCTTGTTCTGCCTCTTGCTTGTCTCCCAGACATCATCCCCTCCATTATGGTTTTCTCTATGTTTCTGTATGTTTAAGGCATTTGATGATATGGCCAAAATATTGTAGTTTTCTGGAAAGAACCATGCTGTTTAGCCAGTTTTCTTCTACATTTATTTCTCTCAGGTTGGCTACATTGGTGATCTTTTTGGTCCATGGTATTCTGAGAATTTTTCTTAACATTTTGTTTCAAATGCTGCTATTTTATTTTTCTCTTTGTTCGTGATTGTCAATGATTCACACCCATATTTTGCCACTGAGAATATGCAAGCTCTTAGGAATGTTAGTTTTGTTGTTTTGCAGCAGCTCAGCCATATGTTTTTTCATTTGTATCAGCTTCTTTGATGCGATAGCCAGCCTCCTTCTGACTTCTTCATAGCAATCCCCATTACTGTTGATAAGAGAACCAAGGTATTAAAAACTGTTGACTCTTTTCAATTCGCTGTTGTTGATACTGATTGAGAACTTGCTAGTGGTTTTGTTGCTTGTCATAATCTTGGTCGTGTTTCTATTAAGAAATAGGTTTTGTTTTACACTATGTTCTTTTATGAAGTGTTGGAGACCTGCTTGACTGTGTTCCAATAAAGTTGTATCATCAGCATATCTTAGTTCTTGTATCTCGTGACCTCCGATGTTGAGATCAAACAACAAAGTACAACAGACTAAAATAGCAATAGACTAAATCAATCATTGAAATACTATCCCCTCTGTAGTAAGAGCAACAACAAAAATAATAGGAAGATAGATCATATGAATAACTCTCCTGCAATTCCTCTCTGTCTTAACCAACGTCTGTACCAAAATTCCCAGCTGTTTTCTTCCATGTAACTTTGGGTCTTCCTCATCACTGTGGATCTTTGGTGCTCTCTTAGTTTTAACAAGAGATAATACTCTGGTGCTGGGAAGCAAATATTGGGAGGTGTCATCAGTTTTACATACCTGGTAATTTTATGCACAGGTCAGGAGTTCATTTCAAGGGAGATCAGAAATTCCAAGGGAGGCAAGAGCTGACTTCAATACATATTTGTGTATTTATAACATTATTTATATCAATTCACGTACCATATATTTCCGTGTATAAGCCAAGTATATGATTTTAATATCCAAAATGTATCAAAAGTTGAAAACTCATGTATAGATGAGGTATGAGAAAAATAATAATGCTGGTAATAATGCTGAGGAATCCCATTTCACTATTTACACTTTACTGATCAATTTCCACAGTTGTTGGATTTCCTTTATAGAACCTTGATGACCAGTTTTGATGATCACAAAACCACTATGATAGATTAGAAATAAGGCTATACCCGTTGTGATACTTTTACTAGTTTGTCCAAGAATGTATGTTGTTACAAAATGGCGGCACACGTGAAATAAGATACATACCCTAGTACTTCGTTCATGAGTATTTATCATGAAAATATCGAAGATTTTAAATTTGAGATTGTGTGATATATAGAAAGTAATGTAAGCTTAGCATTATAATAAGTAAGATTTTGCACTTATTATCTACAATCTGTAATTCTGGGGATTTCAAATTCATTCAAAAAATGCAAACAGTTGTTATGACACATAGGAAGTTTAAAGGCTATCTTGTTCAAGATCGATTTTATATGGATTTGTATAGGTGGGGATGTTGATGTATAAAATTGTATGTGCACCCTCGGTAATGACAGATAAGTATGATCTGGATTACTGGTCACACCAAATGTATTCAGAAAGTGACGTTGAAGTTACTTTTTTAGATAGGCTTAGTGTTTTGGACAATGAGGAGAACATTCGTGGTAGGCCTACTAATTATAGCATCACGAATATCGCCTAATTTATGTCATTTTTTTTTCAATATAATTCCAACTTTAAAGGATTTGAATGACTGTTTGTACTGGTACCAGTAAGTTTTTCCCTCTGTTACCGGTATTTGACATTATTCTTTGTTCTTGTTTTTGTGTGTTTCTACTGCTAATTTATTTTAAATTATTTTGTATGTGTATATAAACCGAACTCCCTACATCAATAGCGGAAAAAAAAGTCTCATTTTATGCACGGAAATATATGGTACATTTTCTCATTAATCATGCACTCCATCAAAATTTCTTTCTTTTTCAAACTGTGCTCATTGAATGCAGAATATTTTACTTTATTATTTTTATTTTTAAAAACAACTAAATTCCATATTATATTGTTGTTTCATATATAACACATACCAGGTGGTTGTGGTGTAACGTACAAAACTATTACAATGGTCTGTTTGACAAGAGTACCAGAACTGTGACCTCTATTTTTTTATTGTTGTGAAGCTCTGATATAACCACATTAGAGTAACATACATGGTTGAAAGGTGCATACCTTACCATAAGAGGTGCATTTTAAGTAACCAAACCTAACTAAAGGTAGGATTACCTGAATCACAACCTCTACTGGTGATATATTACTAGGAATATCAATAAGTCATGATGGTTAGATTACCAGAACTATGACCACTATCTTTTAATGACTAAAAGCTCTGATATAACATAATTGAGCTAATGTCCGCAGTTGAAAGTAGTGTATCTCACCAGAAGAAGAGATACTTATTCTTAGTAAAACTATTGTTTAATGGTTAATAGCTTTGATATAACATAATGTGACTAGTGTCTGCCTGCACTTAAAATAAATATAAATTACCATCCTTAAGATGTACTTTTAGTATAAAATTGATAAATTATCATCACATTGAACAAGTTAGTTCATGCTACAAAATAATGTATTTGCTTACAATCTAAATATGGACAATGTATAATTGCAATAATATTATAACAAGGAAAAATATATTTATCAATGGAAGCAAGTTTCGTTATTGTTAATTGGTACATTAATATTTCATTTTGAAAATTCATTTCGTAAAATACGCTAACCAGTTTGGCACTCTAGAAAGTAAGTGAAAGTTATGCAACAACTAAATTAACAATTAAAAAATATAACGATATTACTTGTGTAAAGTGAACAGTAATTATCAAATAGAATGAATTTTGTAGTCTTTTGTTTGAAATACAGCACTAGCACTGGATAATTCAGTAGAATGTTTAAACAATTGCTGTAAGGATTTTCAATTGTACAATTCACAAGTAAATCCTAATATTGTTTATGCAGTGCATTCCCATTCGCAGGATCCCCACCAGGCAGGTAATTAAACTGGCAGCTGGGCTATAATTATTTTAGGTTCAGTCACACCTACCAAGGCAAACTAAAGAAAAGTAACACTTATAACTAGAAGAAACTACTTTGTCATTTATGTTTTGCCTCATGTGGCCATCTTAGAAGTTTTCGTGGTAAATTTTCTTTCATCAATAGTACATTTCCAATCAAGCCTCACTTTATTGTAGGCTAAATCAAGGTTTTGACTAAAAAAAAGTCATCATCACATAACTATATTCTTTTATGAAGAACAATATTGACTTAATATGTCAATTTTGCCCATTCTTATACTTTGTATAACTATCTTACTGTGTGTTGTAATGCTCTGACTTTTTATCTACAGTTCACCTGCAGTTGTGCCACATTATTATTAAGTATTATAATAATTGTTATCTTAAAATAGATGGATAGAATTATGCAAGAAAGCAGATGATTTGCACATCAACAATTGATCTCATTTAAAGCTGAATATATTTTGTTGTTAATTGTTATTTGAGTAATGGTTCCTTAAAAACACCTCATCGTTACCGAGTCATTGAGTTCATTTGGAAGAGGTGATGCAGCTACCAATTGTAACTCTCACGTAAGAAGGGAGATGGCTGACAATTTGAGAATGTACTAACACAATGTTATTGTATAGTTTTGAGTTCTGTCAATAGTAACAGAAACACCATGTAAAGAATTATTTAGTTTCTTACTGCCATTGGAGAAATGTTACTCTTCTGTCTTTTTTTTGCAACCAATTTTTACAAAATACCATTGCAGTTCATAATGTCTTCTGTATTTGTTCTCAAACTCCTGTCAGTTAGTAGGATGTAGTCCAGAAAATGCAGTGCAGTATGTTGCTGTTTATGGCAATATTGAAAATATTAAAAACTATTTACAATATTGAATAAACTGGAGACTGAACAGTATTTTTAGTTTCTAATCATTTCGGCACCATCAGCTGCAAACACAGCAAATACTACACCTGTGTCTCTGTCAACCAGATCTGGTCTGTCACATTCCCTAAAACCACCTTCACCATTGAGGAGAGCTTCACATGTGTGTCCCGCAGCGTCATCTATGCCATCATATGCAAGTGTTGCGCCATGGCATATATAGGTGAAACTGGAAGGAGGCTCACAGACTGATTCTGTGAACATCTGTATAGCATTAAAAAAACCATTTGGGTTATCCTGTAGACATTCACTTCAATGGCATAGGCCATTGGTGCGCCCAGGACAATTTATGTTATGGCTATTATGTCGTGCTTATCTGATGACCAGACCTGTCTTGCGCTTGAGAACCACTACATTTACCAATATGACACCCTTAAACCTGATGGCATAAATGAGTGTCTGTCTCATGTAAGATTCTAGTTGTTCCATAGTTTCTGTTTGTTTTGAGTCACGTGTGTAGTCATTTTTGTATATTACTTGTCCGGTGTCGTTTCACTTCTTCCGGTCAATCTATACTACACATGCCGATGTGAATGTCCATATTCTTACTGTCCGTTTTCTGTTGTATATTTTAATTTTGTTTCAATTTTTGTCTTGATAAAAGCCTTTTGGTAGAAACGTCGAATTGTGTGTGTTATTATGTGTGTCTTTAGTGATTAGCAAAACTTCATTACTGTTTTCCTGGATTTACAGTATTTGTATGTCAATTTGAACTTCTATGGGATGGGGTAGTCAACCTCATACAACAAGTAGGTCAAGTAACAATGTTACTATTCTTTGTTCCAATTTTAGGCCCCTGTAATACATGGTAATACAGAATAGCTCTGAATGCACAGAATTGGAGAGATCTGACCTCTGCCCTATGCGCAAACTTCAGCGCTAAAGGAAAATGAATGAATGAATACATGGGCATCAGTTCATGGCAAACTTAGAGGTCATCCTGGGTAATATTTATAATAATAATCTCTGATTCAAACTGTCTTCAAAATGTAGTATGGGAGATTTTGTTTTATATTCAAATTTAGTATTGTTTCAAATAATGTTACTTGTCTCATTGTGGACACAACATTTGAGCACTGAAAAGCTACAGTTTTGCATTTTTCTGTTTATCTGAAAATTTTACAGTTGACAGCTAGTGCAATATTAGTTGGGGCAGTTAAATTGCAACTAGAACATGTTTTTATACCAAAGTGTTCAGTAATGAATCTTCTGATTGTTTACAGTGGTAATTTGTATGTGTAAAGGAAATGGGCATGCATAATATTTTAAATCGAGTAAATTTCTTTGCATATTAAGAAATGACAATAAATGTACCACTTACTGCATCTCTGCAATGAGTACCATATGACTTCAAATCTAAAATTGAAATCAATCTAATAGTGTATTCATATTTACATAATACCAGAATATTTAAATAACTTCTAATACCATTTTAATGAGAATTTATAGTATCCAAATCTATTGTCCATAATTACTGGTCTGGTGTCGTTACTACTGCTTGGTCAACATTAGTCATAGATTTATTAGTTCTATTAGTAGTTGTCCTATTGCACGTCTTATCTTTTATATTTAGGCATAGAATATTGTCCTTTATGTTTAACTAGTGCTGAGTTGAGTTATGGGGGAGGCATCCTGTTCTCGTCTTTCATATTTTCTTCAATATATGTTTCTGTATTAGACTACTATAATTCTTCTGTGTTCATTCTCAAACTCAGTCAATTAGCAGGATGTTATCCAAAGAATACAATGTGTTGTGTCACAGTTTACAACTTGCTGTAATATTTATGCCTTTCGAGTCAATACATCTGATTTCATCATTGCCCTTAGATTTATCCATTGTCAGATTTATCCCTACTTCATAGCTAACTTCTTCCATCTCTGGTATATCAATGGTCTGGTGTATTTACTACTGTTTAATCAACATCAATTGTAAATGTATTAGTTCTAGTAGTAGTTGTCCTGCTAAGTGCACATAAGATCTAACCAATAACAACATTCATTCTTTATCTCTTGTACCGCAAGTGTCTGTATTGCTTGGTAATAGCTCATATCAGCACATTGTATTGTATTACAGAAAATATATCAACAGATAACATCGTAACTCATTTATACTCATGTAGAGACATGGCAATATTGTAGTTTTAAAATCTACTCAATGTTAGAAATATTTTAAAGAAAATTGTAACTACTTTTCATTGTCTACCAAAAATATTGTTTTGACAAAACAGTTCTTTATGTCAATGATTTGTGTAGCTGTTCATAGATTTCAATTGTTTGTTACATTCCAATTCATTTGGTTTTTTTTCTTCAGTTTTTTCTTAATGTGTGTCAGTTTTAAAAGAAAAATAGTCCACAGATGGGATTTGGCAGCAACCTGACATACTCTTTTTCATTTATTGCTTTGTTATATCTATTACCTGGTTAATTTTACGCTACATTCTGACAGTACCTCACAAATTTGACTTTATTGATACCATTCTTGTACAGGGTTGCCAGATAATTAAAATTGATTATAGCATAGGTGTCAACTAGTACAGAGTTTCTATTATTGATATGGATTTCTGGCCCAACCCACAACCCCCCCCCCCCCATATTCTTTTTTTTTTAAAGTAGGTTATTTGTTACATTTTCAGTAATTATTACTAATGTGGATGTTTTTATGTCACACATACACATTGAATGTATTGATGGGCAAAAAATTAAGAAAAAAGGTCTTTTGGTGTTAAATACAGATGTTTTTCTTTAAATATGGATGTAAATTGTTAAAAATACGGATTTATGAAAAAATAAGTTGATAGCTATGATTAGTCGCATTTGTACCCTTTCACTACTATACTATTTCCCTATTGTCAATCCTCCATCACTAAGACAAGGGGCACAACTCCCCCAAATTATCGATATGTTGATGTTAAAAATGCATTTTTTCCCCCAAACTATTCATCAGTCTGACATGAGTGATAGTTTCCATGATATAAATACGCAGAGAAAGCGTAAACTATGACCTACGCAAAGATCATGGTCAGGTATTAATCCAGCGCAAACTAAAAATTTAATATCAACCGCAATAAAACAAGTAAAAAAAGCACCTGGCAGCGACTGTAGTTGGCTACCAGTAGAAGTGACGCGCGGTGACTGTAAGGGGTATCTGGTTAATTAAAATATTGCCAATTTCCCTAACTTTTAATACATACAATCAAATTTACCAAAAATATAGAACATAATTTTAATGGTCAATGGCATCTACAAAATGTAACATTTTTAAAGTTTGGCTTAATTTAAAACAACCTAATTCTGGTAACCCTGTTTCTGTATGAAATTTATCAGTCACATATCACACATACTGTTTAACGTGTATTTTCCATATTTCTGTAATAATATAATGAATTCCACATAATACATGTTTGTTGTATTTCAGTTATGTTATAACATTGCTATATATCTGGTTATCATTAACAGACGCATAATTATTGTGTAAATGTCTGTAATTATTTTATACCACTCATATTTAATTGATATCATACAGTGCGAAAATGAGAAAATAATTGTAAATAGAAACAGTTGTCATTATAATTATTTCATGCCACCTTTGAGATCACCCTTGAGGACTCACAAAATTTTGCTTGCTTACCTAAATGTTTCATCCTTTTAACTGTTATTGCTGTAATTAATAATTTCCTGACCTCCAAGAAACGAACACATCTCAGAAACATCAAGATAGTTTACTGCATGATCTACTCTTTGCAGGATAAGGTCTAATATATGAAACTGAAGAGCAATTACAAAGACACACAAATTCATTACAGGCAGAGTGTGAACAATACAATATGAGATTCAACACATCAGAAATAGAAACTGTGAAAATATGCTGAGCAACAGAACAGCGAAATGTGTATGCTAATTGCACAAACTAAAACAAATATTATAATTTAAATATCTAGGAAGTATTTTTATAGAAGACGGCAAAATGGATAGAGAAATTGAGATGTGGCGCCAAAAAGCAAATTCTGTAACTTACCGTCACTCCTGCTTAAAAACCCAACGATCAACATGGTGACCAAACGACAAGTAATAAATACCACTTTTATTGCAACGTTATGTTATCAGTACCAGATATGGCCCCTGACAAAAACACCCATGGGATGAACTTGTCATTACAACATATGAGATCAAATGCCTGAGAAATGCTATAAATGTCACTAGAAGAGACTGAATGAGAAATGAAGACATCAGAAAGATAGTAAAGACCATACCATGCAAACAATATATAGAAAAACAGTAGATCAACTGGTTCTGACACCCTTTGCAAATGGAACCATCACAACCAGCCATCCAGGCATACAACAGCAGAAGGAAAGGCTACAAAGTCAGAGAAAGACCAAGAACAAGATGGGATGATTCAACCAGAGAGATTGTTAAAAACCACGACCTAATTATGGCAAGTACAACAAAGATGGCCAAAAATGGAAGACTTCAACTCTCCACGACGTTTAACAGCATTTGTGGAAAAAACAGTAGATAGATAGATAGAAATTTAAAAAAGAGAAAGAATACAAGATAAAATTAAACCATGCACCTGTCATTGTAAAAAAATATTTTTTCAAGAACTGAATGTTATTGTAATTAGAAAGGTACAGCTAACTCATATTTCAATGATAATTGTAATACGATATAGTTTCAGATCTGTGCTCGATGAATATAATAAGCAGGGAATTTAGTTGCTCTCAAATATTTAATGATGATGATGTAATAATCTCTTTAGCTGTCAGTAGGTAGCTCTTGACAGCCCATAGCCTCTTTCTGACAAAAGTAAAGGTCATTATTGTACTAACACAATTAAAAATTGTTAAAAATTAAAAATGTTGGTAGCATATCCTATTCAGGATATAACAACCAACCCAGCAGTTTTTGCTTAGTGATTTTCTAGGCAATATAAATACATTAACTAGGTTGCCATTGCTTTTTGAATAGTTGCCTACGATAGTATTGAGCCTGGTATCTTAACCGTCATTTGACATGCACTCTACCACAGAGCTGGACATTTACCTTATGTGCTATCTAAATTATAGAAGTGGCTTAATTATTGGAAACAAATTCACAGATATACAGATATACAACTCAGTTCTATAAACAAAAATATGAACATTATTATAGTCCTACTAGTAAATGAAATTATATTATCATTAAAGAAAATGTACCACAAAGTGCACAGGTTACCCTTATAGTTTGAAAGATCTGCCTTGTAGCTGTCTTATTTCTGTACACCTATTATATTTGCTCTATCAATTCTGGTGGAGTTAGATTCTTCTTAATTCTATATTAGAAACTGGCCTCACAGCACGTGGGGCATTCCCATAAGTGCTCCGCCCTCTGTCCAGCAGCCGTCTGACTCGATGGTGTTTTGATTCTAATGCCGCCAAAACAGACGTCGACATCTCTGGCCCTTGCGACAGGTTTCTTTGTTGTTCCGCCCACCTACGTTGTGCCCGCAACTAGTTCAAGCACAACGTCTGCCTGTCGGAACAACATTGTAACTGTCATCAAAGGTTACGACAGCAGGAGTTAAATGGCAAAGTGCAGCCAAGTTACGATGATTAACAAAACATTATTCTTTTACCTATTTGGGTCCTAGAATATATGAGCTTTCACTGCTCTCCTTTTTGTTTTTTTTAGTTGTATCTCCATAGCCTTCTTTCACACTCGAAGACTCCAGTTCTCAAAAAAGTATGAAATACTGCAACTAGAAGGCTCATATTCAAAAGAGACTAATTAGAGATATGCATGAGAAAATTGAACATATTTTACAGAACTGCACACTGTACAAAGCCACAAGAAGAAATCTATGGTCATCTGAAACAGCTCTGGTGGACAAGCTCTACAGCCCTGTTTCTGGGCTAGTGACCACAGTACAGTTCATTGTTAAAATACATATGAATGTCAGACTTTGATTGGAGAGTGAGGAAGAAGAGGAAGAGATATGCAAAGAGAGATCATGAGTGTTAAACCTTTTCACATTGAAGTCTTCTTTAGAAATTTGATGACCAGTTATTCATTGTTCTTTTTCTGACACGTCGATTTTGAACAATGAAGATTTGAAGAAATCCTACATTGCACTGGTATTAAATGACACTTAATGGGAAGAATAAAGAGTGTGTTCAATCTCAACAAGCAACAGGATAAACTGGAACCATCAGCATGCTTATCCCTTGGTTGTGGCTTTTGATGACAAAAAACATAACTGTCTTCCTGGAGTATTATTGTTATGAGACCAGAAAAAAAAATTATGGTTTTTTTTGTAGGGACATTATTTATGTATGGCTGTTAACATACACTGATAAACATATGATAGTATGAAAACTAATTGTAAGTCTAGTTTAGTATATACTATATGCATGTATTATCTCAAATGTGAATTAATCTAAGTTAACTGTTGTTAGAGGATCTTATCTTATTAGATAAACTCTAAAATAACATTTGTACTATTTCTATTTCTTTTGCACTAATTCTCAAAATCTTGTTGGTTAGCAGGATGTAGTCCAGAGAACGGAATGCTCTGTGTCATGCTTTACTGCTTTACAGCTTAACTGCAATATCTGTACCTAGTGGCTTGACACATAATACGTCTGCATGGTTTCTGGGTCACTTTGACTCTATATGAGACGGAATAGCTAACTCCACCCAAAAAACTAATTAGCCGTTTCTTACAACATGTGTAGAAGGAAAACAGTGTTGCTATTCTTTGCTCCCCTTTCAAACCTCATCAACACATGAGCATTATTTCTATATCACTAACTCTGAGTCAGTATAGTAAATACAGTTCTCTTTTCCATGCCTTTGCGTATTTGGAAAATACAGTGTTAGGCCTGTATTTTTCATTGACCAGTGGCATATGTAGGGATTATGTATGTGGTCAGCATCAGGCCCATTGCTTTTACTTTTTCAGAATATTTATACCCATTTCCTCAGACTGGGTTCACCTAGGAGCTGTTGGTGATTTAATAAAAATTAAATCCCGAATCAAAAATCACTGAACCATCATGGCGCCCCTGCCCCCCGGAGATAGTATGGGTATGTGTAATTTTGAAACTATACTTCTTCTTGTTCATCGTTCTTTCTCAAACTTCCGCCGGATCTCTCTTGTAGCTGCACAATAGTCCTACTAAATTTCCAGCAGGATGTAGTCAAGAGAATGTAAATGTGTTGTGTCGCAGTTTCATTTACGGCAATGGCCTGACATATTTGGCAGATGATACTTTTCAAAAGCTACACTATGTGATGTGGCATCCACTTAGAGTTAACTATTGAATGACAAATTTAAATAGTCCTGTCATTGCTAACCCCACTAGTACTTGTACAGTTAACTTGGTCTTTGTGTGAACCAACATTTTTTATACAATTCTTAATACTTTCAGTAAATTTGTTTGTAAAGAAAAGTGACATAGGTTGCCACATTGTATGCTTCATCTTCTGCAGTTGTTCACAAACTACTAGTAGTCAGCACGGTGTAGTCTGGAGAATGTAATGTGTTATGTCATGGATTACAGTTTGACTGTAATATCTGTGCCATTTGATCTGAAAAATCCAACTTCAGCATGGCTTTTGGGATTCTGTGACGCATGTGGTGTAACAGCCAACTCTACTCCCAAGACTTTTTTAGTCACCTTTTATGACAGATGACAGCAATGATATTATTTGCTCTTTTTTTGGGCCCTTGCAATACACATTCAACATCGTATGCACTATCATATGTGTGTAAGCTAGGAGAGACCACAGTGTTAACATTTAGTATTTCTTCTTCTTCAGCTTTCATTCTCAAACTCCTGCTGGATCTCTGTTGTAGCAGGACTATGATCCATTCTAGATTTCCAGCAGGATATAGTTCAGAGAATGGAAATGTGTTGTGTTGCCGTTTTGTTTGCGCCAATGGCCCGACACATCCATCTTCGGCGGATTTGGTATTTAAAAGTTAAATGGTTACTTTACTTTCTCAGTAATTTTCCTCTGCCCTAGTTTATTAATTCAGGGTCATATGTTGAGCAAGTTAGATTGTAGCATGTCTAACAGCAAATGAACCTCTTTACATTATGAAGCAAGCAGAATAACTACTTGACTATACCTTGGAAAGATTTGAGAAAATAAATAAATAAAATTGATTTGGGTTGTATGTGAATTTGTCTTTTTGCAAATGTGGGAGCATCATCAAAATGTGTGCATTATCTTATTCATCACATTATATCATCTTCAGTATCATCATGATTATTGATACCTGTGATAGTCATTACTTCTGCCACTGTAGAGCAATTACTTAAAACAAAAGGAAATTTATCAATTGAATGATTATATATAACACTATAAAACAATCATGTTTACCCGCATAGTTTTTATTTTCATGCAATTATTATCTTATTCTTTATGTATGCAGAGTAGTGACACTGCTTCTTTTTGTTCAACTGTTGAACAGAGAACAATGCTCATAAAATATTGTGTTTCATGATTTAATTCTTTAGCTCCATGAGGGTTTTCTGGTCCTGCTATAATGTATTTAGAAGTAGCCATAAAAATGAGTGTAGTGCATAACCGAGAGGTCAGAGTGTATTCTCACAACTATGAGGTCCAGAGTTCAACTCTTTGTAAGGACTGGGTTTTTTTTTCGTAGGGTAAATTAAAAGTTTACTAAGAGAGGAGACAAAACAAGAATATGTGACAAACATCATCAGAAAACGCCGCTGGACATACATTGGCCACATACTTAGAATGAAGGAAGATAGAATTCCACGACAAGCCTTCATGTGGACACCAGACGGGTAAAGAAAACAGGGAAGACCAAAAACAATGCTCAGAAGAACTTTTATGAATGAACTAAAATCAACAGGCATAAATGCACAAGACCTACAATCCTTGGCAACTGATCGACAAGCATGGAGAACTATGACATCCGTCCTATGTGCCAAACTTGGCAAAAGAGGAACTGACTGAAATTTTAAAAACTCACTATGTACATGATGTGGCAACAGCAAGGGCATGTGGCTTTTATTACGCAAGTCACACACAGAAGGCAGCTCCCTGCAACTCCTTAATGGGAAACATGCATTATTGACATTTAAAAAAAAAATTGTAAATGAAGGTTTTATCAGATTACCAGCAGAATGAACAGCACTGGGGGGGGGGGTAACAAAAATAAATCGAACAAACGACACATTATAATAAACCTGGAAAACAATATTGTGCAAAGAATACATAGACACACAGAAGATCAATTGGTTCTTCAAACTAATCAGAATGGAACCAGATCGCATTCCCTTGATAGCCTTCAATAAAAGATAATCTGAAAAGAGAAACGGGAAGACCCAGACGAAGATGGATAGATGACATCAGAGAAATACTCGAACATCAAGGCTACACTATGTCAGCGGCATCACAGTTAGCAAATGAAAGAAGACTTCGGCTCCCCATGATGCCTAGCGGCACACATGGATAAGACAAGACAAGACCAGCAAAATGGATCTACTTAGTTGGTTATATTAGTGGCTTGCTGGGGATAAGAAGTTTATGTGTTTTGGAACACAAACACAGAAAGACGTTTCAAAACCAGAGGTAGGAAACTATTTTCATGTCAGTGGGGTTTTTGATTGAGCATTTTTCAAAAGATTGAGTTTCATGTACATTGATGCCAAAAGTTTATAAAAATAGTTTAAAAAAATGTTCTTTGGAGTTTACAGTAGTGTTTTATTATCTCTGGGATCATCAGAAATAGTACTTTTATATCAGTCTGCCTGACCAGAAAAATAACTAGATGGGTCAAATGTTATCCACTGCTGTTTTAAATTATTAGAATATGTAGTTTAAAGCATGTTTTTAATGCACTGCTTCTGAGAGACTCCTTTGGAAAGCCATTAAAGGTGACATTTTGTAAAATGTGGACAATTTTTCATTCATTTTCAATCACCTGCTGGTTCGATGGATTTAATCAGGAGAATAGATTGCGTTGTATCATAGTTTACAGCCTGGCTGCGATATCTGTGACCTGTGGCATGACACATTCGACTTCAGCATTACATTTTGGTATTTGATCATCTGTGGGATGAGGCAGTCGACTCCACACCCAAAACCTCCTTAGTCGACTCTTGTAGCATACATGCCAGTCACAATATTGCTATTCTTTGCTTCCTTTTCGGAATCCAACATCCTATGGGTGAAGTGTGCTACTGAAACTTAACTCACATCGAAGCAGCAACTCAGTAAAGTCTTCATCATTTATATCGAATAATAATAAATGCTTATTATTTTTTGTGCCAATATTTATTCATATGATTTTTTTGTGTGCTCATATCTATTTGTATGTTTATTTTTTGTGCTTATATTAATTCATATGATTACATTTTGTCCCCATATCTATTCATAAGATTATTTTTTGTGCTCATATCTATTCATATGATTACTTTTTGTGCCCATTTATTCATATGATTATTTTTCAGTGCCTTTAATTTAATTATATTTTTTTTCTTTAAGATCACAAACCTATCATACCACATTATGAACACGTTCTTGAGTTGAATAAGCATACAGACAGATATTTTATTGTTTTATAATCAGTGTATCTGCAATGGTACTTTCAGTCTGGTATATTATTCCTTTATAATGCACTTTAGTTTATATGATTTTGTCAACTGTATAGTATGTGTCACTGTAATAATGTAACTGATAGATGGCTTGGTCATATTTAGAGGATGAGCAACAGTCGCATTCCAAAACAAATACTTTATGGGGAACTTTGACATAGTGCTAGTAGAATATGAAAATTGTGATGCCAAGATGCATGCAAGTCATCAATGAATGCTTGTGTCATTGCTTCTGACAACTGGACATCTGGTAGAAGATTGCATTCCACTGAGAACAATCCTGCGTGGTGGTGCTATGACATTTAAGAATTCAATATTGAACAGAACAGAAGAATGAAGGTTCAGATGCATGATGCAACAGTTTAGTGATGATATGTTCTCATGCTTCTTCTGCAACAAACCAAATCTACCATGGATCAGCAGATTTAGCCATGAGAAGATATGTTCGACTCATATGTCATTCTGATACAGGCTTGCTTCAGACTGCTTGTTAAAACGACAGTGTCTATAATAATGTAACTAGCTTTGAAAATTACTGTTAATGAGCTATGTTCCCTTTAAATATCTTCCTGTAAACATAGAGTAGATGACTGCACCACATTTGTGGTTGTACTTGATGACCTTTTAGGTCGTCAGTCCCAGTTTTTGTGTACAGATAATTAAATCCTTGTCTGACACTTCTAGCAAGATGTGTAGCAGTGCAGGCTTGTGACTTAAATCGAACATTGGTAGTGATTGATGGGAAGATGTTGGGGTTCATGTTCCTGTGTTTAAAGGATATTAGGCATATATAAATTTGAATTAAAGGCATTGAACATGGATACTTTGGACATGAAGATTTTCTGTGGGAAAGGTCTGGTTGTACACAAACTTTGAAGATTTTCTGTGGGAAAGGTCTCATGGGATGCACATTTTGAACATGAAAATTTTCTGTGGGAAAGGTCTGGTTGGATGCAAACTTTGAACATTGAGAATGATAAAATTAAACTTGGGCAGCTATTTCTGAGAGCTGGTATAGTTAATTTCAGACAGTTCTCTTTAGAACATAATCAGGTAGCCAACTCAGAACTAATGAAGGTAGATTTAGGAAGTTCACTGAGAACTAGTAATCAGATTCAGGTAGTAAATTGAGGGCTGGTGAAGTTAGATTCAGTCTGCTCATTGAGAACTAGTGTAATCACATTCACACTGCTCACTGAAAATGAATTCAGAATCATGATGTTTACTGTGAACTGGTGAAAATAGATAAGAATTGCTTACTGTGAACTAGGGGAGCTAGATAATGAATGCTTACTGTGAACTGGTGGAGGTAGATAATGAATCTTTACTGTAAACTGGTGAATATAGATTCAAGCAAGTCACAGAGATTTGATAAAACTAAACTGGAGCAGTGTGTTGATATTAAGCGCACATAAAGAAAGCAGCAACTCGTACATAATATCTCCATTTGGGCAATATTAATTTTCATTGAAAGCTAAAATGTGTACAAGGTCCTGCTTGCAGTGTGAGTTGTTAAATGATTCAGTACTGCTAGTGTTCTTGTTCTTATGCATTCTCAAACTCCTGCTGATTAGTAGAACATAATGTATTGCATCATTGTTTGCTGTTTGACTTCTGCACCTTTTAGGCCAACACATCAAATTTTAGCATGTGCTTTTGGATGCCTAGCTTTCTACTGGATGGTGTTAAAACACTACAACCAACCCTCTTTAGGCGCCTCTTTCAACATGCATGACAGGTCACTGTTACTATTCTTTGTTCCCTTTTTTAACCAAGGCAATAGACAAATGTGCAACTTTTCACAATTTTGTCTAAGTTAGTGATTCTTACCACAATCCATATGGCCTCCCTAGGTCACAGCATATTTTTGGGAGTCAAGAAAGAAATATTATAAATTGTGAAATGGAGGGGGGGGGAGAAACAGGGGATGTATAAATGAAACATAGAAAGCTAACTATTTAGATAATATTTTATAAGGTTTATAATATCAAGCTTCAAAGAAAGTTAATTTGTTTTTAATTCCTGGAGAATCATGGGGGAAAATGTGTCCCAAATGGGGTGGGGGAGTCACTGGCAATAAAAGTTTTGAGAATCACTGGTGTATATAATAAACAACTGTATAATTTTGCAACTTCTTCAGCAAATGTGGTTGATATTGATTAGTTATGTTTGTGTTGACTGTTTCATATACATTGGATGTGCCATATATAAGTGTGTAGATGTTTTGATATCTTACTTGTGATTTCATTATTCAGTTGTTATTTAATTTGAATATGTCATATCCAATGTTCCCTATAATAATTTGCCTGTGTGTGTAGAACTCACAGCTGTTTGAACAGCTTCTTTTTTCACATGAACAAAATATTTTCAGAAATACTTGTGATTTTAAATTCTAACATAGAGTATCGAGGCTGCATTATATCACCATTGCTTTTAGATAATTATGAAAAATTATGCCCACAATGAACATGTTAGTATAAGATGGACAGACAATGGAACACTTAATGGTCTTGATTTTGCAGATGACTTAGCAGAATTAAGTCCAACTCCTGCTAATGCACAAAATATGTTGATTCAACTTTGTCATCATTTAGAAAAAAATTGACAGTCAAGTCAGCACTTCCAAGACTAATATCATGAATTTTACAAACTGTAACTTTAAAATCATTCCCAATGGAGAAAACATTTCAGGCAGTTAATAACTTTTTCTATATAGGCAGCAGAATGATGGAGATACAACAAAGAAGATTTCTACCAAAATTGTGTTGCCATTAAGTGCATACCAAACTATAAATGTTCAACTTCAGTGTAATATCTAGATTAACATTTGATTGCAAAGTTTGAAACATAACAAAAGTACTGGAAAAGAAATTACATTCATTTGAAAATAAATGTATTAGAAAAATGTATTAATTCCAGTCAAACAAGTAAGAGATAACACCAAATATCAATATGTTGCTGCAACAATAAGAACACAATGATGTAGATTTATATCGGACATATACTTATAATGAACAATGACAACCTACTGAAAATAAATATTGCCTAGAAAATCAATCACTACAGCTAAAAAATGGTGGGTTGAATTCTACGTCCTGAATAGGATTTTAACAATAACAACAAACACAATGAACTGTGTCGTTGAATAAATTAACATAATGTTAATTAAACAGGTCAATACTTATTCAGTGGCCAGTTCAAATCTAAGCAAAAATTTAGCTCAAATTCATTTGCTAACAAAATTTGAGCAAAGGTTTTCAAACTGCTGCACTGCATTTGATATTTTTTAGTGAAGGTTATCATCACATTGGACAAATCCTTCAGAGTATAGCTGTGCACAGTTCCAGTTTATATGTTTAATGTCTGTTCCTCTTTCTGGGCTGTTCCAACTTTTATAGTACTTCAATCTCCTGTAGTCTTAGAGTAACCTCGATTCACCGCTTTGAAAATGATCTGAGCAGATGAGCCCCTTAGTGTATTGACTATATCAGTCACAGTCCATTGATGTACCTTGTGATAAAGTGGCTCTGATAGACAAAGCTAAAACTTTGGTCATGCCTATGATAGAATCTCTTCAAATACATTCAGCTTTAGAACCAAAGTTAGATCTTCTTTTGCGTAATAACTTTATATATTTTGAGTTTGCAATTGTCTGCATAACTTTGTATGTCAGGCTGTAATATACTTTAATCATGTGTCATTTTTAACAGTTTGGATCTTGTATCTATTAAAACATTGCCTCAATTATGTGTCTGGTAGAGCTGTATGTATATTATTAGATATTTGTATGCATTGTGCTTTAATTAATCATGGTATCACATGATAAGAATACTGCTGCAATCTTACTGGCCAATATTTTCATGCTTTTTTTAGATGCATTAGCATGGTGCACTAGTTTCCTAGCAAGTGATTTAGTAGCACTGTACACTGGTTTGCTAGCAAGGGGTTCAGGGTAGAATTTTTAGTTGAGCTTAAGTTGTTTTTTTTAACAAACAACCGCTCCTAGGTCAGCCAGCTTTAGAAATGAAGTATGTGTACCACAACAAATCTGGGAAAGTAAAGGCAGCAGGCCATTAGTCATAGAAAGTATACAGGACTATCGCTGTATTTCCCAAATACCTAAGTGGGTGAATAGTGGCTTTATTTGTAGGCTACTCATTACTTTCTTGCACAGAGTTGCCAGATAGTTGGAACTGTTTATGGGCAAGTTTTACATAACAAATGGTCAAACAATGCTGATCTAATAAAAAGAGTTTGAATTCAGTAAAATTCAATTAAGAGCTCTTCAAATAACTACTTTCTAGGAGATTTATTTGCTAATATTTTAACAGCAATTAAGAAAGAAACAATTTCAAAATAATAATAGTACTTGCTGGTGTGACTAGAATTCATATTTTCATTTATGTATACAAAATATAGCAATATAATATAAAATATGTACCGGTAGTAACTGATACATTTTAAAATTGGCCAAAAAATGTTTGTACAAAGCCAAAGCATAGATTTTTATGGATAGGGGCATTTGGAAATGGTTACATTTTGCCATGAAATAGCCAACATGGCAACCCTGTGTTTAGTATTTATGCTCTTGTTCTTTTGTAAATATCTACATTATCATTAGCAATTACACATACTATTTCTTGTACCTATATATATATCTTTTCCTGTGTGTATATTTGATCCTGCCTGCTAGCAGATATGGAGAGTATATGTAGAATGGTAGTTACAGATTGTTTGAATAAGTATTTTCTCTGTTTTGTTTCTTTCTGCCTCTCTTTTATTTAAATAAGCAAATAAGCATACATATATTCTCTCATATTAAATATGTACATTATTTATAGACTGTCGACAATTTGGTAGAGTGATTAGTGAGTATATTTTAGTAGTGATTAGAGGGTATATTTTAGTAGTGATTAGAGGGTATATTTTAGTAGTGATTAGAGGGTATATTTTAGTAGAGTGATTAGAGGGTATATTTTAGTAGTGATTAGAGGGTATATTTTAGTAGTGATTAGAGGGTATATTTTAGTAGTGATTAGAGGGTATATTTTGATAGAATGAGTAGTGAGTATATTTTAGTAGTGATTAGAGGGTATATTTTAGTAGTGATTAGAGGGCATATTTTAGTAGTGATTAGAGGGTATATTTTGATTGATTAGTGAGTATATTTTAGTAGTGATTAGAGGGTATATTTTGATAGAATGAGTAGTGAGTATATTTTAGTGGTGATTAGAGGGTATATTTTAGTAGTGATTAGAAGGTATATTTTAGTAGTGATTAGAGGGTATATTTTAGTAGTGATTAGAGGGTATATTTTAGTAGTGATTAGAGGGTATATTTTAGTAGTGATTAGAGGGTATATTTTAGTAGAGTGATTAGAGGATATATTTTGATTGATTAGTGAGTATATTTTAGTAGTGATTAGAGGGTATATTTTAGTAGTGATTAGAGGATATATTTTAGTAGTGATTAGTGAGTATATTTTAGTAGTGATTAGAGGGTATATTTTGACAGAATGAGTAGTGAGTATATTTTAGTAGTGATTAGAGGGTATATTTTGATAGAATGAGTAGTGAGTATATTTTAGGAATATGATTAGGGAAGTGATTAGTGGAAATATTTTGGTAGATTAATGGGTATATTTTGAACTTACTAGTGGTAGAACTGAAAATATTAGTAGAACCGAAAAATTCAACAATAGTTGAATAGCAATGTCATGTTCCAAATATTCTTCAATTATTCTACTATATAAAAGTAGATTAGCTTGTCTAGGTCAGAGTATGACACATGGAGTTGTGACTATTGAGAGTAATGGACAGTAATATCTAAAAGAAATTCTGACAATGTCTACTATAAAGCTACATCACATAGCAATGTAGAAACATTATTGACAAGGCTTATAAACATAACTGACCAGAAGATAGTTGTTGAAAACAGGATAGGGGAATAATTATATCCGGTGATTTCAACATCTATTATATCAAGGTAGGCTACAGCTGTAAACGACCACCTTCTAGAGCTATTCATAGAAGATGATTTACTCCAAGCATGTTCAACAAAACTGGAATGATCAGTGATGATAGATCCAGAAAGAGGAGCAAAGAATAGCAATACAGTGACTTGCCATGCATGTCATAAGAGGGGACTATAAGAAAGTTTAGGGATGCGATTGACTGTCCAGTGTCCAAGTAGGTCAAAGTAATCCAAAACCATACTGGTTTGTATGTCAGGCTGAAATGTACAAGATATCGCAGCCAAACTGTAAATAATGACATAATACATTCCACTCTTTGGACTACATTCTGCTAACCAGGAAGAACTTTAAAACAAATGCAGAAAGAGAAGACAAATAAGGTCAATGTAAATATTTTTTTTTTATAGTTATCGTTCATTCTGAAACTCTCACTGGATTTCTCTTGTAGCAGGACAGTTGTCTTACCAGATTTTCTACAGGATATAGTCCAGAGATACATTGTGTTGTGATTGTATTTGCACCAATGTCCTGATTCATCCAACTTCAATTATTAAATTAAAATCAGCCACATATCATGCAGTTTTACTTTATATACGTACTAAGCTATTTATCTAATGAGAAGTCACCTGACTAGTGTCACCTTCAGCATAAACTCTTTAGCAATTGCGCCATTTCTTGATGTTCCCAGATCATGAAACATATTTTCTATTCACTGGCATTTTTGCAAATCACGAACAACTCCCACTGTGTGCAGGTGGAAATCGAACTTAAGTCACCATCTCAGCAAATTAGTGATTTAACCACAACAACACCACATTCCCTGGTTTTTTTATTTTGATGTATGAAAGATTTACAATAACTGTCTGTTGTTCTTCTCACCTTCAAAGTCATATTTTTCTCTTTCTTTAGTTTGTGGGAAAATTGTATCTCTTTTAGTTTTCTATATCAATTTCAGGCAGTTTTTGATTGAGATAAAAAAAAAATTTGCATGTTAACATTTATATTTAAGTTTATATTTGTGCCATATTTATGAATATTTCTAGTTTTTAATGCAATTTTCAGTTTTGATGTAATTTTGTAATTGGAAGCTTATATGAAAACCTTAAATGTAAAAACTTAAAACGTTCATCTCTTAAGGGCTGTCAATTTATTGTGATTTTCTTATATCACAAAATTCTACTTGTTTTGGGTTGATATATAGTGAAATCCAATGTTGAGCTAGTTAAAAATAGAATTATATGAAAATATTCCATTTTTGATTTTTTTAAAAAGTTTAAAATAGGTCATTTTATAATGAGATTTCTTGATTTTTTTAGTTCCACTTGTTTGTGATTAAAAAAGTGAGTAAAATAATATGCAAACAATCCCACCAAACTTGTATTTGCAAACTCACTACCTCATTGCAAATAATCATCGCTAACATTCACTTTCTATTGATAGGTTCAGAGACTGTAACCAATATTCTACTTTTTTTTTTGATTTTGTAAGAGCCACCTTTTTTACTATAACTGTGACATAGTGTTTCATATATATATATATATATATATAAGCCACCTTTTTTACTATAACTGTGACATAGTGTTTCATATATATATATATATATATTTATGAGCGTGGCTCAAGTGAAACCTGCCCATGCTGGGTCCCCTATATCAGCACACTAGAAGCATGAAGACGTCATCACTATGTAATAAGTACACATCCATGAATATTCACATGGTCATTCTCTATGTATGTTTAATGTCCTGTGCAAGCAGTCAACAACATGGCTGGTGTGATAACAAATTCGTCCAAATTTTACCAATGAGCAGTGATTCAGTTTCTTAAAGTTGAAAGAAGTTGAAAACCAACCAACATGAAAGAATGCTGATGGTGTATGGTGGAAAATATTTTAAGAAAACAACAATGAAGGATTGGGCAAGAATGCTTTGGGAAGCACAACATGTAACAAATGACCTTCCTTGGCCACGTCCGTAATTTATTCTTGGGACAGAAAACCCAACTTTCGTGACATGCAGGCAATCATTGTCATGCAACAGAATGACAATAAGCGACAGCATGTCAGGTTGCTTATTCTTGATGGTAGTATACAGCTTGTTTAGTGTGTTCTTGTAGCCGATAGCATTGATGTTCACAATAGGCTCTTTAAAGACCACCAAAAAGAGTCTTTCTTGGTAAAAAGGCAGTAATCATAACCTTTCCTGCAGAAATTTATTTGAATTTTGTGCTTTCTGGTGATCCAGGATGTTTCCATTGCATGCTGGCTGCTTTGCTGCATGGCACTTTGTGACACTATGATGCATCGCCTGTCACCATTCGCGACAAAAATACATTACCCTATGCATGATAATACTGATAGTATACAAAATCCACCTCATTCGTTCTTTCTTATAATGTTCAGTTAATAACCATGATACCAACTGAGAACATACCTTTCGATACTTAAATATCTTCGAACAATCATTTTAACTGACACAGATAATTAATTACCTAGCAAATGCAAATTCCGACAATGGTCATTACATATTTATGCATCGATCTTGGTTATGGATTTTTCTATCACAGCAATATGTGCATGACACAGCTGCGGAAAATCATTTTTTACCTGTCACCCTACCCAAAATATTCTTACCCAGTCCTTCACAATAGTCTTCGAAACACCTTTTCCACCATACACCGCCTGCATTCTTTAATGAATGTTGGTTGTTGACATTCTTCAGCTGTAAGAAACTGAATCACTGCTCATTGGTAAAATTTGGATGAATTTATTATCATACCGGCCATGATTTAAATTGCCTACATTGAACATACAAAGAGAATGATTACGTGACCATTTGTACATTTTACTTATTACATCAATAAGCCTATACATAAATATCTTCACTCTTTTTGTGCATAGGTGATGCAGCATTGGTGGATTTCATTTGAATACACCATATATATATATATATATTATACATTACAGCATTAAGATACATTGTTTAAACTCATTCACCTAAAAATTGTTAATTACTCTATGGCTCATTAAATTAAATTAAATATTTAAATACCTGGTAACCATACATTTTATTTTCCAGAGTTGAAATAAATCTAAAACATACAATAATCATGAGAGATTGCCAATTTAAGAATCTGTTATTCACAACATAAATTTAAATTATAAAAGTAATGAGACATGTAAAATTTAAGATGCATGACAAAATTTCTTGATGTGAGCATACTTTATTAGGAAATTATAGACTATTTGCTAATTCATAAACATGTTCTCAGAAATTATCAGTTTTATCGTAGAAATTATTGTCCTGCAACTTTCAAATATCAATGGCGTAATATAAATATTTTGTGTTCTTCTTAGAAAATGTATTTAGTTTTTTTTTAAATTCCTCAATAAGTTATAGATCTATCAACCTCATTGAAATGCATATAATATAACATTTTATACAGTAAACAGCTGTCTTGTCTAAAAATAGTTATTTGTCAGTGAATTGCACATACAAAATTACAATTCTTGATTTGCACATGCTCCAAATCGACTCAGTAGAAACCAAAATAGAAACATAACAATGTTCATAATTGAGAATTTGCTGCTTAGTTCACAGTTTAACTTGAGATTTCAAGGCAAACTGACTATGTCCCTTATGTTGGCATGAATATTTCTGTACTTATCATTGGTAACTCAAGTGTGTCACAAACGCAGTGAGCAATGAAAAGCACCGAAATATTCAGATATGCAACAAGAGTAACTATGAATAAAAATGTAACTAGAAAATAATTTGTGCACGTAACATCTACAATTTGGCTGCATCTTATTTGCAATGGTATTAAAACATCAAAAAAATTCACTGCATCTATGAACTAAATAATAGCAATATTTTAACTTTGTTGATACTTGAAAGTTGCATGCTCAAAATCTCTGTAAATCTAACAGGTATTTGGGAGAATATTGCTTCCAATCATGTTTATGTATTAGTAGATAACAATCATTGACATTTAATGGAATGCTTCTTGAATTGAACTACATTGTGATATCTAACATCAAGCCACCACAGTTGTTTTAACAACTAACAAGGAAAGTCTGAAACAACTGATTCTATAAACAAAAAACACAGTAATGTCCATAACTGACTGTTAAATACACAGAAAACAAATCATGAAAACAGATACCGGTAAAGTTAAAACCCAGCCAAAAGTCATAAGTGATAACCACAAACTAGAAGATGTCATTAATTTTGAATATTTGGGAGCAAACATAAACAGATCATTGGATTGTAGCAACTTCAAAACTTGTACAAATGAAACAAATATTTCCCAAAGCACCAGCTGTAAAGCTAAATTACATCTGATTGGAGTAAACATATTTCCAGTATATTTTGGACTTTTGCCAAAATAAGATGAAATGAATGTCTTTTCCTTATAGTGTCAAATTAATGGATTTTTCTCCCGAAATAAATGGCAACTCTGTAAGAGTGAAGTGCCTAGCATTTCAGAATGGATATTTCAGAATTGGTGTAGTTAATAATAGCAGTGAAAGTGGTGTTTTCAGAGAGGTAGAAGATGATACAGGGGCAGCCGTGCATGTGTTAAGTGTAAACATCAATCTACCTGTAGGAAATCAAGTTAGGCAAAATTATCATGCCAGTAGAAGTATTGAAATAGGGACATGGAATGTAAGGAGTTTAAATCATGGAAAACAATATATGGCCTACTGTAACTAAAGAAATGAGATGACTAAAAAGAAATTTGAAATGAAGTGTTACAGAAAGATTATACAAATATCATGGACAGAGAAAAAGAAGAATATTCAAAATTTGAAATTAATTAAACTAAATGAATGGTGGCTTCTAAATATCATTATAAGAAGAAAACTACAGTATTTTGGACACTTCAAGGGAAATTATCGCATCGAAAGGCTGATTCTGGAGGGCAGAGTGCCAGAAAAAAGAAAAAGAGGAAGACCAAAATGACGATGGATCAGCGACATTGAAGAATGTATGAGTATGTCTCACCAATGCAGGCCTGCTTGCCCAGGACAGAAAGGCATTCAGAGTATCCACGATGAAGACAACGTTCTGGAAAGAATATATCACTTTATATATTTTTCCAGTTGCAATTTATGGCTGTGAAACCTGGATATTTACTAAATCAGTGGCAAAGAGAGTTTCTGCCTTCAGAATGAGATACTAGAGGATTTTGAGAATACCTTGTACTGTGAAAAAAGACTAATCAAGAAGTGATAAAAATATTAAACATTGATGATGGTTGACTTTTAAATGACATCATAATAAGAACGCTAACATATTTTGGCCATAGACATAGCAGCATGGAAAATTAATAAATGAAATGATTGTCTTACCCTGCTGCTGGTAATGGGTAATTAATAAATGAAATGATTGTCTTACCCTGCGGGTGGTAATGGGTAATTAATAAATGAAATGATTGTCTTACCCTGCTGCTGGTACTGGGTAATTAATAAATGAAATGATTGTCTTACCCTGCTGCTGGTAATGGGTAATTAATAAATGAAATGATTGTCTTACCCTGCTGCTGGTAATGGGTAATTAATAAATGAAATGATTGTCTTACCCTGCTGCTGGTAATGGGTAATTAATAAATGAAATGATTGTCTTACCCTGCTGCTGGTAATGGGTAATTAATAAATGAAATGATTGTCTTACCCTGCTGCTGGTAATGGGTAATTAATAAATGAAATGATTGTCTTATCCTGCTGCTGGTAATGGGTAATTAATAAATGAAATGATTGTCTTACCCTGCTGCTGGTAATGGGTAATTAATAAATGAAATGATTGTCTTACCCTGCTGCTGGTAATGGGTAATTAATAAATGAAATGATTGTCTTATCCTGCGGGTGGTAATGGGTAATTAATAAATGAAATGATTGTCTTACCCTGCTGCTGGTAATGGGTAATTAATAAATGAAATTATTGTCTTACCCTGCTGCTGGTAATGGGTAATTAATAAATGAAATGATTGTCTTACCCTGCTGCTGGTAATGGGTAATTAATAAATGAAATGATTGTCTTACCCTGCTGCTGGTAATGGGTAATTAATAAATGAAATGATTGTCTTACCCTGCTGCTGGTAATGGGTAATTAATAAATGAAATGATTGTCTTACCCTGCTGCTGGTAATGGGTAATTAATAAATGAAATTATTGTCTTACCCTGCTGCTGGTAATGGGTAATTAATAAATGAAATTATTGTCTTACCCTGCTGCTGGTAATGGGTAATTAATAAATGAAATGATTGTCTTACCCTGCTGCTGGTAATGGGTAATTAATAAATGAAATTATTGTCTTACCCTGCTGCTGGTAATGGGTAATAACTACGAAGATGATGATGGATAAGAGACATATTAGACTGTTTAAACATGCCCTTGGCTGCTGCAGGTCAACGCGCCCAAAGTCGTGGTGAGTTCAGACGATAGATAAAGAAGCCTACGTTCTGGAAAGGATATGTCACCTGAGAAGAACATAAACCATAGCCTACTTAACAATGACTATACTTAACTAGAAGTTCCTGAAGAGTAGATTCCTACCAATATTTTTTTTTTAAATGAGTCGTATCTCTGTAACCACTTCTACTCTCTGGATTAGTTACATAAGGACTTCATTTTTATGTTATAAGTATTATGTCAACAATGACCAGATGTAACTGTGGCAGTTGTGTATGATTGTTATTATGTTATAATGCTTGTGAGTTAGTTATCATGACTTGCACATGCCCCAGCAGCTGCTCATTTGTACTTGACATGGTTACTTAACTCAAATGTGAGCACTATTGTACAATTATTGATGTGTTTATTTATTGTCAGATCTGAGTATTAAATTTATGGGGAAGAAAGTGTTCATGTCAAAAACATTATTTCTATGTTCATTTGTAAAATATTGCTTGGCAGATGAAAGGACTGAATGGGTGATTTCTGTGGTGTAGTGTTTAAACCTTTTGCCTTCTGATCAGGGTTAAATCCCATATCTGGGCATCTAGTTTACAAGTGAAACAAGTTAGTTAGCAAGATCATCATCACTGAACAAAGGACACATCTATAGGTGTTCTGACACCCCCCCCCCCTCTGGGTATATCCACGATTACAGGGCGACTGAAGTTCCAGTTTTCTATTGGTTGACAAACATTCTTTTCCAACCATAATAATGTTCATTTCTTGCCACGCTACATTTCCAGCATAGTTCCTTTATTTCTGACATTCTTTTTCTTCTGCGTTCAGCATCTGTGGTCATATTATATTGTCGTCAGGGCGAAGTATACTGTCTTCTCTAGGTCAGAACGGATGCCCCATAGTTTTTGCCTCAAATCTGTATCTTCTGGCCAGGTCTGCTGTCTCTGCTCTTCATATGTTATCCTAAAGTATGTTTTCAGGAAGGAGTCTCAGTTCCAGATCACATGGACATTCATCTGTGTATAAGAACCTCAGTCGGTAAAAGTGACCCAGCAGTCTGCAGTGGCCTGTTCTAAGGTGAAATAATTTGATCTTTTGATATCTTTTGTGATGTATTGCATCATGTTTGTATTCCACTTCCATTTGTTTCTTGATTCCAGTAGGGATTTGCAATCTTTGAATATAGCTATCTTCTTTGGTCTTGGCATTCCTGGTTCGATGAAGACTTTCAGTATTTGATAGTGCAACTGCTGCTCTAAAGTTATAGGAGTATTTCCCAGTTGGAAAAGCTTTAGATATTGTCTTCCCATCTTTGAGTCTTATAACAATTCCACCTCCTCCATTCATTACTGCTCCCTCTGCATATCCATATGTGTAGGAATGTGTCCATTCATTCCTTGGGATTGTATTTTCTTTATATCATCGCCAGTGTCAATGCTTTTAGTTGAGGTGGAGTCTGGTATTCCTTTTTAATTATTCTTGATATCTTTTATGGAGGCATTTTAGAGACTTTTGTCTGGCTCTTCAAAATTAGTGTTTTAATTTTAGTTGGCAGGTTTGTGAGGATATCTTTGTGTTGTTGGTAGAGATGGTTGGAAATATGACAGAAGCTGGTTCTCTTCAGCCTGCTTGTGGTTGATATAGAAATTTGCGCAAGCATCGGATGCTGATGCTCAAGCTCTCATTCCGTATTCTACTACAGGTCTGACTGTGCCCATGTAGATTTTTCAGAGATAACTTGTAATGACAGCTTGAAGCTAAAGAGTTTGGCAGGTGGTGTGCATCCGTTGAGGAGGGTGGAGTACATATAGAAAAGCTATAGTCATCATCAGCATCAAATTCTTAACCCTTCAGGGTCGTAGGGGTGCCACTCTGGAAACATTAACACACAAATTCTGCTGTGCTCCTCTGTTCTCAGTTCCTTGGAGAAGTTTAATCCTTATTCTTGATTAGAAACTAGCTTCACAGCATGCGGGGCATTCTCATAAGTGCTCCACTCTCCGTTTCAGCAGCCATCTCAGTGTGTATAGACTCAGAGTCCCAGTCAGATGTTGATTGCGTGATCTTCGGAGCATTCCAAAAGATTTACTTTTTCTTCCCTCCCCTCTAGATAATCTTATTTCTAACATTCTCTGTATGTGTACGTTCTCAGCCTCATTGACATCATCTTCATCTTGAAATGAATTTATTACTGCCTAGTTTAATCCTGTCCAGTATTAAATATTATAAATCCATGCTTTTCCCTCTTTTTCTTCCACCCTCAACTGGAAAATGTCATTTACATGTTAATTTGCTATGAAGAATAATTCAATCTGCAAGTAAGACAATATAACAACTCAGACATGTTATGAATGCGAACGAACTCGGTTAAGAAATATATTTATTGAAATGATTCGTTTGTGGCATTGAAAACAGCGTACAAACTATGGAATGTAAATAATTGACAAACATGCTTTGTGCTAATTATCATTGTATTCCATTACAAAATGTAAACACTGCACACACACACACACACACACACATGGATGTTACTTTTTAATCTATGGCCTTGTGAGAAGGTTAATTAAATTTCACTTTTTATATTGGTAATTATGGTAGTGAATTTGAGAGAATTCCAAAAGTTGAGAGTTCCCTAAGGTCTGTGCCAAAATAAACCCATTGGAGATAGAAGCATGGGTTATCACTCAATGGAGATTGATTTCAGAATCTTAAGTGACCATGCAATGAGAAACTGGATACTGCAAATTACAAATGTGAAGCAACACTTGATCTGATGTAGTTATAGTAATCTCTATAAAACTTACTCTTGTTTCACGACCGAACGTCTGAAATTGACAAGCTTTGTGTGAATTTGTCTTTGGCATTTTAATGATCACACAAAAGCATGTACATCCAAGAACACTGTACATGGTTGACTACAAGTAAATTCAAGTAGGAAGCCAGAGGATAAATTAAAAACTCTTGACCAACAGGAATTGAATTAGTCCGTTCAACGGCACCAAATTGCCTAGCAACTATTGTACAAGGGTTTTTCCGTACTTGACTAACCGCATCTCCAAAAAAGGATGCGATTGTGTCAAGACATTAAAACTGTGCACTCAAGTCACTGAGAACGGACCAATCGAGACAAGAACTATTACAACAATAGCGAACATCCCGTACAAGTATTGAAGTATCCTCAGTAACAACAAACATATAACATCCGTATTAGTTCTACATGGGCCAATAGGTCTTCTTGTAAACATGGATAACATATATAGACGGCACAATGTTGCTTAAAATAATTGCTTATACAAGTAAATTCAAGTAGGAAGCCAGAGGATAAATTAAAAATTCTCGAGTCCAACGGGAATTGAACCATTCCGTTCAACGGCACCAAATTGCATAGCAACTATCTTTGTTGTTATAATAGTCCTTGTCTCGATTGGTCCGTTCTCAGTGACTTGAGTGCACAGTTTGAATGTCTTGACAAAATCGCATTTTTTTCCTTAGATGTGGACAGTGAAGTACGGACAAAAACCGTATACGATAGCTGTTAGGCGATTTGGTGCCGTTGAACAGACTAGTTCAATTCCCATTGGTCTTAAGAATGGCTGACTACAATGGATCTCCAACTGTGTTTGTCTCTTGTCTTGGTGGTATAATCTGACATTTTGTAATATGTTCATCTTTTATTGTTTCTCTATCTTTATTTGCCTCTTACTCGATTCCTTTCAACTTGTTTTTTTTTAGTAAGACTTCAATAAAGTGTCGTGTGTTTGTACTGTTATGGTTTCCACTACCACAAGATTTCTCAACCTGGTTATCGCGAGCACCTTGGTGTTCTTGTAGGAACACGTTCTCGCACCATGAGAGTTAAAAAGTGCTCTCGATCACTAAGGATTATATGTGGGTGGTGCTCGTCGTATGAATATGTTGAGAACCCCTGCTTTAGTGGATATGTTTTCATTCCAAATATTTCTTGGAAAATTGTGTTGTGTCCGCATTTTTTAAAATTCTCCGTGACAGTCTACCTATTACTCTGTGTATCCACGGTTAAATGTGTTAGTTCTGTTGACTATATTCGTGCTCGTTGTTCAGGTTTCAACCCCATATAATAAACTATATTAAATGTACGAATATACGTGGTCATCATCATCAGGTAGCATATCCTGGACAGGACGTAGCATGCATCCAGAAGTTTGAAACTTCTACCGATCTTGAGCCAATTTCCGTTCTTCTGTGTGACATTTAGTTGGTCTTTGATAGAATTTATGTAGCACTTGATAATCCTTAAGTTTAACATGTATGGGATTTGCTTCAATATTAGTCTGTTTTTCATTTAGTCGAAAGTGCTTTTGGCTATTCCAATTCTGTTTTTACTATCCATTATATCTGTAATGATGACCAAGATACTAGGTTAGTATAGCTGATCTGACTACGTGAGAAAATAGGGCTATAATTAAACATAGAAAAATTCCATATTCCCAGGGATACTTTTCAAGAGAGGTCGGCTACAGAGGCTACATAGATGTGGTTTCTGAGAAGAATGATGAAAATACCATGGACAGCCAATAAAACGAATGCAGAGGTTCTCATTCATTTTAGTGTAAAAAAAAGATCAATCATATCAAAAATTAGGGGCAGACAGTCAAGATTTCTAGGGCGTGCGCTGAGAACACAGCTTCAACACTTAATAACCACTGGAAATATCAAGGGGAGAAGAGATATGGGCGACAAAGAGAACAGTTGCTAGATGGACTAGTATTGTGGCACGATAGAAGTTCACCAACCGAGCTTATTGACAACACAAGAGACAGAGAGTCGTGGAGAAACATGATCGCCTACATTATTCGGCATGACGATTGATTGATTGATACTTTCCAACACAAAGTAGTGGGTTGAAAATCTCCAGGGAAAGTGAGAAGATATATTCTCAAACGTCGTCATATGCTTAATGCAGTAGAGGATTGGAAATATTGTGAGTGTGTATTACCACCGAAGAGTTCGTTTAGTCATTAGTTATGTTTCAGAGATGTTACTAGATCTCTTCAAATTGATTGATTCGCCTAGTGTTATAGAATGGTGCATTTGGTGTCTTTGCATTAACCAAAAGAAGAGATAAATTTACAGAGGAGCTATTAGAAGCTTTGTTGATTGAAACCACATTGTATTTTTATGAAGCCTTACTATAGTTCCTGGATTTTGTGAAGTCTTATTTACCCAGTGAGTCTGTATGAAGGGTTACTCATTTTTATAGCTTATTTTTCATCGCAGAGGAAGTATTTGTAGTTTTTTTTTCTTGAAACTGCAGCGTATTTTTATGAAGTCTTACAAAAGTTTCTACCTTTTTGAAGCCTTATTTACCGAGTGATCCTGTGTGAAATGTTACTCTATTTTCGAGTCTGTTTCAAGATAAAATTAGTCGGAGACCTTGAATTTGGATGAGTCTACTGTCTTTTCTTGAAAAACCCCCCAATCAACGTTACCTGTGGAACAATCTTCTTCGGGAGTGCAAGATGTCCGTTTTCAAGCCCATGGCATGTCAGTCAGTTCCTCTTTTGCCAAGTTTGGCACATAGGGCGAATGTCATAGTTCTCCATGCCTGTCGGTCATTTGCCAAGGATTGCAGGTCTTGTGGATTTATGCCTGTTGATTTTAGTTCATTCATAAAAGTTCTTCTGAGCGTTGTTCTTGGTCTTCCCTGTTTTCTTTACCTGTCTGGTATCCACATGAAGGCTTGTCGTGGAGTTCTATCTTCCTTCATTCTAAGTACGTGGTCGATGTATGTCCAGCGGCGTTTTCTGACTCAAAGTAGTGGGTTGAAAATTCACACATGTAATGGCATGGCTTAGTGAATAAACAGTGAATACTACGTTATCAATGTCACCAAGAACTAAATTTTCTAGCTTATTTGGATAGCCGGACCAATCATATAATTAACCTCGACAACTGCGAACTATCGACTTTAAGGATAGGTTTATAGTGAATATCAATCACTTTTGAACGATCTTTTTAGTGATAATTAGTTAGGTCGGATATTTGGGGGAAACCCCAAGATTTTATGTTAGAAACAATAGGCGGTCAGCATATAGCCAGGGAATCAACTCTCCTTTCCTGTGTGTAGAAAGATTGAAATAATGTGTTATATGTAAAAATATAGATTGTTCTCACGTAATTGATGTCCATGAAAGTAAATTGTTATTAAAGATGTCTATGTATAATTTCAGTTTCCTCTCTTTTAGAAGTTAAAACTTAGTTAAGGTTTCAGATGGGACCAGCCTCTTTTAGTTCACAGTCGTACAACGAACATCAAAAGAAGTAATTATAGCATCATAGAAATTCCAGATTTGGAAACACTATACGGAGAAGGAAAAAAATGAACCACAGACCATGACATCAACAACTAAAGAAGACAACCACTATAGAAGAGTTGTAAAGAAATATAACTTTACAAAAGAAGTCTTTACATACTCGGTACTCCCCCCCCCTTTCCACTTTTCTAAACCATTAACCCCTCCCCCCCCCCCCGACACATTGATGTCATCAAACAAAAGAGAAAATAAAAATATTTGAAACCCCCCGGCACAATCCGAATACAATAAAGTCAATTCTCTACGACGTTTGAACCTCTAGTTCACATCTTTAATAATCTGTAATTGTATTACAAGATATAAATGCCAGTAATGCCGAGAATACCACTGGTAGCACCTAACTCCGTAATTTCAAACAGTAATCCCAGGGATTCCAGAAAATTCGCATAAACACGACGCCGCACTCCGGCATCTAACCGGTGATCTCTTGAGCAGAATACAGCTGGCTTAGCCACTATACCACTCATATTCCGTCATTCATCAAAAACTAACAATTATTCCTTCCTTTAATGTCAAAGTTTACACAAGTTTTGTTTTTGTTAGTGATTTTATTTTTACGGAATGTAATATAGGCCCTACTGTATCCCTTATAACATATACAACTCTGCTGCCTTGTATTTTACAGCATACATGCAGCGCCGGATTTAGACTTGATAAGACCATAAGCTATTTGAGATATGGGACCCTAAGCTATTTGAGATATGGGACCCTAAGCTATTTGATATATGGGGCCCTAAGCTATTTGAGATATGGGGCCCTAAGCTATTTGAGATATGGGGCCCTAAGCTATTTGAGATATGGGGCCCTAAGCTATTTGAGATATGGGGCCCTAAGCTATTTGAGATATGGGGCCCTAAGCTATTTGAGATATGGGGCCCTAAGCTATTTGAGATATGGGGCCCTAAGCTATTTGAGATATGGGGCCCTAAGCTATTTGAGATATGGGGCCCTAAGCTATTTGAGATATGGGGCCCTAAGCTATTTGAGATATGGGGCCCTAAGCTATTTGAGATATGGGGCCCTAAGCTATTTGAGATATGGGGCCCTAAGCTATTTGAGATATGGGCCCCTTTAACTATTAAGAAGTATATAGATAGTGAATTTAAAAACATTTTTGGGGATCCCAAAGAAAGTGGGGGCCGTAAGCTATAGCTTGTTTAGCTTATAGGTAAATCCTGCACTGCATATATGCAATATACTGTATTCTGTATCACACACAGACAACAAACATATAATGTATCAGCATACATACAAAAAACATATAAATTGAATTTTTCTATGAGTGCCTGTAGTCTCCCATTCTTCTACGTTGTCAGATCAGCTCTACTAACCTAGGAGCTTGATTGTCCTTACAACATACATGGAATGTCAGTGAGTTACTAGATATCTCCTTTCGGATCCCTTGTAGTACACGTATTCCAAGTAGACTCTTTATGTGAGCTGTCAGTAACATCAGCTGAATCTTCGCAACGTGACCACAGAATATACTTTAAGACCTAATTGCAAAAAGTAAACATGCCTTCATTCGGTACGTTTTTGATTATTGTCACGCTTTCCATTGGTTATCATTTATATACTTGGAGTAGATTTCTCAATTTTTGGCATGCGATTCCAAATATATAAATATTTAACAACGGAAAACACGGGAATAATCAAGAAAAGGAACGAATGAACGCCTAATTAATTCAGAGAACAGGTCTTCTAGAGAGCAGATCAGTCGCACGTCGCAACTAGAATGAACCGCTTTTCTATCGCAATCACACTTTTATTCAAGCCCTTCTGCAAAATAGTCCGGCGGACAGATGCAACAATACCATTACTTATCCTGGCTTCTAAAACCGATAGTTGCGTAAAGTTGCGTCGCAAGCCAATTAAAATCACGACAAATGTCGGATCAACCAAGATAAGTGATGCTATTTGGGATATATGCGCGGAACAGTTATTGAGAAATACTTTCTGATTCCTTGCATTTTAACAAGTAAATATTTATCTTCAATGTCAGCAAAATGTTTGTTGAAATAAATATATGGCCACATCAATTCTTTGGTAATCAGCATAAATTAACATTCGCACGCAATATATGCATCGATGAACAACAAAATCACACAGGATTGGTTTCATGGTAGTTGGATTTTCAAATTTGTACTCTGTTCCTTTGAAAAGTGCAGCTCTCTACTTGCTGAAAGTAACTTTCAGAGCGCGGAACTTCTCAGTACACTTTTTAACAAGACGTCGCGGCTACATTTAGCATCCTCAACCCATGGACACATTCTAACGCCATAACCTTCTACAATGGATATCCCTTATACAAAATGAGGTGTCATCAAGCCTTTACCATAGGAGTTTAGTTTGGCGGGAATATTCAAGTTTCTGAGTTGCTCTTCTGTTGGATATGAGACGTAACCCATAGCATTCAATACTTGTCTACACGTCTGGTCCACCTCTCTAACCAGTGAGAAAGGTAGTTCCAGTCTCCAATGGTAGGCAGTTCTAAATGGAAACCTTCGTGATGTCTTTTTGGCTGTAGAGAATACAAAATGCATGTATCAACGTAGAGAAATCAGACGTTAACATTATGAAAATAAAAGCTATGGTATTAATAAAAAATGTTTATAAGTTTAGGCATTCGTTCACACACTCCCAAACAGCCGTTGTCGAGTGTACTCAATGTCGCACACATGATTTGGAGACAACAGGACATACAACATGAAACATATAGGCATACTGTGTAACTGTAAAGATGAATATTAGAGGGAGAACTACAATAAACCTTTCAGAACTATAATCTATAGTTTTCTTCTTTTTCTCGTTCGCAGTTTGACATATCTACACAGCAAGTCCGGCTTTCTTAACTCAATTCCTACGTATGTCCGTTTAAACGTAGCAAAGGCTCTCCCCTTTGACTACGTATGCACTGTATAACGTAACTCCCTATATACCCTCGAAATTGACCTTGTTTGGTTCGTAAATGACAAATATTAACTTATTTCGCCATTTAACATTTAGAAATCTGGCTAACGAACGGAAACCATCAGGTTAATCAGCGATTCAAAGATAGATATAATTATTTCAAATTAAAATTCAAACAAGATATTTTCCGTTTTTCCAAAATTAGCAAAATCATAAAATGGCTTCATCTTCAACTGGTAATAGGGCTCAACGTTTGAGCAAAGATCAAGCACTATTATTTTTAGAGAGCTTGATAGCTGAGGATTACTATATTTGAAAGCTCATCAGTGATCACATACAGCTTTCTGTGGATACCAATCTCTGTGGTCCAGTAGAACTATAATAAAACTGAATATTTATACATTTATACAAATTATACATGTTTTACGCACATCAACAGACAAAGTTGACATTCATACCTTCTTCTTCACTTTTAAACTCCTGCAGATGAGCAGGATGTAGTCCAGAGAACAGAATGTATTAAATCATAGTTAACAGCTTGGCTACGATATCTGCGCCTTTTGACCTGACACATCTAACTTCAGCAAAGCGTCTGAATCATATTTCTCCGAAAGGCCTATATCTAAAATGGGATCAAACCAATGTTCCTCCAAGACAAGTGGATATGAGCACAAAACTTGATCAATGAACCAACATATTTCCCACGCTTCAATGTGTAGGTAAAGCTAACACCTCTCCCTTGATAAAGGTCCAAAAGGGCGGTGCAGGTTCACTATAGATTGCACAACTTGTTCTTCTACTGTTCGTTCACATGCATGCAGATTAGCAGAATGTAGTCCGGAGAATGGAATGTGTTGCGTCATGGTTTACAGCTTGACTGTAATATCTGCACCTTTTGGCCTGACAGATTCGAATTCAGAACAGCTTCTGGATCACTTTTACCCTCTATGGAATGGGACAGCCAAATCCATCTCCAAAACCTCCGTATGCACCTATTGTGTCATGCATATGGCAGGTAACAGAGTCACTATTCTTTGCTCACCAGGTTTCTGAGAGTTGTTGATTTTTGGCAACACAAATAGATTGCACAATTTATTTGGATCATACCTTAGCAGCCGTCCTATATTGCAGTGTTTCATGTGTTGCAGTGTTTCAAGTGTTGCAGTGTTTCAAGTGTTGCAGTGTTTCAAGTGTTGCAGTGTTTCAAGTGTTGCAGTGTTTCAAGTGTTGCTGTGTTTCAAGTGTTGCGGTGTTTCAAGTGTTGCAGTGTTTCAAGTGTTGCAGTGTTTCAAGTGTTGCAGTGTTTCAAGTGTTGCAGTGTTTCATGTGTTGCAGTGTTTCAAGTGTTGCAGTGTTTCAAGTGTTGCAGTGTTTCATGTGTTGCAGTGTTTCAAGTGTTGCAGTGTTTCAAGTGTTGCAGTGTTTCAAGTGTTGCAGTGTTTCAAGTGTTGCAGTGTTTCATGTGTTGCAGTGTTTCAAGTGTTGCAGTGTTTCAAGTGTTGCAGTGTTTCAAGTGTTGAGGTGTTTCAAGTGTTGCAGTGTTTCAAGTGTTGCTGTGTTTCAAGTGTTGCGGTGTTTCAATTTCTACAAAGGTGCAATCTCCACTTGTCTACATCTCTTCATCACACATTGGGATATACTTACTTACTTATCCTATCCCCGGAGTTGCGACATTTCCCTCTTTCTTCCCTGTTCCAGGTAATGGTATGTATACGCCTTCTTCAGTTCTGTTGTGTCTGTATAACGGGTGTTAGTGGTGGAGGCAATTTTTGTAACAGTTGTTTTCGTAGGTCTAGTAGTGCAGGGCATTCTGTCTGTCTGCCTGCCTGACTTTCTGTCTGTCTGTCTATTCGCTAAACCCTTTGTTGCCTTTCAGGGTCAGGGGTAGAAGAGTTTTCTGGAGATGACCCTCGTATGCTGAGTATATTGTGGTATTTGTCGCCTCTTTTATTTCGGTGGTCCATCGTTTTCATGGTCGGCCTCTATGCCAGCCTTCACTGTATCTGTGTAGCATTGCTTGCTGTGGTATGCTGTCTGATGGTAGTCTGCTGATGTATGCAAGCCATGAGATCTGTTGTCTCTTAATATATTCCAAGATTGGGGCGGTGTCAATTCTTTGTCTAATGTCCTCATTCCTCATTCTGTCTCTTTGTGGTATTCCTATGACTGCTTTAGCATGCAAGTTCTGCTGTCATAAATGTACGTTTATCTTGTGCTGTCGTTGTCCATGTTTGGCATTGGTCTTTTCAATATTTATCTTTATGTTAAAGGTTTGGCATGTTTGATGTAATCTGTCTATTTATCTTTGTAGTTTTTCTTCTTATGATGCTATTAGTGCTCGGTCGTCTGCAAATAGCAATTCGTTTAAGTTATAATTCAGATTGTTTTCTTCCGTTGTGTTTCTCTTCGAAATATTTCTTTCACTTTTTAATCAAGGTGTCATGAGCCGGAATAGAACATACGAATGTCATATGCGAACATCTGAGCACGAATCAAAGAGCCGTCAATATAATCGATATAAAATCATTATGGATTGTGGTTCTGAAGATAAAGATTTTTTGGAAATTACGTTTCTCTGTATCTCGTCATTAGGTTGTTTTATGTCATATTTTGGTAACACTTCTACCTATTTCTGTTCATCTTGATATTTGTGTTACTCCAGCCACTTACTTCCTGTTTAGGGTTGTTACCCTACACTGGAACATATATCTGTTTGTTTCAAATATAGAAGAGTTAGCGACGTGAAAACTTGTGATTGGTCAATGTCATTTGACCGGATAAGTGAATCAGTAATCCAATAGTTCTCTAACATCATGTCCTTCTCAGCATTTTAACAGTTCTACTTCTAGGAAATTAATTATCATTCTTTTGTCATCTTTGCTACCATCTGCACTGATGGTAAATGTGGCATTTCCGCCACTTAGGAGTCTGTTAGAAGGGCAAATATCGTCGTCTCCCTGAACCCTTCTCTGTCCTGGACCATGTTGCTTGCATTTTCCAACGATGTAATTATGTTATCTTTAATATCGTCAGTCCATCTTCATCTCTGTCTGCCCTTTTTCCTCACCCCCGCAGGTGCTCTGCCCTCCATTATTTAAATTTCTAAACAGTAATTGTCCGCCTTCAGAGAATCAGATGAAGATGGAGTACATTTTCAGAGATGGAGTACATATATGAAAACCAGAGTACAATTATGTCAGTTTTCTACACTAAGAGTTCTCAAACTTTTCAGACCACATGTACCGCCTACATGTAACACTGAATGTACGAGCACTATAACTTATATAGGAAATAAATATAATATATTCATAAAATAAATAATAAGAAAAGGAATTTGAAAATGAAAGTAGAAATGGACTGGTCATATGACTTTTATAAAGCCGTACACACTCCTTCCCCTTCCTTTCTCCAAACCTCATGGAGGAAAAATTGGGTGCTTCGGTTTGTGCAACACAGTTTGAATTGTGAAGGAAATTATAATCTTTAGTGCTGGCGAGCCCCTGTTTATTCGCGTTGTGCGAGCCCCACATGTTATTTCCGGAGCACCACAGCGCATTATTCAAAAGCCTGTTCTACATCGTGTGAGCCTTCTTTGAATATATTTTAAATCGAAATTTCCTACATTTATATCAAAATAATACTTACGGAGAAAAGTGTTATATTTATATCAACAATATTGATATACTCAACTACAACGTGCGCTGCTTTTCTTTATATCACGTCTGATCTCTCTTATTTGCACAAGTCATTTCTATGTTCATTGAGTACATGTAATAAGCTCGTTGATAAAAAAAAATGAAAAGAATAGACAGTCGTAGCCACAACCCTCCATTCTCCCTTTTTTACGACAGTAGGACATAAAATCCTATTGATTTACCTAAAAGATTATTCGATAAGAAAATTAAAAGCTTTCTTAAGCAACTTCCTCCCCGCTTTCCTTGTATATACTGTTCTGATTGTGTGCAACAAACAAGACACACCCATTTCACGTGCGTCCAGCGGCTACATATGTTTCTACGTTCATTATTTGGTTGTGCAGGTAGATACAGTATCAAGCCGAAGCCACATGTGTAAAATTACAGGAACTAGTCTCGCTATGTTTTCATTTTATGTACACAATAGACATCCCGCAGGCAAAATAACTAGAACAAGGATTGCAATTGGAGAGATATATTTAGAGAAGGAAAGAGAATGAAAGAGAGAGAGAGAGAGAGAATGAGAGAGAGACTGATAAAGGCATTTGAGAAAGGTAATAAGGGACTTGATATTGTAAAAGGTTAGGCCGTGTCCTTCATACAATACTACTGGCTTATCGGATTATGCGTCTAAAGTGACGGATTTAACGTTTCACGTGATCTTTTCTCAGGCGAAACGACTCCGAAGAAAAATCTCAGACTTACCCAAAGATGACACCCCTCTCAATGCTGTACCAGAACAAACCCATTGGATGGTGGATCCTCTCCTACTCATATCCACACTGAGGTAAAAGGAATTTTCAGTGAGAATGAGTAGAATAGTGCGATAGTTACTCTCAATCTACTTGATGCCGAATATTCACAAGACATATTAGAATTAGATGAAGAATATTCACAAGACATATTAGAATTAGATGAAGAATTAGATGATGAAGGTTGAAGAATGGTGGAAGTAATTTTTTTTCCACAGTACCAAATGAAATACTTCACAAATGTGTACCATCAACGTTGAAAGTGGCATATGTGTAGTATATACAGATAGGTCAGCAGAGAATGTAGTAACAAATGGAGGAGAGGTAATGTGTGTATATATATATATACGTTAATCTTGTTTGTCGCCGAATGTTCCTTTATATTCCTATATTTCTTCTATATTTGCGCCAAGATGTGCGTTACCCTCAGGCTTTACCCTATCACGAAAATAAAAAAAAACAGTGCTATCAAGATAGTTGGAGAACTTTTGAAAGAAGACAAACAACCAAAATACCTCGGAGTTACTTTTGATGATAAGCTGACATGGAAATAAGACATAAACAAAGCAACAACAAAAGCGAGGAGGAAGTTAACTATCCTGAGAAAACTAAGCGGAACCACATAGGGAGCCAGTGGGAATACATTCCGTAAAGTTTACCAGTAAGACATAAGACCACACCTGAAATATGGTTCAGCTGCGTGATGTCCTGCATCAAACACCACATTACAAGATCTAGATAAAGTGCAAAACCAGGCGCTTAGGATATTGTTGGGAACAATGAAATCAACACCTATAGTAGAGATGCAGAAAATGGGAAGAATGCAAACACTTGGCGAACGCAGAGATACAAAGGACTAATACCAGCAGAAACGTTTTAATGTATGCCAAGTCATCCAATGAAGGAAATATTCCAAAATCTAGCAATAGGACAACTGAAAAGAAGCAGCTTTATCCACCAAGCTAAACGACTCCGTAGACAACTTATAGACCTACCTATAGTTGGCAGCCCCTTAAGGTATGTACCAGAAAAAACCCCTTGGAGTGAAAGGTATGGAGTACCAATATACATTCAGACCCATGTGAAAGGAATACTAATCGAGGACGACCAGAACAGTGTGCAGCGAAGGACAGTCACCCTCAGTTTCCTAGATGAGGAACATCCATAAAACATATGGGTCAGAGTATACACAGATGGATCAGCACAGAATGCAGTGAGTAGAGATACGATCAGATCACCAACAGGGACATTCTGCAATAATTATGATGTAGAAATCAAGGCAATTAGTGTGGCAACTGAAAAACTGTTGAACTCAATCCTGGCCTACAGCCCATGGTATTCCTGATAGATGCAGACCCACAATCCGTGGTATTCCTAACAGATGCAAGGCCAGTGTTTCAAACTTTCCAGTCTGGAAAACTAACAATCTTACAAAAACTACTTAATGAACTGTTTTACCAGAGCAGGATAACTGTGCAGTGGATACCCTCTCACTGTGGAATACCGGGAAATTTTTAAAAGAACCAGACTAACTGGCCAATGAAGGTGCTGTCGAAGACCACCAGATGTACCAATCACATACCAGCAGAAAAAATCCCAGATAATCAAGTCAATAAGAAAGCCACAAAGACCAACACAAGATAACTATTACATTATGAATAGATAAAACAGTCGTAATTCTACTCATCACAACGGGACACAACTGACTCTGCAGTCATATGTATACAAAATTCAAGATTGGAAACACGGTCATGGGTGTGGACGAACATACATGTGGACTTAGAGTGTCAAACATATACTTTTAGTGTGTTCTGAGTATGAAACGCTAAGGCAGACATATTGGCCAGAGGAAAACACGGGAATAAAAGCTCTATGGGCAACTGTGTGAACTACAAAAGACTGAGTTATATTCAGGATACAGAATTACAGATATGGACATGTTTCAAGTGAACGAAAGAAGAAGAAGAAGCAGCATGTTCTCCGAACAGTACTTGTTGTGGGATTGCGGCAGTTTCGCATTCTGCAGAAGTTACCAAACTACGGTAATCTATTTATAATTATGAAATATATATCCAGTAACAAGGAAATAACTACGTAACATCTGGACGTCAAACACACTAAGAAACACCACAAAACTCAGGTTGTTTAACTCCAGCATCATCCCTATTCTATCATATGGATGCGAAAGATGGAAAGCCACAAAAGCCACAGATAAGAGACTAGACTCCTTTGAAAACAAATGCCTACGTACCATTCTGAACGTTAAGTGGAGTGACTTTAAATCTAACGCTACTATAAGAGAGGAAAGCAAACAAACCTATATATCTTCCTTCATTACACAAAGGCGTTGGACTTATATCGGCCATGTTCTCAGAATGAACAACCTAAGAATTCCCCAGCAGTCACTATATTGAGTGCTACCCGGAATAAGAAGAAGAGGGAGACCTAGAAAAACTCTACGAAGAACCATTAATAGAGAAGGCATGTCAATGAACCTAAACAACACACAAGAATTGAAAGACCTGGCAACACAAAGACAGAAATGGAAAGCATGGTTTCTGCCCTATGCGCCGCCTATGGCCATGGAGGAACATAACATAACATAACATAACAACAAGGAAATAGAACTAAACAAAACCACAAGACAGTGACTATCCAAATAATATTCAATTATATTTCATAATTCTATCTTATTTCATTATTCTATTTGGTTAAGTATATTTTGAATTACTTCCTTATTCTTTCAGTATCTCACCGTGATACTCGCTCATCTGCTTTTTTTCGTTTTTCCTCTTATATTTATTGTACCCGTTTTCCGTCTTATTTATCTTATTCTTATCCATTCTCCCTAATATTTACTTGTAATTTCCGTATCTGTCCTTTGATTTCCTCCATCTGCCCTACTCGTACTATATTCGTATCTTTAATTAGCTGTTTATCCATTGTCCTGATGAAGACTTTTTTTAGCTGTAACGTCGTCTGTCCTTCTGTTTGTTAGCATGTCGTGTGGATAAATATTAATATATTTTACCCAATTCACTTTTTTCCCCTAACGATATGTTGCCATTCTGTGTAATTCTTGCATGTTATTTATACCAAAAATCCTACCTTCTCTAAGGCTGTTCTACGAAATAGTTTTCGTTGGTCGATATCTTGACTGATATGGCACATATTTCAAGTCTGTAGTTTATTATCACTCATTCAAAGTAGTCGTAACCTTCGATAACAGTTACCATGTTGTTCCGACAGGCCAACGTTGTGCTTGAACTAGTTACGGCCACGGCGTCGGTGTGTGGAACAACAAAGAAACCTGTATCAAGGGCCAGAGTTGTGCCTTGATGTCGACGTCTGTTTCGGCAACATTGGGCTCGAAACACCATCGAGTCGAATTGCTGCTGTAACAGAAGCCGGAGCACTTATGGGAATGCCCCGCGTGCTGTGAGGCCAGTTTCTAATAAAGAATCAAGAATCATTCAAAGATATCCAATAAAAGTTAACCGATTTTCCCTTATTGTTGTAGACACACAATGTTGTCTAGTGTTTTTGTCTTATTTGCTTGTTGGATATGAATGTTTTCCCCAGACAATATTCAATTCGGAAAAATCTTGATTGTTCAATCCCGTGCATTCTTAACTTTCTGTCTGATAATTTAAAAAAAAAAATTTCCGAAAGAAATTATACTTTAATTTTCCATGAGAAACATGTACAATGAAAATTAAATTGTTATCAGCATTTGTGTCCTGAAAAAAACTAACGTAGATATATCGGTTTGAGGAAATACGATATCATTTTCGGTTATATGCTCATATGCGAAAATGTGTGTACTGTATATATAATCGCTATGAAAGCAACCTTAAGGAAGTACATAATAATGATGTACATATACTGATGTACGGTCGCTGATACTTACAAATACTGATGTACTGTCGCTGATACTTACAAATACTGATGTACTGTCGCTGATACTTACAAATACTGATGTGCGGTCGCTAATACTTACAAATACTGATGTACTGTCGCTGATACTTACAAATACTGATGTACGGTCGCTAATACTTACAAATACTGATGTACGGTCGCTGATACTTACAAATACTGATGTGCGGTCGCTAATACTTACAAATACTGATGTGCGGTCGCTGATAATTACAAATACTGATGTACGGTTGCTAATACTTACAAATACTTGTGTACGGGCACTAATGTTCATAGGCCTATATAGAAATTCACATGTACTAATACTTACATATACTGATGCACGTGTACCACAAATACTTACACGATATTTTTCCATTTTCTCTGATAGTCTCTGAGCTGGTTATTGATCGTACATAACTTTTGATAGCTGGGAGCAACTCTAGCCCAGCAAATCGGTACAGGATGGTCGTCAGAGCTAGTGGATGCTGAGCCAAGTCCTCGTATCTCATGGTCAAAATTCTCCCTTTGAGAAATTAATAATCACATTTTATTCACACATTATTTAAACGTTCTGAATCAATTCAATCTACTAGAAATATATAGTTACAAAGGTGTGTTTAGTTTGGAGTTTAATGGCAAATACATGTGAAGAGTTTACAAAAATATGGCGCCAGTATTGTATTGATATGGTTATTATTTGGTTCCATAGCTCTGAGAATATTATCAATTTTTCCCCAAAAGGTCCAAAAAGAGTGTCTGCGTCATGAATAGGGGCGGCTAACTTAGCTGTCTCTGTCCTTCAAGAACTCGTATGGATTTACTGGAGTGCTTGAACATCAGCGAGTTGATACTTTCTGACTATATGGGCACAAGTGGCGGGCAACTTGAATATAGACAATGGTGAAATCTTGAAAGAAAAACTGCATTGTTTATTGGAGGATGAAATGCCTCCTTTGAGTAGAGGGCTTCTTCGATAGAAATTTTGCACTAAGCCAAAATTTGACGTCTCCTGAATACGAAAAAAAAGATCTGAGAAACCACCTCGCTATACATATGAAGTAAGAGCAATGTGCTCGCAATTCCTGGAGATATCAATCAACCAACTATTGGAGGATAAAACCAGGGTCGTAGACACAATATCAATAAGGAGGGGATTTTTTATCTAAAAAAATTAGCAATTCGCCCGTTTTCGTGTATATTTCCCTCATCTTGACTAGAAATGTGATGGATTTTTTGCGAAAGATCATGTCTTATCATCCTGTTGGCTATATCCCTCGTACTAAAAGTCATATTCTTATTTGCTAAGGCGAGGGAGGTATGGGGTTGGACCCACGAAGTCTCACCTCCCCATAATCTACGTGGTTGGATGAAATGACACTGGACGAATCAGTAATGCAGAGACTTAATTTGCAGACCTCACGAAGGCATTTATTACAGTGAAGAAAGATGGACTGTGGAAAGTGCCCACAAAATGTCTGCACCCCCCCCTCGCTCCCCAACTTTATCAACATAGCACGCCAGCTCCATGACAACCGTTGTTATCAGTGATTGAGTGCTATCTCTAGCCTTTCCTATAACAAATGGAGTCCAACAAGGATGCACCCCCGAAGACTGGCAATTGGCGCAAATAAAACAGCGACACAACGCATTTCCATTCTCGAGACTACATCCTGCTAGAAATCTAGTAGGAACATTGTCGTGTTACAAGAGAGATCCTATGGCAGTTGAGAATGAACGCTGAAGAAGAAGATGAAGACACATGAATGCGTTTTGCCACAACACTGTTCGGCCATATGTCTGACAGACAAATAAAGATGAAATGACGTAACAGGAATACAAATAAAATTCGGAACAGACGGTAAACTTTTTCATTTTCAACGTTTGCAAACCAAAACTAAGGTGCGAGACATAATGGTCAGGGACCTCCTCTATGCAGATCACTGTGCACTGTATGCTGATTTTGCAGGCAATACGCAGGTCACACTAAACCAATTTGCTGAAGCCTGCAATAACTTTGTTTTCCCATTAATAGAAAGAAAACAGAGGTCATGTTTCAAACTACACCAAACAAACCATACGTAAATCATCATATATGGACAAAAGAAGAACAGTTAATAGTTTCACCTACCCGGTCAGCACTCTCTCACAAAAAGTAAACATCGACACTGAGGTAAACAACAGAATAGCGAAAGCTAGTGCCACATTTGGAAGACTGCGACAAAAACGTATGGCACAGTAGGAGAATAACAAATACCACCAAACTCAAGTCCAAAATGAGGCAATGAAAGCTGTACTGGGGTGTACTTGGGATACACCCATCTCTGCTATGAGATTTCTGCTTGATCTTCCCAGCATTATAGTGCGACAATAGGTATCACAGGCTATGTTGTACCTTAAAGTGAAAGAATACAACCACCACCCACTACACCAACGTCTATATATGAGTCAAAGGAAAACAAATAAAACGTGGAAGATCATGGATGGCAGATGCGAAGAGTATGTGAACTTGAAGAAATAGGAAAGGGCAGTGAATGGGTGGAGGTAGACACTGAGAAGAAATCACTGACAAAAGTAATAATACTAGATAAAACGTGTCGAAAATGGACGGGTGTCAGGGCCCAGGTTACAGTACATGAACTCGTCCAACTGCACTCGAAACCACAAAACATAATTGTACACACAGATGGTTCAGTTAATATAAGCACAAATAAAAGCGGTTGGGATATTGTTGCCTACAGAAATGGCGTGAAGTTGGTTGAGAAATCTTCAGCATATCCCACTGTCACATCGAGCATGAAGACGGAGATAGAGTGAGTTACAGCAGCACTTAATTGGTTGATAACTGATACATCAACACACTCGGTAATACTCACAGACTCTCAAAGCATGATGCGCAAGATAGAAAAGTACATGCTGAGAAAAGAATGTTAGGACTTATTGAACAACTCAATCGTCCAGAGCATTACATGGATATACTGCCCTGGTCATGCTGGGGTCAGAGGAAAGGAGAGAGCCAACTTATTGGCAGGCAATACGGTGATAGATGGCACAATGCCGAGAAGAGATAAAGCAGACTTCATCAAGACAGTAATAAATTCATTTCAAGATGATGATGATGTCAATGAGGCTGATATCGTACACATACAGAGACTGCTAGAAATAGGGGTATGTAGAAGGGAGGGTAGGAAAATTAAATCTTTTGGAAGGCCCCGAAGATCACGCAATCAACACTTGACCGGAACTCTTGAGTCTACATACACTAAGATGGCCACTGTAACGGAGAGCGGTGCACTTATGGGAATGCCCCACGTGCTGTTAAGCTAGTTTCTAATCAAGAATAAGAATCGGAGTTTTCCAGGTAGCAGAAATATCACTCCTTTATGCCCGTGAAACGTTGGCAGCATATGCCAGACACACTAGAAGATTCAACCTAAGCTCCCTTATTAAGATACTCAACATCCATTGGAAGGATAAATACCAGACAGTGAAGTAGTGATTAAATCTAAGTCTGTAAGCGTACATACAATGTTGATGAAGGCGCATACACGCTGGGTACGACACATGGTTCGTATGAAAAGATCGTCATCTATCAAAAATATTATATGTAGACCTCTAGACTGGCTCCCGCAAGGCCGGAGGACAAAAGAAATGTTTTCAAAATAGATACAAACTTATGGGATAATCTTGCACAAGACAGATCCGATCGGCGTGAGGCGTCGCAGAATCATAAGTAGTGTAGCAGCTGTAGAGAACCTCTGACGTCAAGCTGCCCAACAACAAAAAGGAGCTAGATGAAATGCAAGAGCTGCTCTGCGTCCCACATACGCCTTTCACACATGCTCATCAGAATGTGGTAGACAATTCTAGGCCCACATGGGACTCATTTGTCACAGCCGGGCACATCGCAGACATCATCTTCTTTATCATCATCCCAGTTGAGCCGAATGGTCATCGCCGACTTCCTCGGACGAAAAGCTGTACTGAGATTGGAGAAATTTTGTATTAAGCGTGAGATAAGGATATGACAGTATCTAATGATGAGAATCATAGTCCTTCTCTATTATGACAGTGATTTGTTGAGGATGATAGCAAACATGTAGCGACAACCATATATATAACCTGTCTATTGCTTCATCACAACGTTCAAGTTACAACATCCAGGGATACGACACCAATACTTTAATGTACAGCATCTTAGGAAATATTAAATATCTCTTAGTACATATGCTTTCCTAGAGATTTAATCCGTCTCTCAACATGGGAGCTTTTGGGAGCTTTTAAAGCTCTCCTAAAACATCCTAACTACAACTTTGAAACTAAACTTCCCTACTTATAACTTATAACCACACTTCCTAGCTACAGTTCTAATCTGAGCTCCGAACCTAGTCCTTCGTTCTAGTCTCCGGACATAGTCTACCCGCTTCTTGGTCCCAGTCTGAACTGGTCCTAGCCCGATCTCCCAGAAAATGCAGTTCCCCAGTATTTGAGAAAATCTTCTGACCAGTCAAAATGCTTCCCTCGGGATTCTCACACTCGTTTTCATTTCCCACTCTCTTCGTCATTTAATTGAAGACAGCAAGTTACATATATAAAAACAATTCTCCCCGGTCAATTTTCCGTCTCGTTTTGCACATCCAAGACATTCCGTCTGCAACTCCTTTGTTCAAGCTACTAGTATGTATCGTTTCCCACCAGAGGTGATACACGCCTCTATACTTTACCACTTTGTTTACTCGCTGCATAGCCAAGGAGAACGATACCTTGTATCTGGTATGTCAATACTTGGCCGAATGAGTATCTCTTCACTGTCGGAGACGAACAATGCCCATTATCGGTCCCGTTCCACATAGTTCGACATATTGACTTATGTCGTCTGCTTTTACAAGCTTCGTGGAGACTGTCGTTCTTAAATATGGTTTAATGTGCCCTGAAGGCAAGTTTGTGACAATATTGTTAAAACAATTTACTCGTTCATATGGTTCTGTTAGACATTTTGTCTGAATTTTGGCTAAGCAGTCAACCTACTGTTCTGGCCTGCCACGATTCACTCTATTAGAAAAAGGGAAAGCCGAGAGATGAATCAAATTAATCCATGTCTTTCATCAATTATGCAGTCATGTGGATACATTGGAATCATCCTTTAAAAGTAACGTATTTGACTTTTCCAGTTTTTCATTGACTGTCTACACAAATTATAAACAATGATATTTCCAATGAATACACATGACTGTATAAATGACGAGGGGCTCGAGCTGATGTACAACGCCCTCGGATAAATCTTTTTTTTTTTTAGTCGATGAAATCCTTTACTACAAGACACGGCTCGTATTGATGATGAGAATATTCTTGGGGAAAATCATTTTCGTATTCTGGACTGTTCTATTTGCAATGACTACCATTCTTTTACGGCTGGGTTAGCTACCACAATCATGATGTGAAAATATTATTCAAAGCTTCTGAGAGTTATAGAAAGTGTAGGGGTTTCAAACACCCCTCGTTTATTCATCCAGATATATAGAAAATAGAAGGCGTAAACATTACCACAATTCTTCCTTCTCCTTATTTTTACGTCGCACGGATATAGTTCAAAACCTTCTTCAGAATAGCCACGCGTGCTAATCCCAACCAGCGTCACTTATTTTGCTTCATGCAACTGATAATTGTTCATTTTGTGTATACGTTATGCCGCCAGCCAATGACAAGCACGGAAAAAGTTGCATCAGCCAAGATATGTGACGCTGTTTATAGAGTAAGCGTACATGGCTATTAGGGAGAAGTACTTGTTTTGGTTGTTTAGTAAAGGTCACTGAAACAACGATGGCGAGCTTCATTTTTATAAAGAAATCCTTCCCCATTTTTCTTTGCTAAATGGTATCTACTGCCGTGAAGTTACTAGCGTGTATATACAAGCATTCCTTCATTACTTTCTTCCTTACCCCAGTGTCGGCTAGTGATTTCTCTCGAGATTCGTAGATCATCCCAGATACGCTGACAAATGTTTGTGTAATTTTTGTGCATTTCTCCGCTATTTTTTTCGTTAAAGTTCATCCTAGACAGAAGAATGCCCCGTGGGTCACGAACAAGATGGATAACTCGAACAGATGGATCTCGCCGCAAATATATATCAGCTTCTGCCATTGAAAGTCGCACAACTTTTTGTACAATTGTCTTGGAATCAAGGCATCTGAAACATAATTAACAACACAAAAACAGTGAATGATGCATAGAAAATGTTAAAAATGGTAGCAATACTTATTAGTTTTCAACGAGGTTAGTAAAAAATAAAGCTATCTGGTTAAGTAATTAAACAAGTAGATTTTTTCTAGTAACTGTGAATGTGTGAATGGTCATCAGTAAAATGTATAAACAAATATATGTTATAGTACAAGTGTCATTGTCAGCTTGTTCTGTCTTGTTTAATGTCTACCGTCAATACTTTTGTGATAGTACCATTGTTTCTACCTTTTTTATTTTTTGTTCACTGTTTTGTGTGTGTGTGTGTTGCAAACAAACGTAGTGCGTTTGTTTTTATATTTGCATGCGGAATGTTTGAAGCTTTAACAAATTATATACTAGATCAGGAGCAATGCTGCAGAAAACATCGAATTTATGACATGCATTATATAGCGAGGCTTTATTCTTATTTAGCTCTGTGGCGGTGAGGTACAGAGCGTGTCTGTGACTGTCAAGGTACCGAGTTCAAATTACACCAAAGCAATTGTGCATCTGGACCTTTAAGAAAATAATGGCAAACTACTCATTGTAAATAATTCCAGGAAAATAACTAGCGCTAAAAAAAAAGGTTGATGGCTACACCCTGATATGTTATTCTTCACCCAGGATATACACACAGGATATGCTATTCTTCACATTCTTACTATTTTATACCTTTGAGAAGGAGTCTTGTCCAATTTTACTTCCCCTGAGAATGAGTCTTCCTTGATTTTACTTCCTCTGAGAAAGAGACGTTAGATTTTACGTCCTCTGAAGGGATTCGTTCGATTTTACTTCCCCTGAGAAGGAAATTTGTTCTGAAAGCATATTGCTGAGAGCTGAATTCATGTGGGCATGAAAGAAAGATCGAAAGAACTGTCCCTCCCCACCGCACTTACGAAACAAGAGCTGCTCATCTTGTTCTTCCTGTATATCACAACGAACATACTTGAAGTGTATAGAAATATACGCATGTATTGTTAGCTGATTGGAGGCATACTTAGGGACGATGTGATAAACAACAAGCCTGTCGCTTTTACTTTTCCAGAAAATAGATGTCAATTTTCTTGTTCCTGGTCCACATATGATATGAATCGTTTGTAGTTCAACAATTTCTCCTTTTGAAATGGAAATCGAATCTGAATAACTCAACTGAGAAATCAGTACACTACATCTAAATAGCGCGGTTCCAGATGAATTTAGTGTTCTTTCTTGTTGTAAATATGACCACGGTTAACGTTGAGATCTGTAGTATTCCAAACACGCTGTATTATTATTTTTTGCAGATTATTATTGCAGTTTGACTGCAGTTTCATTTGTATGAGCAGTTTATAGTATCATCACTTGTATTTGGTAACCTTCGTGCTGAATAGATGTACTGCATATGTCGCTGGACAATATATTCCATCAAAGGACTTTGACGGTGTCTGGTATGATGGTCTCTGGCACATACTGAGACAATTTATTTTGACACCATCATCATAGCCAATGTTAATTCATTTTTCAGAAACGCTAGTACAGCTGTGATATCAGAAAATGTAATTAGAGAGTTCTTTAAAACAAATGTGGGAGTTCGGCAAGGATGCATAATGTCTCCTGTACTTTTCAACATATACTCTATACCCAAAGCATACAATACATGAGACTCTCCAGGATTTCAACACACCTATGTCGATTGGAGATTGTCTATTTTTAATCTGCGCATCGTTGATGATATTGATTTTATAGCTGGGTCATAACAATAATTTCAAGGGTTAGCAGCAAAGTTGGAAAACGTTACCAGCAAGTACGGAATAGAGATTAACACCGAAAAGAGTAAGATCTTGGTTAAAAGCAGAGACACAGAATTTCTGACCAACATCATGATGCAAGGCCGTGCCGTGCTATGGTGCACATCATTGTCTGACTCCTTTTTAAAGCAGAACCAATCAGATATTTCACTATTTACTATTAAGGCTGCTTGCTGGTCGTGATATAATGTTTAATCAGGCGGATCAGGTGCAGCGGGAAACAAATGTCCTTCATGATATTCCAAAGTTGTTGATGTACAAAGTTTTTGAGGCCGTAGATTCAACTCTGATACAGGGAGCATTTTCCTTTTTAAGAAGCTAATAACATTTTTTTTCGTGTGGAATTTTCGATGATTATCTTTTTGTACAACAACTGGGATGGGGAGGTGTGTTTTACTCTCTGATTTACTCGTTTCTTAGTACTAAATATCATGTCCTATTTTCCTAGGGGAAGGGGGAAGGTTAAACCCTGAAACCCAGACTTTACTTAGAGAGTTGCATATAGAAAAATAAACGAACATCAGTAAGCTACTACTTCGAGAGACTTACCTTTGACAGACTCTGTCCACACAATCTTGGGTTAAGTTCACTATCAAATTCTTGTTTCTCCAACTGTAGAAACAATCGACTGCAGTGAAGTCTTCACTATAAATCACGTTAGTAAGAAACCCAATATTGTCCGTGGTTAAGTTACAGCTGAACATGTAGTCTAAGAAATCTAGAGGCTCTGGCACGTGAGACTTACTTTGGCGCCAATAACGCTTAGTTCTTCGTCTGATGACAAAAAAACAAAACAAAAAAAAAAACAGTAATGATGAGAAGGCAGAAAAGTGTTACGTATTTAGTCGAAACGTGGAAGTGTGTGTTTTCCTGTGTGCTTGTAGTGATACTTAAAACTGTATTTCCATGTTTTTACTTTTCCCCTATATGTAGAGTATGTTTTTACTTTTGGCGTGAATGTAGACTATGTTTTTACTTTTCGCCTATATGTAAAGTATATTTTAACCTTTCGCCTATATGTAGACTATATTTTAACTTTTCGCCTATATGTAGACTATATTTTAACTTTTCGCCTATATGTAGAGTATATTTTAACTTTTCGCCTATATGTAGAGTATATTTTAACTTTTCGCCTATATGTAGGTATGTTTTTACTTATCGCCTGTATGTAGACATGTATGAAAATGTAGATGGAGAATTTAGATAGAACATGAATTTCTAGATACAATGATACAATACGAGAGTTGCCAATAACAGTTGGTTGTAAACAATTCATGTTAGGAGTTCCTTTACCGTGCTATGTGTTTCCTTTACATGTTTGAGCTGCTATACTGGTGAACACTTATCAAATTTGTTATAACGTCCTTGGGACAATTTGCACAAGAATAGCTAAAAAATGTATATACTGTAAGCGAACGTTCAGAAATTTTTGTTTACCATCAACAGTTTAATGGGACATGTTATTCCCTGTAATATTTTCTTGTATCTAGAGATACGTGTATAGAGTTGATGTGTAACATATTGAATAAACGATATATGTGACTTTGCCCTGAAAGTAAGGCAAACGATAGAAACACAATGGCAACTGGAATTCATTGTCTGTTGGACTAAGGAAGGTATATACCAGAAGTGGGCATTCTTTTTGAGACGGCTAGTTGGATTGAGCACTGTCGTGCGGAATTGAGCCAATAAATCATGTTTTAGTCCATTGAAATACCAAATAATATGTTATAAGCCCAGGAGCCGATTCATTTTGTAATTTCAAATCAGTTTAGCAGGCCAGTTAAAATTACTTTGTGGGCCGGATTTGGTCAGCTGGTCTTGTTTAGATTTGTGTTGGTTATTTTTATTGCGTCTGAAGTAAAAATTAACGGACGTGTTGCCATGAAGGACCTAAATATCACATATATTTTCTGTAAGCTATAAACACAAATTAACCAAATGAAGAACCATAAAACTAAAAATTTCATTAATGGTTTCCCGCTTAAAGTAAGCTTGAAAAAGTATAATACGCCCCTGTGTCGCAGCTATGTCTTCGATAAAGGGGCGAGAGTTTACCTAAAAGTCTTGTCTTTTCTCCATGTTCTTTGAAAATTCTTTCATTTTCTTGAGAATTTTGGTGACTCTTTTTGGAAAAACAGTTGAAAGTTGGGGGAGGGGTTTAATTGAACTCGCTTTTTTTTTGGTTTCCCTCCAAATACTAAATGATAACTTATAAATTCTTGGTTTGCCTCCACGTACTAAATGGTAACTTATAATTGTTTTGGTTTTGCCTCCTAGTACTAAATGATAACTTATAATTTCTAGGGAGTGATGCCCCTGACCCCCTCCCCATATCCATACCTACGTGCTAGATAAGACCACCAATGATGAGTCTATGTAAACTCATCATCATCATTAAGTGCCGTCTCCGTAACGAAGGTTGGCTGCAACGGATCTCCAACATTTCTTGTCTTGGTGGTGCACTCTGCTAGACTGTAACCTGTCCATCGTGTGATGTTACTCTCCCACTTGTATCTCTGTCTACCTCTTGTTTGCTTCCCTTTGACTTTACCCTCAAGTAAGGTCTTCAATAAGGTGCCATGTCTTTTAATGTGTCCAAAGTATTTTATTTGCCTGATCTTTATTTCTCTTAGTAGTTCTTTCTTCATATTAAGTGTCTTTAGCACCTCTTTATTTGTTTTCTTCTTTTTCCATGATGTTCTCCCTATTCTTCTATATACCCACATCTCAAAGGCATCAATTTTGTCTTCTAATTGTTTATTTAGTGTACATGTTTCTGAGTCATACATTAATATGGAATAGATGTAGCATTTTATAATTCTCATTTTTAACTTGTCTGTAATTTGTTTAGATATTAATAATTTCCTCATGTCATTGAAGGTACTTTTAGCCATTGCTATTGTCCTTTTAACTTGTTTCACATCTGCCATCATTTGTGACTATGTGTCCAAGATATTGATATTGCTTTACTTGTTGTAGTTTCTCTCCATGTATGTTTATGTTTAGCTCTTGTTCTTTTGTGTCTTTGCTGATTATCATGATTTTTGTTTTTTGGATATTTATCCAAAAATGGATATGCACCCAGTCCATATTCATTACTTGATTTATTGACTTGATCTATTAGTTTTTGTAGTTCATGTTCACTTTCCGCTAAAAGAACAGTGTCATCTGCATATGTAAGGTTGTTTATTATTTTCCCATTGACCTTGAGTCCTGGCATTTCTTATATATTTTTAAAGATATTTCCTGTGTAGATATTAAATAGGCTTGGTGATAAAATGCATCCTTGTCTTACCCCTTCTTATTTCTATGTATGATGAGTAGCTGTTTTCACACCTTATTGATGCTGCCTGTTCCCAATATATATTTCTAATCACTCTGATGTCTTTTCCATCTATGCCTATTTCTTGAAGACATTTGATTAATTTTTCATGTTGGATTCTGTCAAAGGCCTTGCTGTAGTCTATGAAACAAATATATATATATATATATTTTATTGGACTTCTATATATTTATCTATCACTAGTCGGATACTTAGTATAGCTTCTCTGGTTCTTTTGTTTTCCTAAAACCGAATTGTTCTTAACCGACCTCCATGTCTATCTTGTTCTTAATTATTTCATGTATTATCTTGAGGAGTATTTTAGTTTTATGGCTCATTAGACATATTGTTCTATATTCTGTACAGTCCACAGCCCTGGGCTTCTTAGGTAGTGGTATGAATATTGATGGTGTTAGGTCTTTAGGTATATAGCCTGTTTCGTATTTGTCATTCCAAAATTCTGTGTTAGTATCTACACCAAACTCATTTAGAGTTTTTATTATGTCTGCTGTTATGTTGTCGGAGCCTGCAGCTTTTCCATATTTTATTGATTTTATTGCATGTTCTACTTCTGATTTCAGTATTGCTGGTCCATCATTGTTGTGTATTGTTGGGGTTTTTTTGTTCCTTTGGTCGTCAAACAGTTTTGTCACATAATCTGCCCCTCTTGTGAGTACTTCTGTTTTATCAAATATTATTTTTCTATTTTAATTTTTAATGCAGCCACCCCCATTTATAGGATTTTTCTTATTTGTGATAAGTCTTATCTCCTTATGTATTAATTTTGTTTTCTGTTGTATGAACATCTCCTCTATTTCACTGCATTTTGTTTCTAGCCATTGTTTTTTCGCTGTTCTGCACATGTTACTTATCTCCAATGTAAACTAAACAGGTACAAATAGAAATATGACTCCCGAAGCGGTCCTAGAGATTTATATTACACACACTAAGAAGACCAATAGATGCATTATAAAAAAATGTATTGGTCTGAAACCTACAAGGAAATATGAAAAGAGAAATACTACGACATACATGGAGGAAAGAGTTTGATATAGATACATGAAGGATGGGAAATTCATGGAAAGAAATGGAAACAATAACTACAGATAGAACAAGAAAAATTTACCGAGAACCTATGCTGCTCAAGGAATAGATGATGATACAACAATATAAATGAAATATATAAAACATGAATGGATGGAGCTACGATGATATAAATGAAATATAAAAAACGTGACTAGAATGGAGGACACATTGATGAAATTTAACAGGAATCTAATTATTTATGTTTGAGTGTATGTAGAAAAAGTGGCAGATATTGAAGCATTTAAAGATTTATCGCAAGTTTCCAAACATAATAAATATTTTATCATTCTTTTATCCTCTCCATCCGCTCTTCATGGTATGTCTCTTTTTTGTTATCTTGCTGGACTTTTTCTTTTTTCATTTCACACGACATGTTTCATAGCATGCTTTAATATTGTCCTCCTTTTGTCGTCTTGCCATTGTTGTGTTTTTATGTAAAGTATGTTGTTGACTATTGTCTTGCTTCCTGGTGAAGGCTATATAGCTGAAACGTTGTCTGTCGATGTGTCTCGTTGCTAGTATGTTGTGTTTATAAATATTGGTAACATATATACTTATTTCCGTTAATCTTGATATTGGCCATGTGTTACCCCGGCCCTCTCATTTCCAATACCTCATTATTTTCCGGCACTGAGGTTTAATTTCATAATAAATCAAACATAAGAAGGAATGAACGTTTCCAATGAAAATAACTGTTGAAAAATCTTGTTGAAATAACAACTAACTAGAGCTTTCTGGGTATACATTAAAAGCTTTAGAGATACCATCACAATAACATAGAAAGTATGAACTCATAATTTGCTAATATTTCATGGGTATTAACACAACAATTAACGACTAAGATACTAACTGCAATGGTTTAACAATGATGACTCGTATAAAAAACGCTGACATAGCATAAAATTCAAGTTGCATATGGCGTGTACCTTATACTAGCATCTCGTACATCTTTGTGCGGCACATAGTAATCCCAGAGGTACAATAAGGGCTCGTACACGTAGAATACACCAGGGTGTGCCTGCAATAGATTAGCGGATTGATGTTCAGAACTTATATATATATATATATATATATATACAAAGTCGCTGTGCACTCATTTACATTGTGGTGGGACTAGGTAATATGAATTGTGAGTGTTTAGTGTGGATCTGTATGACATACGTGGCCAGCGACTTTATAAATACCTTATATATACACAGAAATATGTTCTATATATTATATGCATATAATATATACATGTATATATATGAATGTATGTAATACTGGTCATGTGGAATATATGCCAGATCATTGCCTTCCATGGTGAATTATGGTGCAGATCCATGGTGAATTACGCAAGGGCATACATTCTTAAAGCAATCAAAAGAAGCGCTGCAAGGACTTGTTAACCACCTCACTGAAAGCATTTGAACTAGACCAACATACATGGAAGAACGTGCACAAAATAGAGCTACATGGCGCTCAACAGCTTAAAGAAGGCGCAGAATCTGGAGAAAAGGAGAAATGCAGTTGCTCCACGGCGGAGAGTAGACAGACAGTTAAGGGGGGACCAAAAACTATCTACAGTGGTCATCCAAAATACTTGAACTGTCCAATGATACTTGCCGCCAGATTATCACTTATTAGCCAGTTACGATATGATGGACCATAACGAACAATAACACTGTATGTATCTGTGTGTATGTGTATGTGTGTGCGTGTGTGTGTGCGAGCGTGTGTGTGCGTGTGTGTGTGCGAGCGTGTGTGTGCGTGTGCGCGCGTGTGCGCGCGCGCGTGTGCGTGTGTGTATGTATGTATGTGTATGTATGTGGGTGTGTGTGTATGTGTGTATGTATGCATGTATGTATGGACGGACGGACGGACGGGTGGATACATAGAGAAACTGATAGTTACATTGACAAATAACAAAATCAGAGTTGGAAGACATCACTAGATTAAACACAAAGAAAGAATCAAAGAATGATACATATTTTATGATGTCCCTATTTCGCAGCGAAGATGCTCACGGAATTTAAAAACAGGGTCAATTATTCTTGGTGTTTGTTAGTCTTCAGATGGCTGAGAAATTGAATCCAAGCTCTGGAAAAACTTGTTGCAGTGCGGACATGAATGAAGACGGTTTGGAAATGTAGGAAAACATCTTTTTCCGTATTTGCTTTCATATTATCAGCAAATTTTCTACTCTTTTCAAAGTTGTTATTACCCTCAGGTGTTATCATGGAAAGAGAAGAAAACAAATAAAGAGATCCTAAAACCACTTAATATGAAGAAAGAACTACTAAGAGAAATAAAGATCAGGCAAATAAAATACTTTGGACACATTAAAAGACATGGCACCTTATTGAAGACTTGAGGGTAAAGAAAAAGGGAAACGAGCAAGAGGTAGGCAGAGATACAAGTGGGAGAATACATCACACAATGGACAGGTTACAGTCTAGCAGAGTTCACCACCAAGACAAGAGACAGGAGATATTGGAGATACGCTGCAGCCAACCTTCGTTGCGGAGACGGCACTTAATGACACTGATCAACCATGCCAAATATCGCCTACGTGAAAATGAACAGCACGTGATAATATTTATCTTTGCGTACACTCTAACATCAATTATAATTTAACAACTTTCACAATTAATCTACATTTAATCCTTATCCAGAAAGCTTGGGTTGTCCGCGCCAGTAAGCCTGACCCGAAAAGCAATCTAATGAAATAGAAAACTAACAGGCATTAGGCGTGGTCACAGCACACTGTTATCAGAAACATCGCCTCCATATAGCTTCTGTACTTGTGATTCTTGTGTGCATGTTACCGTTCTTGTCAGTTCTAAGATTTTTGGAATTTGTTCTGATCGACAATCAAGTCACCATTATGAGACTATCCGATTTGTACAGATCGGTCAATATCCAGTTTTATTTCAAACATATTCATTATACGTTAGGGGGTCGTCCTGTATTGGCGTAGTGGTCAAGCCGGCCTTTCGCTTGCTGCTAAAGAGGTCGTGGGTTCGAATCCCGCACGCTACGTCTTGTTTATAAAAGTGAATTTTTTTCAAAGATCCCTGGGGAATAGGCCTATCGCTTGAAGCTACGGTTTACGTGCTATGAGTGTTACTCTCTGCAGGCTGCATGCCGCTTCGTTGAGAGAGACGGAGTACATCTGGGGTAACCTGAGTACAATGAAGCCAATTCTCTACGCCTTTTCAACCTTTAAAGCCTTTCATTGTATGTTAACCAACTAGAAACAACAAAACAGACTTTCATTGATAGAAATAAACTTGTAAAGTCCACACAAATTACAAACAAAATGAGACTTTGAAACCCGTTACACCCGTATTATCTACATCAAGGACGGACAATTTTTCTCAGTCGCCGGGCCAAAATAACGTAATTTAGAGACATAAAAAGACGGGATGAGTTAGAAAGAGCAATCTTTGAAGAGTATGTTCCAGGAAAGAAAAAAGGATGTCCATGGTGTAGCTAGTGTATGTTGCCCCAAACGTGAAATTACTAATTTGGCACCCGCAGCAGCAAAAAGGGATGGCCCAAAACGATGTTAACGCAGCCTAATAACGCCTCTAAAATAAACACGCTGCCCCCTCGCTATTCCACCCAAATAAAAAATACCTCTCTCAAGGCAAGCGTCCATTGAAACACAACATTTCTGATGTCTTAAAATAAGACACGTGCAATACGACAGCTGGCATAGAAGCGAAAGACGCACATGAGGGGAGCCGGAACAACTCTCTGTAAAAGTGGAAAATAGCCTATAGACATTTTTTCCATACCTGAAGTATGTCCCCACAGAGCGTGGATCCACTTCTCATGTAACTTAAGATGATTATCTTATGTCGAGAGTTGGTGATGTTAGCTGTCACATTCATCATTGATGTTACACGTTTGGGAAGTATTTCATTTGGCACTGTGGAATAAATGACACTTTCATTATTCTTCAACCACGCTTCATCTAATTTTAATATATTGCTGTAGGTTACTTGTCGACATATCTGCAAAAGCACAGCGCTTAAGAACCGTAATGGAAGATGATGACAATGTTGGTTGTGGTGATGAAGATGGTAGTAGGTGTGGTGATGGTGATAGAACTCCAAGGGAGTACGTGTTTATTATTCATGTTTTGTATGCTAGTCAGTGGAGTTCTACTTTCAGTTCCAAACAATGTCTCTCTGACATTATTTTCTTGTTTGATTATGTTTTATTCGCACTGAATTCTATTGCTGCAGCTCCTACATTTCCAACATCTTGTGTTGTTTCCAAACATTGTCTTGGTAATTTACACATAAGCTCTAGATATCTGCGTAACCGATATCGTCGACAGTAAAGACATAGGGCCTATGTACAGAAAGTAAACACGATCTGAAATGCTGAATTTTTATTATTTCCGTACATTTAGTTAGTCGATCGTGGCTTTCTTTTTTTGTGGCATGTGATGTCTTGTTTACGTTCTGTTGACAGGCAGTGCAGGATTTACGTATAAGCTAAACAAGCTATAGCTTAGGGCTCCCACTTTCTTGGAGGCCCCCAAAAAATAATATTTGACACTGATATATATACTATCTGGACTTATAAAGGGCCCCATATTTCAAATAGCATAGGGCTTTATCAAGTCTAAAGCCGACACTGTTAACAGGTCAATACTGAAAACTAGTAGTGGTTTACCACTACGTCAGAGGTGGGAAAAAAGTACTTTGAAGTTGCAAATAGTATTTTCTGAGCTCTGGTGCTAGTACATACAGTATTTTTAGCTTAGCCTGGTGGACCATACAAAATGGCTTCTAGGGCTGGATTTGGCCTGCGGGCCATATTTTGTCCACATAATTTTGAACATTTAGTCTACGTAGTTCATCTACGTGATGTAGGTGGAGGACACAATTCTACTCGGGGGGGGGGGGGGGAGAGAGAGATTTTGACGAGACTTTTTCGCAAGGGTCTTTAGCAGATTTTTATCATATCGGAACCGCATGTGTAAAGTCCTAACCAGTGGCCTACCATCATAACCGAATGTGTGGAGGTCTAACCAGTAGACTATCAGACGAACTAGCATGCTACATCGCGTATATATGATTATGTAACGAGGTTTTTATTCTAGTGAAAATAAATCCCTTCAGTATTAATTTTCACAGTTATATGTTGTATGTTCTATAGTCTACCACTCAAGTGTGCGTATCATGTCTCAATAATCACCACGCAACGGTTGAAGAAAAGATACAGGCCAGTTGCCAATGCACCTTTGTATTAGGTATTAGATTTGTTGATTGTCTCGTCGCACACCGGACACGTGCATAGGTATTCAGATCGCCGCTTCAGTAAATCTCTCAGGGTATAACGGCTGTTGGTTCTGGTTCTATATTGGTTCACTGCTCTTTTTGAAATAATTATAAGATTTTCTCTACAAGTCCATCCTACTCCCAATTCACGCATTCTCGATATTGACTCATGCTCATTCATCACAAAATCCTCTGTACGTGCAGATCGCGATTTATTCTTCATTTCCGCTATATTGTTGATAATAAAATATATTCATATCTGGCAGACTTAACGGCTTGCATTTCTACGTATAAATCTTACTTCCTGTTTGATATTCTTTTCTCTATAGTGTTATTTATTTCTGTATGATTTCGTTATATTTCTATGTATATATCTAGTTTTATTTTGTTTACATTGTTTTATGTTTTATATACTATCCTTAGCTCCATATAGATCTTTTATTCGAAATGTCCCTTTAGTTAGTTTTTTGTGATCTGTAAAACTACAGGACTTCCAGTCTTCACTCTTTTTTTCCCGAATGACATATTTAAAAATACTGTATTTGCAACTTATCGAAAGCTGAATCGGTTTTCATTCAGTTGAATTAAGTTAAGATTGAAGAGAAACAACGTTTAATGTTAATCACTGACTTACCTTTGTACGGCAATAAGCTGAGAGTAACATACACATGCAGCATAAACACCAGCATTATGGCACCAGTAAACATGCTGACCAGCTTTCTATTTTCTCCTAATGTAAGGACAAATCTGAATGTAATAAATATGTTGTTAACAAAATTGATGCTTGCAGTTTCTATTAACCTCTTGCCTAATTAACAATCATATAATAATTAATATTCTTATATTTTAAAAAAATATAAAATAATATATCCCTTTGCCCAGTAGGATCATAGGTGTGTCACAGCAGAGCCAGCAACACTTAAAACCCACCAAATATTCTTATCCACAATCATGCACAAGTGCGGAAAAAATCACGCCCCTTCATTCTCTGACATGATAAAGTCAGGAATTTCTTTACCGGTTATTCTCCATCCATCGTCAACTGATCCTTGCAAGATATTCTTTGATAGGGAATGATGTTTCATAACATGTTTCATCACGCTTTTCGGGAAACCTGGCAATACACATTAGTGCATAAGGATTCAGAAATCCAAGTTTGAATCAGTGAGCATTCCTCGGTGGTATAGGGATATTATTCTCTATATCAGTGTTTCCCAAAGTGGTCTATATGGATCATCCGGGGTCGACTTCGACTTGAAGGGAGTCTAGGTAGGCACACACAAAAATTGTAGGTGCAGGAGATGTAAATGGAGGTCCACGAGAACGGACCCCAGTTAGGCAGGTCATCATCAACATTTTGCCTTACCGCAAATGTCTTATTACACATAACACAGATAGTGTGTACATAATACTTATAATAGTATATTACAATAGCAATTACTTATATATATATATATATATATATATATATATATATATATATATATATATATATATATATATATATATATATATATATAAGAAGCAATGTCCGGCGTCGGCCGAGGATAAGTCAAGAACTGCAAAGAGTATAAAAATGTTTTCCACCACACGCAGGTTTTAAATTGTCGGAAATCAAGACACAATTAGGAGATAATGCAACGAAAAGTTCCGACCCAGCAAGTCTGATGAAAGCAATACAGAAAACAATAGACATCTACCCTGAACAATGGATTCATGTCTATACTGATGGGTCTGGGCTGTGCAAACATCCCTATGAAACTGTTGACCACCAACTTTTCGAATGTCCAGCACTGGATGGCATCAAGAAAAATCGCTCCAGGGCCAATTAAATGGAACACTTTATATGGAACAAGACAACAGCCCATAAGGACATGCATATATCACACAATGGCATTACGTCAAATGACATGGACTCATGGATCTCTGGATGACCAACCAACTAACCTACAAGTTTTTATACAAACAGCAATGCATCGGGAGCATAACACTTGTCGAGACTCGTATAAACATAGTTACCACTCAACATTTTAAAAAGTCAGGAGACAACCACGGTGGACAGTATGATCGCTACAATTTCAAATAGCGACGATGATGGTTTGCGGGCGTCTTACCAATGAAAATAACCAAATAGCCCCTTGTAGTGACACGCAATAGGGCTTGTTGTGGTGTTTTGTTGTCGATATATCAAGAAAAGCATGCCATGAGTGGATGTTTACAAGTTAGTTGTCTCGTATTCTCTATATTTGCCATGCATTTAGATACAGGGCCCAGGCACGCATCGCACTGAAGGGTTATTTACTTTGGGATTTCTCTTGTTGACCTAATCTTACTAGTATCAGTTAGACAATAAGTACTTCTCTAGGATAGATTTTCAAGCTGATCTTATGCGGCGTTATATATGGAAGCCGCTTTAGCGCACTGGCTTCGCATATGAGTGGTCCTGGGTTCATTCCCCAGCTGAGGCGGAAATGTTTTTTCAGATCGCGACGGCTCCCGTGTCGACCCAGTCTTAAATGGGTACCGGATTAATCCGGAAAGTAAAGACTGAGAGAGAGAGGAGATGGCTACCGCCCTCATTTGCAGAGCCTCTGAAATGTGAGATCGCTAACATCTCACACCCCTACGGCATTAATAAATGTATGGGTTACTTTACTTTTACTTTAATGCAGCGTCACTTCTTCTCTTCTTCTTCTGCGTTCGTTCTCAAACTCCTGCAGATTAGCAGGATGTAGTCTGGAGAACGGAATGGTTTACAGCATTGCTGCGATATCTGCACCTTTCGGCCTAACACATCCGACTTCAGCATGGCTTTGGGTCACTGACCCTATATGGGATGTGAAAGCCAACTCCATCCCATAACCTTCTTAGTCGCCTTTTACGACATGCGTGGAAGGTAAACAGTGTTGCTATTCTTTGCTCCCCTTTCGGGCCCCGGCAACACAGGGGCGATGCAGCGTCACTATATCCGACGTTTCCGTGATTGTTGTTTGGCTGTTGATACAAAGTATACGCAAAGCCATCAAATATCGCATCAGTCAATAAGAGCATCGCTGTGTGCGAACACCATACATGACTATTCTGGAGAAGTTCTTGGCAAATATTGTACGTGAAATCCTGGCTATTTTTAGTAAGAACTGACTCTTGTTGTGACGTTTTACAAATCCGTTTTATATCCCTTTGTTTATCGATGTTTAAGATACTAGCATGTGATCACTCGGTTGTGGTAAGAAATCTGGCTGCGTCATCTTGTCTATAGGTAAATTTTACTCAGAATTTCTTGAGAATTATCTCTCGGACCACGAAGATACAGGTTCTGATCTTGGTTTAGTAAAAGGCAGTTTTTATGGTGAGATACACATCTTTCAACCTCGGAAGTTAGTTCAACTTCGTTATATCAGAGATTTTAACATAAAAATAATGGAGGTTGAGGTTCGGTATTCATTTTTTATTCCACGAACGATTTTTATATACATAGTAAAGTAAAGTAACCCATAGCATTTATTAATGCCGTAGGGGTGTGAGATGTTAGCGATCTCACATTTCACAGGCTCTGCAAATGAGGGCGGTAGCCATCTCCTCTCCCTCGCAGTCTTTACTTCCCGGATTAATCCGGTACCCATTTAAGGCTGGGTCGACCTGGGAGCCGTTGCGATCGGAAAACATTTCCGCCTCAACTGGGGAATGAACCCAGGAATATACATAGTACTTACGTAGGAAACAGGTAATGAAGTATTACTGAACGACGACTAACACACTATCACTATCGAATGCTCACGTGAAATTATACATACAACAAAACACATAATATAATCATACAAATAACAATACACATGACATAATCAATATTTAAACCAAAAGGTCTTTATCAAGATAAGCACATAAAATATGACGCGTAGAAATGACCACACCACAAAATGTGTGCGAGCGAAATATGGATGTGAGATGCCGGAAGGATAGGAACAGGAAATACATAAAAACATAAATATATGTGGAAACGAACAAAAAGATGACGGAACAAAACGAATAAAGATAAAAACCACACCGACCGAGAACTAGACAAATGAGTGGTCGGAATTGAGTTCACATGGCTTGAGGGTACCCAACTAAAAAATAAGACGGTTTTCTAGAGCGTACCTAGATATATCATATGTGGTTCTAATGACAGTAACCTGAATATCAAAAACACCACGGTGGCCATCGCTTGGACACGTTAGCGTGGCGTGGTTGTTTGTACTCGTCGCCTTTTGATGTTATGTGATTATCTTGATAAATGCCTTTTGGTCGAAACGTCGATCACATCCTGTGTATTGTTATTTGTAAGATTTTATTCCGTGTTTTTATGTGTGCATTATTTCACGTGAGCATCCTACAATGATAGTGTGTTAGTCGTCGTTCTGTACGACTTCATTACTTGTTTCTTACGTAAGTATTATTTTCATACAGTTTTACTAGTAGTATTACCTTTTATTGATTGTGATTTTATCTATATGCAGCTTGATGTTCTGCATGTTTAGTTAGTTTGTTCCTTTGGTGCTAATGGTGGCACATGAGGCAAAAATTGTATTTCTTCATGCCGTGAAGTTCGCTAAAAGTTGTGGTTCTTGTGTGGTGTTAAACCCATTTCTGCATATAAACGAAATATAATAGGTAAGACTTGTAAAACTGTATAAAAAATAATACTTAAGAAGAGAACAAGTTTTGTCGTAGTTTTACCGTGTCGTAGTTTTACCGTGTCGTAGTTTTACCGTGTTGTAATTTTACCGTGTCGTAGTTTTACCGTGGTTAATAGACTATCGTACTTTGTTGTATAGATACGAAAACATGAAAATAACAATATACAAGACATTTTTGAAACGTTGAAAAATATTTATGTTGTCAATATTTCTTACAAAAACATTAGAGTAAAATACTGGTAATATTAACAAGGATGCGTTGCATCGTCAGTATCATTTGCCGTCTCCGCATAGAAGGTTGACTGAAACGGATCTCCAACGTCTTTTACCTTGGTTGTGCACTCTGCTAAACTGTATTATGGCCGTCTTATGATGTTACCCTCCAACTTAGACATCTGCGTACCTCTTGCTCTCCGCCCCTCAACTCTACCTTCAAGTAAGCCCTTCAACATGTTGTCATTTTAAAAAAAATTATATCCAAAGTATTTGATTTGTTTGATTTGAATTTCCTTTCTTCTTCTTCTTCTTCTGCGTTCGTTCTCAAACTCCTGCAGATTAGCAGGATATAGTCCGGAGAACGAAATGCGTTGTGTCATGGTTTACAGCATTGCTGCGATATCTGCGCCTTTCGGCCTGACACATCCGTTTCAGCATGGCTTTGGATCACTGACCCTATATGGGATGGGACAGCCAATTTCATCCCATAACCTCCTTAGTCACCTTTTACGATATGCGTGGAAGGTAAACAGTGTTGCTATTCTTTGCTCCCCTTTCGGGCCTCGGCTACACACGGGCGTGTATTTTCTTTAATTGAAAATCTAGTTAGACAACAGCAACATCTAACAAGTAAGAACACGCATAAACTATATAATATAAATGGTATAAAGAATGTGAAAATCGACAATTGTGTCTGTTATGCCTGTCTTTAAGACACAAAAACAATACACAAATAGCATACACAATAGGTCATCGTGTGTGTTGACGGACCCGATAGGGGAGCATGTAGTAGTAACATTTGTTAACATAGATAGTAAACGCTGCCATCATAGAACCAGAACTAGCAGTAATTATAACCTGGGAGATTTACTGAAGCGGAGATCTGAGCACCCGTGGTCAGTCCATAACCAACAAACCTAATTCCTAATAGTAGTAATATCGTCGTACATCATACATGACATACAGAGGAGACTAAGTAGGTCGGGAGTGGGTTTGACCACTTCATTCACGATCTCAGCTGTGATAGAGCCTGCTGAAGACCTATGCTTGTGGTACTGGACGGCAGGCAATCAACGCTTTGATCTGCATGTTGTATCGATATTTCAAGGTAACCGCAGTAAAGTTATCTCTAGAGTAGAAAACTGCCAAGCTCATGACTTTACATATTAGAGCCACATTGAGTAAAAGAGTGATCAAACATGCACAAATTCTGGAAAACATACACAAATAATGCAAGTGAAACACTTATTTGAAGCTGAAAGTAGAACTCCACATTCTGTCATAGGGAACAAAGTGACAAACTAGTAATCACAATCCTAGATTGACAACATAAATAAATAGTCTGGGCATGATTTTCTACACTTTTCTGCACATGATTGAAGACAGAAGTCTTTGGAGGGCTAATTGTGCAGATGTATACAAATGTAGTAATAACGATATTAAATTAACATTTTTAAGATCATGTGATTTCCTAGTGGCAAAATATGGATACGAGACTTGGACTTTAAACAAGACAATATCCAAAATAATAAATTCATTTGAAATTAAGTGCTACAGAAAGAACCTACGAATATCATGGACATAAAAAAAATAAGAACATTGAAGTTTTGAAATTACTTAAACTAAATGAAGGATAGCTTATAAATAGCATCAAAAGAAGGAAGCTACAGTAATTTGGACATTTAAAGCGACATGATGGTATCGGAAGGCTGATCCTAGAGGGCAGAGTACAAAAAAGAGAAAAAAAGAAGACCAAGAATACGACGGACTATCGACATCAACGAATGTATGAATATGTCTCTGGTCAATGCAGGTCAGCTTGGCCGAAACAGAGAGGGGTTCAGAGTATGCACGACGAAGACAACGTTCTGGAAAGAATGTCACTTGATATACATATATATCCAAATGTGTCACCCTACGACCCTGACGGCTTATAAGTTTTATTATTTATCATTAGGGATTTTATCATCATCATAATTCTTATCAACATACACTGTTAAATATACATACGATATCACTCGTTATTTATTACATGAACCAATTGCATATATAATGAAACGAATGTCCGGGAACTGAGGAAATCATTCCGCTTTTGGTTTCAAATTTACTAGAGTGTAACAGTTTTTAGTTGTTACTATAATACAACAAACAGCGAGTCTTTTTTTATCTTTCAGTAGCGTACCCATTCACATTGTTACATATGTATTAATCCACTATAGAAACCAACAGTATTATATCTTGTCTTTCCTAAATTTACTTCTTATTTATGGGTGGTTAGAGCATCCTAAAAATCTTGTTTTATTATCTGTCATCGGAACTGCCAAACTTGAAATAATAACGCCCATGCACCTCAACTCTGGAAATGTCTGACCTTAATTTCATGCGTGGAGCGTGTGAAATGTAAGATAGTGTGTAGGAAGTGTAGGCAGTTGACATGAAGTGTAGGAGAATAAAAAAGGGGGGTTTCAACAACGTCAAAACTAGGCACGGGTGTCGACCGGAACAAGAGATGTGGAGATGTCAAAAACAATACTCAGAGGCGCCACAACAGAAATGATTTGCCTATGTAAAGGAAGAGGTTGTGCTGGCACAGGGCGTCAAGTGTATAGTCTTCGGAGTTGGATTTCAATCATTATCATTTTCCTCTTGTGCCAAGCTTGGCACATAGGGCAGATGTCATAGCTCTCCATGCTTGTCGATTAACAGCCAGTTGTTCCAGATCGTTCATGTTAATACCAGCTGTTGTGATTTCTTTTTCAATAGTTCTTTTCATTGTTGTTTATGTTCTTCCCCTTTTTCTCTTGCCACTCGCTGACCATGTAAGGACTTGACGTGGTATTTTGTTCATTCTCATTCATTCTGAGTGAGTGACCGATGTATGCCCGCCAACGTTTTCTAATAACGTCTGTGATGTATTCTTGATATATCTCTTCTCTTAGTGACTCGTTTGACTTGAAATCTTTCCATTTTGTGTTTGTAATTTTCCTGAGACATTTGTTTTCGAATGAATTTAGTTTGTTTTCTAGAGATGTAGTTGATTTCCAGCTCTCGCGCCTGTATGTCAAAACCGAAATAACACATGTGTTGAACAGACGAAGCTTTGTATTAATACTGAGTTTTTTTTTCGATCTCCCAATATTTGAAAGTGAGTTGAATGTATTTGATGCCAGAGCAATTCTGATTATAATTTCTGTACCTGAGTCTCCATTAGCTGTTATTCTGCTTCCTAAATAAGTGAAAAGTTCTACCTTTTCTAGTATATTGTTATTTATTTGTATCACATTATTTACATTAGTAAAGTCCATAATTTTTGTTTTGGATACGTTTATTTGCAGGCCTATTTATTCTTAAAAATATTTTAGCATTGTTGTCCGTTCCTGCAAGTCTGTATACGTTGAACTCATTAGTGCAAAGTCGTCTGCGTAATCCAGATATTCTAAAGTCCCTTTGTTAACCCATCTGACGCATAGTTGTTTTTGGCCTATGCACTTTCGCATTACCCAGTCAAGCGTGATGTTGAACAGTACTGGTGACATAACACACCCCTGCTTTACTCCAGTTTCTAATGGATTTCAATACCACAAATAACACTGAATAGTGGGTGTTTGGGACTACGTCGATAGCCACTCAAGACAGCGGCAAAAAAGGTCAAGCATGCGCGACCGTGGTTAGCTTTCATTTTGGTAACCAGCGTGTAAATACTCGTACATGAACCAATTCTCTCGTACGGCTGACTTATTACGTAATAGGATCTAACGCCGAAGTCGGTTGTGTCGGGCAATTGGTTCAAATAAAACGGCGACGCGGTGCATTTTCGTTATATGAACTACATCCTGCTGGAAATCTAGTAGAACTATTGTACTGCTATAAGAGAGATTCGGTGGGAGTATCAGAACAAACGCAAAAATAATAATATAAATATTATTTTGTAGGAATTAAGCAATACATACATCGGGGGGGGGGGGGGGTGAGAAAGAGTGTGAGAAAGAGGGGAAGTAATGTGGAAGTGAGAGAGGAAGAAAGATTGATGGAGAGAGATGCAGATGAAAGAAAGAAAACATAAATAACAGCCGAGGAGGACAAACTGTGTAGAAATAACTGGCAAGTAAGATAACCAGTACATAAGAAAATCAAACAAAGAAGGATAGAATGTTTATACAGGTGCCATATTGGTTTAGATTAGACCTGGACAGAGCACACATCATTGTACGTTTCTTTTTTCCCCTTTGATTTGTATTATCATAGGGAAGCGCTTCACTGACATAAAGAAAAAGAATTAGTTAATAGATAAAAACCTTGGAAAATACCAAGAAAGAATTACTTGAGAGGCAGAAACAGTGAAAATACAGAAAAAAGAATTAGTTAAGAGACAGAAACAGTGGAAAATATAGAGAAAGAATTAATTGAAAAAAGAAACAATGGAAAATACACATGAAAAAATAATTAGTTGAGTGACAAACAATGGAAAATATAGATAAAGAATTAGTTGAGATACAAAACAATGAAAAGTACACAAGAAAAAATATGAGAGACAGAAACAATGGAAAATACAGAGAAAGAATAAATTAGTTATGAGAAAGAGCAATGGAAAATATATATAAAGAAAGAATTAGTTGAAAGACGAATAGAAAATTAAAGAAAGATTTAATAGAAACGTAAAACACACAAAAAATACATAAAAAGAAATAATTGGTTAAGAGACAGAAACAGTGGAAATACAGGCGAAGAAATACTTAGTTCATATGCAGAAACAGTGGAAAATACATAGGAAGCAATAATTAGTTGAGAGACAGAGACAATTGAAAATATAAAGAAAGAATTAGATGAGATGCAGAAACAATGAAAATTGCATACCAAGAAATAATTATTTGAGAGAAAGAAACAATGGGAAATAGACCACCCACTACACAGCGAGCTCCCTCGTTTGAAGAGAAGAAGGCTCAATCGTGGATGGGCCGGGTCGAGGATACCTTTAAACATATCTGCGCCTCAGAAGACAAAACTCCTGGCGAGGAATGGATGGATACCTATTCCTACGGTCTTTCAAGAGACAGTCAATGTCGTTAATACAATCAACAGAGAGTGCAGAAAACACAGCACCGTAAGCGTGGATGCTGAGGTCAAGGCACTGATCAGCGAGAATACCGATGACACAGATGTTGTGATTTACACAGACTGGTCGGTCATCCGTCACCACCGGTACGCATGGGCCTTTACTGCCAGTTCAACAGGAAGAACAGTACACGAAGCCAGTGGTGCCTTTACCGCAACAACGAGCAGTCTAACAATAGAAGTATTCGCCGTAACGCAGGTACTTTACTGGCTGGAATCGCAAGCCTATTCCCATGCGTGCATACTATTTGACTCACTGAATATGAAAGTCAAAACAGACGATGTACATGGGGAATAGGTGGAGACATTAGAGAGAGCTAAAATGCGGGTATCATTACGAAAACTCACTCTTATTTTTGTCCCCGGACACGCTGGCGTGGAGGGAAACGAACGGACTGACTAACGGCTAGCCTCGCCACCACAACAGACTGTCAATCTATGGACCGAGCAGACATACTCATTGTTTTTTATGAGTCCTCACGATCAGAGAATTATGAGATGAATGAGCATGAGTCAATATCGAGAATGAGCAAATTGGGAGTGAGGATGGACTGCGTGTCCCGTAGAGAACTCCTGGAAAGATTTTAAAAAAGAGCAGTGAACCAACATTGAACCGAAACCTTCAGCCGTTATACCCTGACAGATTTACTGAAGCGGAGATCTGAGTACTTATGGACGTGCACGGTGTGCGGGAAGGACAATCAACAGACCCAATACCTAGCACCTAAGCAATGGGAAATACAGGGAAAGATTTAGCTGAGATACAGGAACAATGAAAAATACATAGGAAGAAATAATTATTTGAGAGACAGAAATATTGAAAAATATAGAGAAAAAAATAATTAGCTGAGAGATAGAAACAATGAAAAATACAGAGAAAGGAAGAATTAGCTGAGAGACAGAAACAATGGAAAATATAAAGAAATTAATAGTTGAGAGAAAGAAACAATGAAAAATGCATAGCAAGAAATAATTAGTTGACAGAAATAATGGAAAATACAGAGAAAGATTTAGTTGAAATACATAAACAATGAAAAATACATAGAAAGAAAAAAATTACTTTAGAGACAGAAATAATGAAAAATACAAAGAAAGAATTAGTTAAGAGACAGAGACAATGAAAATACAGAGAAAAAAGAATTAATTGCAACATATAATGTAGAATGCAGTGGAAGAAAAACAACAGACAGAGAAAGTAAAGAATATAGAGAGGGAAAATTAGTTGAAATAGAAAAAAACATAGAAAGTACATAAAAGAAAGGATTAGTTGAGAGAAGAAATAATAGAGAATACAGAGAAAGAAATGAATATCATAAATAATAAATAACACAAAACGTAAAGAATTGGTTCAAATAAGATACAAAAATAATGGAACTTATGTGAAGTGAAAAAATCCGGTTTAGAGAAAAGATATATGAGACATATTGAAGAGAAATAAAATTTATTGAGAGACAGATACAATGCAGAGAACGTAAATAGAAAAAAAGTGGAATGAGAGTAAGTATGGACAATGCATAACTTGAAAGAATTCATAAGAAATAAATTGAGAACACATAAAGAAAAAGCATTTGGTAGAAAGACAGAAACAATGAACATTACAAGAAGAGAAAAAAACATTGATTGAAGGAATCAATGAAAATTACATAAAAAGAGATAATTGACTGAAGGAAATAATGAAGGTTACATAAAGAGAAAGGATTGATTGTATGAAACAATGAAGATTACATAAAGCGGAAGAATTGATTAAAGGAAACAATAGCGATAACAATAGCGATTCGTGACGTGGTTTTCCTTGAACAATCACATGGTAAAGACACCCATGCCACAAGTTTCGTTGTCCGGGGAAAGTTTAGAAAGAACTAGCACAATGAGATATCTGGGTGTGTTTTTTGACAGAAGCCTGAGTTTCAGGGAACATGTTGACCACATTATCATAAGGGCAGGCAAAGGCTTAGCAGCAATGAAGGTTATGGCTGCTGCGCAGTGTGAGCAAAGATTGTTATTTCTTTTGTACCAGGGTTTGGTTGTGGCTGTGGTGGAATATGCACTGGCAATTCTGACTCTTAGCCAAACTCAGATCGAAAGACTGGATAGAGTCCAGAATGCAGCAATGCGTATCATTCTGGGATGCACAAGAGACACATCAACAAGAGCTATGCGATACCTACTTGACTGCCCAACAGCTGAGCATAGATTACAGTATTGCCGTGCACGGGCGTACCTTCAAATACATGCAGATAAGGAACACCCGTTGCATTCCGAAATACACAAAGTTAAAGGCAGCAGACTCAAGAGAGGAAGGTCGTGGATGGGACGTGCTGAGGATGTAATACAAAGCGTGTGCAGATTACAGGATGTGGCAGCTGGTGCGGAATGGATAGGTCTACCCACAGATTTCGAAACTTGTTTGAGAGTAGTAATATCACTTAGCAGGGAATGCAGAGAATGGTGTCCCACTGCTGTGGAGAAAGAAGTGCAGGCTTTAATCAGTGAGAATACCAAAGAGGGGGATGTGATTATATACACTGATGGATCTGTAATTAGGCATGTTCGCAGTGCTTGGGCCTTTACAGCTCAGTGCGCAGGTACAACGATCAAGGAGGAAAGTGGTGCCTTTGCGGTCACTACGAGGAGTATGACCATGGAGACTATGGCGGTGACCAAGGCATTTGAGTGGCTACGCACACAGAAAGTAACGCAGGTCTGCATCTTGAGTGACTCTATGAGTATGATTAAGAAGGTACAAGTGGGTCTCATTCGCGAACAGTGGATTGAGGCCTTGAGAAATGCGAGCTTGAAAGCGGTTACATTTATTTTCGTGCCGGGACATGTGGGCGTTCGAGGCAATGAAAGAGCGGATCAACTGGCATCGTGTGCGATTGTGGCAAAGGGCGATGGGGCAATGGATCGCGCTGACGTTTTGAACTCCTTAAGAGATATAACACGCGAGAGTGAGACTAATGTGGATGATGATTCCTTTTCAATGGCTAGGATTAAAGATCAGGGAGTGAGATGCGGTGTTGCTAGAGGTGAACATTTTGGAGGGCGCAGAAGAATGATGGTCAACCAGCATAGGACCGGTACTGTCAGCAAAAGTGTGATGGCGGATACACTCAAGGAGAGATCGGAGCAACTATGGATGTGTCCAGTTTGCAGTGATGATGATCCGACGACTAACTAATAGCGATAACATAAAGAGAGAGAATTGATTGAAGGATACAATGGTGATAACATAAAGAGAGAGAATTGATTGAAGGAAACAATGAAGAACATAAAGATAAATTATTAATTTCTTCTTCTGCATTCGCTTTGATACTATTATACGTTAGCAAGATGTCCGGGGAACGAATGTGTTGTGTCGTGGCTTACAGCTTTTTGAGATGTCTGCGCCTTTCGGTCTGACACATCCAACTTGAATTTGGCTATTGGGTCACTTAGAACCTATATGAAATGGACAGCCAGCTCTATCTCACAGCCTCCTTAGCCGCCTCTTACGACATGAATGGCAAACAGTGGTGCTATTCTTTGCTACTCTTTCGGAGCCTTGGCAACACACGAGCTAAATAATTCATTTGAAGGAAACTGCGAAGACTACATAAAGAGTAAAAATTAATTGAAGTTTGCAAAAAAGAGAAAGAATTGTTTGAAGGAAACATGGAAGAATACGCCAATGGAAAGAATTAGTTGAGATACATAAACAACGGAAATAAATTCAAAGACCAATTATGACAAGTTTTAGCAATTTAAAGTTATGTTTAGAAGGAGGCAAGGAAGTTGTTTATAGTAAGATCTGATAAACAACACATGGTCTGTGCAATCAAGTGGATGGGGCGTTAGCTTAGCAGCCGAATAAGGTAGCCTAACTCTTCAGTCTACCCTGACATAAATATTTACATGGCTTGTTTGAGAAGGAAGAAATCGAGACAATTAATACCTAATTCCTAAATTAAAAAACCATTGTATTGGTAAATTTTTCCAACAACATTAAATGAAGTGATATAGCGTGACTTTCGTAATTTTAAAATACACCATGTCCTTAGATGTAAATGACATTATTAATGGTCGATCTATCTAGTCATACCTACCTACCTATGTCCGTAGATATAACTGGATTATTAATTGTTAATGGACGATCTATGTGGTCCTAGCCACCTACGTATCTATCCGTACTCTTGCCCACCTACCTGTACACTTACCTATCTGTACTTTACCTACCTGCATACCTATCTACCACACTGAACAACTATCTATCTACACACCTTCATACCTACCTAAGTACCGCACTAGATTCGAAGCAGTCTGTTTCAAGGGTTCACGACGAGGAGATGCTTTTAAAATCGTGGTTATCTGCTAACCCTGGGACTGTACGAGAGCATGCAGAAGCCTTTGCATGCCCACTTTCTATCTATCTATCTAATCTATCTAATCTATCTAATCTATCTATCTATCTATCTATCTATCCATCCATCCATCCATCCATCATCCATCCATCCATCCATCCATCTATCTATCTATCTATCCATCTATCCATCCATCCATCCATCCATCCATCCAGTCTTTACTGAAGTTTTTTTTCTAGAATAATCGTGCGAATTCCAAACGTCATTTATCTGTGCTGATCCAAAGTTTCCTGTGCTTTTCATTGGCTGACGAATCAAAGTATTCGTCAAAGTGACCAATGATCAGTCTCATAAGCCAAGATAAGTGACGTTGTGTTGACAGTGTGAAGCGATATGTTTAAGAAGTATTTATTTTCTTCATAACATAAATTCTGGACTTCATTGAATACCAAAAACAGAAACCATTAAAAAAAAAATTGTGTAGATATTTGTTCCGAAACTTGGATAAAATCTTACAGAATCTAGATTATATAATTCAGAACAGTGTCTCCACACATTTGAGCTGTGGAGAAAAGAATGATTTCTATGGAAACATTCAATTTGTATAAAGGTACAGTGCTTCTTCTTTTTCTTCAGCGTTTATTTTCAAACCTCCACTGGATCTCTATTGTAGCAGAACAATGGTCCTAATAGATTTCCAGCAGGGTGTAGTCCAGAGAATGGAAATGCGTTGTGTCGACTCTTTAAATTTGAGCTAATTGCCCGACACATCCGTCTTCGGCGGAATGGTACAGCTCAGATATGATCATTTTCATAACTGTTTTTTTAAGTAATGAATTGTGTCTATTTAAGTTTATATGTACTATGTGTGTGTTGTTCTTCTTCTGCGTTCAGGATTCTTCTGTTCTTGCAGATTTTCCGGCCAGTCACTGTCTTCTCCAGGTTAGAGCGGCAAGTTATGGGCTGTTTTTTATAAAGGTCCCTACTGATTCATAACGTGAAAAAAAATCATTGTTCCGTTCTTGTTTTTTATTATGTAATGTTAAAAAAAAAAAAGAAACGCAACATGAGTGCAGTGCTAATGGGCACCAAATTTCCTACGTTTAAACAATTTTTTTACGGAATTAATGTTTCAATCTTAGCATGAATAACCTTTCAGACTAACAATGAAATGATGTTTGTTAAATTTGGTTTTGACTTTTATTCTTTGCGACTGAGGCCTCTGTTTCAGTAAGGTGTATGGCTTCTTCTGGCTACTATCAGTGAACAATATCTCCATGACATGGATCCGATTAGCAGTTGGATCTGTTGTTGTGGGATGGCTACCCACTCTTCCCGCAGTGCAAGAGACAACTGTCGGAGATTGGCTGGAGCCACGTCTCGCTGGTGGAGAAGTCTGTCGAGTTCATTCCATAAGTGTTTCTATGGTGTCCATGTTTGATGACATGGCTGGCCACAGATTGATCTTGGCGTTGTTGCCAGCTAGAAACTGGGTGGTGAGTTCTGCAACATGAGATCAATAGTCATTCTGCTGAAAAATCGATCCTCCTGCATCCAAATTAGGAAGGAAGCGATGACGAACATTTTAAGCGACGTAACGTTCGGCATTCAGGCGTTCTTCAATTTTCATCAGACCACTCCTTCCCATGAAGTTAATGTCTATTTATTTTCGCTATTTATTAGTTAACATTAGTAATCGGTGATAATAATGCAAGAGCGATATTAGAATTGAGCGTTGCATGTTTGGAATCATCTGTTTTAGAGCCTGTATGTTGCGGGTTTCACAAGGGAGCAAAATAATTAGCAATACTTCTATCTGCTAAGCATGTTGTAAGAAGCGACTTAGGAGTGTTTAGGTTTGAGTTGGCTATCTCATCCTATACAAGTTCACAGTGACCGAGAGGTTGGATGTGTCGGGCCGAAAGGTGCAGGTATAGCAGCTAAGCTGCAAACCATGATACAACGCATTTCTGTTCTCCCGATTACATCCTGCTGGTATGCAGAAGTTTGAGAGAGAACGCAAAAACAAAGAAGAAACAGAATGTGGATGATGACGGCCTTTTGGTCGAAACGTAAATTTTACCCGTGTTTTGTAATTAATAAAATACAATAATTTATGTTTGTAATAATGTTTTATATTTAGAGAAAAAGCAGAACCTTCGGTACTACTGGAAATTCAATTATACCTAATCTACAAACACATTTCTCTAACCATAATGTACACAATAGAATCAAACAAGCGTACTTACTTCATGTTCAAGCCATACGTGTGTAATATAAATCCATTTATTAGAGATCAGCATCACTTGCTTGTTGGTTATGAAACACTGCCCAGGTTCCGCGGACAGGGAACAAATCATGGAAGAAAGTACAAACAAATGTTTGAAACAATGCCCTCAAGGGAGTTTCCTTCTTCTTGGAACACGCGCACTCCACGAACTGCCAGGTTGGCTAGAACGATAAACTACACCAGCCTGGTATTTAAAACTCTCAAATCTCATGACCTTTGGAATCATTTATTTATTTATATGAAGCAAAAATACACTAATTTAACAGTATTTACTCTTGTAAATTATTTCTGAAAATAACGTTTATCCGTTCTAATAATATTAATTTTTACCAAATACGATAGTGTTGCAAATGAATTTGGCTAGGAAAAACGTAATGTTTGCAATGTTTCCACATTCGTCAAATGAAGTAAAATTTGTAATCCAATATGTGTAGTACATTTTAATTTCTTAAAAAGACACCAAATGAAGTTGATAAAAATGAGCAAAAATAGGTATAGGTGTCACCAAAACAAGTCGATAAAATAAGATATATCGATCAATCTATCTATCTATCTATATATCTATCTATCTATCCATCTATCTATCTATCTATCTATCTATCTATCTATCTGTCTGTCTGTCTGTCTATATGTCTGTCTGTCTGCCTGTTTGTCTTTCTGTCTGTCTGTCTGTCTGTCTGCCTGCCTGTCTGTCTATCAGGGAGCAAAATATAGGGAGACCGTCTTCTTTTCAGGTAGGAAGCGACTAGGCACAGTTTTGAAATAGGCTGACAACCTGTTGCTTGTGGAAAAAAACAATCTTCATTTTCACTGCTTATCTCGTCTTAATTTCTAACTTTTATTTATCAAATAATCCCCATGGATGACTCAGAGATGGAAGGAGTTTGTCATTTGTCATTTTATGACAGACTTCTCGGTGGTGTGGAATGCTAGATGTGCCATCACTGCGGATGGATCAACATATCTGACGTCAACTGGTAGATGTTACCCTCTATCAGCCTCTCCCTGCGGATCCTATTCCTGACCATAACCTTACGGTATGCTGCATTGACGAACGACTCATTCAGCAAAAGCTCCTCCCGTCTTTTGCTATCACACTCCTTATCTTCACGGTCAACCTTTTAACGCTGCCCTGTATCGTGTGCCTAAAATCCACAAGGATCTCAACCCTAGCAGACCTATTGTAACAGCATATTGTTTAACAGTAACTCTCACCCAGATGCACATGCCATTCAAGTCACTGACTTGGTCTCCTCCCATTCTTGTGACCGGTAGCGTTTCTCGTTTGAGAATTCGACTGATTCTTAATCCCAGTACTATTAAGCCCCCATGACATCAACGACAAGCTATACTTCCAATATCCTCCTACGTCCTTTCGTCCACCTGCATTTCTTCTTCTCTGTTACCCCTCCATTCCTTCTTACGGCCCTTCCCGTACCCATCTTTTTTCTCGTCCCTTTCTTATATAATGTTGCACTCCATTGTGGCAGTTCGGCCTGGGCCGCCATTAAAGGGTTGGTGTTACGGCGACCCGACTCATGTGGTTGGTGTGCCGGTGAGTGATGATACCTTGGGGTTTTGTGGGGCGCGGCTGGATCCGATGTTGTGGTTTGGTGCGTCGTTTGGTTGCTTCATGTGCGTCCTTCACAATCACACTAATTCACTCTTTTCCCATAGGTCGATCCGTTCAAGTTTCCCTCATCTCTTCTACTTACGATTCCCCGTCCTACTTTCTCTACTTTATCTGTTCTCACCACCCTTGCCTTTCACTGATGTTTCCTTTTTGCTACACACAGTGGCCCATGAGCACCCCTTCTAGCCACACTATCACCTTTGGGTCTACCATAACTCTGGGATACTTTCTGGCTTGTCTTTCTTGGCCTTGTTATGTTGGCTACCTCTACAGCAACCGAGCATGTAAAGACTATACGACTGACTCTTCATCCTAATCTCCATCCTGATTTTTTACTACTATTTTATGACTGCAGCGCCAACAGGCGACCTACTACAATCAACTTGGATGGCTCGGAGGCAGAGGTCCCATCTATGTCTTTCTTTGGAGCCATAGTACAGTACGAGCAATGCCTACAGACGGGTTGCGACGTACGGTTGGTCTCACACAGACATGAACCTCGTTTCATTTGACATATTCCACCTCATGGTACATGGTCAGCACCAAGGGATCGTGTATTGGAGATTCGAAGGTCTATCCGTTTTATCGTTGTTCCTTATAGATGGGCCAGTGTACAGTGCGAGCAGTACCCACATAGGGGTTGCAACGTGCGGCTAGCATATCCATATATCATCTTCGATTTATGCAACCGGTCACATTCCCCAGCACACGTCCTCAAAAGGTACTTGACGTTGTGGTTGTGTCCTTGGTCCATCTTCCGTTATATTTCATCGGGAGTTCTGCCACACCAACCTCCACTGACTACGACATTAAGATCCATTGACACCTACGAAAACCCTCCTCCCTCTTTTCGCCATCCTATACATTTTTTATGCCTTGTTGTAGTTTCGAGTCTGCCTCCTTCAGCATGCCCTTCGCCTCCTGTCCCTTTATTCTCCACCATCACTAGTGCACTTAGCTCCGGCACAGTCTTCCCTCGTCTTCCTATATCAGCCTTATTCTTTTTGATACCTTCATACGACGTATTTACCAGTTATGGCTCCCCTCGTCTTCAGCTCTGCCGTCCCTGCTTCCATGGGGCACCCTCCCACCTACCCTCCCACCTTCTCCACATTCCTTCCTTGTGTGACGTATCTCCGTTTTAGTTTGGGGCCCACTTCGATCTGCCATTTTCACTTCTCTTCTTCTCTATAAGCGATAGATCCCATTTACCCCATCTTCATTTACCCCATTTTCGTTTTCCTTTCTTCGCTCAGCCCCCTTTCTATCTTTTTATCTGTTACTATAAGCCATTATGTTCGAGCCATGTTTACGGATGCCTGCACCTTTTGGTGACTACGACCATGCCTTACGCTTAGGTTCTTATCTGCCGCGAATTCTCTATACTTCCTGTCTGTGATTCACTGGCCTTTGTCCACTCATTTTTTCATTGCCTCTTATAGCCCATGGGTGGTCTTTCTTCCTCTCCGTCCTTGAACGTGTGGTAACAAGCCACACTTTGCTATTCAACTTATTGTCTCTGGTTCCCACTCTCTTTTCATTGCAAACTACTACCGAACTAAGTCATTTCCATTATTATTTTAATTTTATTTGCATTATATATTATCTATTAGCACTTTTTCTGTGTACTTACCACTTTAATCTTCCTCTCACAATTTCTTTTACCCCGTCATGCAGTCATATCTTTGCTTCCTTCATCGTCTCCTCACTACCGTCCCTCTACCCTATTTTTTCCTTCCTGGTACCACCATGTGTGTATCTATGTAAAATTTTGTTTGTCCTGGTGAAGGCTTTTTAATCGAAACGTCTTCTTCTTCTTTAGATAGACAGACAGTCAGACAGACAGACAGTCAGACAGACAGGCAGGCAGGCAGGCAGGCAGACAGACAGGCAGGCAGACAGACAGACAGACAGACAGACAGACAGACAGACAGACAGACAGACAGACAGACAGACAGACAGATAGACAGACAGATAGATAGATAGATAGATAGATAGATAGATAGATAGATAGATAGATAGATAGATAGATAGATAGATAGATAGATAGATAGATAGATAGATAGATAGATAGATAGATAGATAGATAGATAGATAGATAGATAGAGATATTAACCTTTATTGCCTAAGCCTGCCGAATACGCAGTTTGACCTGTTTTCCGGTATTATGACGTAGTTTGAAAAGTTCAGGTATGTTAAATTAGGGAGGGGGGTAAAGCTGGGGTGGGGGAACATAAGATCTTTCCAAAATACTCAAGGACAGCGTCAGTTGGAAAAGTTTGGAAACCACTGGATTTAACAAAATAGATATTTATATTACCCAGAAAATGTCCACATATTTTTTATTTCTTGTTTTCTATTAATATATTTTCTATTACTCTTCATTTTTATTTCGTGTTTCCATTTAAAAAAATATATAATCAAGAGTAAAGTGAAGCAACAAATTAAGATACATTTTAAAGTAATGGAGCACTTTAAAAAAAAAAAAATAGAATGTGTGTGATGACTTCCTTTCATCTTGATAAATTGAAATACGAGGCTTAAGTCTCAAATAGGAACTAGCTACTTCATTGAATAAGAATAGTGGGACCCACATTTTAGCTAGAGCTCGACTGTCAATAAAATAGCACGATTGTGTTATCTTTCATGTACTTACAAAGTAGCATGCAGCGTAAATTTTATTTGTCTCTTGATTGGTGCAGTGTTATCTAAAGCTTCTTGCTCCCCTATGCCGATTGACATGTTAGCGCTCCTTGAATTGCCTTTTCCCTTTACCTTAGAGATATCGCCCACTTTGAGAATCTCTGACTCAATGACGCAAATGGTCTTCAGAGCAAGGTTTAAGCCTAGCTCACTTATCGCATCTAATCGTAGATCTAACCTCAGATCGGTAGTTGTTGACAAATGTGTGTATTGTTCTCTTGTTGTTTACATTATTGTCATTCTTTGCTTCTAATATGGCTCCAACAACATGACATGCCAGGGTTGCTAGAATTTGGCTAGTAATTTTTTTAAAAACATGTTGACATTTTTAAATGTCGTTGAACATGAAATATATATTTCTAGTTTTTGGATTTTTCGTAAATGTGACAATATATTAAACGTTTGAAGTTTGAGCATTTTTGACCCTATTTATCATGAAATTTGACTGTCATCAATTACTACTATATGGCAACCCTGTGCAGACAAGTCCATGTTTAATTGTTAGTGTATCGAGGAAGTAGGTAAAACTGAGGACGACCGTGTATGCCTTCTATCCTTTGTTTTGTATTTTATTCGAATCGTATTTAACATTGCACTCTGATGACTGCTTGCTTTTTTTTCTAGTTCTCGTTTGTAAACCAGTTAGGGTTGTAAGGGTGCCACACTGGATACATCAGTACAAGAAGCTCTGCAGACAACTCTATCATCAGCCATTGGGAGGAGTGTAGAAAAATTATGCCAAGACTGTTTCATGGTGTTATCAATCTACAATTTATTTTTTCTTCCCTCCTCTCCTCCTTCCATCCTCGACTGTTCCTTGCAAAAAAATTTAGAAAGCGAGTCGTGTCTCGTTACATGTTCAAACCAAACAAGTTTACGCCGTTTCACCACTGCCGAAAGTAGTTCTTGATATCCTGCAAGTTTGTTTATTTGCTGCCGGACAAATACATTTGTCGTGTGTTCTATATAGCTATACTTAACTATTCTATACAACTGAAAGTCCAGTTTTCTTGATAAATGTTGCTGTATTTGAACGTTCATCAAGATTCTCATATAAATTTTCTTGTGGGTGTCTATCTCTATAGACTAGTGCTCAATGTCTGTATCTCTAGGCTAGTGCTCAATGTCTATCTCTATAGGCTAGTGCTCAATTTCTGTATCTCTAGGCTAGTGCTCAATGTCTATCTCTATAGGCTAGTGCTCAATGTCTGTATCTCTAGGCTAGTGCTCAATGTCTATCTCTTTAGGCTAGTGCCCAATGTACATGTATACCTCTGTAGGCTAGTGCTCAATGTACATGGATATCTCTGTAGGCTAGTGCTCAATGTCTATCTCTCTAGGCTAGTGCTCAATGTCTGTATCTCTAGGCTAGTGCTCAATGTCTGTATCTCTAGGCTAGTGCTCAATGTCTGTATCTCTAGGCTAGTGCTCAATGTCTGTATCTCTAGGCTAGTGCTCAATGTCTGTATCTCTAGGCTAGTGCTCAATGTCTGTATCTTTAGGCTAGTGCTCAATGTCTGTATCTCTAGGCTAGTGCTCAATGTCTATCTCTATAGGCTAGTGCCCAATGTACATGTATACCTCTGTAGGCTAGTGCTCAATGTACATGGATATCTCTGTAGGCTAGTGCTCAATGTCTCTCTAGGCTAGTGCTAAATCTGCCACTGGTTTACTGCATTGCAATCTTGCTTAATATGTTCCGCAGTCTGTGCTGCCTGTCCACATAAGCACATAATTGATGGAACAGCTCTTAGTCTATGTACGAAGCTGTTGTGCATTGTCATGGCGTTGTAGATGATCACTTGTTTATATCTGTCAAGATAATGAGAGTTCTCTTTTGGGTGGTTGACTTTTGTAATAGCTTTAATGAGGTCCTCTTTTCTTGGTATATGGCTATCAATAAATTATATCAATTTGGGGGAGTGGGTATTTGAGTTCCAGTCTTTGACATAAGAGGGTGGGGGGTTGACAAAAGCTGACGTCAACAACGTTTGTATAGACCAATTAAGTTATTTAAAATGCATGGTACTTCAACAGTTATTATCCATACGAAATTTCACCGTAAATATTTCTCCATTAAATTGTAATTAGAACACAAATCACGTGATCAACAACAAATAACATGTCAGAATTTAAATTGCAAGAGGTTCTTTTGTGTCTTGAAGGAAAGGATTCATGGAAGAGTGTATTTTTAGGCATACGATCTATTTACATGAAACATTTTAGGGTCAAGGATTCATATGGGAAATTCTACAGATAGTAACTTATTTCTCTTCTGTGTTCGGCTCTAAAATTCTAATATATTAGCAGGACGTAGTTCAGAGAACGGAATTACGTTGTGCCACTGTTTACAGCTTGGCTGCCATATATGTACATCTCGACCTGGCATATCCGATTTCATCATGGCTTCATGAGTAACGTTGGCCATTTATGGAATAGGACAAATAATCATATCTCCAAAACTTCTTTAGTCACCATGTAGAGGCCAAAAAATGTAGGGAGAAAACAATATAGGGCCTATAAACTGTTACCTGCTATGCACGTCATAAGCGGTGAATAAGGAGCTTTTCAAGAATTGGCTATCCTATCCCATAAATAGAGAGTCAAAGTGACCAAGAAGACATGCAAAAGTCAGATGTACCATTAATGGAAATAAAATTATAAGTAATGGTCATTTATTTTGTACCCATTGTGATGAGGTACGTACCTTTCAACCACATACGTGAGTCAAATTTGGTCAGAGCTTTTTGACCATCAAAAATAATGAGTATTGTGATTCAGCGAACCATAATCTCTGAGTATAATAAAAAATGTAACAATAATCCATGTTTCTGTGTTTGTGTTTATCGTGACAAAGCCATTGTGGTCGAAACGATGACTCTCTGTATTTATCCCTCTGTAAAACGTAATTTTAACCTTGTTTCATTTTTTAAAAATATTATTCTCATTCTTAATTTTACCATCAAATATAATTAAGATTTACGCTTATGTGTGGATTGAAAACATTATTTAAGAAATTACATCACACGGTTCATTTATTTTCTACCATTGTTTGCAATCTTATTCTACAAATATGACGCTCTTGCGTCATTAAGCAGGGGGATGTCCGTAAATTTTGGACAGCTGTAGACGAACCCAAAAAAGGGGGGAAGGGGGTTAAATAAATTGGCCAAAATTTGTTAGCGTGAGTTATGGGCAGCCCGTAAATGCTTTCTTTGTCTTTTTTCATCTGCTGCTGACATTTCTGGTTTCTCATTTCCACCGCTTTCTGTGCTCATCGGGCAGGTGTGTAACACAGCATGACCGTACGAAAATAAGCATGGACAACCGATTTCACCGCACCACAAGGCAGTTGATAGTATAAAATGTGCCGTTTCAACTAAAAAATCGAACCTCAATCACCCAACTGGTAAGTATGTGCAACGGCCACTACGTTTCGTGGCTCCCCAAGAATATTGTCCGTCAATGTCTATCTACTAGTAATGATACATGTATTGTTATATTAATCTGGGGTTATTTTCGAAACATCAGTGGTTACCTTGACTGCTACAGACAAAAAAAAGTATGGCTTCTAGTTTTTGGGCGTTAGTGAATAATGAAACAGTTGAAAGTTGAGTAATGACTGCTCTTGGTGAAATCTGGAAAAAAAAGAAGAAAGCGTTGTAAGACCTGTGATATGAAAGCCTTAGTGGGTGTATCTGGTTATTGCTTCATTGTTTACATGTTGCGTTTGCCCTAGGCGTAGGTGGAATTAGGACTGTTATGTGATATTTGACAGGTGTGGTAATTTGACTCATCAAAAAATAAATATTACAACAACAACAAAAAATACATGAATAGTTGTAACTGGCTAGTACTCACTGATTCCCATATTTTACAGACAATACGTTAAAGATTAAATGTCGTAAACAAAATTTCGTAGTTATTTTCGTAGAGATATAAGTAATAGCATCAGCAATAATAACAGTAACAGCAGCAGCAGTAGTAGTAGTAGTAGTAGTAGTAGTAGTAGTAGTAGTAGTAGTAGTAGTAGTAGTAGCAGCAGCAGCAGCATCAGCAACAGTAGTAGTAACAGAAGTAGTAGCATCAGCAGTAGTAGTTGAAGTTTGTAGCAGCAGTGGTAGTATTAGCAACATAAGCAGCAGCAGTAACAGTAAAAGTAGTAGCAGCAGTGGTAGTAGCCTTAGCAGTAGTAGTAGAAGTAGTAGTAGCAGTGATAGTAGTAGCAGCAATAGTAGTAGTAGAAGTAGTAGTAGCAGTGATAGTAGTAGCAGCAATAGTAGTAGTAGTAGTAGTAGTAGTAGTAGTAGTAGTAGTAGTAGTAGTAGTAGTAGTAGTAGTAGCAACAGTGGTAGCAGTAACATCATAAACAGCAATAATAGTAAAAGTAATAGCAGCAGTGGTAGTAACATCAGCAGTAGTAGTAGCAGTGGTAGTAGTAGCAGGATGCTTGTAGTAGTAGTAGTAGTAGTAGTAGTAATAGTAGTAGTAGCAGCAACATCTGTAGTAGCAATAATAACAGCATACCTGAAGATTATATAATGCAAAGCACGACCACCGTCTTTACTTTCATGTAGTTATGGTACCAATTACTTTAGGCTAAGACGACGTATGAGTCAATGGTCATTATATATATATAGGAAGAAATCCGCAGCTCCATTTCTTCCTATAACGCTTACGTTTCTCGAATTTAGCATGTAGACGGACCATATTTGGCAACTTTACAAATGGTACATTTTTCCATCATATGGCGCTCACAGAAAATCTTAGAAGTTCTCCTGTGGTCCAGCAAAGCTCAACATTGATATTACTGGGTGACCTTTTTTTATCTCTGACCTATGGTCTAACGAATGCAAAAATTTATCAATTATCTGTGATTAATCTGCGCAGAAATTGCACAACGTTTATAAATATACAATAATTAACTTAATCAATATGGCAACTGTTTTTTTAATCTCATTTTTTTAAATTATTTTTTAAAGCGGCTTTAGTTATGGGACAATGTTTTCTGTTAGGCCTATTAGAACACCCCTCTCCCTGTCCCCCTCCTACGTCTTACATGTCACGCGGTACTTCTACTATTCGCTGCTATCCTTCCTAGCCCCGCCAATACACAAACGTTGCACATAAAAAAGAAGATCTTCGCGGCTCGTAATTTCTGGGATCAAAACACACACAAAAAGACGAATATGCGTACAATATTAACTAGCAAGTTTCCATGAACGTACACAGTACTAAAAATATCATGCATACTTGCCTTTGTAATCTGATACTACTTTTGTTTATTTTCACATTTCATAGCGAGTCATGTCACGCACGTGACACGTATGTTTACAAGAGTGGAATCAGCCATAACCGACTCAGAATAAATAAATCATGTGCGCTAACCCATGACCGAGCAGACCCGTAGATAAGGGGGAAAGTGGTTGAGAGTTAAAACCTCCCCCCCCCCTTTTTTTTTAGTAGATATGAACAAGACTCTTGGTACTAGAAACTTAGTCAATAGGTCGGTTAAAAACCCCACGCTTGGCGATTTTTCACAAAAAGGTATAATTTAATTTCCCATGAACTAGTGAAATAACACACGCAAACGTAAAGATGGCGTATTTTTTTAAGGTAAAATCCATAGGGCAATCATATCTATGGCCCGATACTCGAGTCACTACTCTTGGCCGATCATACTTAACCGAGTATTAAAAGCGATCAATGAAATAGAATGAATCAATTGAATAAGCCAAGAGTTGTGATGTGATCATGGGTCAAACTATCAAATACTGATAGTTTCCTGTGATGGAGTTGAAGGGAGAGATTTTGTAGCTGTGTGTTAAAGGCGGCATGCTCTTGTTGTCACTACGTCATGACGTCATGGTACAGGGTGAGTTTTTTTTAATTTACCTTACGACAGATAAAATCCAGTCCTTACCGGGGGTCGAACTCTAGACCTCACTAGTGTGAGACTAGCGCTTTAATCTCTTGCCATGCGCAACATGCGATCATGGTTTGGTGATAAAATAGTCAATTTAGCTGTGAACAATTTAGTTGTCGCTCTTTATAGTCCATAGCTTTTCTGACAAAACACAAGTCCCCCTCAGATGTTGAGTAACGGATGCTACAACTTGACTCATATAAAGTTCGCTGTCCCAAGAACATTGTTGTGTTATGGCGGTTTATGGATACGTGTTTATTTCCAGAAAGGAGGCATTCTATTGTGACACTATCCGATGATCGTTACGTCGGTAAAGTTCCTGCCAGTAGCGCAGCATATACGTATGGTCCAACTATCTCATCGTTCTTGTTTCAATATTCTTGATTAGAAACTAGCTTCAAAACACCATAAGTGCTTCACCCTCCGTTCCAGCAGCCATCCCAGTGTATGTAGACTCAGAGTCCCGGTCAGATGTTGATTGCGTGATCTTCGAGATATACCACCAAAAAAACTACTTTTCCTCCCCTCCCCTCTAGATACTCCCATTTCTGACATTCTCTGTATGTGTACGTCCTCAGCCTCATTGATACTATCTTCATCTTGAAATGAATTTATTACTGCCTTGATCAAGTCTACTTTATCTCTCCTCAGCATTGGGCCGTCTATCGCCGCATTGCATGCCAATAAGTCAGCTCTCTCGTTTCCTCTGACCCCAGCTTGATCTGGGTAGTATATCCATGTACTGCTCTGGACAATTGAGTTGTTCAATAAGTCCCACCATTCTTTTCTCAGCATGTACTTTTCTATCTTGCGCAGCATGCTTTGAGAGTCTGTGAGTATTACTGAGTGTATTGATGTATCTGTGATCAACCAATTAAGTGCTGCTGTAACTCCCTCTATCTCCGTCCGCATGCTCGATGTGACAGTGGAGTATGCTTGAAGATTTCTCAACCAACTTCACGCCGTTCTTGTTATAATTCTTGACCTACGATCAGTGATGACACGTCTAGAATTCACCGCTATCTAGGAGTCTGCCTCAAAAGAGCAAAGGTGCAATGTCCGCTGACCTACATTTCTTCACAATCCGAGAGATGATTTGATAAAAGACAAAAACTGTGAAAAGATGACAGTGACAATGCTGATTTTTTCACAGACGACATGTTATTAGCATATCCCCAACAATCCTCATTCGCCTATTATGACATGCATGGAAGAAAAGACAGTGACCGTATTCTTTGCACCCTGAACAAAAGACCACGCACCGGTTACCACACACACACACACACACACACACACACACACAGCGCTGATCATGTCTTATTTAATCTAATCAGCTGTGAATCAGCAAGTACGTATATAATCATATAACAAGGTTCAGTGACCATGTTTCTACGGAACAAAAAGCTAATATAATTAAACGCAACGAAATTACAATAAAAACGCATATACCAACACAACCAATGTTCTACGCATTTGGCAATTAGAACCCCCCCCCCCCCCGATCACACGATATGCGCGCTACACACTGAGTGGGTGTGGATGCACGCACATTGCTAGATCGGTATCCTTGGTTACAACTTTTTAATGTCTCCGAATCACGGAAGCCCAATGCAATAACATATGAAATTAAAAAGTTGGAATGTTGTCACGTGATTTGGCCACTGATCCATGTATTGAACCATGTGTTTATTTAAGGTCCCGCATAGATTATGAGTTTTCACACATCCATCTGGGATTGAAAGTATAGTTCATCTTCAGTATTTATCTCGTAACGGCTTATTGATGAGACTAGGCACTATCATGACGTCCTGAAGGTTATGTTATTGGTGTGGTTCACGTAAATGTTCTCGTGTTTTCAATGAATTTATGATGCACCGAATCACAACTTCCATAATTTTTTATGGTAAAAAATTATGATAAACCTAATTGGACGAACGTCCGCGGTTGAATATAGTGTATCTTGTAATAATAAATACTTTAAAAAAAATTAGAAATGATCCTCTCATCGTAAGCATGTGCGTGAACGAACGTACGTATGCCTGAATTGTAACGTAACTTCCAGTTTTAGTTTTTAACGTTCTCCATATATAATAACTTCGAACGCATACAAATGACGATAATGATCATTTGCTAGGAACTTTTCAATTTATCGTTCGTCTCCAATAGGAGTATACACCTTTACCTCCTTTTGTGGCCGTATACTACGGGCCAATTAGTTTTATAACCATCTCTAGCGACCGTACGGAATACAGGTAGCAGATCGTATCAGTTAACGGAGATTCCTATCAGATAATGAGTTCTGAACCTACTGCCGAAAATGTTTAATTGCAACAAGTAATACAAAAGACGGTGACACGCAGATTTGTATATCGCGGTCACCTGAATGTTGACCAGTGAGATAAGGTCCCGGCAGAAGAGATCGCTAGATTAGACTTCAGACACTTTTAAGTACGTATCGAAATAAATAGTGTGACTGTGATGTTGAATGAACGGATAGATTGAATGCGGTTAATCTTGGGACTCACCTAAATGTTGAAAGAGTGAGAATTGTGGGATATAAGGAATGAGAGTTTTAGTGGGAATCAGTTTGAGTTTCAGTTTTAGTTTGGTTTTGGATCAAAAAGAGAGAGCTTGGAAGTCGAGCTGGACAGACGCGTAAAGGAAAGTTAGTCTCGGAACCAGTCGAGTGGTTCGGAGTGAATAGTTCAGACTTGAGAGTCTGGAAACACTGAGTTGATTAAGAGTTCGATTATATTATCGTATACTGGAGTTCAGTTACATACACATAATTGATTGCAGAATATTGGGTATGCCATTTATCAAATTCATGTTGTAAGTTGATGTTGTACCTTTCTGGACTTTGAACCAATGTATAATAAAGTTACCAGATATATGTAAACGCTGAAGTTGCAGTGAGTTATTCAGCCTTTATTTATCACCTAGATATATGTGACATTGTACACTACAATAACGGCACTGCCCACACATATGCTGCCCACATAGTCACTGATCATGTACACGACAGAAGAAGTTCAAGCTTATACTGTCAGTCAACTTACGAAGTTCAACCGTATGACGACCCTGTACGGTCATAACTGGTGCCGTAACCACATGGCACACTTAATACTACCATACTTTCAGTGTGAGTGTACTTCTAATTTGTCAGGATATTTTTATATTATTATTTTAATTTATCTCATCGAGAGTAATATAAATTCAGGACTATCGGAAATTCAGTTCAAACGTCGTTTTGGGTTGACCTCGTTGTACTCTACCCATATGTAATCCGTTTATGTCAAAGGGGCTACAACTTGTATATGGTAACTCGTGTTACTTCATATCACGTAACTCGTGTTACTTCATATCACGTAACTCGTGCAGCTTCATATCACGTAACTCGTGTTACTTCATATCACGTAACTCGTGCAGCTTCATATCACGTAACTCGTGTTACTTCATATCACGTAACTCGTGCAGCTTCATATCACGTAACTCGTGTTACTTCATATCACGTAACTCGTGTTACTTCATATCACGTAACTCGTGTAGCTTCATATCACGTAACTCGTGTTACTTCATATCACGTAACTCGTGATGCTTCATATCACGTAACTCGTGAAGCTTCATATCACGTAACTCGTGCAGCTTCATATCACGTAACTCGTGAAGCTTCATATCACGTAACTCGTGTAGCTTCATATCACGTAACTCGTGTAGCATCATATCACGTAACTCGTGAAGCTTCATATCACGCAACTTGTGTAGCTTCATATCACGCAACTTGTGTAGCTTCATATCACGCAACTTGTGTAGCTTCATATCACGCAACTTGTGTAGCTTCATATCACGCAACTTGTGTAGCTTCATATCACGCAACTTGTGTAGCTTCATATCACGCAACTTGTGTAGCTTCATATCACGTAACTCGTGTAGCTTCATATCACGCAACTTGTGTAGCTTCATATCACGCAACTTGTGTAGCTTCATATCACGCAACTTGTGTAGCTTCATATCACGTAACTCGTGAAGCTTCATATCACGTAACTCGTGAAGCTTCATATCACGCAACTTGTGTAGCTTCATATCACGCACCTTGTGTAGCTTCATATCACGCAACTTGTGTAGCATCATATCACGCGACTTGTGTAGCATCATATCACGCAACTTTTGTACCTTCATATCACGCAACTTGTGTAGCATCATATCACGCAACTTTTGTACCTTCATATCACGCAACTTTTGTACTTTCATATCACGCAACTTGTGTAGCTATAAGTCTATAAGTGATAATAGTCCCCATTATTTCTGAAAATTATCACTTTGTAAACAGGTTCTATTTTCAATTAAAATGTACATCTCATGGTGATGTATGCAACTTTCGAACAAGGATGTTAGTCCAATATGGTTATATCAGAGCTTTACAACCATAAAAAATAGTGGAGGTCGCGATTCTGGTAATCCAGCCACCACGACCTTCTGAGTCATATATTTCAAATTGTGTAAACAAGACGTCACTGAGATTTTTAAACCATGCTGACCCATGACCATCCATAATATAAGACCCGCCGGTTGTTTGGAAAATAGCCTTCTAAAATGACTCATATTGATTTTTCTGTAATTTTATTGGCTGTCGACACAACGTTTAGACTCTTACCAATGAAAATCACCAGAAAAGCGAAATGAGTTATGTTATATGGTGATCTTCAATTAGAGAACATGTATTATGTAGGCGATGGTCTCGGCTTAACCTAATCAGGCGGTAAAGACATTTATTGTGTGTTGCCCTGTGTTTCCAGTGATTATAAAAAACTTCATTACACGGTTTCTAAGTTTCACATGTCGGATTACAGTGTTACAGCAGTTGTTACCTATCACACAAATAGACACATTGTGTACAATCTTACTTTATAATTTGTCCTCCGCAAGATAACAGGCCATTCCTTACCGAAATCTTAACTCCCCGTCATCATTATTAGGCCCGTGTGTTTAACTGAAATCTGAACCCACCATTATTAGACCGGTGTGTTCAACCGAAATCTGAACACACCATTATTAGACCGGTGTGTTTAACCGAAATCTGAACACACCATTATTAGACCGGTGTGTTTAACCGAAATCTGAACACACCATTATTAGACCGGTGTGTTTAACCGAAATCTGAACACACCATTATTAGACCGGTGTGTTTAACTGAAATCTTAACCCACCATTATTAGACCGGTGTGTTTAACCGAAATCTGAACACACCATTATTAGACCGGTGTGTTTAACTGAAATCTGAACCCACCATTATTAGACCGGTGTGTTCAACCGAAATCTGAACACACCATTATTAGACCGGTGTGTTTAACCGAAATCTGAACACACCATTATTAGACCGGTGTGTTTAACCGAAATCGCTCCACATTTGGACAACGTGCAAACATCGTTATCTCTGAACATGGGTGGTCTTTTGAGTAGTGGAAAGTCACGTTGTTTACATTGTCATCAGTTGTCTATCTTCAAATACGTTTACAGTATGTTAATCGTGTTGCATTCCAAGAATGTTGTTGATATACGTACATTCTTCATGCCTGCCTCTCTCTCTCTCTCTCTCTCTCTGTGTCTCTGAGTGTGTATGTGTGTGTCTGTCTGTCTCATTCTATACCTTTCTTCATGGCTGTTACTTAAATATATATTTTTTATTTTTATTTTTGTGTGCTGAAGTGACCATTTTGATTTGATATGTGCTCCTCACACAATCACTGTTTTATTTATTGTATAATTACCACAAACCACTACAGTGTCCGTTATGTAAACACTTCTATAAATATGCTGACGACCACTTAGGCAGATGCTTAGGTGGTCGTCAAAAAAAAGTAAGTCTGCTTTCTCCGAGACTTGAAAAAGGAAACATACTTTACGAAAAAAATAAATCAACAACTGACAAATACCTGCAGATAAGTGGTGCTAAGCAGTCTAGCTAGCACTTATGTATCGTTTCCGGGCAGTGTGGATTGAAAAGAAAGGAGATTTTATTGCACACAACAAACACGATCTCTGAGTGACACGTGTCGATCCCCATAGCCAAAACAATGTTGCAGCAGAGTATGAGTCTGGCTTGAACTGCTGGGATCTCATGTCCCAAGTTCATGTACATTGGCAACCGTGAGCAAGACTACGGAGAAGTAAGGGTAAACATATTGAGTACACTGAGAGGGCAGCACATCGCTAGAGGGCAGCACTATGTGCAAATATAATGGAGTAAACGCTACATGGAAATTATTACATAGAAGTCCTGCAGATATCACTACAAGGCATTATGCCAATGAGCAAACGCCCAGGAGCCACTTAAATACTGAACAAGAAGAAAAAATGGGTAGTTATGTGTGTGATGACTTATGACATTGTTTAGAATAGTTTATAATGCGCTATAGACTTCACACCAACTCAAACTTTGTAAGGAACATATACAAGCATGTGGAAGGTCTAAAAGTTGTACTCATGGCCAATAACACCAACCACCGTGTGACAGTTCATCCCTAGCAGATGACATGTTTTCTTCGTGTGAAAGCACCACGAAACATCATCTATACACTTCATGAATTCCTGGTCAGCACTAGTGTTTCAGTAGTGATGATTCCTGGTCAGCTCTGGTGTTTAAGTAGTGATGATTCCTGGTCAGCACTGGTGTTTCAGTAGTGATGATTCCTGGTCAGCACTGGTGTTTCAGTAGTGATGATTCCTGGTCAGCACTGGTATTTCAGTAGTGATGATTCCTGGTCAGCACTGGTGTTTCAGTAGTGATGATTCCTGGTCAGCACTGGTATTTCAGTAGTGATGATTCCTGGTCAGCACTGGTGTTTAAGTAGTGATGATTCCTGGTCAGCACTGGTGTTTCAGTAGTGATGATTCCTAGTCAGCTCTGGTATTCCCGTAGTAACGATTCCAGCTTAGCACTCGTGTTCCAGTATTAATGGTTCCAGTTCAGCACTCGTGTTCCAGTATTAATGATTCCAGTTCAGCACTGGTGTTCCAGTAGTGATGATTACTGTTCATTAATCTAAAGTATTGTTCAATATTTCGGTACATACTGATGATAAACCCTGTATATTTATTATCAATGATGTGCGACAATGTGAAATAAGCTAGTAATAACAGTTTATAGTTAATAACAATTTGTGTGAACTAATTCTGCTGACAGTGCAAGGAAAGAAATCTAAGGTCTCACATTGAGAAAATAGAGGCAAAAGCAAGAAAGAAACTTGCAATCCTAAGGAAATTTACCAGAACAAGCTGTGGGAGGAGGCAATGAAGCAACATTAAAGAAGGTAAATGCAGGTCAATTAGAGCATTGCTAGAATACGGATCAACAGCTTGGTCTTCCAGTGTACAAGCTCTAGACAAGGTACCCATCAAATACTGAAGAAATGTGGTGCTGGAGTGTAAATAAAATAAAACAAAGAAACAAAGAAATTGTTCACCAACTGGAATCTACTGCTCCAACTACTCTGCGGAAGTACATGAAGTATCGCTCCTAAGCATTGCTGCAGTAATATATCTTGTCAGAGCTGAGAAATTTATCATCTATCGCTTTAGGACAGGACACAACAAACTAAACAATCACGTAAATAGACAAACACTGGTTCCATCACCTCTGTGCCTATGTGGGAAGGCAGCACAGACAACGTAACATATCCTGCAAGACTACATGACATTAAGCCAGTTAAGGGAGGGACACTGCCCCACAGAGACGAATATCTACAGAAATCTGTATGTGAGAATTGAGGAACTTTCAAATACAGTAGCCTTCATCAAGAAAAACAATTTGCTGTGTCTATCTATCCATTGTCGTTTCTCTGCTTTTGCTGTGAGGCGCCGCAGGACCATAACGGAGGTGATGATGCCAGGGAGATTATCACGAGGCAGATCAAGAAGAAGATGGACACAAGATAACGCAGACCATCTGAACATGATAGTAACAGAACCAGAAAGACTGGATCAAGATCGAGAGAAGTTTCAAAAGGCTGTGATGACTACTACATCATGTTCAGGATTTGCTACCTGATTGCTGTTCTGTCATTTGTACACACGTTAATGCTAGCCTCGTGAAATATGGTGATGTTTGTAACTGATAAGCTTGTCATGTTATCAATTGAAATGATGTTGGGTTAGTTTTTATTTCATATGACTTAGCGCCCTTCTAAACAATGGTCATTAACCTTTTTTTTATTAATAGTGTATAATGTTCGTGACAGGAGGGCGTGTTTCAATTTAAAAAATAGTGGGTATCCAAGTTCTTGTAATCATATCACACCGATCTGCAATTCTTTTTTTTTTAAATTAGTACACATTGCATATGTGTATATAAAAATCCATAAATGTGTGCATACCGTATGTGTAAGTGTGTATATGCGTGTGTAAAACAATACGACTTTGCTCACATTAAATCAAGTACTCGTGCTTACACAAAGAACACAGAAGCACACACAGAAGAATATAAACAAAAACAAGAAGAAGGAAAAACGACAAGTAAACAGACAACGAGGTTGTGTAGTTTCCCAGACTGACTTAAGTCTTGTGTCACGTGCAGAAATAGGAGAATGATCTACCGATTGTCTGGAAACCGTTGAGATCGTACTGTAATAGAATTCTTCATCATATGTTTGCCTTTGAGGTTCACTAGTTGACAAATAAAGTATTCGTTCGGAATGTATTGTGGAGATGGTGCATGAAAAAACACTAGCATCTGTCCATGCATGTTTATTTTATGTAGATTAACGGTGTTTAGTTGGGTCTCCAGGGAAGGTTATTTTGTGTAGATTATTACGGATGTTTAGTTGGGTCTCCAGAGAAGGTGATCTTATGTAGATCAATACCGATGTTGTTTTTTGGGGGGGTTTCCAGGGAATGTGATTTTATGTATATTATTGGTGAGTCTGCGGAGAAGGTAATTTCATGTAGATTATTGCTGGTGCTTAGTTAGGTCTCCAAGGAATGTGATTTAATGTAGATTATAGCTGGTATTTAGTTCAATCTCATAGAAAAGTGATTTCATGTAGATTATTGCTGGCATTTAGTTTGATCTCCAAGGTGCTTTTATGTAGATAATTTATGGCTTTTAGTTTGGTCTCCAGTGAAGGTGTTTTTATGTAGATTATTTATGATTTTTAGTTTGGTCTCTAGGGAATTTGATTTTATGTAGATTATTGTTGGTATTTAGTTGGATCTCCAGGGATGGATCTTTTATGTAGATTATTGAAGGATTTTATGTTTGATCTGTAGGGAAGGTGATTTTATGTAGCTTATTCATGGTGTTCAGATAGATCTCCAGGGAAGGTGAGTGTATATAGGTTATTGCCGGTATAAGCCACCGTTGAAGTAGAATACGTTTTTACTGTAGTAGAATAAGCCACTCGCCCAGTAAAATCCGGTTTTACTGTGATGGAATAAGCCACTGTTGAAGTAGAATACGTTTTTACTGTGGTAGAATAAGCCACTCGCCCAGTAAAATCCGGTTTTACTGTGATGGAATAAGCCACTGTTAAGTAGAATACGTTTTTACTATGATAGAATAAGCCACTCTTCCAGTAGAACTCAGCTTTAATGTAATATAATAAGTCACTGTTTTAGTTTGATAATAACTAAACATATCCAAGTTTTGTTATTTCTCATTGACATTACATTTAGTTTTTTTCTCATTGACATTACATTTAGTTTTTTTTCTCATTGACATTACATTTAGTTGGGTTTTTTCATTGACATTACATTCAGTTGTTTTTTTCATTGACATTATTGTAAATTTCGTTGTTGTTGTTTTGTTGTTGTTGTTATTTTTTTTTTTTTTTTTTTTTTGGGTGGGGTTATTTCTTACAAACATTACTTTACATTTGGTGGTTTGTTATTTCTCATTGACATTATTTTACATTTTCTTGTTACATCTCATTGACATTACCTTACGTTTGGTATTTGTGATATTTATTAGTTATATTTGTAATCAGTGATAATAATACATTATCATTGGTATTATCTGTTGTAGGGTCAGTTACGGTGTGGTAGTTGGTTGAGACCTTGTGCGGGTTCCTTTTTATGAAACGTTGGCAGGATATTGGCAAATATACGGTTTGTCACCTGTACCAAGTATGTTCTCCAAAATGTTCGACTCACAGGTGTCATCAATCCATGAACCATCATATGGGTCTATAGCGACACAATCTTCATTGTTTTCTAGCAGATGATGCAGTCCTTCACCATTTCCCCAGTTACTAAATAACAAATGTGAACCGTCCTCCCAAACAAACGTTCCTTCACTAACTTTATCATTGAGCCCTATCCACAAGGGTGTGTCAGTCTCGTGTTCAAAATACACATAATGATTTATCTGAGTTATTAGAAATTGCTGAATGCCGCTATTTTTTATCAGAGCCAGAGTACCCCCGTGACTACTGCAATCTCTGTTGGCGTTATCATAGTTTCTTCTGTGGTTAAAGACGAATTGAAAGCAATTGTTGCCATACACTTGTAGATAGTGATCTCTAGGCACAGTATCTGGACAATTTTCAACTGTGGCAGTAGAACCTGAAATAATATAAATTAAGCAGACAGTTGTAAAAAATATACATACTAAAAAAGTCGAATCACCAGACAGTTATGAACAAACTAGAAAAATAAATAAATGCGAGTATGAACGAAAATCGGTAACTAAAGTGTTACCAATGGTAAAAACTAAGAACAAAATATAAGCACATGCAATGTTTCGGTTAGAAACCATTCATCAGGACAAAATCCAATTGACAAACACCATCGAACTAAAACATTATCATTGTTTAAATATGAGGCAAAAGTTAGTCAAACAAAATAAAGGGCTCTTGATTCTTGATTCTTCTTGATTCTTGATTAGAAATTGGCTTTACAGCACGCGAGACATTCCCATAAGTGCCCCGCCCTCCGCTCCAGCAGCCATCCCAGTGTATGTACACTCAGAGTTCCGGTCAGGTGTTCATTGTATGATCTTCGGGACTTTCCAAAAAATTAACTTTTCCTTCCCTCATCTCTATATACTCCCATTTCTAACATTATCTGTATGTGTACGTTTTCAACCTCATTAACATCATCTGCATCTTGAAATGAATTTATTACTGCTTTCATTAAGTCTGCTTTATCTCTTCTCAGCAATGTGCCGTCTATCGCCGCATTGTCTGTCAATAAGTCGGCTCTCTCGTTTCCTCTGACCCCAGCATGACCAGGGCAGTATATCCATGTAATGCTCTGGGCAACTGCGTTGTTCAATAAGTCCCACCATTCTTTTCTTAACATGAAATTAAATAAAGAGACAGTTTGCATTTTTGGAAACATTATGAGAAGAGAGAAGATAGAACCATTTGTAATAACAGGCAAGGAAGAAAGCGAGGGGCAGGGGAAGACCTAGAGAAAAGATGCTTGACAACCTAGCATTGTGGCATGGGGGAATATTGGTATCGAAAATATTTGACATCACACGAAATAGGAGGTTATGGAAAGACATGATAACCAACGCCACACGGCATGGATCATAAGAAGAAATGATTGGCAGCACGCGAAATAAGAGGCTATGGAAAGACATGATAACAACGGTACACGGCTTAGACCATAAGAAGTATAAATGTGAGTTGGCTTGTACTTCTCAATTTATTGCAATGCTCATAAACCCTGCTAGAACCTAGTCTAATTCATGTAAAGTAAACCACTGTTGTAATTCGGAAATCGTGGCGGTATTTACCTGACTCTGGTTATCTATTTTTTTATAGTCATACCTCTGATATCAAGTATAACTCATGTCCGTGGTTGAAACTAGCGTACCATTACCATGTATGATCTTTTTTTTAAATGTTACTAGGAACAATATAAGTAGACGCCACTACATGTTTAATTATTTCCCTTGTCTATATTTATAAATTTCATATCCAACATTTGATATTGAAATATTTATTTATTTATGGTTGGGATTAGGGTTAGTTAGTAAAACACAACTATCATAAACCTAACCTAAACATTAAAATAAATTAATATTTAAATTATTAAATGATGAACATGAAATTTAGAAACATAGACAAAGGGAAATAATCGACTATGTTATGGTGTCTGTACTGCAAACCAAAAATAAGTATTTACACGTATAATTCCTCTTGTGCGTTCCTTCTCGAACTACTGAAGATTAGCAAAGTGTAGTCCAGAGAGATGAATACGTTACGTCATGACTTACGTTATGCTTTGATTGCGTTATTCTGCGTCTTCTGCCCTGACACGTTCGACTTCAGTCTTTATTCACCTAATTCACCCACGACCAACAACACAAACCAAATGATAATTTATTGCCTGTGTGTTTCTGGCATCGAATTATGTACAAATAATAAGAACACTGTTACTTACCATGCATGTCATAAGTGGAAACTAAAGTGATTTGGTGATGGAGTTAGTTTTACCATCCTAAATGTTAAAGTAACCAAATTGCTCAAGTCGGATGTGCCAGTATAAAGTTACTTATACCGTAGTTAAATATCTAAATTATAACACAATAGATTACGATCTCCGGACCACATCACGCTAACCAGCAGGAGCTTGAGAGCGAACACAGACGAAGAGCAATTTCTAAAACTAGAAAAGTCGTTTTACAAAGTGCACCACATGCACTAAATTTGCATTTTCACAAATACATCTTTATCAGGTACAGTATTATCTACGTGTGTAAAGCGAAAAAATATACGGCTTTGGTTAAATAAAAGTAACCCCTATGGTGAGATACGCTCCTTTAAATCGATGACGTCAGATCACAGTTTTAACCATCACAAAATAGTACGGTCGCGGTGGTGGTAATCCAGTCATCACGACTTTTGGAAATATGGCACAGTTGGGAAAACTCTATAACATTAACTAGAAAGATGCCATATTTATATTGATAAGTGTTTTAATGTGCTGTCCCATCTATTTCTAAAAATTTCAGTCGTAGAATGTGCAGTATATGATTAACATTAAGACACATGTCTGTTGGTACCATGTCGGAGTCCTGTAAAAAAAGGATCAATGTAGTATAACAATTTCATCATAATATTGCGTATGCTACACCAAAGTATATTAACTGTGTCAATCACCATCAATTATGGGAAATAATTAAAGGCATGGGTTTCCAAAAAACACATTACACGACTAATAGCAGAGCTGTATAAAGAAAAAGAAGCAACAGTAAAAGTAAATGGTTCAATATCGGAGTGGTTCAATGTACAGAAAAGAATAAGACAAGGCTGTACCTTGTTACCTTGTCTCCATAATTGTTCAACATCTATGTGGAAAATATAATGAGAAACTGAGACAAGAAACAATGAAGCCTGATTTCAGATCCGTAAATATGGAAGTGCTGCAGATACCAGAAATTAGATATGCAGACGACACAGTGCTACAAACGAACACGATCTACTGAACATAATTAAATCAACCCAAAAGTTCAGCGAACAGCAAAACTTGTTCTTAAATATGAAAAAGACAAAAATAATGGCAACTGACAAAACTAAATCAAATCCACAATTAATAATGAGAACTTCAATTTAGAAGAAGTGGCACATTTTGATTATTTAGGAACTAATATAAACAATGTGGGTAACTGCGCAGTTGAATTAAGAGAAGAACAGCAATGGCGCTGTGAAAATTAAAACAGCTAAAGAAACTATGACAGTGTACTAACATAAGAACCAAGTTGTGTTTACTACAAACATGTGTGTTTCCTGTTGCGACATATGGATGTGAAGCATGGACACTAAATAAAACAGTGGCCAAGAGAATGACATCATTTAAATTAAAGTGCTATAGAAGAATTCTGAGAATACCATGGACAGCAAGGAAAACAAACCACGATGTGTTAAGAACAATTAACGTCCAGGAAGGCTGGCTTCTGAACACCATATTAAAGAAAACGCTAGTTTTTTTTCGGTCACATTAAAAGACACGACGAGAATGTTGAGAGAACATTGGAGAGAATGTTATTGGAGGGGAATATAGAAGGCAACAGGGGAAAAGGCCGCCCAAGACGCCGTTGGACAAAACACATTCAAAGAATTCAAGAGTCCATAGGGAAGACTACGTTCTGGAAAGAATATGTCATCTGATTATGATAATGAATATTGCGTATTATTGCTATTGTGTACCGAAGCTCGAGAAAGATCATAAAATAGTAGCACCGTTACCCGTCATGCACGCTGTAAGATACGGTTAAGGAGGTTGGGTTAGATAATGAGTGTGGTAATGAAAGTAAAATAATGCCAGCGAAACATCAGTGTGGTAATGACGGTAACCATTCCACCGTCTGACATAAGGGACAAGTGTGATCAAGTCGTACTCATTCTGGGGTGCTATCACTATACAATACTATTATTATTATTGTTATTAGTATTGTTATTATTGTTATTATTATTATTATTACTATTGTTATTATTTTATTATTATTATTATTATTATTATTATTATTATTATTATTATTATTATTATTATTATTATTAGCGTTAAAACTAATATAACGGCTGCTACTAGTAATTGCGCCATACCTTTGACATTTTGACATTTCACAATGGGTAAATGTGACCGACAAGACAATAATACTGAAATAGAGGCGCTAAAGAGTCGAGGGGCGATAAAGCTAAACCGTTTACAGTAAAGACCTCTATACAGGAAGTAAACAACACTTCATTCATTACATTTTTGATTATTGTGGTGGTTTTTGTTGGTCACTATTTATATTCTTGGAGTCGCGTGCTAAAAGGCCAAGGCCGACCAACGAAATGTACGAAATAATAAAAAATCAGCTTTTCATGTCATGTTTACGTTTTGTTTATTTTTTCACAGGTCTTTACTTGAACTTGGTCAATGATGAAGCTTTAGTGAACACAAACAATAAAAGAAAATAGGGTTTAAGTAAATGTTGTTTTGTAAGTATAAGAAGATAAGGTTATGCAATTATATTGGTGGGAATTGAGCAGAAGTTAAAGACCGGGCACTAAGATAAATGTTTGTCATTTGTGTCACTAATCTAACTTTAATTTTATATTGTCTCTGTGGTATGTAAGAACAGAGAATATGAAATATTCGAATAATCAAATCGATCGCCTATGCTTTGCTGAGGCTGATAGCAGAGCAAACAATAGTATAGAATAGACGCAGATATCGCATCTGACGTCATAAACTATGACAGCCCATTTGATTATATGGACTGCATCCGGTTAACCAGAGTGAGTTTGTTAACGATTTCTAAAAAATCGTTAAGAGATGGTTAAAGAAGAAACAAATATATATGTGTATTGTTTTGCGTGAAGTAGCATTGCTCTGTTATTCAACATATATACTACTCGAATTATAAACCTTAAACCAGCTGAGTGTTACAGTCAGCTTCTTTGACTCTAAGACCATTCACAAAGTCTCATGGCGTTATCACAATCCAAGGCATTGACACCAGCTGGACCTGATTCCAGCAAGAAAATGTCCATTTTCGTTTATGTTACCAGTTCCACGCTGACCCAAGCAGTCCGGCCATGCGCGCTTGTCTGTATCCCACTCTGGCCTTTAGATCGCCCAATATAAATAATTGTTCTTTTGCTGAAGTTCAGTCAACGATGTTCTGTAGAGAGTCATATAATTTATCTTTATATTCTGCAGTGGCGGCAAGAGTTGGCGCATATGCACTAATGATATTGATAGGCCGCGTTTTGCACTCGGCTGTAATGATATGCACTCGGACAATGCTGTTGGTGTAGTTATGAATTTTATACGACTATTTTTAACAGCGAAACCGACTCTGTACAGACTAGGTTGATCTTTATTTAAACCAGGCATGTCAAACGTGCGCCCGCGGGCCGTATGCGGCCCTTTGCAAGTACGTGTGCGGCGCACACAAAGAATACTGCAATTTTCTCATTTAATGGCGAAAATTTCAGTTTTAATACTTTAAACTGGGTGTATAAAACATAAATCTGGCATAGTGCCACGTATAAGAAAACAATACGGCTGTTTTAAGCTGGTAACAGTTTTCTATCTATGACAATTGGCAACATTGACCGGAAGTAGCAAACAGATTGTTATTACCATGTTAAAATTTTGAAACGATAATAAATTGTATATTGCGGAATCGTGCCGGTAATTATATTATTTGATTTAATGAAGTGCTGCATAAAGTGACTCAGTTTAAAATGGCTACAGCACTTTCAGCTAAGAAGAAAATGACACTTGATGAAGAAATGCGAGTATTTCAAGAAAAATGGAAACTACAGTATTTTTGTGCAATGGTAAATGGAAAGATACATTGTTTAGTATGCAATAACAGCTTTGCCACGCCAAAAGAGTACAACTTAAAAAGACAGTATAAAACCAACCATCGATCCTGCGATAAATATGTGGGCTTAATGCGTGTTTCAAGACTCCAGGAATTGAAGACTAACTTGATACAGCAACAGACATGTTTTACAAAAATAGATCAAGCCAATGTCGCTTCCGTTACTGCAAGCTATGAACTCAGCCGAATGGTCGCCATGAGTGGGAAATCTTACAGTGAAGGAGATTTCGTAAAGTATTGCCTTGTAAAAGCTGCTGACATTGTGTTCCCACAGAAAGCACAGTTATTTAAGGACATTTCGTTAACCAGGAATACTGTTCCTGGACGAATTGATGAAAAGGTAGATGATTTGAAACAACAGTTGAAGGCTGCATCATCCAAATTTGAACATTTTTCTATTGCTATTGCTGAGACCGTTGACATCACTGGAATAGCACAGCTTGTAGTTTTTATTAGGGCCTGTGATAGTAAATTTAATATTTATGAAGAACTAATTGAACTAATCCCAACGCATGAGACTACAGCGAGCGTAGACATCTTTGAAAAAGTCGAGCGGATTCTGCATTTCTATGATTTTGATTTGAGTAAACTTGTATGTTTATCTACTGACGGTGCTCCGAATATGGTTGGCAGACATAATGGTGTTGCTGCCAAGTTGCGAACAAAAATTGAGAACTCGTATCCAGATTCATAATTTGCACATTTTCATTGCATTATTCATCAGCACAATTTGTGTTCAAAGACTTTAAAATTGAATCACGTGCTTAGTGTGGTCACAAAAACAGTGAACTTTATCAAATACAATGCTCTCAACCATCGTCAATTCAGTCAACTATTAGAAGACATGGATTGTCAGTTCACCGATGTTCCATTCTACACAGCAGTCCGTTGGTTGTCGTGTCACAAAGTGCTGAAAAGATTTTATTTGCTGAGACCAGAAATTACTTTATTTTTGGAGATGAAAGATAAAAACACTGATGAAATAAAAGATGAAAGTTGGGTCCAGGATCTAGCGTTTGCTGTGAACATTACTGCACATTTAAGTGATCTTAATTTGAAATTACAAGGCAAAAACAAACTCATCACTCAGTTGTACGACGATATCAAATGTTTCATTACAAAAATAAGCTTATGGAAGACACAGTTGTCACGTGAAAATTTGATTCATTTTCCTAACTGCGAAGAACTCAAAAACCAGGCCAATGCTGAATATGTACTTACCTTTGCTAAATATGAGAGCCACCTAGATTTATTGTCAAAAAAGTTCCAGGAAAGATTTAGTGATTTCTCATCTTTTAAATACCATTTTGCATTATTCTCTGCACCATTCAACTTTGATGTTGTTAAAGCAGAGGACAACTTGCAGATGGAGCTATTAGAAATGCAGTCTGATTCTACACTCAAAGAAAAGTATCTAGAAGTCGGGATACCTGGCTTCTCTTCATACCTGCCTGAAAAGTTTACAAACTTCAGAAAGTTTTCAACTAGGATTATGACAATGTTCGGTTCCACCTATGTGTGTGAACAATTATTTTCCTTCATGAAATTAACAAAAACTTCTCAGAGAACAAAGCTGACCGATGAACACTTGTCATCCCTGATGAAGGTCGGAACTGCAAATACATTTCAGCCAGATATACGAAAACTTGTCATGAAAAAGAGGCATCAAATCTCAGGACAAAACACTGATCAAAGAGTACAAATAATTGAATGTTCTTAAATAAATGTTAGATTTCACTCCTCATGACAAAACACTGATTAAACAGTAAAAATGATTGAATGTTCTTAAATAAATGTTGGATTACAATTGTTATATTTGACGTTGTGGGGCGTTAGCTTAATAAAACCGTTGTAGTAGGCATGCAAATTAATTAAATATAATTCAATAAGATTACAGTGTTTCTCAGATTTGTTAGTGTGGCCCGCCGGTATACTCAAAGTATCTTATGCGGCCCATGGTGCTTTTTGAGTTTGACACACCTGATTTAAACCATGCCAGAAAAATGTGTAGTTTATTTCTGTAAATGTTCCTTGCTCAGAAAGACGAGTTTCCTGCAGGGTAATGATGTCGATGTTCAGCCTCATGAGTTATCTATCAATTAGTGCTATTTTTCTAATGTCAATTGTTGCGCGCATGACCGGCCTGCTTGGGTCATCGTGGAACTGGTAACATAAACGAAAATGAACATTTTCTTGCTGGAATCAGCTCCAGCTGGTGTCAATGCCATGGATTGGGATGACGCCATGATACTTTGTGAGGCATGTGATGTCGAATCCAATGTACATAGTTCTAACATTCCATGTGTCAAATCTAAGAGACTGTTATTTGTTTCTGCTTCTCTTTAGTTGATTAGTGCTAAGCCCGGACGGCTTGTATGAAGAAAGCGCTCTGCCCAATTTGCACTAACCCCCTCTCGGCTCCGTTGATGAAGTCCAAGGAAAAGGCAAAGCCGATACGTCTGGGAACAAGCAGAACTGCAGAAGATGCCAGAGATAATCGGATGCAACCATCAACTTCCTTAGGGCCGCCTCTCCCCCCCCCCTTTCAGGATTTTTATATGAGGATTTACTCCCCTTAGCCTTGGGCACTCCCGTGTTAACCCGCTAGGCAGTTTTCTGTCAGGGTTTGCATCCTTAGGCTAAAGTACTCCCGTACTGACACACTTACACTGGTGGGTTTGGTCGTGGCTCTCAACAATACAAGCCTTCTAGCTGAACTCGTACTTTGGACTCTTTTCGTCACGTTGATAATTATTGTTGGCCATTTAATTGGTCGCTATTTACATACTTGGAGTCACATACTAAAAATAGACATGGCCAATGAATAGATTTCACGCAAATCAGAAACTAGTTCATGTTTATGTTTTAGTTGACAGGTCTCCTATACCCCCCACGGTCGAGGTTTGATGGACGCTTATAAAACTGCCGAGCCGTCTGATCAATGACACATCTCCCTTATATAACCAATATGGACACCAGTCCTAGGTTGAAAAGGCGGGCATCGATCAAATGAGGTGAAACCATTACTAAACAATCAATGACATATTGAGCACATTTCAGCGTTCGCAGTTGTAAAAGCAATTTTAACCATGATCTATCCAGCGAAGCAACGCACACAAGTTATAAAACATCTGAGCGAAGCTATAGCCTATACTGTCTGTACCATGAAGAATACGTGACAGTAGGAAACCACTCGATAATGTCAAAATGTGCATTTGATACTAAGTGTAACGGATACACATACTGTTGTAACCATCATTTTTAACAGTTCACGCTTGCACACATAAACATTAACTTGTAAATATGTCCGCGATAATACAGTTCAAACTACTAGACCTATAGTTACTACAACTATTACTACTACTACCAATACTCTATACATCAATAACTACTAGACCTATAGTTACTACAACAATTACTACTACTACCAATACTCTATACATCAATAACTACTACTAGTGATTTAGTTATACCTTGATCTACCACATTGAATACTGTCAATAACACGGCTATACTGGAAATATACATTTTGTATTTATTTTCAAGCAACCTTTCTATTTTTGATATGTTTGCCTGGAATTGATGTTTGAAATTCTTGCCTTTATAAAGCATTTGTACCGTGCTAAAGTCTTGATTCCATGTCAGCATTATTATGGTTCTCACCCTACCTGACTCCCTCCCATTCATTAATTGTTCTTGGAAGATTATAAAAATGTACTATTACACGTGACTTTTGTTGACTTTATAGTATATATTTGTGTGTAGTTTACTCTGTCTGTGTGTGTTTGTTCTGCAGGGGTGTATATTCTGGGTGTGCTTTGCATTCGGTGTCCACACACAAGAAAACATCGTCAATATTATAGTTTTAAATTTAGTATTGTTAAAACCCCCTGTAAATAGTTCATGGTTTCATCTGTTATTCTTAAAGTCAAATCCACAATGGATGTTGCAGTTTATGTCACAAAATGTTAGTATAGTGCTTCAGAACCCTATATCCCGTAATGAAAACAATTCATTCCCCAGTTTAAAAAAAACTGCAAAAACTCTTTCTAATCAATGTTATGGTTTCTGTAATTGTGACGTCTCAGTCTGTTGTGTCTGCTTCGATGTCTGAATAAAACTGATTGTTGTTTGATGGTAATATCTTTGAGTTCAACAGTTGAATGTGTCTGTTTCCACTAAGTCTTAATTTCCGCTTATTGGTATGAGTTTTTATTTTCAATTTGTTTCTACCTTAGACAAATTGAAAAGGAAGTAGACTAAAAAGAGAAAAGATGGATGGGCGTGCGGAAGAAGATGTCATACATAGTATGAATGTTCTGGTGCGGAACAGTTAAGTGTTCCTTGGATTGCCAGACCTCCTTCCGAGTGATAATAACTCTCAATAGATAATGCAAAGAGTTGTGCCCTAATGCGGTTGAGGACGAAGTATAGGCATCGATCAGCGAGAATTCCAGGGAATTGGTTATGATTATATACACTGAAGGTTCGGCTGTTAGAAACGTGTGTAGTCTTGGGTCTTCATAGCTCAGTCTGTAGGAAGACCATCAACAATGAGAGTGCCGCATTTCTTGTGACTAGAAGCAGCATGACTATGGAGATTATGGGAGTGACCAAGACTTTGAACTGAATGAGTACAGTGACGGCAACTCATATCTGCATCCTTAGTGACTCGATGAGCAAGAACAGAAAAATATACAGGGTTCGAGATCCGCTGGCTTGAGACAGTCGAAATTGTAATGTGTCACATTAATTTTCGTGTCTAATCATGTTAGTCTTAAGGGAAACGAGATTGAAAAAATCGGATCGGCTTGCTTGTATTACTAATGCAGCCAGCGGTAGGGCAATGGATCGTGCTGATACTGTGAACTCCTTACGAGAATCAACACGGGCAATTGAAATTAATATGTGGGATGATTCTTTTTACGTGTCCAAAATAAAGGACTGGGTTTGAAATACGGCATTGCCAGAAATTAACCCTAATGTGAGTTTTGGATAGTGTTTGTCAACTAACAAAGAACTTGAACTGTCAGTCAGCGTGTAAGGGTGAATACACACATGTGAAGATAGAAGCATCTATGGACGTGTCCGTCCGTGGTGATATGATGATGATCCGACGACTAATTAACTATTTTCAATTTGTTCCAGTGATTTACACTCTCTTGCCAGGAGGACAACCTTTTTCAATTTTAGTCACTTTAGTGTCCGGATTGCTATATTGATCAACTATTAATTGGTGGTTATCTGAACCAACGGCGGTACACTCTGGGCATCCCCGCAATAATTTCATTTCTTTCAGTAAATGACGAAGTATGCTGATGGTTGCCGTGGCGCATCGACCGTACAATTTCATAGTCCTATCTGTCAATCGCCCCACCCCTTCTACTGTCTCCTCGAGCAATTCCAAACTCGCTCAATCTCATAATAACAGTCTCATTCACCATAGTGTCTTCATCCAACATACGCGTATATATGATATTTACAATGCTCCACAGCCCATTGTCATCTGTCCTGACACATGTACTTTTGACTCTAGTCTGTCGATTCTCATTATCCTCAACTCCATCGTGATCAGTATCATCACTGATGAAAGGAAACATGGACAGAACGGTAAAACATTATCTAGAGCTATATTCTAATGGGACTCAACTAACAGTTAATGCTTTCAGTACCCTGGAGGTCCCACCAACTCTTAGCTACCTGGATACACCCAAACATATAGAAAATAAACGATGCTATTAATTATCAAGCTTCTACCAAGGCATCTGGCAAGGATGGAATTTCAAATGAGGTCATCAGGAGTAGGAAAGACATCATATTATATCCTATAAACCCGCAACCCGTCAAGGCAGTCAGGGTACCACATTGGATGGTTCTGCACAAAGAGTCCTCCAGCGAGAGACATGCTTGCACAGCAGCTCCATCAACTTACAACATTGTGCTGACTTGAAAGGCAGGACCCAGAGGATTTTAAAGATTTGAGAATTATAACTCCATATAAGAACAGGGGGGGGGGACATGAGTGACTGTAATAACTACAAAGGAATTTCGCTCTAATGTACTATTGGCAAAATACTTGCCAGAATTGTACTGTGAGGACTCAAAGTTCTATGTAATCTCTTTATCTTGAATCACAATGCAGTTTCCGTGAAAACCGATCAACCAGATATATTTTCATTACGTCAATTGCAAAAGAAATGCCGTGAACAAAAGTAGTTCCTGTATGTTGCTTTCAATGATCTTACAAAGACATTCGACTTAGTAAGTTGATATGGTTTATCCTTTGGCACAGTACAGTAGTAATACAGCTTAAAATATGGGGAAAGCGTGTGGAGAATTGGTCTTGTCAGGACTGAGGTGACAATGCAAGAACTTTTTCAGATGTACTCACATCCGCAAGACAGAATAATATATTCTATTATATCCTATCCTATAACCCATCAGGGTAGTGGGGGTACCACATTGGATGCTTCAGCACACAGAGTCCTCCACCGATTTATATCCTCAACAATGCGGATGAGGGAAGAAAAATCATGTCTTGTCCAGTCATTGATGTCTGTCTATACTTTTATTTGTCCTCCTCTGATTCTCCCACCTTCGAAGGTTCCCTGCAACATTGTTTTTTGACAAGGAATCATGTCGGCATACATGTCGGAACCATGCAAGTTTTTGTCGTTTCACTATTTGAAACAATGGTTTCTGTGGACCTGCATATGAAAATGGAAATAGAAGTAGTGATTGCGGTACTCGGTTGGTTGGTGGCTGAAAATATCAACACACACACACAGTGAAACTATCTGACTCACAGAGCATGCTGCAGAAGAGAACATGGTACATGCTACGATATGATTGGGTCACGTTACTGAATAACTCGGTTGTCTAAAGTATTACAAGGATATACTACCCTAGTCATGCGGGGGTTGGAGGCTACGAAAGAGCAGACTCATTAGCGGGCAATTATGCGGTTGAGGACACAGTATTGAAGAGAGATAGAGCCGAATTAATTATGGCAGCCATTGATTTACTATATCGTGAAAAAGACATTATGTGGATGATAGTGTGCACATACAAAGAAATTTGGCCATGAAATTTGTTTTGTATGTTTAGATTAAAAAATGTATTAACAATTAGGCCATATTTTATCTTACATGTTACTATAATCTATTTCAGTTATCTGGCAACACTGATCAGTATAACAGTTCGTGATTTCGCAATGGAACTGTCCTGTGTGAAATCTCTTGAAATCTTGAAGGTCAATAGTGGTCGAGAGTTGACTTTCTATGTGTGTGAGTATTTGTGTGGATACGTGTGTGGTGTTTATCAGTCTTCGATTGTGTCTGTGCATATATGTTTCTTGCAAATAAAATAAATTGGTCATTTATTAGAAATTTAGATCATCTAATCTGTTCCGTCCATGAATTAATTTTTTTTAAATATTCGGTGTCCACTTATCAACGTTCATGACCGAATGAGATTGTTTAGACCAGTGGTTCTCAATTGTTTGACCCATTGCTTTGCTTAGAGTTATATTTTCTTCCATGCCTCTTCCTCACCCACTTGTTCCTAATAAAAAAGCATTGACTGCATTTTAAAATCATAAAACCTTTCAAGCTTTATTGCTATTAATCTTGTTTGTTGCTCAAATAGTTACATTCCTGTGGTCCGTCTAGATGGACTTGTAGTCCCCACTTTAAAAATGTTTCTCTGTGGTCCCCAGGGAGGGGGAATACGGGTCAAGTAGGGAAGCACAGGATTCGACAACCAATAAGTTGTAAATTTTTACATTTACGATATTTTTACCATATGCTCCTTACTCATGCAGTTGCGTGAGTACAACACTACACCCAGGCCTTCGGCAGGGTTCACATTTTGTCCCCTATTAAATAAATATATATATATTGGAACTGACAGAACCCTCTTGTATGTAGATCACATTCTGGTATATTGTCAGAATTTAGAATGATGACAGATTGTTCAGGATCTACAAAGTTAAATGCATCGCATTGGCCTGTTTGAAATAAAAATAGGAGTAAGACAAGGATGTTTTTTTTAAATGATCCAGCTTATTTAACATCTATACTGTGACATTTTTAAAGATTTAGAAGGAATACCAGAGGTAATTATCTATGGGAAAATAATAATCTGCAATATCCAGGTGACATAATCCTCTTATCAGAAAGTGAACAGGACTACAAAGACTAATAGATCAAGTTGATAAGTCAAGTAGATAATATGGACTAGATATTGCATCCAGAAAAGAAATTAAAACATGATAATAAGTAAAATCAAAGAGGAATAAACACTAAACATAAAGATACATGAGGAGATACTGCAACAGGTAAACCACTGTGTGTATCTTGGACACATAATCACAAATGATGGTAGATGTGAAACAGAAGTTAACAAGAGAATAGAAATGGCTAAAAGTGCTTTCAATAACATGAGGAAAATATTAACCTCTAAACAAATACAAACTTAAAATGAAAATAATAAAATGCTGCATCTATTCTACATTAATGTATGGCTCAGAAACATGGATAATGAACAAACATGAAGACAGAATTGATGCCTTTGAGATGTGGATATATAGGAGAGAGCTTCATGGAAAGAGAATAAAACAGAGGTTCTGACAAAATCTTCTGAAAAAATAAATATTAAAGAAAATAAAAACCTCAAGAAAGAAAATATTATGGACATTTTAAAGGCATGACACCTTGTTGAAGACCTTACTAGAAGGGAGACAAGCAAGAGGTATGCATAGATACTTCTTTTCCTGCATTCAGCATCTTCAGTCATTTTATAGTGTCAGGCCTGTCGTCAGGGCAAAGTCACTGCCTTCTCCAGGTCAGAACGGCTGCCCCATAGCTTTTACCTCAAATCTGTATCCTCTGGCCAGACTTGCTGTCTCTGCTCTTTGTATGATGGGCAGTCCTGAAGTATGTGTTCAGGGGTTTAGGTTCCAGATCTACATGGACATTCATCCATGTATGCGATGCTCAGTCGGTACAGGTGACCCAACAGTCTGTAGTGGCCTGTTCTAAGGTGAAATATCATGCTGCAGAGATAAAAATTGGAGGGAAACATCATGAGATGGACACAGTCTGAGTGTAGAACCAAAGCAAGAGACAGAAGATGGAGGTCAATTGCTGCCAACCTTCCCTGCGGAGAGAGCACTTGTTGATGACTGTAATCTAAATCAGTGACTCTCAACATTTTTTTCAACTCATTGTACCCTTTAAGGATGACTTTTTCTCTCTGGCAAATAGCTGTCATTGAACGTTTCTAGTTCTAATCTGTAGTCTTCTGATATTTTGTATGCACCTGAAGATCTGTGATATGATACAGCTCTATATAATTATTACAAAAATGGTCAATAATTGAGAATGACTGTTAGCAAACTGACGAGATGTCAAAATAATGATAAAACAAATGATCATTTTCATACATACAAATTTTAACCTGATAACAAACAATGAAAATATGATTACAAAAGTATAGCAGTTAATGGATTAATTAAAAGTAAAACATTTGGAAACAATGCCAAAAAATAGGTTATGAAAATTAGAAGTCAGTAGCCTCATCACATTTTTTAATGAAAGACTAATTCATCATGCAAGCAGCCTTGTAGCAAAATTAAAAAGTATTAGCCACAACTGCAAACAGAAGTTTATTTTATCCTCTGAATGAGTAATGTACTTTCGAAGAGCCCTTGTCACTTTTCTAAGTGCCAACTTTAAGAGTATTTCTCAGCTTCATGGCAGTATTATATTTTTTTAGATCCATGAATTATAATCATACAAAATAACAATGTGACAGTAACATCTCAAAAATATCAGAAAGAATCAATCATTATCTTTTGGGTACATATAGAGAAAAAGTAATATGGATATCGTTACAGCATGTCGCATATCTGGAACCCGCTGAAGACGGATGTGTCGGGCTATTGGCGCAAATAAAACGACAACACAATGCATTTCCATTCTCTGGACTACATCCTGCTGGAATTCTAGTAGGATCATAGTCTTGCTACAAGGGGGATCCAGTGGGAGTTTGAGAATGAATGCTGAAGAAGAAGAACATACCTGGAAACAAGACGGAGAGAAAAAGAAAAACATATTTTAGAACAAGTCTAATGAAGTGGCTTGGAAGAGGCTCAGCTGTGGAACTGATAGCCATCTCTGTCGATAGGTAATTGTGGAGATCCATGATTGCCTAAATCAACTGACAGATCTTACTTTATTCTTACAGTTCATCAACCTATTCTCATTCTCAAGCAATGGCTTTGGCTGACAGCTAAACTCTGTCTAGAAACACGTATTCACAACTGCTTGCATAAATAGATGATTATTATTTTTATAAATTTCTTTAAAGGCAGACATTTTTCAGACCAGGTATCATGATATATTATGGATCACAGTTTGTGACAGGTCAGATCTACTCCACAAAGTATTTACAAACTACCAATTGTACACTGACAAGAAATCATAGACAAAAGAACTCCTGACCTGAAAATACTGTTGGTAGCATATCCCATTCAGAACTTATCAATCACCCCAACAAATTTGGGGTGCAGTGATTTTCTAGGCAGTATAAATACATTATATTTTCTCGTCCACCAAGCCGCAAAATATCTACATTTTGGAGATCCGCAATGCTAAAAGCCTCTCACGTTTACATTTGTATATTATATTACTATCACGACTTATAAACATCATGATGTCCGTAAAATCAAACAAAATGTTTCTATTTGCAGAACTTCCTTTCAAGATTAGATTTATTTTCTGCAGACATGCAAAATTTGAAGACAGTCATTTTGAATCTGATAAATATTTACATATCTTCTTCTTCTTCATCGTTCATTCTATCTAGATAAAGTGCAAAACCAGGCAGTTAGAATAATGTTGGGAGCAATGAAATCAACACCCATAGCAGAGATGCAGAAAATGGGAAGAATGCAAACACTTGGCGAACGCAGAGACACAAAAGTACTAATTCAAGCAGAAAAGTTTCAGTGTATGCCAAGTCATCCAATGAAGGAAAGATTCCAAAATCTAGCAAAGAAGCAGCTTTATCCATCAAGCTAAACGACTCCGTAGACAACTTACAGACCTACCTGAAGTTGACAGCCCCTTAAGGTCTGTACCAGAACAAACCCTGTTGAGTGAAAGGCATGGAATGTCAATATACATTCAGACCCATGTGAAAGGAATACTAAGCGAGGACGAAAAGAACAGTGTGCAGCGAAGGACAGTCACCCTCAGTTTCCTGGATGAGGAATATCCACAAGATATATGAGTCAGAGTATACACAGATGGGTCAGCACAGAATGCTGTGAGGAATGGAGGTGCAGGTGTATATATAGAATATCCACACAAGCCTAGAGATACAATCAGAACACAGACAGGAAAATTCTGCAATAATTATGATGCAGAAATCCAGGCAATTAGTGTGGCAGCTAAAAATACTGCTGAACTCCAACCCTGACCTACAGCCTGTGGCATTCCTGACAGATGCAAGGTCAGTGCTTCAAGCTCTCCAGTCTGAAAAACTAACAGACTTGAAAAAACTACTTAGCGAATTGTCGTACCAGTATAGGGTAACCATGCAGTGGATTACTGTGGAATACCAGGAAATGAAAAAGCAGACCAACTGGCTAAGGAAGGTGCTGCCGAAGACCAACCGGATATACCAAAAACCTACCATCAGAAAAAACAGATGATCAAGTCAATAAGAAAGCCACAAACACCAACACAATATGACTATCACATTATGAACAGATCAGAACAAGTTATAATTCTACGTCTCAGAACAGGACACAACTAACTCCGCAGTCACATGTATACAAAGTTCAAGATTGGCAACACGGCCATGTGTACATGTGGACAGGCAGCACAGAGTGCCAAACATATACTTCAAGAGTGTTCTGAGCATGAAACACTGAGGCAGACATATTGGCCAGAGGAAACAACACTAGAATCAAAGCTCTATGGGACACTGTATGAACTACAAAAGACAGTGAGTTTTATTAAGGAGACAGAATTACAGATATAGACATGTTTCAAGTGAACGAAAGAAGAAGAAGAAGAAATCGTTCATTTTCAAACTCCCGCTAGATCTCTCTTATAGCAGAACAATTGTCCTACTAGATTTCCAGCAAGATGCAGTCCAGAGAATGGAAATTTGCTGTGTTGCCGTATAATTTGCGCCAATGGCCCAACACATCCATCTTCGGCAGAGAATATTTACATATAAACAGGTATGTTTACATTTTCAGTTTGTGTAAAATTTTGTTACTTATTTTGAAATAATGGAATCTAGGCCTCCTCAGAATTTGACAGCTAGTCAAGCTTTGGAAAAGTTGCAAAATACGCTAAGCAATAATTCTGACATTAGCTTTGATGACATTGACAGTGATGATGATTTATTACAATATGAGTGTGATGAAAGTTCTGACTTAGTGTTGAGTGGTGATGAAGGTGAGGGGGCATTTTCTCAGCCATCAACTAATGCTAGTACTAGTAGTGCAGGCGAATCGAGTTCTAAAAATATAAAACATGCAACTACAAGCAGTACCAAACCTAACACAGTTCACAACTCTAAATCTCAACATTGGATTGGAATGATTACAAAAATTGTAAATGATTTAAAATTTGATCCACCATGCATATCAGGATTGAAGGCACCTTCAGATGAGACATCTTCAGCATTAGATTGTCTCAGCCAACCATTAACAGCAGATATTATTGATAACTTAATCATTAATACCAATGAATATGAAGAGTTTAGGTTCAGGGAAAGGAAAAAATGTCTGCTTCAACAATTGACATCAAGATCTGTATTCAAATCTTGGAACCCTGTAACCCGAGATGAATTTATCGAATTTTTGTTGATTGTTTTTGGCTTGGATAAGTGCCCATGATTAAGGGATTACTGGACAAAAACACCAGCATTTTGGTATACTACACATTTTTTTCAAATCTCTCCAAGTAGGGAGAGATTTAAGCAATTTATCACATTACGCTCCATGTAGGTGATGTCAGGGCACAGTCGAAGTAGAAAAAAAATTGAGCCTATTCTGAAAGCTTTGGTGGTGAGATTTCAAGTTTACTTCTACCCATTTCAAGATTTATCCATTGATGAAATGGTAATTGGATTCAAAAGAAGATGGAAACATAAGCAATATAATGCTTCTAAGCTACATGAGCATCATATAAAATCTATTTAATATATATTGGACTATGTGATAGCATGACAGGCTATACATGGGATATACGCTTGTATTTCGGAAAGCTGACATCATATGCTCCTGAAGCCGATAAAATGCCCTTCAAGCATTTAAAGTTTTCAAACTCTGCTGAGGGATATACAGAAAGGGCACACTATGTATGCTGACAGGTACTACACTGCAGTTATTTACTTGTCATCAGTTATTTACTGGATCAACTTATATATTTTACTGGCACTGTAAATTTCTCCGTCAAGGATCTTCCACCAAATTTGAGGACCTTACAGCTACAGCATAAACAGGAAAAGTGTTTTCTTGATGAGACCAACAAGGTTGTGTGCGTGGCATTATGTGACAAGAAGTTGAAGAAACTATACATCTTGGCTTCTACTGCAACAACAGCAGAAAATGTCCCGGACCATGATAAGCCCCTTGTTGTATATATGTAAATAAAAAATCAATGAACAGTTGCGACAAAGCTGACCAAAATATTGTTTACTATGGCAGTTTTTAGCGTCATTCAAAGAAATGATGGAAAAAGATCTTTCCGTGGCTGCTTGAAATTGCACAACACAATGCTTCTCAACTTGTACAAGCTGTCTCATCTGAATGCTAAGAAGCACACATTCTGCTATTTCAAGTGTGAACTTGTGAAGCAGCTCACAGAAGGCATAACACAACATACTGCTGAACAGCTCACCCAGTTCTCAATGTTATGTGTTAACAAGCTCACCCAGTTCTCAATGTTATGTGTTAACAATGCTGCCAGTGCTATGCATTTTGTAAAGTATGTTGATAAGGACCACAACTGTGTGTATTGCAGAGGCTCTGCATCAAATATATATGCAATAGGTGTAGCGACCAGTCATATCTACATCCAAAAACATGTTTTTGGAATATCACATGCTGATGTAAAGATTCATACCTGTACATAAAAATAGAATAACTTGTGTGTGTATATATATATATATATATATATATATATATAAATATATCCAAGGATATGTATATAAGTCCTGGACGTTAAAATGTAAATAATATAAAATTGTATTAAAATTGCATATTTTTTATGCATTTGCTGATGTGAGGACACTGTGACATTTATAAGAAATTATGTATATATCAATACTTATGTGTATTTCAAAAAATGGTTCAGGGTGTATGTGGATGTGTTTTATTTCAAAATATATGGATTATGAGTCAGCTTTCTGGGTTATAAGCTTGGATATGTACACATTTTAATGAGTTTTTTCCACATATTTTATTGTTTCTTTCTGAATTAAATTTTCCATAACTAACACAATATTGTATATAAGCAAACAAACTCAACTGATTACTGTTACATATCCATTTCTGAAAAAACATTTTGATGTTAGAATTGTTCATGTGGACAGAATAGTGAGGGGGAAAATGGAAAAAAACCCCAAATACTACCAAAATTTACTAAAAATATGAAAAAATGTTCTTTGGCATAGCAGGAAAACCTTTACGGAGATAAAGAGGTAACTTGCCATTGTTTTATGAAAGGTTTAGATGCACAATTGCCTGTGGTGAAATTTGACCTTGGTATCCTCTGTACCTCTTTGCCACAGAGCCGGACATGAAAGTGTATACCAAGTACATGTTAAATTTTGCGCAAAGTGTTGGTTGCTGATCCAGCAGTGTGTTTGTTTCATACCCTTTAACAAACGTACATTAAAATGAGTATAAGTATTACAATTATTATAATAACAGTTTATATTATAAATGTAAAGCACACATGTAATGTTATGTACCAGATACAACATATTATATTGTGAAATATATTTGTTAAAATATTTGACCTTCTACAATATACATTATATATAAAAATAAATGACATATTTTTTAACATAAAATAAATCTATACTTTATTAAGTATGCATGTTTCTGTTATAAGTGAACTGATTTCTCAAAGGACACATCCCATTGAAGTGAAGATCTAGAGACAACCCCAGAGAGTATATTCTAGTAAGTGTTGTGAAGTGATAGAGACATAATACTAGACTAATTTTTGGATGTGAGGTGACACGTTACCTGTCTTTTTTGTATTTCTCTAACTCAAATGAACCATGTATCAATTTACAATGGGATGGACTAAAAGTTAGCATAGAACAGTGAGCTCAATCTGCACAGCGACTTTTGTAATGTCCACTCAAGTTGATTCTACAACCATCCAGCTGAAATAGATTTCTTAATCTAAGTGAAACAAACTCAAGTCGATGTTTTCACTACTATGTATGTGTTCTGCCACTTACTCTTTCCAAGCACTAATATGGGATGTTGTAAATACATATATATTTATTCTACCCCATCTTCCAGTGGAATAGAGTGTGCATGAGACAGAAAATATGTTATGAGTCTATGTGGGTCTGCTCGGTGAGCAATGACTTCAGTTCATAATGAATAAACGACTCCTGAATGGGAGTCCAGCACAAACATTTATTCACTCAAGCCTTCAATTGTCACTTCAGTTAGAAGGAAGGCTAAGTACATTATAATGGCTTGTGTCATAATGCATAGAGCAGTGCTTCTCAACCGTTTGACCTTGACAACATGTCTATCAGGCTACTTAAATTATAAAGTTATTTATAAGTATACAAAATTTGTTTGGACAGGGCCTTAGTCTTATAAATTTATTTTTCTGGGCCACGTCTCACAAAGGTTGTGAAGCAATGGTATAGAGTACATCCTTGTTTCAAATAAAATCTGATTAAACTGACATAAATATGACATTAAGATTTTATAAATCTGGAATATACAGTATGGTCATCAACATAAGCTTATATACTAATTCCAGAAATGTCTTCTTTATGGACATGCTGAACTACTGTTCCAACTTTCTGGGTGTCATATGGATTTGCTGTCCAGGACATGCTGGCTGTAGGGGAAATAGGCTTGAGTTGAATACACCTATAATTGGTGAATTGAGAATCGATAAAGGAGACTTATCGGTTGCTTGACAAGAGCCTACTTAATATAGACACTAGATTACACATCGAGGATATAGTTGAGAGAATATGATACTAAGTATTTAAGTATAGCACAAGTAGGACTGGTCATCTAAGGAGCAGAAAGAGGAATGTTCTCAACCAGCTAGTCATCCAAATGCATACACTTTGCTATCAACTGAATACCTATGGGAATGCCCAGAGTTCAGTGATTTTGGCTCATAATCAATAATAATATTTAAACCTAAGACCAGAATATATTAGGGTTATATTTGAGCATTTTAGTTTTTATCTTCAAACCCATTCAAGACCTTATGGTCTGGAATGGGTTTTAATTTGTATTGTGCTTGTATTCATTGTGCTATCAGTTGTGGTGAGAATTCCTCTGTTGTTGTATCTGTTCTGATGTGGCAATGTCTAACGGAATTGAAAGAGACAGAAATCCTGAACAGTATCAAAACAAACAAAATTTCTATTGTTGCCTATTCTACAGCATTTGAACAATATTTAATTACTCTACACATCCTCCAATAATTGCTTCCAAATGGTTGATTTATCTACTCCTTATTGAATATTTTTATATGTATCTGTTACACCAATCACAAACTTTAGTACAGATTATGCACATATATAATGCTTGTATTATAACTGAAAACATCTCAAAATTATGGGGACTTTCAAAGATTAAATTACAAAATATATGCGGTGGAAGGAAACACACACAAAATACTATTAAAAAAATTGCACGGTGGAGTGATGAAATAGTAAGGGTTATTCAAATGAAGAAACTGTTTCAAAACATGGCTAAAATCTAAACAAAAAGAACACTACTTAAAATATTGACACACATGGATTAATGCTAAAATAATAATAAAAGAAGCACAATCTAAACTCCTGGAATGTATATGAAGAACATCTAACAGAACTTTGCAAGGCAAGACCTCAAGAAATTTTCAAAAGTATCAAATCAATGAGAGTAAGAAACAAAAGCTACAACCCCACCATACTCATAAATGATTTTTTTTAAATGCAATCCTATACTGAACAGCCTAGAAAGAAAAGAAAGATGAAAAGAATATTTTCAAGAGTTATACAATCCTAAAATAACAACAGAGTATATTTATATTCAAACAAACCAAGACATCACAGAACTGACATACTAAACCGAGAAATAGAAGCAGTATAAAAATCTAGCCCCAATAACAAATCGCCGGAAGCATACGGTATAACTAGCAAAGCAATAAGAGCATGCAAAAAACAGGGGTGAAATGGCTAGCAAGACTATTCAAAATAGCATGGGAAGAAAGAAGAGTACCAGAAGACTAGCAAAACTCAATAATAGTACCAATATGGAAGAACAAAGGAAAATGAAACAAAAGAGAATGTGAACCACACAGTGGTATCTTCCTACTAAGGCACACAGGAAAATATATATGCCTAAATATTAGAAATACATCTAAGATACATCACAGACCCACAATTGAGCTCCTTCCAGGTTGGATTCATGAGAGAAATAAGTTGTACAGATACTCTTTTTTTCCTTGAGACAACTCAGTGAATAAGCACTAGAATATGATCAAGAACTAAACACAATATTCATAGACCAGGAAAAGAGTCAATAGAAATTCTTTATGGGAAACACTAGAAAACTACAGAATCAGAGGTCAGTTATTAGAAAATATAAAAGTCTTTACCAGAACTGCCAAAGCTCAGTAAGAACTTCTGACGGAATGACTTCATCTTTCCAAACAAAATCAGGGATAAGACACAGATGTGTTCTCTTATCTATTATTTTTAACATATACATAGACAAAATAACAAAACAATTCCAAAACAATAAAGTAAACAGTACAGTAATAAGAGAAGAATCTGATGAGGAATTAAATGACGTGATCAATGAATTGCTATTTGCTGATGATCAATGCCTTATATGCAAAGAGGAACAGCAGTTACAAAATCATATTAGTGCACTCACAACATGTACCCAATGTAACATGAACATAAATATGCAGAAAACAGAAGTAATGAAAATCAGAAAGTCACCAAATCCAGTGAACATAAAACTAAAGTGAAACAAACCTCTGAATTTAAATATCTGGGAAGTATATTCACAGACAACGAAAAATTAGACAGAGAAATCGAGACAAGATGCCAGAAAGCAAACATAGTGACATACCAGCTATCACCATTACTGCTCAACCCAAAGATCAAGATGGAAGTCAAGTGATAGATGATAAACAGTATTTTTTATTGCCAACACTCTGCTATCAATGCCATACATGGGCGCTGACAGCAGCACAGCAGAGAAAACTTACAACATGTGAGATTAAATGCCTGAGAAACAATCCCAAATAACCAAACTAGACCAAATGAGAAATGATGAAATCAGGAGAAGAATTGGGTATAAGATCATGCGCAAAATACAATGAGAAACAAAAATAAAATGGTTGGACACCTTATGAGAATGAACCAACTACCAACAAGAACATATAACATAAGAAGATCCGGATACAAGGCCAGAGGAAGACCTAGAAAAAATTGGATAGATAACATTAAGACAACACTGAACAAATACAGATTCAATGCAGCCAAGGAAATACATCCAGCCTTGGATAGACTACTAAAGCTCCCAGTCACCACCCCTACGCTTAACGGTAAGTGTGGATATTTTTACGATCATCCACCTGGGGATAGACAATTATAATCTGCGATATTCAAGCCTTGTGCCAGGATGAATCAATCCTTGATAACAATTTCTCTGTGTGTCGATTTGTGTTTGTCATTTCCCATTTCTGCATCCAGGGACCAACAATGATTGTATCAAACTTGTCCTCTTCAAGTGCATTCTGGAATCAGAAATAAAAAAGATATTAGTATTTGTTTGATGAATATGTTAACATCTGTTGCAGAGTGGTTATTTGTAAGTCTCACACTTACAACTCGCATAAACTGGCTCAAGATTCAAAGAAAAGTCAAAAATTCATGATTTATTAACCTTGCTATTGAATGTATAGTGGCCTAAAAATACAACAATAACTGAAAGACAATAGCAAATACAGGATGGTTCTTGTTTGGAATGTGTTCCTACCTATATGATTATTTCCCTTGGATATGTTTATCAGTTTATGTTTTTATCATTTATTAATTTAAATATATTTAGGATTAGGGTTAGTTATGTAAAACAGAACTCTCCTAACCCCTAATCCTAAAATAATTAATATTTAAACTAATTATTGATTAATTGTTGTTATAATATTTAGATTAGTTATCCCTAAAATAAGTAGGTAGGCAAGAGTTTCAAACAAGAACCTACAGGATATGCTTCAATCAATATTAATGATGACTGAAATAGGTAGTACACCATCACAACAAAATTCCACCGCTGGTGATAAAGTTTATACCGGGAATGACCAGGCAATCAGCACTTTAGGTTGATTGTAAGCAAAATTATGGCATAGAAATGGCATTAACCTGCAGACTAAGCTGAAAGTTTACAGAGCAGTAGTACTTACAGTGCTGTTATACGCTGGTTAAACATGGACTGTGCATAGATGACATGTGAGGAAACTCAATCACTTTCACACAACTTGTCTCAGAAAAGAACATCAGATAGCAAGACAAGATTCCAGAAACCACTGTCTTTGACAAATCTGGTATCCCTTGCATTGACACTATTCGGATGTAGCCACAGATTCATTGGGCAAGTCATCTGGTATGTATGCCAGATCATTGCCTGCCAAAGATATTTCTCTATAGTGAGTTGCAGAAGACATACATTCTCAAGGTTACTAAAAGAAACGCTACAAGAACTCGTTACAGACCTCACAGAAAGTCTTTGAAACAGACCAAGATATATGGGAAGAACTTGCACAAAACAGAGCTACATAGCACATTATAATAAAAAGAAAAGTGAAGCATCTTGTGCAAAAATCATCTACAGTGGTCATTCCATGCCTGAACTGTCCAAAGACATTTGCAACCAGAATAGGGTTTATTAGCCATATACGAACTTATAATCAAGTACATAACTCTAACTGAATTTCAAAAATGTATGTAATAAATGGTCATCATCACTTGTGATGGGCGAACTGATGAATACCACTTGTCACACAAAAAAAGACAGTAACAGATACTGAAAACACTAAGAGTGTTTTGAGAAAAGTTTGATGAAACAATATTTTATTCTGCAGATTATTACATGAATATATAGTCCTTGTCATTCAGGGGTCATAAATAAGAGCATGTTCATTGATTCATCAATGCTGTGGTTGATGGCACAGTACTGAGAAGAAATAGGGCTGACATAATAATTATAGATTTGGGACAGAATAAAGATGATTCTGGAGGTGATAATGTACACATACAATGAATCATACAAATGAGCTGTGGTGAGGTAGAAAGTGTGTCCTCTCTGGAAGAATACAAAGATCACATGATCAATATCTGACTGGGACTTTGAATATGCATATTCTTGGATGGTTGCTGCAATGGAGAGTAGAGACCTTATGGGAATGTCCAGTGTTCTATGATCTAATAAAGAATCTATTCTGCTCATCAATAATCCTACCATATAAACTAGAAAACCCATCAGATTTCTTACCATGATGTAGAAAACTGCATTATCTGCTATGATCTGATGCATTTTATGATCTGCCATCCTGTTAACCTAATGTCTAAATCTTCTTACAGAAATAATGACATTACAAAGGTTTGTGTCCATCGGGATTGACATTACTTAACAAACTTCAGGGTGTTACATGGTTTGAAAGCCCTGGATATAATAGTGTCTGCAGTAATTAGTAGACATTCTAGCATTCAGTCAGATAGTTGATGATTCATATGGGCGATATACTGTAGTTGCTAGCAACTGCAAATCTATCTATATTGTGCACGAACCATCAGCACACATACAATTCATCATCCACTGTGAATACTGAGCATCTTTGGGTCTGCCAAACTTCTATGATTTTGGTTTACAAATCGAAAAAAATGTTTCCTTTCTGCTTAATCACTTGCTCTCCTGCGTTTACCCTCAATATCTCCTTCCAGTACAGCAGTTATATACTGGTATCTCTTCATATGTGCAAATATTTCACTTGTCCATTTTTTAAATTATGTTTAAACAATTCTCTGCTCATTTCAAATGTATTTGGGGCTTCTTTAGTTACTTGCTTCCAAGAAAAGGTATAGGAAGGTCCCATGACATCTGCCGTCGGGGATGAAGATAACTATTCATGTACTATTAGGTGGGGTGGCCATGTCCTTACCTTGCAGTTTTTACCTCCCCTAACTCATGCGTCAGGTACTCATTTACAGCTGAGTCGACTGGAGGAGTGGTCGTGTCAAGCGAGAAATCACAACCCAGATTTTTGTGTGTCTGAACGTGATTTCTAACCTGGCACGCTGTAACCTGATGATAGCAAGCAAGCTCACTATCAAATATGCTTTCAAGAAACATATCCAAAAATATAATTACTGTAACAAGTATAAGAGTAATCAAATATATAACTTGTAACTTTACCTTGCATTCTATGTCTGCCTCTTTATGTCTATCTACATTGTTGAAAGTATCCCAATCAATCTCTTTGACTGGATTCTTCTGGGACCTCATAAGCACCCCATTCTTAAGACCATAAAAACCAACAGGCTTTTCAGGAATTTGCCAACGAAGATCAAGACTCCAACGGATCTCATCACTCACATTGTTGAGGCTGTAAAAGTAAGAGAAACAAATGAACACAATAAATAACATTCATTTTGAAGAAATAAAAATTTCAATACTTCAATACTTTAGTGGCCAGTTCAATTTAATTCAGTAAATTGTTCACAGATGGCTCTATCCATCATTTTGAGAAATCTCGCAAAGTTTTTATAGCTAATACAAGTAGTAAAGTCAAGACCAACTGCAACAGAGCTCATAGAACAAATATTTCCCGTATAAGGATGGAGGTTTAGGCTGTTACTGCAACCTTCCAGTGGCTCACAGAGGCTACATTTGGTACTTTCCTGTCAACCATTCATTCATTCATTTTCCTTTTGCGCTGAAGTTAGCGCATAGGGCAGAAGTCAGATCTCTCTAATTCTGCCTGTTCAAAGCTATTCTGTGCAGTTCTTGAATAGTATGGATATTGATTGTTTAATTTTCTCTAAGTATTCTTCTTTTGAGTGTTTCTTTTGGTCTACCCCTGGCTCTTTTACCTGTAGGTATCCATTCAATTCAAGAGATTGGTATCTTAAATATCCGATGTTGTAATACACAGTTTGTCACAAAATAATTTGCTTGAATGCACAAGAAATGGGTCAAAGGGCATGATCCCATGGACCACTGGATCAGGAACCAATGAACAAAAATTGGAATGAACTGACTTCTGTTACACAAATCAGTCTGGACTTTACGATGTTAGTTGATTAATCCAACGATCGACGGAATGACCCAGACTTGATTAGAGAAACACCCTTCATCAACGGACGTCACTATCTGTTAACCAAGCACACATATTTGTGTTCTTGTTGCAAAACTATAATTTTTAGATAAACTGTTTTGACAACAGCACATGGTTAATATGACACCATTTTTCATACATTTTTTTTGTTCAGTAAAATATACCTCTTATGGTCTCTCATTCAATGAACATGTCACAAATATGATTCAGAAGGCTAAAAAAGGAATCAGTGTTATCAAGGTTATGGTGCCGTTCAACACTGTAGCACTGGATATTTTTTCTGCTCCTACAAGTGATGGTGCTATCTGTCATAGATTATGGCCTTGACCTACTAACACTGTCATAGACACAAGTCGATAGATTGGAAAAAGTCCAAAGTGAGGCAATGAGAGCGATACTGGGGTGTACTAGAGATACACCATCTCTGCTATGAGATTTCTGCTTATCTCCCTAGCATTAGAGTGCGAAATCAGGTAGCACAAGTTAGATCATGCCTTAAAGTGACCGAATAAAATCATCACCCATTACACCAATGTCTAGATGAGTCAAAGGGAAAATGAATCAAGCATGGCAGATCATGGACGGCAGAAGCTGAAGTCACACTGCGAAGAGTATGTGCATTTTTTAGAAATATGATAGGGCAGCGAATTGGATGGAGGTAGATGCTAAGAAGAAATCACTGACTAAAGTAATAATACAACTAGATAAAGCATGTTAGATAAGTCAGGGCCCAGGTTACAGTGCACGAACTCACCCAGCTACACTCAAAACCACAAGACATAATTATATAACCAGATAGCCCCATTAACAGAAACACAAATAAAAGCAGTTAGGGTTTTGTTGCCTACAGAAATGGCATGAAGTTGGTTGAGATATCTTCAAGCATACTCCACTGTCACATCGAGCATGCGGATAGAGATAGAGGGAGTTACAGCAGCACTTAATTGGTTTATAACTGATACATCAACACACTCTGTAATACTCAGACTCTCAAAGCATGTTGCGCAATATAAAAAAGTTCATGCTGAGAAAAGAATGGTGGGATTTACTGAACAACTCAATTGTCCAGAGCATTACATGGATATACTGCCCTGGTCATGCTGGGGTCAGAGGAAATGAGAAAGTCGACTTATTGGCAGGCAATGCGGCGATTGATGGCACATTGCTGAGAAGAGATAAAGCAGACTTAATGAAGGCAGTAGTAAATTCATTTCTAGATGCAGATGATGTCAATGAGGCTGAGAACGTACACATACAGAGAATGTAAGAAATAGGAGTATCTAGATGTGAGAAAAGGAAAAGTAAATTTTTTGGAAAGTCCCAAAGATCACACAATCAACACTGGGACTCTGAGTCTACATACACTGGGATGACTGCTGGAACGAAAGGTGGAGCACTTATGGGGATGCCCCATGTTCTGTGAAGTCAGTTTCTAATCAAGAATCTTGTGGTAAGGTACTCTCTTTTCAACCAGGACATTAATCCAAATTTATTATATCAGAGCTTTTAACTATAAAAAATAAAGGAGGTCCTATTCCAAGTAATCTTATTGCAACAACCCCTACAAATGTTGACACCATGAATATTATGAACCTTGCAAACTGAGAACTATACCTAGAAAGTTATCTAGCTGAACCCATGTGAATTTCACAGTTAGCAGCAGAGCAGAGCCCATTTAACAACATTCTGAATAAAATAATACCGATCACTTATATGATACGAATCACTTATAGGAATCTCCCATGTGCAATGATGCTGTTTTCTAATCAAGAATCAAGTAGAGTGAGAACAATGTGTAGTTTTATGGTTTACAGCTGTGAAATATGCACCTTTCAGCCTGACATATTCGACTTTAGCTTGTCTTCTATGTCATTTTGATCCTCTATAGGATGGAACATAAAAATTCCTTAGTTGTCTCTTACAACATGCATGGCAGGTCATGGTGTCATTATTCTGCTTCCAAGAGCTGGCAACACTCAGTCATCTATATAGACTAACCAGTATGCCATGCAAGTTGCCAGGAAGTTTCAAATATATATTTATGATGATAAACATTTATCTCCAAAACAAAGGTTATTCACCAACCTTCTGTGAGGAATCATGTTGTTAATGAGTAGCATACCACCAAAAGGCACTTCACACAATACTTTGTCTTTCTCCATGTCAATATCTACGATAAAAAGTTGGACACAGATTACAGTCAAGAAGAATCATATACCAGTCATAGAACTAAAACAGATATACATATTACAAAAATAATTGTTAATTTTTATTAAGTAAAATGAAGGGGATTTACCTCTGCTCTCATGAAACATGAGGGATTCATCTAATGATCTATGACTGTATATTTAAATTAAAGTAACAGGGTAGTGTAGTACTTAATAAGTAACTCATCCATAGACCATGTGACCTAGATTTGAGTTCACTCTTGATTTGAAAGTTTAAAGAAAATTCTCATGATTAAACCAGCCTTTACAAAATGGGTGCCAGAGTTCATGCTCTGGAAATATTGAGAAATGGTGCTATGACAATAGAAAGCACTGAAGGCAAGATTAGTTGAGAAATTATAGGTAAAATCATGTGCTATGAAGCTGCATAACTCAATTACTATTAGCAGCAACTACAGGCACACAAATCTGTTTAGTGTGCAGTTCTTCTATCTGTGGCATAGATGGTGTTTCAGTCTGATGTCTTGTACATCGTCAGATAATAAAAGACCTACAACCACTTGGAATGTTCATAATAGACACAGTTTCAGAATGTAAAAAAAAAACCACTCACTTAGTTTTTCTTCTGCATCCTTCTCATCCATCATCACATACCAGGTGTTGCCCCAGCAGCAGGTATGTCGGACTACTTTACCTGGCAGGTGTCCACCTGAGATAACCTAAGATATCATGAACAGCACTATAAGAGATTGTACATACATCAATTATGTCATGTCTGATCTGTTTAACTCTATTTTTATGGGCAGTTCTTATTCTTGTTTGCCATTTAACATGTCTACAGAGCACATCCAGTTTTCTTGATAAATGTTACCGTATTTTAAAACCCTCAAGGCTCCAATACAGCTTTCCATGGATATCAGTCTCTATGGCCAGTGTTCAATTCTCAACTGGTTTAGTGTAATGTATTTTTGCAGAATATGTTCTACAATCTGTTCTGGCTGTTTAGTCTGTTGTGTCCTGTCTTGATGCAGAAGAGATCATAACTTATTCAGCTCTGTCAAGAAAATGCTAATTGTCTTTTGGATGGTCAACTTCTCTAATCGCTTTGATGATGGTCCTCTTTTCCTGGTAGGTGATTGCTTGGTTTTTTATATGTAGTTCATGTGGAAGATAATGTACTTGACAAAGATATTTAAAAGCTATAATTTTTGGGTATTATAAAATTTAAACTAAAATATAGATTTCACAATAATTTTATGTGAATCACTGGAATCACACAGGAATACATACACAAATAAATGTGATACATTTTGACAGATAGGTCTTATCAAGAAAAAAAACATAGAACATAAGGAACAATGAAAGCTATTATTCTTTTAGCATTTTAGATTATATATTTTCTACCACATAAGTGTCCACTATTCTGTAGCAACTCCATTAACCCTTTAGCTGCTACATTGTTGTCAGTAACTCAGTAACTGAATCCAGCTGTACTAAACTCTTTTCCAATGACTTTCTCCCTGTAATGATTCTATTCTTGACTTACAAATATAATAGAGCTTCCACTACTATCATTTTATTCACACCAGAAAATACACACCGCATAGAAGGAATGGTTGAAACATACTGAGGCTTGGTGATTTCAGAGTGAACTCAGTTTTAGCAATGAGAGAACAGCAAAAAAAAAAGTATACTCAATAGTTGTAAGATAAAGGAACAAGTAAACTAAAGAGGAGACGAGAGGTCAAATGAGACAATGTACATATTCAGAGAATGGTAGAAATGGGAGTGACTAGAAGCAATGGGAGTTAGTGCTCCCTCTCTGGAAAGATTAGAAGAATGCGTAATCAGCAATTGACTGGGACACTGAGCTTATACACTTTTAGATGGCTGACAGACAGCAAGCAGAGCATATATGGGAATGACCCCAGTGCTGTGACACTTGTTCTTAATCAAGAATCAAGAAACTAAAGCATAGCACCTAAAAAAGGTGAAGACACAAATTACATATACTCAGTGTTATTGATTTATGTATTACTTGCATAAATATAATCAATCTAGGTAATACCAACCTCCATGCATCCATTTCTCTTATTGGTATCCAGAAGTGGAATCCAGGCTGTTGCTTGCAGTACGTTGTATGAATCGATGTCCAAATAGGCACTATCTATGAATAAATAATATATATATTTTCAAAGCATATTATGTACTATTGTGCTATTCAGCTATTGCTATTCAATTATTGTGGAATTTTTAGATGCCATTTATTCTTCAGCATTCATTCTCATCAAACTCCTGCAGATTAGCAATTTACTCATAAAATAGATGTACTTCTGAGAATGGAATGCGCTGTAATGGTTTACAGCTTGGAGGTGATATCTGTGCCTTTCGACCTGAGACATCTGACTTGAGTATGGCTTCTGGGTCACTTTGACCCTCTATGGAATTGGACAGCCAACACCACCCCCAAAACCTCCTTCGTTTACCCTTACGACATGCATGACAGGTCACTGTCACCACTCTTTGCTCACCTTTTTGCCCGACAACACACAGAAGGGTGGGGACCTTTTATAGATCTAATCGTATCACCAGTACAATGTGGATGGTCGGCATTCTAAACACAAGCTAATTCAACGAGTTGTATTTGCAAGGCAAGCTCATTATCAACTCTGCTACAGAGCCAACATATAATATTTAGAGAAGCGATAGTAATGAAACTTACTGTTCATGGATTTAACCGTTGTTACTTGATAGTTAAGACATGCCATGTGAAATATAGATATTAACTATATGTACAACCAGTGTGTTGTTAGGTTAGAAAGGAGGGTCCATGAATAGCAATACTACCGTTAAATTCTGAATATAAACCCATCCGATTGTAGGCCGATAACCTAACTATCCCTTCCCAAAAGTGGAGAAAGTCGAAAGTCCGACTATAGACGGACATCCCCAACTTAACAAAGCCGGCAATAATGAACTTCATCATCATAAGAAAGAACCGACACGCTAAATGGAAATTAACACAAACTTTTGCAACTCTAAGAAAATAGCATTCCTTTCATTTGCTTCACTCACGTAACTTGAATGAATCAAGGAATGAAACCCCGGTGGCTACTGTATTCTGGATCAATATATCCGAAAATAATGAATACCCGGTAGGCTGACTTCCCTATCCATGACTATAGATGGTTTATGAGGTGGGGAGACTTTGGGGAACAAAGTTTTTCCTGAATGAATTGTCTGTGTTGGGTGTCTGGGCGTTATGACGCGGAACAGCCCTAGTGAATAGTAATTACTACGTAACTATTATGTCACCGGCTTCTGACAGTGAAGTTTAAGTGGGAAATGATGAAAGGCAAGACAGCAAGATCACCTTTGTTTTTATAAGATACAGAAGAGTTTGAACGTTGTTCCTGGTTATGTTTACTGTGTGGGGAGAATAGGGTAATAAAATAAACATAACAGAGGATTGTGAAATTGATCTCTTCTTCCACTACATGTACAGTGGTTGGGGGAGGGAATCAATTACGGCGGCGCAATTTTACTACAAAATGCCTATGATGTGTTGTGATTTGGAACCCGTTTCAAATCTTCTATAAAGAAAGATTGCATTTTAGTCACTTATCTGAATGGCATACATAATGTGAGGGAAACTTGGATTGGTTGAGCCGATTGAAATGGGTAGGGCCAGTAGTCCATCTGCGGCCTCAGTGGGCTGGACTAATTAACAGAATATACAGAGTACCGGTATATAACTATTTGCCACCAAGTTCTCACAAAAATATTGCAGACAGTCAATCCCCGGCTTTGTTTTTAAAAGATACAGAAGAGTTTGAACTTTGTGTGACCTGTATGTTTACCTTAACAGTAATATAAACATGAGACACAGCTCAGAGAGTTTCACTACCTGTATTTATTTCTCTCCCCCATCCCCCCAACACTGCCTAAGTAGCAAAGTTTTGGATGTCAGTTACGTGTTTGTGCAAGACCATTTGATGTAGAAAAAGACCTCTGTACAGAATTAATTAGGACTTCATTCTTTATGTTTCTGATTATTGTCTTGGTCACTATTTATATACTTGGAGTCGCATGTTAAAAATTGGCAAGGCCGACCAGCACTTGCACGGAAATACTCAAAATCTGCCTTTGATGTGTTTTTACATTTTCTGTACACAGGTCTTATAGCCTAGTAGATGGTCAGTAACTGTTGTAACATTTGCTTTACTCAAAATGAAAGTGTGTGACAGTGTTTAGACTACTGGTGGTAGTCAGTGTTTCCCTACACAAACAAGACTGGGCCTTGATGATAAACATGTGTTACTGGTAGATCAGCTTAGGCTACGGTATTTCGTTTTTTCACAGACCATTACCGTATTTTGGCCAATATATAACATCAGATACTGGTATACTTTTCTGACAAATTTCGACTTATGATATAAATATATTTACCGGGTAAAAAAAAACGGTAATACCCATTGCTAAAAATAGCATTTCCGGGGAAATTAAGCTCAGTAAAAAAGGCGGGCATGTCCGAAATAACGATATAGACCTAGTAAGTGAGTTTTATCAAGAAATATCAGAGATTTCGAAGGAAATATTGTATGATATATAGAAATTAATGTAATTAGAGGCCTAGCATTATGGTAGTACGCTCTAGATTGCTGGAGAGCCCTAGTCATTTTATCCTGGCTTAATATATCGGGACATGTGAGTTGTCACTGGCATTTTTTTAAAACAGTGTTTTTCTCCTTTTTTACTGTGATTTGGACGTAATTTTTTTTTTAATTTGATGTTACTCGAATATAAGACGAAGAGTATAAAGTCATCTCTGTTTTTTGTCCAAAAATTCTCGGGTTATACACGGAATTTAACGGTATGTGTTGCCATGCATGTCATAAGTGAAAACTAGGAATATTTTTGTGTGAGGTTGACTGCTCTATTCATTAGGTCAAAGTGACCTTCTTCTTCTTCTGCGTTCGTTCTCAAACTCCTGCAGATTAGCAGGATGTAGTCCGGAGAACGGAATGCGTTGTGTGATGGTTTACAGCATTGCTGCGATATCTGCGCCTTTCGGCCTGACACATCCGACTTCAGCATGGCTTTGGGTCACTGACCCTATATGGGATGGGACAGCCAACTCCATCCTATAACCTCCTTAGTCGCCTTTTACGACATGTGTAGAAGGTAAACAGTGTTGCTATTCTTTGCTTCCCTTTCAGGCCCCGACAACACACTGGCGAAAGTGACCTAAAAGACATGCTGAAGTCAGATGTGCCATGCCAAGCTGTAAACAATAACAGATTGCACTATTTTCTCTGGACTACTCTAGGACAAGAGCAAGAGTTTGTGAATGAATACAGAAGAAATAGAACCATATATCCATATATTATTTATTTCTGACTGCCAAATGTTCTTTTAACAATTTGACTATGGGAGATCCTAGTTTGCCATCTATTTCCAATAGAACTAGGTGCTTGACCACACATACATTAAAGGGGTACTTCAAAATTTCCTGAAGTGAACTCTAAACCTTCAAGAAAAGAAGTATGTGCCAAACCACTTCCTTCAAAATGAAGTTAAAAAATTGATATGGTCATGCACAGAAGCCACTATATGAGCAAACAATTTAAAACTTTTAAATTTCCTACAAGTAACAAATAATCAAGGTTCTTCTTCTTCTCATTTGAAATCATTAACATTCATATGTTGTCAGTCCAAAAGGACAACAAAACAAAAGCAGTACTGAGGCCTGCTATACATGACATGAGGAGGTTTGAGGGTGGAGCTAGATCATTCATTTCAAAAGTCAAAGTGACACAAAGGTCTTATCAACAGGGCAGATGTATCACAGCCTAGATGTAAACTGTAACACAGTGCATTCTGTTCTCTGGACAATATCCTAACCATCAGTAGGAATTTTATCATAAATTCAGAAGAAAAATACATAACAAGAATAACACTGGGAATGCTTGATGGTGCCGGACTGTTGTTTTCTGCTGAGAACTTCCAATGTAATAGATAGATTATAGCACAAATAGATATTATCTAACAATCAATGATAACAGTCCTACTATACAAACAAGAAACATTCATATGAGAAAGAAAACACTGAAAAGACTTTAGAGGATTGATTAAATTGTACTCAGGTTTCCTCATATGTACTCCATCCCTCTCAACAGAGCAGATGCTATCTGCTGATAATATCACTCAAAACACATAAATCTGTAGCTAAAGTAATAAATCCTTAAAATCTCAGGGGGAAAATGCAAATTGTAAAGAAGATACTGTAATCCACTTTTAAACATGTAACTTTGTGAACACAAGGCAAATGGCTTGATCACTTCACCACATTGATTCTTCTTACCACGCTCACTTTGAGCCCTACTCATTTCAATACTTTTCAAACTTTTCACTTCAATGTTTCACAAAATTTCACAAATTGAAGAACATATTACCCTGATGCCAGGGTACTGTGGTAGCTTCATTCTGAGGTGTTTTAGTCCGAAGGTTCCACACAGGATGCCCCATGATTTCAGGTCCAATCAACTGCTCGACCAAATTCAGAAGTCTTTCATTAGACCAGAGAGATTGAAATCCCTAGAAATAGGAACTACATGTTAAAAAATGCTCAATAGAATTCTATATGTTAAAAACATTAGTTATATGTGATATGTTCATATTGCAACAGGTTATTAGAGAAAATAATAATAGAAATTTTGTGCATGGCTGAGAGTTTAGAGCATTTGTCTCTAACTGTGAGGTCCAGAGTTTGATTCCAGGTAAGGGACTGGATGTTTTTTCTGCTTGAGGGTAAATTTTAAAAACCCATCCTGTATATGCAGTAGTGGCTGCAAAGGCATGCAACATTTATCACACATCATAAATTGCCTCCCTTCAACTCCCTATCTATCTATTTGCTAAACCCTTTATTGCCTTTCAGCCTCAGGGGTAGAAGAGTTCTCTGGAGATAGCTCTCATGTGTAACTCCCTAATGGTAGAATATGTAGTAATGACAGTTTTTTTTAAATAAATAAACTGCAGATGTGTAATAAATCTGGTCATATTTTTGTTAAATATATAACAAAATTGTTGGTTTAGTGATGAGAGTGGATCACAGCCTGCTTCAGAATATAGCTACTGCAGACAACGTTACTCATCTTGGTTGATCTGAGATTTGGATTAGTCACTTTGTAAATACTTCATGTCACCAATCATTGAAAATCACAGATGTGTGCTGAGTATATTGTGGAATTTGTCACCTCTTTTATTTCGGTGGTGCATCATTTTTATGATTTACCTCACAACAAAAACATTTTGAGAAATTAACTTGTGGTCCAACAGCCGATCATCCACATTTTACTTAGTTATTTAGTTAGTTAGTCGTCAGATCATCACCACTGCAAACTGGACACGTCCATAGTTGCTCCGATCTCTCCCTGAGTGTATCCGCCATTACCCTTTTACTGACAGTACCAGTCCTAAGCTGATTAACCATCATTCTTCTGCGCCCTCCAAAATGTTATCTTCTAGCAACACCACATTTCAAACCCTGATCTTTAATCCTGGCCATTGAAAAGGAATCATCACCCACACTAGTCTCACTCTCGCATGCTATATCTTTTAAGGAGTTCAAAATGTCAGCTTGATCCATTGCCCTGTGTGACAATCGCGCATGACGCCAGTTGATCTGCTACTAGTGATATGATTTAATATATTAGTAGTACATAAAAAATCAACAATAGTTGAATAGCAATGTCCTATACAGAATATGCTTCAATTGTATAAAATGTCCTCTGTGGCAGAGAGGTATCAGTATATTAGTCATGAACATGTGAGTGAGGATCCTCTTCTTCTTCGGCAATCAATTCTTAAACGTCCAGTCCAATATTGGTCATTTATAGAGTGGTTTGATTTAGGTTATCTTGGGTTTCCCACAGCTTGTTATGCAGAGAAGTTCTTGTGGGACAGATTGTCATTCTGTAAACATTGAAACTGGGAAAATTCTGTAGCATGCGTTCTGGTATCTGTGTTGCTGCTACGCAGATGCTGGCTGCAGAGTCTCTGATAATTTTTAATGGGTGTCTGTTTGTTGTAGTCTGAATGTTTTTTTTCAGTTATGGTTATTATTTAGTCCCTGTTTTGTGTCCATGCTCTTGAATGGCATTTTGACCACTTTTCACATAGTGCATGCATTAACATTGTGTAGTATAAATGCCCTCTTTCAAGTTCCATGCCTCATGGGTTGGCATTTTCTGTCTTAGGGGGACTTCCTGTAGATTAACTTTTTGTGTGAAATATGAAGAACACATCATAATGGCAACATTTTATAACTGCGTCTCCATTTTGGTGCAAACAGAAGCCTTGGGATCTAAAAATTCAATTCTCAAGCTCTCGCTGGATCTCTCTTTTTTAGCACAACAATAGTCCTACTAGATTTCTAGCCAGATGTAGTCCAGATAATGGAGATGTGCTACATTGTCATTTTATTTGCGCCAATGGCTTGACACAATTGAAAGACGCTTGTCTGTCATGTGGATCATGTGACAACAAGGTTGAGACCTGATCAACATAGACATGGATGCTTACCATCTCAGATTTTTAATGGATTTGGCATCAGGGATATAATCCTGCCATAGTATCCCAAAAAGTTCTGTTGTGCACCAAAAGTAAAATTAGTCAAGCTATCTTTCATGCTTAACTAAGACAATCCAAAATTTCTGCAGAATATTGCAATGAAGACAGAATGACTGTATGGTACACCTTCAGATTGGTTTTAAAGCTAAAAACCATGTTGGATCCAAACATTTACATAAAAATCATAAAAAAGCTGTACTAGTGCAATGTACTACAAAAGGCAACATTCTTGTCAGTTGTTGCCTGCAACAGAGTGCTGCAGAGGTACACATATTTGCTTGCATTACTACATTTTTTCCTTTAATTAACAGTTATGGAGCATTCTGAAAATACCATGGACAGTTAAGAAAACTAAAGCAGATGTTCTCATTGATGCTGGCATAAAAAAGATCAATCATATCAAATATAAGGGACAGACAGTCAAGGTTTCTAGGGCATGTGCTGAGAAGAACACTTAATAACCACTGGAAATATCAAGGGGAGAAGAGACAGCGGACGACAACAAGAGAAGTTGCTAGATGGACTAGTATTTATGGCACAGGAGAAGTTCACCAATCGAGCTTATTGACAACACATGAGACAGAGAGTCATGGAGAAACATGATCACCTACGCCATTTGGCATGGCACTTGATTGATTGAATGGAGCATTTGGTGTATAGAAAGTGCTGGTTCTGGTTGGTGCATTACTACCATTTTTGATGTATTCATGATAAGATCAAAATCATTACACACCAATGCAAAGAGGTCAGAACTTTCCTGCATATTATACTGTCTGGTGGCATTGAGCGCATGGTCATCTGCAAACAAGAGGCTGCTAACAATATTCACCTTGGTTTTCAACTTTGACTTCTGGCTCATAGATTGAACAGCCTACCATCAGTACAGAAGCAAAACTCAATTCTTGCATTGTTATTCTAGAAAGTGTCACTTAGCATAGCAACAGCATTATGCAAATACACAAAATGTCATCTACATTATTGTTTCCAAATCAAACCTATATATTATAAAATGATTATTTTCTCATCACCTCCGTCAATTTCCCCTGCTTGTGGAGAAGGATGTTAGCTCCTGGAAATTCTTGCTCAAGATAGGTCAGTCTTTGGAACAGTCCATGCTCTTTGTACAGACCTAAAAGCCACATAAATAAGTTATAACTGGTTGTCCCCATAAACAATGTGCAGAAATGTTTTTAGGTTTTGTTTGTATGCTTTTATTATCATCATGGCATAATTTCTGCTAATAGCCATTTTTTGGCTCAGATTTCTTTCTTACAGAGGAAGGTCTCAGCAAAGGTGCACATACACTGCAGCACCAGAGAGATCTTTTTTTATGATAGTGTCTATTTATGGGAACATTGAAGATTACTCGCTCTAACATTAAGAGAACTGATCTCTTATTCAAAACATCCTGAGTTCAGGTCACTAGTGTAGAAATTCAGGTAAACTTCAATGTGAACCCTGAATTTCCGCAGAAGATGGATGTGTTGGGCCATTTGCGCAAATAAAACGGCAACACAACGCATTTCCATTCTCTAGACTACATTCAACTGGAAATCTTGTAGGACTAGTGTCCTGTTACAAGAGAAATCCAGCATGAGTTTGAGAACGAACGCTGAAGAAGAAGAAGAACCCTGAATTTAAGTAGATGCAATTTTCCTTTTTTTAAATATTGGTTTTCAAACTTCCAGTGGATCTCGCTTATATCAGGACAATGAACCTACAAGATTTTCAGAAGAATGTAGCCAAGACAATAAAGATGAGTTGTAGGATGGTTTTGTAGGGCTGTGGACTGTACAGAATATAAAACAATAAATTTGATGAGTCATATAACTAAAATACTACTCAAAATAATACCTTAAAGAATTAAAAACAAGATAGACACTGAGGTTGGTGAAGAACAATTCAGTTTTAAGAAAAACAAAGGAACCAGAGAAGCCATACTTAGTATCCGATAATTGATAGATAAATAGACACACTATTGATAGACACATGAGGGCCATCTCCAGAGAACTCTTCTACCCCTGATGCTGAAAGGCAATAAAGGGTTGAGCAAATAGATAGATATATAAATATATAGAAGTCCAAAAAGTATCTAAATTTGCTTCATAGACTACAACTTTGACAGAATCCAACATGAAAAAATAATAAAATGTCTTCAAGAAATAGGCATAGATGGAAAAGACATCAGACTGATTAGAAATATATATTGGAAATAGATTTCATCAATAAGGTGTGAAAACAGCTACTCACCATACATAGAAATAAGAAGAGGGGTAAGACAAGGATGTATTTTTATCACCCAGCCTATTTAAAAGCTACACATAATATCTTTAAACATGTAGAAGGAATTAATGGGACTCAAGATTAATGAGAAAATAATAAACAACCTGAGATATGCAGATGACACTGTTCTTTTAGCAGAAAGTGAACATGAACTACAAAGACTAATAGATCAAGTCGATAAATCAAATACAGAATATTGACTGGATATAAATTTCAAAAAACACAAAAAAAACCATGATAATCAGCAGTCACAGAAAAACAGACTGTTCTTTTGCTTATTTGATTGGATGTGTTAGTGGCATCTCAAACTTCAACAATAGCTCAATAACAATATCTTGTACAAGATATGCTTCAATTATTTTATTATAATATTCTTCATCTTCTGTGTTCATTTTCAAACTTCTGCAGATTAACAGGATGTACTCCAGAGAACAGAATGAGTTATGGTTTATAGCCTCGCTGCGATATCTGTGGTTTTTTTCCTGACACATGTCAATAATATGAACACATGAGAATATAATGTGGATACTAAAGAATATTGGGCAACGGTAGAAGAGGGGACCAGGGACACGACAGATTCATGGGTGGAGTTTGAGACAATGACTCAAAATATAAATTTCCTAGAGGTTAATCAATGGTTGCAGACTGATATTTCATTAGAAACAAGAGGACTAAGCCAAGTAATGAACATACTATTTACATTAGTGATTTTATGTACTGAAGGTCACACCAATATTTTTTCAGCAAATAGAAATTACTTGTAATTTTTCCTCCTTCATACAGCATCTGTGCAAGGTCATCCACAAGTTTCTCCACATCTTTTCTGACCACATCAAGTTCCTCCTTCTTAAAGAAGTCACGCACAATAAGGTATCCCTTTGAACATAAAAATGTGACAAACAACAATAGTATAAAGTATTTAATTTAAGTATCCACAATTTAAGAGGAGAAAAAGCAAGACAAAAATGTTACAGGTACTAAAAATGATTCATACAATATTAGCCTACACAAAAATTGTACAAAAATCAGAATTTCTAAGTTATGAAATATAATAAACTTTTTCTCTCATTCGTCTCTTTTATTAAGATCCTAAATAAATAAAGGTATCAACTTCCTCTAGTTTCTTTTTACCCAAATGTTAACGAAAATCGTATTGTCATCTCTGTTTGCCATTATTTTGCTATTCTCTGTGTTTATTTCCATACCATAGGTTTTGTAAATTTTTTCGATAGTCATATTCTATTCATAGTCACATGCAGAATTTTTTTTAATCAGCTGTACTGTGATCAGAAGCCCCGAAGCAGCGATATAGAGTTTGTTCATCATTGCTGTTTGAGAGTTTATGTTTTTCTTGTGGCACAGTATAGTGGGCAGTTCGGTAAAATATGTTCTGTCCTCTGCAGATTGTCCACAAGGCCAAATATCATTGTTGCCAATATTATACATAGATTATTTGAGTTGTTGTGGACTGTTTTCAACCTAAAAATTGTTATTTGCTCCTTTCTTTCACATTTATGAATGGCATTATCTTTTCTTGGATGAATGGATGAATTGGCTTTCACTTCATGTCCATGGAGTTTTAGATGATAGTCTATTTTCTAAAAATGAAACTGGTTTTTCTATTTGCTGTTGCTGGCAATTTTGTCCAGTTCTGACTAGAAATTAACTATCTCATTTCCCCTGTTTTGTAAATGCCCCATAATTCATTGGAGAATTCCCTCTTTATTTATTGAGATGACAGCAATCATGTACACTTCCCACTCCAATAGCTTGTTTGCTATAAACAACTTTTACACATCCACTCAGATCAGTTACATAGGTACTTCTAGTTTGTTTGTCAATATGGCATGAACATCAAAACTCTAAATTGGCTTTAGTTTGCAGCTACATTATATTTTCTGTGGTGCTTAATTACACATGTTTCACTATTATTCTTTCCTAACTTTAGTTGTTTAGAGTTGTTTTTAATCTTCCATTGTAGTTTGGTTTCATATGTTAAATTTAGTAGATATAACCTAATATTGCAATGTTCATTTATTGGTTATTACTATTATTACTGCACTATGTCATGATTTCTCTGTTATATTAATTGCATGTTCTATTGCTTAAAAAATAACGCAAAATATCCTTTTTCCACACTACTGAGGCATATTCATCATCATCATGTGACATTCTTTCCTTTCTTATGGATTCTCTGAACACTTCACAAATCTGGGTATGTTGACCTGCTGCAGCTAGAGACATATTGAAACAATCTGATATATCATGGCACCATCAAGGCATATTAGGAACACATTTTAGGTCCATATTTTTCACTGACAAACAGAAAAACTATGGATGATGTGGTCAGCATTACACCCACCAATTCTGCTTTCCCAGAAAATCTAGTGTCCATTTCATAGATTAGGTTGGCCTAATGCCTGTGTGTTGCTAAAACCTGAAAGGGAAGCAAAGAATAGCAACACTATTTACCTTCCATGCATGTCGTAAGAGCCTATAAGGTAGAGTTGGCTGTCCCATCCCTTATAGGGTCAAAGTGACCCAGAGGCCATGCAAAATTCAAATATGTCAGGCTAAAAGGAGCAGATATTGCAGCAAAGCTGTAAACCATAACATAACACATTTGTTCTCCAGGCTACATCCTCCTAATTTGCAGGAGTTTGAGAATTAACACAGAAGAAGGAGAAAGTTGACATAGAAGCCTGTATTAAACTACTGCTTGAATTGACTGAATAGTACTTATATAATGCAGTCAATGTTCACTCATCTCTATTATTAGTTATTACTATTACCAGGTATATTCTCATTGCAGCACTATATAAACCACAATTTGACATCCTTTATTAATTACCATATAGGTTTTAGTCTTCTGTAAATACTCTGTTTTGTTCAAATTGTGGGAGTCTAATATTGCTTTTAACATATTTTCTTCTTTATTATTTTTAACCAATAAATAATGTTGACTGAACTGATATATATTGATTATCTATCTATATTCCTTCAGCATTGAATACAGTGCATATGGGCAGAAACCAGTGCTCTCCAGTTCGAGCAGTGTGATGATACTGCTTGTAATTCTTACATGTTGTTGATAATATATTGACTAAACTGATATATATTGACAAAACTGATATATATATTCACTGACTGATATATTTTGACTGAACTGATATGTATTGACTGAACTGATATATATTAACAGAATTGATATATATTAACAGAACTGATTTAAATTGACTGAATTGATATATTTTGACTGAATTGCCTATATTGACTGAACATATATTATATATTGACTGACTGATATATAGGGTCTAATGTTGGCTGAACTTTGTAAAGTCCATTTTCAAATCAGTGTGCTTGGGGAATATAGAGTTATATTCATAGTTCTCATGACCAAAATATGATAGTAATAATGTTGTCAGCATCACACTGTCAGTTTTTTTATCTATTCTATTCTCCAGTCACTCCATGTGGAGCATAGGTTCTCAACAAATCTCTTCTATCTTGTCCTATCTTTAGCTATTGCTTCTATTTCTTTCCATATTACACTCCTTTGTGTATCTAAATCTAATTTTTTCCTCCCTGTTGGAAACAGAACAATACTGTCTGTTGCTCTTCTTAGTGTATCTCCTATCCATCTCTGTCACTTCTTGAGTTATATCTCTATTGGCGTCTGTTTAGTTTTTTTTCCATGACTTCCTCATTGGTTATCTTATCCTTTCAAACCTTTTTTTCCAAACAGGCAAAAAATTTATGAAAGTTTGTATTTTTCTGGTTATCTCTTCTTTAGTTGTCCATGATTTTGAGCCATACAACAGTATTAATTTAAAATATGAGCACTGTCAAAGTCATAAGTATCAGGTCATTTGCATTAATAAAATGGCAAAGCAACACACAACCATTTTGTGGACTACATACTGCAGAAAGCCATTAGAGCTGCAGTTCTACTACAAGAAAGATCCAGCATAAGTTTGAGAACTATCGTTTAAAAAACTTTTACGCTAAATATTCTTAGTTCTGTACTTGAGTTAATTTCTTTTGTTGTTCATATATTTCCTAAAGCAATATAATTTCCTCTTACTTTTTATATTTTTATCTTAATGTTCATGTCTGTCTTCCCCTTGTTCCCTGTTAATGTTGCTGTCAAAGTATATGTATGTTTCTACGTGTTATAGAGTTGTTTCACCTAGTGTAAAATGCAAACAGTTTCAGTCTAAACAATTTCACTGAATATATTCTAGTTACCATATGAAAAGTAGTTGAATATGAAGAAAATTATATCCTTAAGCACAACCAAAAAAAACTTTCAAATGAAACCTTCATAACATAACTCACCTTTTCAAAGAACTGTCTAATTTTGTCTTCTGTTAACTGGCCTGCTTTCAAAGTTTCAGGCTGCTGTGGTATTGCCCTGACATCAAAGAGTTCTGGATGTGCTTCATTAACTAGACCAAACTGAGGCATTTTTTCCCAGCTACTCCAAATTCTATTATTTATATAATCCTGATACAAACAAGCTCTCACTTACACTTTTCTAACCTAAAACTAAACTAACAGATATGCAATCATTACAGGAAACACTTCTCAATAATAAATGTGTTCTAACATCTCAAGTATACAATATTGTCCATACATTACCTTTTACAAGTATGTCTTATCAATCTAGGTCAGGGTCCAGAAACTGTACCTTACATGATGGAGAAAAGCATGATAACCTAAGATAATACTGTCAATATAACTTGACAGATGGGGAAATTAAGATTTGTTTGTAGCACAAGACCATGATAATTTGTAACTGTAAACTATAGCTATTCAATTTAGGTATTCAAAGTTCATAATATAATTTAAACTTACTAAGTACAGTCTGACCTGCAGCAGTTTGTTTTTATAGACCACAAAGTAAAAAGATGTTCTGGATTACTGTAAACCTTTTTCCATTCATTCACACACAAAATCATGAACTTACGTCATTTAATTTAACTTGTAGTGGACCAAACAACTACCTATTTGTTGTTTTTTCCTATTTGCTGATTTTGTCCCTGGTCCACTAAGAGTTAAACCTATTTAGAAGAATAATTCACTTGTACTCATATTATTATTCTTGATTCAAGAAAAATCAAGAATCAAGAAGAATAATATGAGTACATGTGAATAGTGAAGGGTCAACTACTAGAGAATTTACAACATATCAGGAGTGAACAAATAGTCGAAAAGAGTTAGTTAGTAATAATAATATGTTTTCCTTTAATTTTTTGCTCAACTGAAAAGTGAGCAAATAGTAGTAACATTGTGAACTATCATGCATGTTGTATGAGATGATTAGCAAGACAAGATTCCAGATACCACTGTCCTTGATAGAGCTGGTATCCCCAGCATTGACACTATCCTGATGCAGACACAGATTCATTGGACAGGTCATTTGGTGCATATGCCAGACCATCGTCAAAGATACTTCTCTATGGTGAGTTGGAGAAGGGTACACGATCTCAAGGTGGCCAAAAGAAGCACTACAAGGACTCATTAAAGACCTCACTGAAAACCTTTGAAATAGACCAAGATACATGGGAAGAACTTATACAAAATATATTTACATGGCGTTCTACAATCAAAATAGAACGCATCATCTTGTGAAAAGAGGAGAAATGCAGCAGCTCAATAGCGAAGAGTAGCTAGAAAGTCACGGATAGACCAAGATCCGTCTCTACAGTGGTCATTCCATGCCCTAACTGTCCAAGGACATTTACAGCTCAAATATTGCTCATTAACCATCTATGAACTCATAATCAAGGACATAACTCTAATTGAATTTTCAAAAGTGGATGTAAAAATGGTCATCATCACTTGTGATGGATGAACAACACACATAAGATGATTAAAAGGGTTGGGTGTGATGTTGGCTACTAATCCTGCAGAAGGTCGAAGTGATCAACAAATTTCATGTTGAAGTTGGACACGTCAGACCAAAAGGAGCAAATATTGCAGCCAAGCTGTAAATCATGACACAAGGATTTATTAATGAAAGTGATAATGTAAAGTGATAAAGTCCAAGTTGTGCTTACAACGAACATGTTTGTTTCCAGTGGTGACATATGGATGCGAAACATGGACACTAATTAAAATAGTAGCCAAGAGAATAACATCATTTGAATTAAAGTGCTATAGAAGAGTTCTGAGAATACCATGAACAGCAAGAAAAATCAAGAAGTGCTAAGGTCAATCAATGTCCAAGAGGGCTGGCTCATAAACGCCATATTAATGAAAAAGTTGATTTTTTTTGCCACATTAAAAGACGGCAGCATGGAGAGAATGTTATTGGAGGGGATGATAGAAGGTAACAGGGGTAAAGGCAGCCCAAGACGCCGTTGGACAAAAGGCATTCAGGAATGCCTGGACATGTCCCTAAAAGAGGTGGGACAGCTTGCTTAAGACCGCAGAGAACTTAAGAGATCCATAAGGAGGACTACATTCTGGAATGAAAATGTCACTTGATGATGATGATAATGTAAACAAAACTGACAGTGGATATTACAGGCTAGAGTAGTGTTTCCAAACTTTTGTTTTGAACATGCAAGTCCCACCTCTACAATGTTAGTGCCCCCTTCACCTCAGCATAATAGTCAACCAAGTAGGTTTACTATATCAGCGATAAATTCATATTTTTCAAATGCCCCGAAAATACTGAAATTGTCCCCCTATGTAATTTCACATTTGGAAACACTAGAATAAAGGCCATAATTTGTATTCTTACTTTTTCAAAATAATGTCTTATTTTATCTGCTGATAGCTGTCCATTTTTCAGCTCCTTTGGTTGTTCTGGCATAGCATTGATGTTAAATAGATGAGGATTTGAATGAGTACAAGAGTTTTGACACGTTTCCTTAGCTTTTTCTATTATGACACTCATTTTGGGAGAGGCTCACTGCCACAAAACAAAATAACAAATTAATTATTTTAATGCAGCAATAAAGTATCGTGGATTTTACTTGCATTCTTTTGCCAGTGTGTTACCGAGCTTGCCAGAGGAGTAAAGAATAGCAACACTGCTACCTGCCATGTATATTGTTAGAAACAACTAAAGAGGAAGGGTATGGGATTAAATGTCCCATCCCACAATCTCTGCTGTGATGATTACTGCTAAAGCCCATGTCTAGATTACTGCAATGAAGTCAACACTTCTATATGCAGCATGCATCAAGATTGCACGAAAGTGATGGTAAAGTTTTCTCCAAGAAGACTATCCAGCTCACGATGGTGCACTCTACGATCACACTGTGTCACACAATTATCTAGGACTTGCAAAGTTCTGGTGAACATCCCCATTTAAAAAAATGCCAGGTAAATACACATTTAAAGATAAAAATAAAAGTCTATCACCTGGCATAGGGAACAAGAGTTATAAATTCAAACACCTTCAGTATTCTGTCATCATCATCTTTACTTGCATTTCTTAAACACAAAGTGTCCTGTCTACAACAATAGGCCTATGTATGCATGATCCATTGAAAACAGATAGGCCTATGACTATTATTACAAGATGTAATGGATTCAGGATTCCCAGTTCAAGGGACAAATGATGTGGTTCATTCTCAAATAATGTTATCTGTTCAATTCTTGATGATTACTTTCCACTTTATAGGGCCTATTTTTATCTTCCTCATAGCCATTTGTCTTGCAACACTTCTTTCAACAAGGTTTTATCTAAGTTTTATGAAAAAAAGGGTACTCTACAAGGATCAGTGACCAGGTTTCTACAGAACAAAAAGCTAATATAATTAAACGGAACGAAATTCCAATAAAGGCCCATATTCCGACACAGTCATCATTCTACACATTATGCAATGAGAGCCCCCGATCACTTGATATGTGCGCTATACACTAAGTGGGGGGGGGGGGTAGATTGCCAGTGCATTGCACGCAAATCGCTAGATCAGTATCCTTAGTTGTTACTTTTTAAATCTCCAAGTCATGGAAGCTCAGTGCAATAACATATGAAATTTAAAAGTCGGACTTTTGTCATGTAATCGGACTTTGGTCACTGATCCCTGTATTCAACCAAAAAAGGTAGTCCCATTTCAGACTAATGAGGTATATGGTGTTAGACCCATCTTTTATTGATAAAAAGGCAAAGTTAAAGGTAAATGAGATGAATTAATTTTTTTTTAAAACCATACAAGGTTTTCACATAGGCCTAAGTGCTCAAAAGCCAAACCACTGTTTGGCCAGAAACAACCTGAGTATTGTCAACTCCAGCACTTACCCAGCTGCTATTGCGATATTTCTTGACCTTCCAATAGTACCAGCTGGATACCCATTTCCTGGTGGATGGGTTAACCAGGTGTATTATTTATTAATTTTTTATTTTGCAAACAAAGAGTGAGCTCAAATGCAAGGCCACTTTTTCAAAGGACAGGTGACTCATAAAATACATTATTATTTTTTTAATAAACAACACTCTGGGAGTATTATTGGCAGTACAGTTTCACACCCATCAAATTAACTTTCCAATTTTCCCATATTTATTCTAGTGCTAATTTTAATCATAATCATACGCTGTCAGGTCATTGAAACAAATAAAATGGCTACACAAAGCATTTCTATTCTCTGGACTACATCCTGTTGGAAATCTAGTAGAGATAAAACACAACCGATGGGAGATAACCCAAAACTGGAAATGTGAGGGCTGAAGCAACAAGGCAAATATCAAAATAAAAGAAATAAGTATAGGCCTAGGTCATATGTGTTTTTTTAAGCTGATGAAGGCATTTTTTAGTTGAAATGTCGCAGTGTTTCGTCGCTAATAGGTCTATGTTTGCTTTATAAATATTGGTAATTCATATATTCATTCATTTTCCTTTAGCGCTGAGGTTTGTGCATAGGTCAGATCTCTCCAATTCTGTCCGTTCAAAGCTATTTTGTGCAGTTCTTAAATAGTATGAATATAGTTATTTTTAATTTCTCTAAGTATTGTTCCTCTAGGTGTTTCCTTTATTTCATATATAGGCCCACCTATTTCCATTTATCTTGGAAATATAGTTATAGTATAAATATCACTGTTCTGCTGCAACAAATAGGCCCCATATCCCTGGAGAATGAGAGCAAATGCTAAAACAATTTGTCTTGCATTTATGCCTCTGCTATTGTTTAATTTATTGATAATGAGACCAAAGAAGTGTCTAGCCTACCAATATTGTAATACATCATATATGTCTATTTGTTTAAATATGTATGTACGCCATATATGATTATATGACCCTAATGCAAGATAGGTCCTTGTGCATTATAATTTTATACACATATGCCTGTTTAGTGTTACTATTTAGTAATTCTTGACTTATTTTTGTTTTTAAAAATAGGTCCTAGTATATTAAGAGTATGCAATAGTATCATAAGTTAATAACGGTCTTAAGCTTAATTAATACAATCAATTACGAACAAAAGTCAAAATATAAAACAGTGTAGACTGTAGTCATGTGACGTATGAGTTGTTGACAGTACGAGTATGACTCATGATTATCTTAATCTTACTATTATTGCCTATTTATACAAACAATAATAAATAAAACATAGTACTGAATTTCAATGATCATATGATTTCCTGGTCTGTGGTTGTAAGGTCTAGAGTGGATCATTCACTATTAATAGAACAGTAAGCAAATGTTGATTTCACTCAAGAGAAAACAAAAATGATTTGAACTTCGGATTCATCCGAGTGATGGCTTGAAAGGAAATGCATAATTAGAGTTTGGTCTCGAGTCAAGACGACTCTAATAAATTCTAATTAGAAAGTTTGATTTCAGGTATTCTACAAAAATATATTTTAGAATATAATTTCTCTTTATAAACGTGAGATATATTTCTTATTATTATAATAAATCAGAGGTAGAGTATAAGTAGAATTTATTTAACTTTAACTTTACAATCAGGCATCATTGAGGGGGGTGGATCCAGCCCTAAATCACGACGTGGCCAATTTACTGTTAAAGTTGCTATAGCAACGGTCCTCATAATTTTGTATGAGTGTACATCATCATTAAGTGCCGTCTCCACAACGAAGGATTGCTACAGCAGGCCTAGACTTCCAACAGACTTCCACTTGCTCGCCTCCGCTCTACTTTACCCTCAAGCAAGATAATCCTACATGCAGGTCGAACATTTTAATTTTTAACTAAAAACATTGTCACATACACAGTAATCAGACTTAACTCTTTTTCCGGAACAGTACCAATTTTGATTTATTTGTCTCGGTGTCCAGAGCAGACACCAATCATTTGGCGCCCTGGGCAAGCTCCGAAACCCCCTTTCTATCAATGCATATTCATTTAACTCCTTTCGGTTGTTATGTTTATGTTATGTGAATTACTTTTGACGCTCTAAATTGGGATCTCGGTCCACTACAGCCTATTTTTACTCCCGCAAATGACCCAACAGATCAACCACTATGCAACAGCAGGCCTCTACTGCTGTTCGTCCGCCGTAGTCGATGATGACCATTCAGCTCAACTGGGATGAAGATGATGGTGTCTGCGGTGTGCCCGACTATGACTATGGAGTACTGTGCGTGCTTTGAATTGTCTACAACACTCTGGACATGTTTGGGAGGTGTCTGTGTGACAGTGAGCAGCTCTTGACTTTCTTTTAGCGCGTTTTTGTTGCGCAGCTTTGTGTCTGGAGGGAGAGGGGGGTTCTCTGCAGCTGCTGCATCACTCTTGATTCTGCGACGCCAATTGGATCTGTCTTGTGTAAGATTTCCCATGAACTTCTGTATATTTTAAAGGGAGTTAGTTATGTGTTAAGAGTGTCTTTAAAACTCTTCTTCTGTCTTCCTGCTTTGCGGGAACCAGTCTGAAGTTCTTCATATAACAACTTTGTTTTGGTAGACTATGATCTTTCATGCGAACCATGTGTCTTGCCCAGCGTGTCCGCGTCTTCATCAACATTGTAGGCCTATGTATGCTTACATTCTTAGATTTAATGAGTACTTCACTGTCTGGTATTTTATCCCACCAATGGATGTTGAGTATCTTACGAAGGCAGCTTAAGTGGAAGTGGTTGAGTCTTCCAGAGTATTTGGCATATACTGTCCATGTTGCATATGCATAAAGGAGTGATGATATTACTGCCACTTGCCATTTTCCATTTTTCCCATACATTTTGTTTCACAATCATCCAAATGTGGTATTACTTTTCACTATTTTGTTGTTTACCTCAATGTCGAAGTTTACATCTTGGGAGAGAGTGCAGCCCAGGTAGGTGAAATTATTGACTGTTTAGTGTTTGAAGTTCTTCTTCGAACTGATATGACTATCCCCCCATCAAGGCCAGCACCGTGCTGTGGTGATGGGGCTTAGTTCAGCCATCAGGGGCTGGAAACTAAGACTGGTCGGGCAGTCCCATTCGAGCAGGACCATAGTCCTGCCCAAGTAAGCAGAGTGCTGAAGACGGAGGCATCCAGCCAAAAGGCGCACAGATAATCATGATGTCACGCACAAAACACAATGGAAACATGTCTGTATCTATAAAAAGTTATGGTGCCTGCCCTGTGGCGAACGTTCAGGCAGGGACGGTGCCGGGCCCTATACCTCGAAAGGGCCCAACCTCAGTTACTGAAAGTCCTTCTCAATTGCCTCGAGGAGCCAGGAGGCAAGGGAATAGAGCTACTGGCCAAACAAACTTTAAACGACCAATAAAAATAATGCACTGGAATGCTGAGGGTGTCAACAGTAAAAGAGATGGATACAGCAAAAAATTGGAACTTGAAAATGTCCTCAGTGAAGAACAAGTTAATATATGCTGTATTCAAGAAACACACCTCAGCAGCGACATAGCCTTCAAAATCAGAGGCTACCAGTGCTACCGATCTGACCGAAAGGACAGGCGAAAGGGTGGAATTCTGACACTTGTTAAAAACATATCAGCGCATGTCAGTTGGAAGTATATATGGAAGGGGCAGAATACCAGATGCTCCACCTAAAAACAGACAGTGCAGAATTCCATCTCCTGAACTACTACTGCCCAAATGGAATGATGAACTGGAAAAGCTGCAAAATGAGATGGAAACATCTAGACAGCAGGCTGATAACAGACCTATCCAAGAACATCACAACAAATATCAGCAAACAAAGGCTAAATTTCAAAGAGCCAAGTTACAAGCCAGACGGAGTAGCTGGAAAGAAAAAACAGATTCGCTGAACCTAGAAAGAGATACTAGGAAATTATGGAAACTTGTAAAACAACTAAATGATGAAGGTACAGGGAGAAATACAAGGATCACACTTTATAAAGATAGAAACATTTTAACAGGTAAACATGCAGCTGATTACTTTGCAGAAGACAATAACATCAAAGTCAGCCCAGACAAACAACAGGAGGTTCGAGAGAACCAGCAAAACATTGGACAAGACGAACCTATACCTGAAGTCATGGAGGCACCAATCACAATGAGAGAACTGGAGCATGCAATATCCAAATTGAAAATGAAAAAGTCCCCTGGAGCTGATGGAGTGTCCAATGAAATGATTAGAAACCTGGGAATTGTAGCAAGAGCAAAGCTACTGCAGATCTTTAACACAAGCTGGTCCACGGGTAATGTACCACGGGCGTGGAGAGAAGCAATAATGATACCACTCCTCAAATCAGGAAAAGATGGCAACACAGTCTCCAACTACAGGCCCATCAGCCTCACAAGCTGTCTATGCTAAACAATGGAACGCATTATCAATCTTAGGATGCAGTGGTACCTTGAAAGTGAAAACCTTCTGGTATCACAGCAAGCAGGTTTCAGACAGTGCTACTCTACTGAAGATAAGGCAACCTACCTCTACCAAGAGATTGAGGATGCCTTCCAAGATAAGAAACTGGTACTAGCAGCATGGATAGACCTCAGAAAAGCATTTGATAAGGTCTGGAAAGAATGGATCCTAAAGAAATTGCGAAATTGCAGGGTTAGAATGTACAAATGGGTAAAAGCATACCTGCATAATAGAAGAGCCAGGGTACAATTAGATGGTCGCAAGAGCAAGAAAGTTCTACTGCGTCATGGAGTCCCCCAGGGAGGAGTCCTGTCACCCACACTTTTCTTGGTTTACATCAATGACCTAGTTGCTGGACTACCACATGGTATCAAAGTGGCAATGTATGCTGACGACCTGGTGATCTGGTGCACGGAAGAACATGCGACAGTGGCCACTAAACAAATACAAAGAGCTATCGATGCCCTAACCTTATGGGCTAATGGATGGTGCGTCGGCATTAACACAGATAAGTGCAGCACTACACTTTTTACCCTCTCACCAAAACAAAAAGCCGGTCATATCAAAATAGATGGAGAGCTCTTGAAAAAAGACAAACAACCCACATACCTCGGAGTTACTTTTTAATGATAAGCTGACATGGAAGCAGCACAAACAAAGCAACAACAAAAGCCAGGAGGAAGTTAGCTATCCTGAGAAAACTAAGTGGAACCACATGGGGAGCCAGTGGGAATATACTCAGTAAAGTTTACCAGCAAGGCATAAGACCACACCTGGAATATGGTTCAGCTGCGTGGTGTCCTGCATCAAACACCACATTACAAGATCTAGATAAAGTGCAAAACCAGGCACTTAGAATAATGTTGGGAGCAATTAAATCAACACTCATAGCAGAGATGCAGAAAATGGGAAGAATGCAAACACTTGGCGAACGCAGAGACACAAAGTACTAATTCAGGCAGAAAAGTTTCAGTGTATGCCAAGTCATCCAATGAAGGAAAGATTCCAAAATCTAGCAATGGGACGACTAAAAAGAAGCAGCTTTATCCATCAAGCTAAACGACTCCGCAGACAACTTACACACCTACCTGAAGTTGACAGCCCCTTAAGGCCTGTACCAAAACAAACCCCGTGGAGTGAAAGACATGGAATGCCAATATACATTCAGACCCATGTGAAAGGAATACTAAGCGAGGACGAACAGAACAGTGTGCAGCGAAGGACAGTCACCCTCAGTTTCCTGGATGAGGAATATCCACAAGATATATGGGTCAGAGTGTACACAGATGGGTCAGCACAGAATGCTGTGAGGAATGGAGGTGCAGGTGTATATATAGAATATCCACACAAGCCTAGAGATAAAATCAGAACACCGACAGGAAAATTCTGCAATAATTATGATGCAGAAATCCAGGCAATTAGTGTGGCAGCTAAAAAACTGCTGAACTCCAACTCTGACCTAAAGCCTGTGGTATTCCTGACAGATGCAAGGTCAGTGCTTCAAGCTCTCCAGTCTGGAAAACTAACAGACTTGAAAAACTACTTAGCGAAATGTCTTACCAGTATAGGGTAACCAAGCAGTGGATACCCTCTCACTGTGGAATACTAGGAAATGAAAAAGCAGACCAACTGGCTAAGGAAGGTGCTGCCGAAGACCAACCAGATATACCAATCACCTGTGTCATGTGACGTATTCCTTCCAGAACGTTGTCTTCCCAATGAACTCTCTGAACCTCTCTCTGTCTTGGGCGATGTGGCTTGCATTTTCCAGCGATGTATTCATGTTATCTTTAATGTCGTCAGTCCATCGTCTTCTTGGTCTGCCCCTTCTCCTCTTCCCAGGTACTCTTCCCTCCATTATTTGTCTTTCTAAACAGTTATGTCTCTTTATATGACCAAACAGGCGTAGTTTTCTTTTTGTTATTGTGTTTAGTAACCAACTCGAAGGCGTTGATCCTCTTTGTCGCTGTTTTACTTAGAGTCCATGTTTCACAGCCGTAATCAATCACCTACCATCAGAAAAAACAGATGATCAAGTCAATAAGAAAGCCACAAACACCAACACGAGATGACTATCACATTATGAACAGATCAGAACAAGTTATAATTCTACGTCTCAGAACAGGACACAACCGATTCCGCAGTCACATGTATACAAAGTTCAAGATTGGCAACACGCCATGTGTACATGTGGACAGGCAGCACAGAGTGCCAAACATATACTTCAAGAGTGTTCTGAGCATGAAACACTGAGGCAGACATATTGGCCAGAGGAAACAACACTAGAATCAAAGCTCTATGGGACACTGTATGAACTACAAAAGACAGTGAGTTTTATTAAGGAGACAGAATTACAGATATAGACATGTTTCAAGTGAACGAAAGAAGAAGAAGAATATGACTATCCGTTTAGAATCTGGGTTTTTTCTGTAAGTATAGATGACGCATATTCGTTAAGAGGGTGTCGTTGTTTGTGCCATTGATCTGAAAAATTGTTTTTGTTATTTCCTGATAAGAAGTGAGTTAGCGATTTCGAGAGTATCACAATATTGCTGAGACCATTAGGTAGTTAAGAGGCAGCAAAAGAGCTGATGCATTGGATGGAAATGATATACTTAATTGTTGATGGGGCAGTGATAAGAAGAGACAGCTCTGGGCATTTAATTGGGATAGTTAGGCCAGCTATGTTTGTGTTACAGAGACAATGTGAATGTTCAGATAATGATAGAAATGAGAGTGATGAAGAAAGAGTGGAGAGAGTGTACTCTCTGGCAAAATCAGAAGAACATGCAACCAACAACTTAATAGGACACTGAATTTGTGCACCTTTAGATGAATGATGGACCGGCGATCTCAACATTTATGGAATTACCTCCAGCGTCATGATGTCGGTTCCTAATTAAGAATCAATTGAAGTGAGATTGTATTTACGTTAAGGTATGTGCCATTGCAGTAACCTGTCGCCGGGGATGAATTTAACTTGGATATTTCTTTACATCACGTTATGGGATTTTGAAAGTCGCTAGAATTAACCGAATAATCGCTAAAATGGGGGGGGGGGAGAGAGTTACCCAACTTTCGGCTAAGTTCATAGTAAGACTACTAAAAGTCATGTTCTGATTTGCCTTGGGGAGGGGGTGTGAACGCCCCAAACCCATCCCCATTATCTACGAGTGTGTGTGTTCTTCCCTAATACGTGTCAAGTGCCTATTGGCAGCTTGTATTTACGCACTTGGGATCAAAACGAACACTTTTCTACTCCTTCGCTAGCAAGAACGTCTTGGTTGGAGATCGTCTATGTGTGTATGTAAATGTTATCATAACTTATCGCCGACATAGCGAATATGCCTATGCCCTAATTGTTGCAAGAATACAAAACATAAGAACACCTGACCTAGACCTATAAATAAAACAAAGTAGTATATATTTTAGAACATGAAAAAAGTCACGTAACATTTCTATATAAACAGTGTCACAAAACTGCCGAGATTGATAAATAAGTGTGTAGACATGTGGACCACACACAGATTTACATACAACAAAGATAATAGGAGACTAGGATACATAACTATCATGACCTTCGACTATCTTATTAGGCCTCTGAACAGAAAGTAAACATGGACTAAAAGAATTTTTGTTATTATTATTTCCGTTAAATTCGTTGGTCTGTCGTGTTTTTTTTTGTATGGCGAATCCAAGTAGATGTATAGTGTCGAATGAAAATCACGACAATAGGGCCTAATCATAAAAGTCACTAATGGAGGCATGTTTACGTTCTGTTGAGAGGTCTATATATATATAATGGTAATGGATATATCCACTACTGGTATACACAAGTACTATGGCCTCAGTGTGCCCTCACGTAAATTAGAAATTTGTTTTGGATATCCGTAACAGTTTTTTAATTTCTTTTCACTGAATTGAAATGAGGGAATCATAAATGAAATGTCATGTACATAGATAAGGAAACCCCTTCAGTAAGTCAGAAAACTCTTCTTCTGCGTTCGGTTTCCAAACCCTGCAGATTTACAGGATGTAGTCCAATGAACAAAAGGCGGTATGCCGTGGTTTACAGCTTGGTTGCGATACCTGAGCCTTTCGGCCTGACACATCCGACTTCAGCGTGGCTTCTGAATCACTTACCCTCTATGGCAGGGATGGGCAAACTACGGCCCGCGGGTCATATGCGGCCCGCCATTAGATATTATGCGGCCCTCAAACACATTTTTAAATGACGATCGTCACAAATGATTTTTTTCCATTAATATTACCAGAAATCCATTGGAATTGTAATTCGCCTTTCTTATTATATTAAATATACAATAATTTTTTTCCCAATTTGACATTATTTAAATAGTAATATTTATATATATATATATATATATATATATATATATATATATATATATATATATATATATATATATATATATATATATATATATATATATATATATATATATATATATATATATATATATCAATGAAAATATACATATTATATGCGGCCCTCCAATAGCTTTACAATTTTCAATGTCGCCCTCTGCACAAAAAGGTTGCCCACCCCTGCTCTATGGGATGGTACGGTCACCTCCATACGACATGCATGGAAGATAACAGTATTGTTGCTATTTGCTTCCCTTTAGAACCCAGGCCAGATCACGGACGAGGAAGTCAGAACATGACATTTGGTACAAAGTAATAAGCCAAGCCAATGCATGAACCTACAGTCATCTTCTGCCTATTCTCTTAATAGTTTTCCCAACAAAAGGTAACAGAAAGACAAACAGAAGGTAAGAGAACGAGGAAATAACATGTTAAGTTCCTTTTGAGGACTCTAAACATGCATCCATACTCCCACACCACCATACATTTGAGACAGCAAACATGCATTTTAGTGTAACCTGTTACTCAACTCAGGAGGACCAATGCTTTAGCTAGCTTTTATTAGAAAGGTTATGGGTTGTTAAAAGCTACCGGGTACCTGCTCATAACTACTATAATGAAAGGGCCATACGACGATTTTAGTGGTACTATTTTAGAGATTCGTGGACCCAGAACAACAAACAGAAAGATAAAAATTTGAAATATATAAAAATATTATACAAGAAATCAATGTGAAACTGGAATTGTGAGCAGTCATACTCAAATTGAAACAGAGATAAGAACACCAATAAATTTGTCTAGTGTAGTTGATAAATTTGCTCATAATTTTCTACTTCCATCTCTATTTCAAAGATGTTTTAATCATTTACTTCTGGCAATCTCAAGTATGTGTTAGACACATCTACAGATGAAGGTATTGTTTTAGTGCCACAGAGTATAACTAATATTTACATTACATCACACAGGTAATCTAATCTTGTAATTTATTCTTTTCATAGAAAAACCTGTTGTGCTCCATGCTGGATGGAAAATGAACACCTTCGATTTTAGAATTAGTTACAAATCTCTGATGGACAAGCTCTATGGCCCTTCCTTGGGACTGATGATCACTAAATAAATCAATATCAGATAACTCCACATATGACAGGACAAATTTAGAGGTGCTACTGCCTTAGTAATGCTTCTTCTTTTTCTGCTTTCTTTAACAAACTGCAGTTCGGAGAATGGTTTGTAGTTATTATTTTGTGGTTTACAGCTTGGCTACAATAGCTGTGCCTTTTGACCCAATACATTTATCCCTTTGATTTAATTTTGCATCCTTGATACTAATACTGCATTTTGGCTGTGTGTATTTCTTTGAAACAATCATTACTTGTTTTATTTTTGATTAGACTGAGGCCATTGTTTTCACTTTCATGAACTACCATGTCTACCAGGGCTTGAAATTCTTATTTGATCCCTGAATTAGAACTGTATCGTCAGATTATCTTAAGATTATTCAGATTGTAACTTCCAACCACTATTCCTGGCATGCTTTCTATGTTTCGCATAATATCCTCTGTATACAGGGAGAAAAGATCTGGTGATATTCATTTCTATATTGTGGAACTCTCCTACATTACTGTCAATCCTTATCGCAGCTGTTTGTTTCCAATACATATTTCTTACTATTTTTCTGATCAAAATTGGGTTTTTAAAAACATTTTTATCATATTTAAACAAGTAAAATCAAGATGGAAGTCAGAGGACAAATTAAAAATTCTTGAGACTACCAGGAATTGAACCAGTCCGTTCAACGGTACCAAATTGCCTAGCAACTCTCGTACACGGGTTTTTCCATACTTGACAATTTTTAATATTTAACAACACTTTCCAAAATTCCCAATTATTTTTATTCTTTATTTATACTGTATATAGAAAATGTATCTTATTACATAAATATTTTGTCGGTCTGGACCAAGTTGTTATATTGGAATTTTACTATATATATAATGGATTCCACTGTAATAGAATTTTACACAAAATAATAATCAAAATTCAGTGAATATCTCTTGATCTATTTTCTAAAAGAAAACTGGAACCAAAGAGTGATGTATGACAGAGGTATCTCAATTATGAAAATATTGAGTATATGTCCCAGCACAATCATGAATAATGTGATCTGCTATTCACTTTTTTTTCTGGTATCAATTTTCAGAGGTTGGGTCCTCTGTGAGCCATTTGCAGTAAAAAATATCCCAACACAGTTGAAAATAAAACACTGAACAACAGGTTTAGGAAGCCAGTGAACTAACCACTTGCGACTACCTCATGAAAAAGTGCAAAGAGCCAAAAGATGTAATGAAAAAAAGTAATAACTGCATTCTTCATTGATATATGTTTTGAATGTTAAACTTTATGGTACAAAACAAGAAATGGAAAACACTGTCCAATTTATACAAGAAACAACACTGCCGATATAGACATTATTAGCGAACGAAAGAAGAAGAAGATATATGTTTTTTCATCAAACAAGTATAAGGAATGTCAATATCTTTACCCACAATTTTCATTTATTGCAATTGACAAACAGTTCAGATGACAGCTTTACTCTTTAAACTAAATATGCCAAGCAAACTAGACAGTGTAAATTTAAATAAAATATACAGAAATTAATTATTTGTTGTCTTGTATCAGAAAGACTCAGAAACCTAGAAAGAGTAGTAATTCTTTTTACAGGACGTATATTTTCATTCAAAAATAGACATTATATTTTTGGTACAATATAATTAAAGAATGCTGTTGTTACTTAATCCTTTTTTCAAGTTGTTTCCTGACACTAGAGATTTATCTCTTAAAAGTTGAAGGAGATCGTGCAAGAAGTAGACAAAGATACAAGTAGTAATAACAAGTGATTGAGAGAACATTGAAATTACAATTTGTCAGATTGTATTACCAAAGTAAGAGATAGATAATGTTGGAGATTCATTGCACAGGCAACACATGATCTGATGTCTAGAGTCACACGGAGAATTGCTGGTTTAATTGTGTTGCAGTCATTCTTTAAGAAATTGATGAATACATTATTGTCTCAGTATTGTAGTAGCTAAATCAATTGTTTTGTGTTCATGAGGTTGCAAGTTTGTAATTGGTTGATGTCTTATTTGCAAATGATTTTTTCTTCCATTTCTGCACTTTTTGCACAGTTTCTAACTTCCGAATTATCTGAATAGCCTCAACACATGTATTCTCCTCGTGCAAATGGTAGTTGTAGTGGAAATACAGTATATCTTCTATATCCAAAATCATAAATACCCATACAGCTAGTCTGTCAGTGTGTGTGTGTGTGCTGATGAAGTTTTTAGTAAACAGGTAGCAGTACAAATCAATAAAAGTAAAGGTGACCTGTGTGATACTGAGCACATTATCCTAAGCATATCATTGGTCGCAGAAAAATATGGGCCTGTCATAAGTGATGTCTCGGACAGCCAAAGTACTAGGTTTAATTTCCATTGCAGACAGTTGTGCATCCCGAACACTAAGAAGTAATGGCAACCTACTGAATGTAAATAATTCCTACAAAATCATACAACCAACACATGATGGGTTGATCTCAAAGTATTGAATTAGATATGCTAGCAACACTAACTCCCCATATGTCTTAATGAACTTTACTACTACAAATGAACTTCACTAAATTAACTGAACTAATTAACAAAATAGTTACCGGTATATAAGACTAGAAAATTCCATCACAAGATATTAATAATGTTATCTTAATAATAAATAATGATGCAGAAAATACATTTCAAATATATTTTAATAACAAAACTGAAAAGCTTTTTCACTTTGCTCACATTTAGGTACTAGCAACCAACTGTAAGACTCATCCACTTTCCTTACATTCGATACTGACAACCAAATATACCATTCATTCAATAATCTATATTTAACATAACTAAACAGTAAAACACCTCCACATATTTTCATTCATCATAACCAACCAACCAATGAATGAACTAATCAACCAACCAACCAATGAATTAACTAATCAACCAACCAACCAATGAATGAACTAATCAACCAACCAACCAATGAATGAACTAATCAACCAACCAACCAATGAATTAACTAATCAACCAACCAACCAATGAATTAACTAATCAACCAACCAACCAATGAATGAACTAATCAACCAACCAACCAACCAATGAATGAACTAATCAACCAACCAACCAATGAATGAACTAATCAACCAACCAACCAATGAATGAACTAATCAACCAACCAACCAATGAATGAACTAATCAACCAACCAACCAATGAATGAACTAATCAACCAACCAACCAATGAATGAACTAATCAACCAACCAATGAATGAACTAATCAACCAACCAACCAATGAATGAACTAATCAACCAACCAACCAATCATCTAAACTAACTGTGAACATTCATTTTCTATACTTTATTAAATATTAAGGTTTCAAGAATTTATATATAGCAAATATATTTGTGTGTAAATGATGGTAAAAATGAAATGGGTGAACAGTTAAATCTGTTGACTTGAAGAAGATCTCACATGTTATTTTACGTAGATATGCTGTCTTGGACATACAGGTGTTTATGATAATGAAAGAGCTGGCGGAATAGCTTCAAAAGTGTCTATATAGGAAGTTGATGAAGTGACAGTGATTGAAGAATTTTGCTATGGTAACCTAACCCATAGGATTGTTATGGTCTAGCAAAGAGCTCAAAAATACAATTCTGTTCCTGTTTCATGTATATCTGAAATTTATTAATGTAAAAGAAGGAATCAAATATTGCTTGAACAAGACTGGGAATAGAAGCTGAACGGCTTGGCGTTGTGGCATGGGGGAACATCAGAATCAGAGATACTTGAGAACACACAAGACAGAAGGATAGTGGACAGACATCATAACCTATGTCACATGGCATTGACTATAAGAAGGACTGAGAGCCTATAAACCAATACAAGAAACAATCTGTGTATAATATTAAATGGTTGAAAAGGTGTAGAGGATTGACTTCATTGTACTTGGATTACCCATATGTACTCTGTCCCTCTCAATGAAGCGGCAAGCAGTCTGCAGAGAGTAAAGCTCATAGCATGTAACTCTGTTGCTTAAAGTGATAGTCTCCAGGGATCTCAGAAAAATACACTTTATAAATATGACGATGCGAGCAGGGTTTGAACTCGCGACCTCTTGAGCAGAAATCAAACAGCTTTACCACTGCGCACGGGAAGCCCCCAAATATATTCAATGTCTGTTCTGTGAGACTAAATATCTATAAGTCTGTCCAGTATGATACAAGGTCAGTTCAATAACCAATATACTGCAAATCGTACAGTAATAACAAATAAATGGAAGTCAATTTGAAATCTGCTTGCCTTCTAAACTCATGCATCTATTTAAAACTGTCCAGTAGTATTTAGTCTATTTCAAAACACCTTCACCTGAATATTTATTCCAGGTCATGCAAATATTGAGGTCAACAAAAGGCTTTATTTTCTAGCTAGATCTGTCTATATCAGAAAGGGCTATCCATGGGCAGGGATGATATTGTGGCTGCACTTAGAGAGTATATTCAATTGAAGGATGATTTTGAAGGTTTTGTGTGACAGAATGAGAAAATAGAGTGAAGATTGGTACTTCCCATAGGGAATATTTTCACAAACATTTAAGCTATTGATCAATCAACATAGAACTGGTATTATTGGATTAATTGTGGATTTCCTCAGCTTTGTTTCAGAGGAAGGTAGTACTGAGGTGTGCCTGTCGCAGGGTAAACCGTTATCTCCTGTGCTTTTTAATATTTACAATGTAAAGGTTATGTGTGAACTTGGAATGGTTAAACCCTCTCATGTGTAAATTAAATTTTGGTATATCATCAGGGATAAGTAAACAGACAGATTGCCTAAGAATTATAAAGAGAATTGGATCTCATTGGTCAGTGATATAATGATTCTAAAGAATTGGTAAACCAAAAGAATTGTTAGAAAAAACAGTTGTGACATGTTTCTCCATAAATAACCATAATCTCCATAACCGTCTAGGCACTAATGCCGACTACCAAGGTATGCGGAGAAATAGTACAATGAATATAAACTTTAAAATACTTTGGACAGTTTTTCAATAGATTGTGTTTCAATGAGCATGTACATTACACAAATACTAAGAGCTCAAAGGGGATTGCAGCCAAGAGGTTGATTGCTGCTGTTGTTTTTTGTGTTAACAATAGCTGCTTGAACTGCTATATCAAGGACTTGCCCTGTCAGTAGTAAGAGTATGTCCATGGCCATTCTTCTCTGTCCTCTCCGTCCAATGCAAATTGATGAGACCATATCAGATCCAAAATGATGCTATGTGTATCATTCTAGAAAGGTCCAAGTCATAGAAATAGTGTTGATACCCTTATTTTTGTTAGACTATCCTAATATAATACAATGAGAGGAGATATGTCATGCTCATTCATACATCAATGCAGACAAGAATCATCCACTTCATGAGGATGTTGGGAGGGTTCAAGAAAGTGGACTGAAAGAGGGTAGTCATGTTGTGGCAGAGGAAGTAATATAATAGGTATGTGCATTAGGGAACATATGACTTGGAGGAGAATGGGATAGCCTATAATAAAGGTAAGCCTATTAATTTAACAACTTCCATTCAAGACTTGCCTAGCTTGTCACAGTGACTAGTGGTAGTTTGATGGACCATGCTGATATTTCAAAAGAAATAAAGAAGACCAGTGTGTTTTCCACATACTGAAGGACATAATGAATATGACATTGGAGCACCTATACTCTTTTCCGGAGTGCCATGATGCTGATATTTCTAACACTGATGCATATTTTGAGGTGGAGATCTGAACTTCTATGGACTTGACCGGAGTGCAGTGTTGTTAATCCACACATAGACATTTAGTCTATTTACAACAGTCTTATGATACAGTACTCCCAAACAAATAATTATGACAAATATGTCTAATAGCTGGTTTTCAAACTATGTGGTTGAAGATCTAATGATCATGTCCTTTGAATCTGTATCTGAAATTTGCCTAAATAGAAAACAAAAGAAGTTACAAAGAATCACTTTTTTTTAAACATTCAATAAAAATACAATTTAATATGACAATAGTGTAGATTTAAATATTACTGCCATAGGGCCAGCTGTAGTAGATGGAGGCGGTACTATGTGAAAGGTTGAGAAAGGTTCTACCTCCCCCTCTCTCCCCCAGCAAATAAAATACATTGAAAAGGGGAAAGCTTTTACCCTCCCATCTAAAAACCAGTAAGATTGTACAACTTACACATAGGTTGTGCAGCAAAAAACTAGAAGTTGATGACCTTTTATAGGACATCATATATATGTATATATATGATTTGTGAAATAGGGATGAATAACTACACATTGAAGATATATCTTTTCTATTCATTCTTAAACTCCTGCTGGTTAGCAGAATGTAGTTCAGATCAATGCTATCAACTTATTTTTCCATAAATCCATATTTTAATAATTTATTTCTGTATTTCAATTAAAAAAACGTCCATATTTAGCAGCAAAAGACCGTTTCTTTTTGCCCATTTAACACCAAACTATATTTTTTTTTAATGTTTGGTTCAAAATCTGTATCAATACAGAACTAGTTGACACCTATGAAATATGAACACCTATTAATGAAATATATTGTATCGTTTACAGTTTAGCTATGATATCTGCACCTTTCAGCCTAACACATCCAACGTCAACATAGATTTTGGATCATTTTTACCTATGGGATAGTACAGCCAACTTCACCCTCAAACCTACTCAGTCACCACATACAACATACATGACAGATCACAATATTGCTACTTTTCTCTTTCCTTTAGATCCCAACAGCAGTTGGGTAAAAGATATATGTTAAGTTAAAATATATTTCAGCTTGTGATTCAATGTGTACAATACAAGAAGGATTTTGCTACAATGTGCGGTCTCTACATTTTTGTTTCCGTTCATTATAAAAAATCTCTCATGTAGCAGGACAATGGTCACCAATAAGGTCCTATCCAAAATTACGGGTTTACCTTCAAACTTTTTACAAAATCTGTGGCAATCCAAAATTTTTAGTAATTTGTGACGTCACTTTGCCCACTCAGTCCTAGTTATAAAATGGCTACCTCAAATATGCAATGCTTGCCTTCGACCAATAACGATTTGTGAGGTGTGCTCCCAGAAACAAAGCAATGCACGCAGGACATTATCCTACAACAGTGTGGGGAAGAATTTGCTAACTAAAGGTCGATACATGTTTGTAGTTCACGCAAATATCAGTCAATATGTCGATTCTGCTATGCCTGGGTTTATCAGATGACTTCTGCTGAGAGGTACGCACATGAATTGCTGACGATCAAGAATACAGTTGTGGAGATGAATGCATATATGTATTTATGCGTGAGGTGTGTGTGTATAGCATATCAAAACTACCACAATGTCGCATCAGAGGAGAGGGCAGGCTTGTGGAGGTTGGCGAGAGCCTATTCTCAAAGTTGAAAGGCGAACGCTGGCACATTTATATCAACAGTAGGTCTTTGTCGTGAAACATAGGTGTTTCTGCTGCCGGTGGAGAACAGGTACACATCAATATTTCTAAATATCTTCTTCTGCGTTCAGCATGTGTATACCGTCAGACCTGTCGTCAAGACGAAGTCCACTGTCTTCTCCAGGTCAGAGCGGCTGCCCCATAGTTTTTGCCTCAAGTCTGTATCCTCTGGCCAGGTCTGCTGTCTCTGCTCTTTGTATGTTGGGCAGTCCTGAAGTATGTGTTCTGGAGTCTGGGTTCCGGATCCACATGGATATTCATCTGTGTATGAGATCCTTAATCGATAAAGGTGACCCAACAGTCTGCAGTGGCCTGTTCTGAGGCGAAATATTGTGGTCTGTTGATATCTCTGGAGGAGATGTATTGCATCATGTTCGTATTCCCCTTCCATTTCTTTCTTCCACTTTGCTGTTCTAAATATATTCCCGCCCCCCCTCCCCTTCTTGTCTTTAACAAATTAAAAACACCCGCATATTGCCAGATAGTGACGTCAAGGGAAGTAATCCATAATTAAAAGAAGAACACATTTGTTTCCTCCCATTTGTATCCTGTATTTCGTTCCGAATTTCAGGGGAAAAGTATTTTGGGATAGGACTATCAATAATTTTGGGATAGGACTATCAATAATTTTGGGATAGGACTATCAATATTTTTGCATGGAACTGCTTACTCTCATATTCTATCAATTATGTCTATGGTTAAATTCAGATTGAGCGTTCTCCGCCAAAGACTGATGAGTCGGGCCATTGGCGCAAATAAAACGGCAATACAACCCATTTTCATTCTCTGGACTACATCTTACTGGAAATCTAGTAGGACCATTGTCCTGCTATAAGATAGATCCAGCGGGAGTTTGTGAATGAATGACAAAGAAGAGGAAGAGCGTTCTATATTATCATATTGTAAAAAAGAGATATGTGCTTGCATTTCTGTGACTAATTCTCATTCTTATGAAAACTAAAACATATACTTGTGTGTTACAGTTCACCAGCAACACCCACTGCATAAGAACACCATTGATGTTTTAAGAGTACTAGAATCAAATCTGATATGTTGTGAATAGGACAAGCTGTAAAGAAGGTTGGGGGACTGCAATTGCAATTTTATCAAAAGAAATAAATTTCAACTTAAGAGACCATTTCCACCCATCTATAATCTACATCTGGGTCATATGAGTACTATTTTGGATACATCAACACACAAAAGTCTTCCAAAGATTGCTTCAGCGGTGCAGAGGAAAAAAATCTGTAGCTCTTGATGTTATTTGATTTTGTTTGTCCTCCTCTGCTTCTTCCATATTCGAATGTCCCCTGTAGGTATTGTTTTTTTATAAGGAATCATGATGGTATATATGTCCAAACCATGCAAATCTCCATCTTTTCACTATTTAAAGCAGGGGTGAACCTGTAAGCATCTCTATTGTACTCTTATGTGTACATTTGTCTTTTCCTCTCTATAGTGGCTGCAATGAATTTGTGTCTAACATTTGTATTCTTCTACTTCTTCAGCATTTGTTCTCAAACCACTGCATCTCTCTTGTAGCAGGGCAATGATCCAATTAGATTTCCAGCAGGATATAGTCCAGAGAATGGAAATAGGCTGTGTCGCCGTTTTATTTGTGCCAATGCCCTGAACATCCATCTTCCGTGGACATTTGTATTCAAAGGCCTGTAATTGTCTCAGCATGTCTGCAGTAAGTGTGATAATGTCATTGGTAATTTTCCACAGTTATTATAAGGCACAAGAGGAAACATATCTGGAAGATATGTATAATAGAGTTATTTCTGGTGTGATTTGATCCTCTGGTTGTGAAAGTTGACACACAACTTGATATGAAGAGATGTAGGGCACACACAGCTTGATATGAAGAGATGTAGGTGACACACAACTTGATATGAAGAGATGTAGGTGACACACACAGCTTGATATGAAGAGATGTAGGTGACACACACAGCTTGATATGAAGAGATGTAGGTGACACACAACTTGATATGAAGAGATGTAGGTGACACACACAGCTTGATATGAAGAGATGTAGGTGACACACAGCTTGATATGAAGAGATGTAGGTGACACACACAGCTTGATATGAAGAGATGTAGGTGACACACACAGCTTGATATGAAGAGATGTAGGTGACACACACAGCTTGATATGAAGAGATGTAGGGCACACACAGCTTGATATGAAGAGATGTAGGTGACACACAACTTGATATGAAGAGATGTAGATGACACACACAACTTGATATGAAGAGATGTAGGTGACACACACAACTTGATATGAAGAGATGTAGGTGACACACAGCTTGATATGAAGAGATGTAGGTGACACACACAACTTGATATGAAGAGATGTAGGTGACACACAACTTGATATGAAGAGATGTAGGTGACACACACAACTTGATATGAAGAGATGTAGGTGACACACACAGCTTGATATGAAGAGATGTAGGGCACACACAGCTTGATATGAAGAGATGTAGGGCACACACAGCTTGATATGAAGAGATGTAGGTGACACACAACTTGATATGAAGAGATGTAGATGACACACACAACTTGATATGAAGAGATGTAGGTGACACACACAACTTGATATGAAGAGATGTAGGTGACACACAGCTTGATATGAAGAGATGTAGGTGACACACACAACTTGATATGAAGAGATGTAGATGACACACAACTTGATATGAAGAGATGTAGGTGACACACACAACTTGATATGAAGAGATGTAGGGCACACACAGCTTGATATGAAGAGATGTAGGTGACACACAACTTGATATGAAGAGATGTAGGTGACACACAGCTTGATATGAAGAGATGTAGATGACACACACAACTTGATATGAAGAGATGTAGGGCACACACAGCTTGATATGAAGAGATGTAGGTGACACACAACTTGATATGAAGAGATGTAGATGACACACACAACTTGATATGAAGAGATGTAGGTGACACACACAACTTGATATGAAGAGATGCTCCTATGGATCATATTATTGTGCTTGCTATTTGTATTTTGCCAATGTACTATAAAATTATCATTGTGACTGCTTACTATTTGGTGCATAGATTTGTATTGTGTAGATGCCCTGTTTTGAATCTCATGCCACATGGGCCATTGTTTTCCGACTTTGGTGTTTATATAGTATCTCATAATATATGTAGTATCTTATGAAGTTTTCCTAAAACTTGTTATTTAGAGGACCTCCAGGATATTTGATTTATTTTCAATAACACAAAATGAATATTTGAATATTATATTTGAATATTTTTCAAAAACATTAAACCATATGGGAAAACATAATTTTTGTTAAAATGTTTAAACAATATCATTGGTTGGTTAGTGGTTATGAACCGACATGAATGCACTCTGGGCAGAAATTTTGCTGCTGCCTCCCCTAGCAGATGACAAAGGACAGTTTTGTGACTTGCTGGTTGATCACCCTCCTCATTCTGCCACAAATGTGTCCAGTTCTACTAGTTCAACATTTAATACCAAATTTCTCATATCTTAGCCTCCATGTTAATCAATCCACACCTAGCAGGTGCGCATGAAGCAGTTTTAGCAAATCCCTCTTATACATTGTCTTCTTTCTGTCTATTGGTGCCTGAGATGCAAGTATGTCTGCTCTCTAATTACAGGAAACACCGGCGTATCCTGGGAAGTAGATATACCAGGATGTTATACCCTTGAGGTTGAATATAGCTATAAATGTTGTCCGGTCATATCATCAAACAATGTATGCCATGTCCACATAAAACCAAATAAACAATAAATTTGCATAATGCAGAAAATATGCACAAAGAGAATCAATAGATATTGTTCAACTTACATGATGGCATTGCACTGACTTCAGCAGTGACTATGCAGTTAACACCAAGATTCGAGAGAGCTCCTCTTATCATGCCACAGGGAAATGCCAGATACTGATTAGAAATTAAAGCAAAATTTAGAATTAGTTTTGTAAATTATCAAATCACACTGACTCTGCCCTCACATAAGAATAAGATGGATTGAAGGAGATAACAATTTTTTGACACATCACAATATTACTGCATATCAGCAACCAAATATGCCATAGCCCAAAAAAATCAATCGTCATTCAATTCTGTGACACCTAACAGCAAAAGCAGAGAAAAGACATTAGATAGACCATACAAGATAGGTGGACAATAACAATGGAAAACCTGTATTCAAGACATTTGTAGACTTCGGTTATAACAGGTGTCATCTGATCTTCACAAATTTCTTCTTATGCCCTGATACAAACTGTTAAAAGGGCATACCTTGCCACAATTTATTTTTATTCCCCCAATTCCAAACTAGCATTCAGATCATTCATTATGCTCAATTATCAATTAACTATCATATTACTAAATCAAATTCTGCTGTCTCCTCCTTGACCTGGTGTCAGCTTCCTAAAGCTAATTAGGTCTACTTTCATTTTCTCTGTTAACCGGTGAATAACGCTTGCTTACAATCGTGATATTTTTGTTCAAAGAGGTATGGAGGTACGAGCGGCTATAGTAACATACAGCTATGGAAAATATGTTTTATCTTTTGACTATAGTCGTGAATAGTGTGGTAAAGGTTAAATCTTAACTTGCTATTGAAAAGAATAAAATTTAAAAAATAAATATACCAAATTCATATAGATTATAGCTTAAAAAGATCTTTAATTTAATAAACAAATATGGTTTTATAGATCAGGTTGGCTGTTCCAATCCATAGTGTCAATATGATCAAGACATCATGCTGAAGTTGGATGTGTCAGGCCAAAAAGCGCATATTTAAACAATGACACAACACAATTTGTTCCTCTAACTACACTCTGCAGAAATTTGAGAACAAACACTTGAGAAGAAAAAAAGGAACAAAACTTGTGTACTTTTCCATGGATAAATAGAGAGCTTTATCATAAATCAAATTAATACATATAATATTATTACAGTTGCAAAGTAACTGAAACTTAAACATTCTAGCAATAATAAAATTTCTTTGTAACAATATTCCTTTTGGGAAAAACTGACCTTAGGTGCTGATTCCATGTATTGTTTTCCTGTTGACATCTGTACAAGGAATTTGAACTTGTTATCTTGAAGTACATAAACACCCTGAAATGAAGAAAGTCTATAAGAACAATTCTTATCTATAATGATACATACAATTTCTTGAATTAAATAAAGTAGACGACACATTTAAAAACAAATGTTTAAGAAGGACACTTTTATACAATAGAAAAAATATAAAAATAATACTGAATTAAGACAAATGTATTAGCAGTCAAGTTTATTGGTAACCAGGAAAAGACAATAAGCACACATCAATCACATAAGAAGAAACAACCAAAGAAACAAATGAAAACATCAAGAAAAAAAAGAAATTGACTCAGAGAGAGACACTGAAAATAACACTGACACAACTTTTCTCTAAGCAGCTTAGCCTCATATCTTCTTAAAGAGTGCTGATCATAGCATCTGGTACTCTGCTTACAAAATCTAGAACTACGGACAAAAATAAAGTCCTCTAGCGCCACCTCAAGAGTAGTTTGCATGCAGATCTGTAGCTGCCTAAACTACCATCTGATCCGAGCAGGTACAAATATTTTCAGAGAGAAAGTAGCTGACAAGAGAAGAGAAGATAACGGACATCGATTCCCATACTGGGATTGAAAAAAAACTGGCCAAAATAGAGATGCATAGTAAGATACACTGGTGCCTATGTGATGTTTGATGGCACATGAGAGATATGTATGCAATTATGATAAAGAATATTTTCTCTCATAGTTATTCATTCTCAGTTTTGAAAAATTTCTTTACAATGAATGATAATTGTATGCTCTATGAACTAAGTATAAAAACTGCCAGTGTAGTGCCAGTGCCTGAAAGAATAGCAACATTGTGATGCATGCATGTCATAAGAATGACTAAAAAAGGTTTATAGGTGAGAATGGCTGCCTCATCACATAGATAAAAGTGACCTATATGAAAAAAATAAGTGGGATGTGTCAGGTAAAAAAGTACAGATATTGCAGTGAAGCTGCAAACCAAGACACAACGCATTCTGAAGAGTTGTATATCAGAGATAAACAAATATCAATGGAAACTTCAATACCTGATGATTGGTTCTGAGGTTATCAATCTGTTTTTTGTATACTAAACTCCAAAAATCTTTACATAGGAACTTCATTGTATCCAGCTCATCTTTGAAGCGAGATCCTTCCTTTGTGAACCTGTGATACATTTGTGAGATATAATAATAAAACTGAAGAGTATATTGTGTACAAAATGATTTATTTTCCTTGTTAAAACTGTAGGATCATGTGCAAATTTAGCTATAATTCTCTTAATGTTAAACGTATTTTACATATAAATTATAATATATTTTATGATTTATATATTATAAATAATTAACAGTTACAATCTAAAGAATGGTAGATTTAGGTGTTATAGAACTTATTTTAAACCATTGAATAGCAGAGGAAGCAGTGAGAAAATGGTCTATCTATCTGTCTATATGCTGACCCCTTTTTGCCTCCTTGCACCATCAGGGGTAGAAGAGTTCTCTGGAGATGGTCTTCACATAACATTGGTAGTTGTCTCTTCGGAAAACTCTCCATTTTACTATGAGCACTTTTGAGTTCTTGTCAGATTGCTAATTTTGTCACAGTGTTGTATTAGAAAAACCTCACATGGCTACATTGTGATCTCTAATTGACATACATTAATCCGACCACGTATTCCAGATGAAGAATCCTGAAACATTTAACTATACTTCCATTTGTGATGTTAAGAAATAACAGTCGTCATCTCACACCACTTTACCAGAAAAGAAAATGGTGGTGGTTGTATTTATATAGAATGTTCCAGTGGGAGCAAGCTCAAGAAATCAATAGAATAAATATGAGACTGCAGTAAAATTGTATACCATATACACAGATAATTATTTTTAAATAAGTTGAATAGGTTTTACAATTTTACAAATAGTTGTACAAATTTCCATTATACTTCATAAATATGGCTACAGTGTTTCTAAAATGGCTCACCATGAATATTACGTTATTCCAAATGGCGGCACCCATGAAATATAGTTTATAGTCTTCGTATATGAGTTAATCATAAAGAAATTTAATTTTTCGAAGGTGAAATTTGGTGACATATAGAAAGTAATGTAAAACCTCACCTAGCATTGTTATAAGTAGGATTTCACTCCTGAAATAACTCTGGGGTTTTCAAAAACATTTTTAAAATGCCAACATTCATTACAACACATAGAAAGTTTCAAAGCTGTCTCATGTGAGTTCAATTTTATACAGATTTTTAAAGATGTTGATGTATAAAACATTAATGAACATCCTTGGTAATGGGAGATAAGTACACTCTGGATTGCTGGTCAACAAAGTGTTAAACTACATTTCAGTTTAGTGAAAAAAATTCATGTAAGACTCCTATAGAATGAAGAATATGATTAAATATGAATTATGAACAAAATAATTGTTAAAAATTCAAAATGCTATTAACTTCTGATTTTCTTAGGCATTTCATGAATTTTTTCCTGTGATTATCTGGCAAGTCAAAGGAAAGACCAATTTCACACAGTGGAAGTGTAGTATAGGGAAAAAAAGTCAGTATGATTAATGTCAACAACCATAATTTTCCCACATTTTCTGTGGTACCCATTACCAGATGTTGGGTGAAATTAAGAGCTGATAAGTCATGGCTTGACTGGGAATCATATCATGACCATCTTATTAGGAAACCACTGTATTAACAATAGCACTATCATAGTTTAGTTTATCCAGTTATAATTCAAATAACAAAGTTGAAATGCACAATAGTGTACAACTAATAACCATTTACATTATTCATATAATGTGTTCACACATCAATCTTACACATTGCCCTGAACAACAGCTTGCACAGAATTCCGGTGAAATTTATGATGACGAAATAATGCCTAGAGCTGTGAGTAAGTAGCTCTTGCCAGTTCATAGCCTTTCGGACAAAAGCATAATGTTCTCAGTTGAGTAACTGAGGCGGCACCCAAACTCATATAAGGTTGTCCTCAAAGGCATTGTTGAGTAAGAGGGGTTTATGAATATATGTTTAGTCCCTGAAGGGAGACATTCCATTAAGACAGGATTACCACATCATGCCAGAGAGACAGCACGGAATAAACATTTGCACCAACTTCCTTATCATTCTTCTATCAGATTTGTTGATTCTATCATAGTGAAGGCACATCTAGCATACCCCGTCATCTAGGAATCTCCCATGAAAAGATAAAGGTGCAATGTCCACTGCGCTTAATCACTGTCATTCATGGGGATTATTTGATAGAAGACACAAGAGAAAGAAATTGAGATAAGATGTGACAATGTTTTTTTCATGGGTGACAGGTTGTTAGTCTATCCTCCCAACTTTCCTTAGTTGCCTCCTATGACATGTCTGGAAAGAAGAAAGTGGTCCTATTCTTTCACCCTGAACTAGAAGTCCAGGCCCTTGTTGCCACACAGGAGCTAAAATTTATTACTATTTTATCCATCTAATTTCTTTTTGCACCTAAAATTCTATAACTATAATCAAAAGCCATTTGCACAATAAATAAGTTGGAAAGAACTACACTAGAGCAGAGGTTCTTAACCTTTTTTGGGGGGGTTCATCACCCACTTTCAGGTAAAATTTCCTCAAGAGTACCCTCCCTAGAACCTTAATAAAACTGTTTGAGGGTTTTTATAATTTATCTTATTATATATTGTCCAAATCATTTCAGATAGTGGCCTTTCTGTGGCCCAATTTTTCTTCATGGCTCCCAGCAAAATACTACAAAATTGAGGGCAGGAAGCATATGACCCACAACTCAAGAGATCTCCTGCTACTGGTTTTACAGAAAAAGAATCCAATGGATAGCCAAGTGTGAATATGCTGAGAGAGCCAACAAATGAAGAAAGCTTTTGACACAAACATATGAAGGAGGCAACCATCATTTTTAGTGAGCAATGTGATGATGAACCGAACACACAATTTTTCTTTTTGCTTTATACCCCTTTATGCTTTGTAGCATCAGGGGTAGTAGAGTTCTCTGGAGACAGCTTTGTGTGTGTGTGTCATATGTTTCTTTTTGTTGACTTTTATTTCTATAATCTATCTTTTGCATGGTCTGCCCTTGGCTTGGTATCCATTGTATCTGTATAGCAATTATTTTTTAGGACCACTATCTCACGGTAGTCTGGAAGCATGTGAAAACCACTTAATTTGTTGTCTTCTGATGTAATCTATAATCTAGGATTGGCATTGTGTTTGTTAGTCTTCTGTTATCTTAATTTTTTATTCTTTCTCTTATTGTTACTCCGAGAAACTTATGTAGACAAGTCATGAGCACACTGTGACAGTGTGAAAATTTGCTGGGAAAAAACTGACAATTAGGTTAGAACCCTAAGGGAGTGCAATTTTTTTTTTTTTGCTCGTTCTAAAACTCCCACTGAATCTCTTATATAGCAGGACAATGGTCCTACTAGATATCCAGCAGGATGTAGTTCAAAGAATGAATTTTCATTGTGTCTCTGTTTTATTTGCACCATGGATAGACACATCCAACGTTGGTGACTAATATGTTGACTATTTTTTACCACTTCCATTGAAAGGTGGACATCTTACTATATTGAGAGTATAGTAGGCTAGCTATACAAGAGAAATGGTTCTCATATTTATGCTGTCCCCAAGCTAAAAGCTAACCATGGTCGCATATGCTTGAACATTTTTTTCCTGTATGACATTGCTGTTGACATACCCACATTCACAAGTTTGTGATTCCTGTTTCCTGTACCAGGTGATAGAGTTTTACCTTCAGCTCCAGACTGATGTTTCTTTGGCATTGTTTTTTATGGGGAAGTTTTCTAGTCTTTGCAAGTCCCAGATGATTGCTTTACTCAATGGATGTAAGGTGCAATGCCATGAGGTGAGGCAGTCATGTATTCTTTAAGGTGCAATGCCATGAGGTGAGGCAGTCATGTATTCTTTAAGGTGCAATGCCATGAGGTGAGGCAGTCATGTATTCTTTAAGGTGCAATGCCATGAGGTGAGGCAGTCATGTATTCTTTAAGGTGCAATGCCATGAGGTGAGGCAGTCATGTATTCTTTAAGGTGCAATGCCCTGAGGTGAGGCAGTCATGTATTCTTTAAGGTGCAATGCCATGAGGTGAGGCAGTCATGTACTCTGTAAGGTGCACTGTCATGAGGTGAGGCAGTCATGTACTCTGTAAGGTGCACTGTCATGACGTGAGGCAGTCATGTACTCTGTAAGGTGCACTGTCATGAGGTGAGGCAGTCATGTACTCTGTAAGGTGCACTGTCATGAGGTGAGGCAGTCATGTACTCTGTAAGGTGCACTGTCATGACGTGAGGCAGTCATGTACTCTGTAAGGTGCACTGTCATGACGTGAGGCAGTCATGTACTCTGTAAGGTGCACTGTCATGACGTGAGGCAGTCATGTACTCTGTAAGGTGCACTGTCATGAGGTGAGGCAGTCATGTACTCTGTAAGGTGCACTGTCATGAGGTAGGCAGTTTGTAAATCATCTCTTATATGATGCATTGTAGAGTTACTATACTTTGCTTCTCATTTGAGCTGTGATAACATTACAGGCAGAGGAAGAGAATTAAGACATCAAAGGGAAAGATGCTGGGTGATTGAATATATTTGCATGGCAGGGTATAAGTAATGGAGTTAAATGTCAACATTGAGAGTTGTAGAGACCCATGATCACCTAAGCCAGCAGAAATATCACATGAGGAAGAAATGTCATACATTTATCATATTTTTAAACTGTGAATTGAGTTATTTTGTTCACCTTTCAATAAGACTCTGCCCAACGCGAAATCCTAAAGCCTCGAGTTTTGATATACACTGGTCCTGAAGAAAGTTATTAAAGAATTATTTTAATAACAATAGCTATAACTTCAAACAAGTAAATTCAAGTAGGAAGCATCTTCTACTTCTTCTTCTGCGTTCGTTCTCAAACTCCTGCAGATTAGCAGGATGTAGTCCGGAGAATGGAATGCGTTGTGTCATGGTTAACAGCATTGCTGCGATATCTGAGCCTTTCGGTCTGACACATCCGACTTCAGCATGGCTTTGGGTTACTGACCCTATATGGGATGGGACAGCCAACTCCATCCCATAACATCCTTAGTCGCCTCTTACGACAAGCATGGAAGGTAAACAGTGTTGCTATTCTTTGCTCCCCTTTCGGACCCCGGCAACACACAGGCGAAGTAGGAAGCATGATGATAAATGAAAATAATTGTTACAGTTGATGGGAATAAACCAGGTTCATTCTAGTAGCGCTGAATCACTTTGCAACACAAGTAAACAGGTTTTCTGTACTTAATCAACCACATTCTTCTTCTTCTGCATTCACTCTCTTATAACACAACTAGTAATTAATGTGATTTCCATCAGGGAGCGTGAAGTATGTTGTACTGTTAGCTCCACTGCTGAAGTGTGTTATTTGTACCTTGGTTGGCTCACTTTGTGGCCTGGACATCTGAGGCCCAGTACATCCATTTTCATCATGCCTTAAATTCAGGTAGTGGGCTTCCCTAGCCTATGACAGCCTGCCTATCTGTCAATGGGTGCACAAGTTTGTAATGACCCTTCACCTAGACGATTGTCATTGACGTTTATCTGTTTATCTCGCATGAAGTGTTCCACGATCAGTGAACTTGCCTCATGTAATTAGACATTCTGTGCCTGTGCCCATCTGGTACTGAACCTTTTCTCATCCACAAGCCTGGTTCCAGTTAAGGAAAAACTCGACAGAAGAGTTGGACCCAGTCTCATTTGCCTTTTTAACACGTTCACCGACATTGTGAATCCCTCATCCAAGTCTCACCACACATTTGGCAACAAGGCGTGTTCTTGAGCTGAACGACTGTCCCATTTGTGCCTGAGCCCATCGGGTACTGAACCCGTTCTCTCTGCAAGCATGTTTCTGGTATACGAAAGCTTTTGACAGTAGAGTTGGACCAGGGCTGCCTTCGTTGTCCCGTTTGTGCCCGAGCCCATTGGGTACGGAACCATTTCTCTCCGTGAGCATGTTTTCTGTATAGGAAAGCTTGACATTAGAGTTGGGTCAGTGCTGCTTTCTTTGCTGGATGCCCGCAATTGGGTCTGGGTCTCTGCCCATAAGGAGCACCGGTAGCAGCTTGTCTCGAGCTAACAGAGCTTGTAGTTCTGATTTCCTTGGAACGTTTTCCCTTTCCATTTGCACTTAGCACTGCCCTTTCAATATGTTGTCTTTTCATCTCTCGACATGCATCTACCTTTTCATGTCGTTTTCATTGGCTGCCCCTCCAGACCAGACTGAATAGCGTCACTGTGTGCTGACAGTGCCACTGCATGTGTTGGTGCAGTGGTGTCAGAGATATCGACTGTCTCCTTTACAGTCAATTCTCTTTCCATCTGCTGCCTCCACATTCACGGACACAATCCCCAAAAGGTTTAGTCGGAATCAGCACAAGCAGCAATATTTCTGTTTCCAGGGTGCACCATGAGGAGGTACTTTTGGAATATTGGGATATTGTTTATCTGTTAACCCTGGATCCGCCGAGATCCAATAGGTACCAATAGGGCAAAAAAAAGGCCATGGTGGGGGGACTTATTATTACTTACCGGTATATGAATGTTTTCATAAGAATATGAATTTAAAATTTAAATAAATATGAATTTATGGGGGGAAAAGTTGACAGGTATTGTAATAATAACTTCATTGTGTTGATGTGTTATGAGCCACTCTACCCAATATGCAACTGACATGAGCAGTAGTATTTTTTCATAAATTTTATTGCATCAATAACACAAAATACCCACTATTCATGTTATGTAGCTTCATCAGCAATATAAATGAATGCATAGTGACTTTAGAGACACCTTGTATAATTAACACATTGAAGATGACATGATGATATACTAGAGCTAGAGTTGGTCTGCATTTAAAGATAATGAAGGTCGAGGATGTCATTATTACCTTTCTATAACTCACAATTTGTTAAGGAAGTTATTGTATTCAGCTCTCAGTTCATGACATGCAACTTGGAAGGTTCAAAACGATTTGTCATGGTAGGAGTGGATGGGACTTTAAATACAACCTCCTGCCAAAGACGGATGTATCGGGCCATTGGCGCAAATAAAACGGCGACACAACGCATTTCCATTCTCTGGACTACATCCTGCTGGAAATCTAGAATGGATCATGGTCCTGTTACAAAGGAGATCCAGCGGGATTTTGAGAATGAACGCTGAAGAAGAAGAAATACAACCTCAAAGTAGGAACTCAAAGATATTGTGTTGTGTACTTGACTGGAGGTGTTTGTGGAAATGACAGTGTAGACAGGCTTTGATGAAAGTACTTATAGTTTGAATGTTCAAGATTCATTAAAGGGATATAGGTATACTTGTGCATTGCTTAATGACAGTCATTGGGTGCGTAAATGGCAATTGATGACACACCAAAACTGTAGTGAGTGTATTGAAGGAGTTAGGAGAATGAATATAAGCCAAGAGTTTTTGTTAGGAATCTACATCACTACTCTCTGGGCAAACTCATAACTGATCAGTTTTTTTCAACTGATGTCACAAGAAAATTATGAAATAACTGCAATAAAATATCATATTAATGATAAAACTACGATCACAGAAATCAAAGAAGCCACAGGAACAAGCTTACAAATAGCACACAAGAAGGTCATCTCCAGAGAACTCTTCCACCCCTGATGCAAAGACAAACAATGGCCACAGCGTATAGATAGATAGATAAAACTACGATTTAAGTCTTCATTGTTCTATACATAGCACACAATGTTTACATGTTTAACTAGCTGACGTCATGGATTTCCGTGTAATACTAACGAAATTAATGGATGCCGTTGTATCACATCTCCCGACACAAACAACATTCACCATATTTAAAATTATAATTTGTATAACTAATTTATTTTTAATTTATAACTGATCCTAACCCTTACCCCATCCCTATTCTAAATACTATTTCCAAATCAATATGTCTTTTCGGTAAAACTACAGAATAAGTCTTCACTGTGCTATAAATAGTATACAATGTTTACATTTTTAACAATCCGATGTCATGGATTTCCGTGTAACACCAATGAAATTAATGCTGTGTGATGCCGTAAAATGGATGCCATGACGTCACATCTCCAGACGCAAACGATATCAACCATACTTATAATTATAACTTTTATAACTAATTTATTTTTTAATTTATAACTGATCCTAATCCTTACCCTCCTCCCTAATGTAAATGCTAATGCCAAATTAATATTCCGTTTTAAATAACATACTTTAATTTTAATTACAACTTCTACAATCACACTGCAAAGGTTAGGTAGTACCTCAAAACTAGAACAAAGGTCACAGTGAAGACTTATACCGTAGTTGCACCGTCTTTTCAATGAATATACCTTAATTTTAAATAAAAATTCGACTAATCACGCTGCAAAGGTTAGGTAATACCACGAAACTAGAACAAAGGTCACAGTGAAGACTTAAACCGTGGTTGTGCCCATATTAATAATAATTATATAAATATTAATAGTAATATCATCTAGTAAAATAGGCCAGTAAAGTTTTATAAATAATAAAAAATATATCATAATATAATAATTGAATAATTAATAATTATCGAAATATTATTATTTGGTTAAATCCTAGTTTAAGTCACCGTTGTGATATAAATAGCACACTGTTGTCACGGATTTCCGTGTAACACCAATGAAATTAATGGCTGCAGTGACGTCACATCCCGACAATCACTGAGTTCAACTATAGAAACAGACGAACTTATTATCATAATCTGTTTCTTTTCACATTTACATAATTTTTTGGCAGAAATTTGGTTACGTCCACCGTTGGATTTATTGACCTATTTTCAAGGCATTACCTTGAAAAATTCAATGGTTGTAACCTCACGGTTTGCATGGAAATTTGACACACAGCTCGCGGGTTCTTGGAGGTTGGAATCGTTGCTGGTTGGGAACAGAGAATGGTGGGCATTGGAGTCCTTTTGGTCGAGCGGGCACGATGGGGTGGGGTGATTATGGGGTGGGGGGTGTAGACGCTACAGTAGCAATCGTCATGATGTGTCAGTAGGAGTGTACGAAATCATTCCTGGTTTGCGGAAAGCCACCTAAGTATGGGTGATATTTTACTACTTACATATCTGTGGGTGATGAATGCCACGACCGGCTTCATAAAAAGGGAAGTGAAAGTTGGAACCTAAGAGGTCGCAGATTGAAAAAGCTTTTGTAGGGAAATATGTGTGGAAATGTGTGCAAACGATACTGTAAAAGTTGGAGGAGTAGATACTGTCGTCGAGATAGACGAATCAATGTTCGGAAAACGAAAATACAATTGCGGGAGAAGGGTGCAAGGAACATGGGTGTTTGGTGTGGTTGAACGAGGGACCAACAAATGTGTGCTAAAGGTGGTCGCAGAACGGACTAAAGAAGTTCTATTGAGTATTATTAAAGAATATGTGTTGCCCGGAACGACCATAGTCTCTGACTGTTGGAGAGCATATTCCTGCCTAGCCGATGAAGGTTATACACACATTTAACTGTTAACCACAGCATGGAGTTCCAGAATTGTGAAACGGGGGCCCACACCAATACAACAGAAGGATTGTGAGGCCTCGTGAAGCGACAATTCCGGAACCAAGGTAGGCGGTGCAAAGGACAATTTCCCGACTATCTTTGTGAATATATGTGGTGGAAACGTCATCAAAAATAACCAGATTTGTTCCAGGATTTCCATTGTGGGATCAAACAAGTTCATCCGCCAAGTGTCACAGTGTGCTCGTAATGGTGGACGTTATCAAATTTTTACCAATATTAATATTATTTCTAATCCTAACCCTACTCTAAGTACTTAACCTTACGCTTGCCAAATCACACACACCAAAGTTTAGAGGAAATACCCCGAAAGTAGAACAAACTTTGTTACAAAGAGAAGAATCAAACTAGGATTGAGCCTATTATTTTATTAATAATTTAATGTAGGCCCCTATCGTTCAAATTCTAATTACCAAGTTTGCAAAAACATACTTTTTCATCCTTAGTTGCTTCACGGTGAATATGTGCAACCATTTCCATATGAAGAAACTCAAATGCCACTTCGTCTGCCATATTGACTATTTATCAGTTACAAAAACATTGGAGAAATGAATTACTGTTATGTGTAAGGCGGTGACTAACAATTCAGCTTCATATTGTGGACATAGCCACCTATTCATAATGCTGAAATATTTTTCGTAGTTACAATAATTATTTTATAAATATCTATTTCAATATTCCTAAAACAAATAAGTTGGTGATATCAAAATAAGCACCGTACATTTGCTAGAGAAATTATGCCAGAAATTTTAGTAAGATAGTACACAGGGTTACCAGATTTAAGTTCTAAAGAACAGTCAAACCACATCGTAATCATAAAAGAGCCAAAAAGAAGAGAGTTAACCTATTTTTAGGCGAGGGCCCACACATGTGTGTGTGTATATATATATATATATATCACCAGGAGCCATGCCGGCTGGCGCAGGTGGTCATGACTCTCCGCAGCTCTCTGTCCACAGTATTATGTATCAAAGTCGTTGTTGTTTCCTTGCCGTGCCAGGTTGTCAACTGTTTAATATTTTCTCACGTTGTCGCCCTCTGTCTCTGTTGCCTTCAATTTTGCCTGTTGTGACTATGTTCTCCAAACCTGCCTGTCTTATGAAGTGGCCGAAAAATAGAAGATTGCCATTTTCTTATATTGCTGATTAAAGTCCGTTTCGCATTTGACTCTTTCAACACCTCTACATTAATTTTTCTGGTAGTCCATGGTATTCTCAGCATTCTTCTGTAGAACCACATCTCTGTTGCCTCAATTTATATTTACAAATGTTTATTGTATGTATATTTGTTGTATGTTTGTATTATTGTATGTTGTTGTAGTCGATATCCAAATGCTGATGAGTAATGCCACTCTAGGCAGCACAATGACATTCTTAAAAAAGTGCAGGTTTTCTGAAGCTGACGTATAGTTATCCATACAGTAAGTCAATGACTGTTAAGGGTGTCTGTGGAAGTTCCAAGTGATCATAGTTAGGGGCCTATATAATAGATAATTTTTTGTGTTTCTTATTTATTATGTATTTCTTGAAAAAGGTCATAGTTAGAGAGCAACGTGAAAATATTCCATGTTCTTGTGTTATTTATTTTTTATATTTGCTAGTTAGTTGTTTGTTGTTTGTTTTGCGTTCGCTCCATTGTAACCAGCACGGATATCCGTGCGATTTCCGCCGGGAGCGTGATTACGTTGTGCCACCGTTATGCGCCTTGTAGGCCTAGCACATCCAATTTCGGCATGCCTTGACAATTCGGGTGTGCTACCATAGCCTGTGACAGCCTTCCTATCTGTCACCAGACGGTGAATGTGTACTGACTCTATGCCGAGACGGTTTGTCTTTCACGTCTATCCTTCACGAGGCGTTCCGCAGTCAGTGAACATGCCTCGTGTAATTAGACGTATTGTGCTCGTGCTCATTGGGTACTAAACCTTTTCTCGTCCTCAAGCCTGGTTCCGGTTTAGGAAGAACTTGACAGAAGAGTTGGGCTCGGGCTCGTTCGTCTTCTTAGCCGAAGTGTTATTCACCAACTTCGTGAGCCCCTCGTCCAGGTCTGAATCTGTACACATATTTAGAAACGTTAGGAACTTGTGCTTTGTTCTAGAGCTGAACAGTGCTTGTCACCTCAGACTGCTATGCCTGTGTCCATCGGGTACTGAACCTTTTCTCTCCTCGAGCACGCTTCCGGTATAGGAAAGACTCGACAGTAGAGTTGGGCCCAGGCTGGGATCATGGTAACTAGAAGCATGTCTCGAGCAAACAATACTTTAGTTCCAATTTCATCGAACCGTCTTCCATGCTTTTTACACATGACGCTGCCCTCTAGCACTGTGCATCTTTCTCGGTGTACTCATTGTGCTTTTATTTTTATTGGAACATCTGCCTGCTTCGTACCGATTACATTGGCCGCCCTCCAATGCTTCTACCAGACTTTCTAGCTTCACTGTGTGTCGACAGTGTTGCTGCATGTGTTGGCACGGTGGTGTCGGAGTTATTAACTGTCTTTTTGCAGTCAAATCTCATTCCATCTGTTACCTCCACATTCACGGACACGATCCCCAAAAGGTTTAGCCAGAATCAGCATTAGCCGCTGTATTTCTGTTACCAGGATGCGCCACGAGGAGGCACTTTTGGGATCTTGGTTATCTGCTAACCCTGGGTCCGCCAAGATCAATGCGTTCCCTTTGCACCCTGCTAGTTAGTTGATTAAGTATCATTATTGCTTCATTATAGTATTTATCGCTATTATTTATACTAACTTCACATGAAGAGCGCTACAACAAGTTCATTAATGCCATCCTTACTTGGGTAACGATGTCTGCAGCATAAGTCATGTCAGAAATAATTGGGGTTTTTTTTTCAATTTGGATGATTTTGATGTCCTTACAATTTTATTTCTTCTTTTTTTCGGTTTATACCCCTTTATGCCTTACAGCGTCAGTGGTAGAAGAGTTCTCTGGAGACAGTCTTTTTGTGTTCCTCATATGTTTGTTTTCGTGGACTGCTATTTCTGTAATCAATATTTTGCATGGTCTGCCCCTGGCTTTGTATCCATCGTGTCCATTGTAGAACACTTCGAGCACATTTTGAATAACCCATTATCAATAAATGAAGAGAATATCAACCGACTACCGCATGTTCCTCTCACTGAAATGCTAGGTGACATCCCTACTTTAGAGAAAACGTGTAAAGCAATTTGTCAGCTTTCTAGTGGAAGAGTACCTGGCTCCGACTTGATACCAATCGAAATATATAAGTATGGTGGTAAAATCTTATTAAGAAATTCATATAATTTTCCAACAGTCATTCATGGAAAATCGAAACTGTTCCACAAAATGTCAGGGATGCAACAATTATACACCTGTATAAATGCAAAGGGAACCACCAGTCCTATAATAACCATCGTGGTATCTCTATTGTCCATCGCTTGGAAGATATTTGCTGGAATCCCTTTGAACCGTTGTAAATTTCATCTTAATGAAGAATTATTACCCGAAAACCAATGTGGTTTCAGAAAAGAACGTGGAACCATTGATATGGTCTTTGCAGAAAGACAACTTCAAGAAGCATGTAAAGAAAAACACCGTGACCTGTATACAGCATTCATAGACATAACGAAAACATTAGACACAGTAAGTAGAGTGGGGCTGTGGAAGATTATGGCAAAATATGGATGCCCATAGAAATTTAACACAATAGTTCAGCAATTGCATGATGAAATGCAAGCTAGAATTCGGGATGATGGAGAGTTATCTGCAATATTTCCTGTATCAAGGAGAGTGAAACAGAAATGTGTATTAGCACCTATCATATTTAGCATCATGTTCTCTGCTATGTTGGATGATGCTTTCAGAGATATGGACTCGGAGTAGACATTATATATCGCATAGATAAAAATGTGTTCAACAGTCGGCAGCTCCGAGCAAAAACCAAAGTCAAATCACATAAAATCAGGGGTCTCCGATTTGTTGATGACTGTGCCCTAAATGCCAACTATGATGCTGATCTACAAAGTATTATAAATAGACCAAAGCCTGTACCAACTTTGGACTTACTATTAACACAGAGAAAACAGAAGTCATGTTACAACCAACACATGGCAAAGGCTATATAGAGCCATGCATAAAGGTAAATGGCGTAGATTCACATATATAGGTAGTACTTTATCACAAAATGCCAACGTTGATGAGGAAGTGCATACAAGGATCGCCAAGGCAAGCAGCACTGTCGGCAGATTGTATACAAATGTGTGGCGTAGAAATGGCACTAACCTACAACAAAGCTGAAAGTTTACAGAGCAGTGGTACTTCCAGTGCTGTTATATGCTAATGAAACATGAACTGTGTTCAGACGTCATGTGAAACTCAATCACTTTCAAACAATTTGTCTCAGAAAAGTTATGAACATCAGATGACAAGACAAGATTCCAGAGACCACTGCCCTTGACAGATCTGGTGTTCCAAATATTGACACTATCCTGATGGATACACAGATTCGTTGGGCAGGTCATTTGGAACGTATGCCAGACAGTGGCGTAGCGAGAGGGGGCGGAGGTGCGGACCGGAAAGGGCGGCATCATCGGGAGAACGGCAAATTTATTTTCATTCAGGCTTTCACAATCACTGCCATATTTTTGTAATGTCACTAGGGCATAAAATTATGATTCCGCCCCGGGCGCCATTGACCCACACTACGCCACTGATGCCAGACCATCGCCTGCCAAAGATACTTCTCTGTGGTGAGCAGGAGAAGGGTACACGATCTCAAGGTGGCCAAAAGAAGTACTACTAGGACTCGTTAAAAACCTCACTGAAAGTCTTTGAAATAGACGAAGATACACGGGAATAACTTACACAAAATAGATCCAAAATGGTGATCTACAAAAAGAGCGCATCATCTTGTGAAAAGAGAAGAAATGCAGCAGATCAACAGCGGAGAGTAGCTAGAAAGTCACGGATAGACCAAAATTCGTCTACAGTGGTCATTCTATGCCCGAACTGTCCAAGGTAATTTACAGTTTGAATATAACTTATTAGCTATCTACGAACTATTAGACATGGATATAATTCTAACTGAATTTTCAAAATTGGATGCAACAAATGGTCATCATCACTTGTGATGGACGAACACATATCCATCCTTACTGAATAGAAATTCTTGGAAGACAGACACGCTAACCTTTACACTAGTCCTTACAAAATCTGTTCGAAATCAATAGATTTATCCTTATTCTTACCATCACATCATATAAATAAGGTTGCAGTTTGTTCTTTGCCTTTGTTTTCACGAAGATTACTAGAGAGAACATCATCTCAGCTACGACGTTGATAATTGGGTTTATTAAGCACGTAAGGCAAAAAGTGACGAGTTATTTAAATGTAGATACTGAAGTACTACATCTATCTTCTATCCATTGTCATTCCACTTGTGCCGTTAAGCGTCATGTAGGGGGTAGGAGTGGAGAGGAGTTGGATTTGTCTGTTTTTGACCATTTAGGCCGCATTTGCCATGGTCATCCTGTATTTCTTTTAGGTTTCATTGTTTGTCTCCACCCATCTAGTACTTGGTCTTCCACGCGCATTGAAGCCCGATCTTCTGCTTTTGTATATACACGTTGCATTGGTTCCATTCTCTTGGGGTGACCAAACAACTTGATTTGATGTCTATTAATTTAGTCTGCACATGAGATGGTATTTATTTATTTCCCTGTACCTTCATTTCTCCTTTAGTCTTTTCTGATGACATTTACATCTTTCCTCAAACATCCCATTTCACAAGCTGGAATTTTATTTCGACTTCTTGCATCGGATTGATTCCAGACCCGGAGTTTTTTATTTCCAGATCGTCAGGCCAGTCACCAGGATGAAGCTCACAGTATTCTCCAGGCCAGCACTGCTGCCCCAAAGTTTTTGTCTCAGTTCAATTCCAGTATGGCGATGTCTTGCCTGGCAGAAGTTATGTTAAAATGAGTTGTATAATTCTAACAAAAATTCGCGATGCGCCTACCGAAATATTGTTTCCACTTGTTGAAATACTTAGGGCAAAGTAACTTTCGCACAACCAATTAAAAAAATAGTAAGAAAAATCCAAAGAAGTCAAATTATCTAAGACATCCAAACTTGAAAAAAGTCAAATTTGTAAAGTTTGACATTCTGAAGGCCAATATGGCAAGTTTAATAGGCCAGTGGGATATTTAAACAATAACTGCTCACATAGTAATTCATGAATAAAATGGCGGAACTCAGTGGCGTAGAGGTGCTGCAGAGTGAAATAGAAAAATCTAAAGATAAACTAAGAGGTTATAATGAAAATATTAAAAAGTTAACAGGTCGGGATCCTTCGAGACCAGGGTAGGTATTAGCAAGTTTAAATGGAAGTGGTTAGCTATCAATGTTTCTCACGATTTCAAAATCATTTCAGTTGTAAATTAATAAAAAGTAATTTACTAATTAAATTACCGAATATTAAATTGATGCGCAGATGAGTGTCGTCGACGTGTAGGCTACGAAACTATTACTCAAACTGCTGAGCTACTTGTACATTACAGTACATTGAGCTACAATATAATGTAGAGTACGAGTAGTATTAATCACAAGTGTAACAGTGTAACTAAGCGCCGTAAGAACTACATTATTGCATCGACAACAGGTGTCCCGCACGATTAGAACATTTTCATTTATAATTTAATTTAATTTAGCTACTTTGAGACTTGACATAACGATCTGGATTGTCTGTCATTCAGGGTCTACTTCGTTTTATCAGGCCTACAGACTAGTAATAGGCCTATTGACTATTGTTTCACGTAATTTCACGGAGGCCCTAATTAAAGTTAAGGAAACAAACGTAGGGTGATGATGAATCAGATGAATGAAGGGTTCTGGGGGAAAGTACAGAATAGTTCTCTGCTGTGCTATAAATAGCACACTGTTGACAATTTTAATGATCCAACGTCAAGGATTCCAGTTTAACACCAATCAAAATAATGGCTGCCGAGACTTCACATCCCGACAACCACACAGTTCAAGTCTAGACAGACGAACTTATGCATAATCTGTTTGTTTTCCAATTTACACATTTTTTACAATTTCCTATTATTTGTGGTGAGCAATCAGTATTTCTGCCCGCTATACACGGAGCGAGGTGCGCGCACACATTAGAAATATTATTTCGAATCCTAACCTTACTCTAAGTACTTACCCGTAAGTTTGCCAAATCACGCAACAAAGGTCAGGTAACACCTCGACACTAGAGCAAAGGTCACAGTGGAGAACTATAATGTACTTCAGCCGGGTTCTGGTGTTCGTCGGTCAAAGTCGACAATGATCATTCTGGCATTCAATATTCAGCTCAACTGGGATAATGTCTGCAGTGTGCCTGACTGTGACTAGTGAGGCCTAGTAATGACTAGTGCTGAATTTTGCTTAAAGTGTGTAGTAGTGGTAGATAATAATAGTATTAGTATTATGATGATACTCACACTCTAGTTTAGTTAGCATAGGCCTAAGTAAACTAGATGCACAGGTTTAATTTTAACCTGCAGCAACCCGCTGGCGGCATATGTCATATATTTTCTGTCTCAATAGCAACCTATCAGTAGCATATGTCACTTGATCTTTTTTTATCATGATGTTGTAATAACTTGCTGGAATGATTGTCCCTGAATTTTTCAGCAGTATTTGAAAGACAGTACATTATATTTGGTCTATTAACATTAGGAAGCCATATTGTTTATTTTGTTTTGGAAAGCCATTGTTTTTGTAGGCCTATTCTTGGATGCAGATTCAACCAGAGGAGATTTTGAAGGCTTCAGTGCGTGGTTACTGTAGATCTAGGTATAATAATGGAAATATTGATAATATATCTTCTTCTGCGTTCAACATGTGGGTCATGCTATACCGTCAGACCTGTCGTCAAGACGAAGTCCACTGATAATATATAATAATAGTGATGTAAATGCTGTCAGTAGTGAGAGTAATTTTAGGAGCCGGCTATTTTTCTGGCTATCATCATCCTTAGCTCCGTGAATGGTCTAGTCTAGGCCTATCAGGAAACTAAGTCTTTATGTGCATGTGTTTTTGTTATTGTCCATGTTCGTAGTCCCACTGATACAAACAAACGACACCACCATATCTAGCATCTAGTTATCTCTATTATCTCTGAATTTGAAATAAATAACTCTATAAAAAAAAAATTCAAACGCATGCAGAAAAACCAGAAGTCATAAAAAATGGCCAGGTGCCGGAGAAAGTATGCATTATTTTTCTCTGGGTTGCTACAGCTTAATTTATAGAACACATTCCATTCTCTGCCCATAATGAAAAATAACCTAGTCCCCTTTGAAGTAACTAAACACAACTGATAAAAGAGAAGAAAATAAATTTGTGTTCTGTTGCATTTCAACTGCATGGATGGCCTTTATGTTCCAATTATATTACATTATATACCATAATTTACATTTTTTAGCATTTAAAAAAAGGTGCAGATGATTGACTTCTTTGTACTTGGTTTTCCCATGTGACCCTCAACAATGCAGCAAGTCGCATGCAGAGAGTACCACTCTGTGAGATCAGGCGATTATTTCCAAGGATCTCTGGAAAAATGCACTTGTAAACAAGACATGACCAGGAATTGAACTAGTGACTACTTTATGAGCACAATGGGAATGGCGTAAGCACTATGCCACAGAGAGATGCCCCACTTTTTAGTCATCACACACCAAATAAATACAATATAACTCTTGAGATTTATCACGCACCAAATAAATGCAACAACATAACTCGCGATTGTTGTTATCACACACCAAATAAATGCAACAATATAACTCTTGAGACTGTTGTTATAACACCAAATAAATGCCACAATATAACTCTTGAGATTTATCACGCACCAAATAAATGCAACAATATAACTCTTGAGACTGTTGTTATAACACCAAATAAATGCCACAATATAACTCTTGAGATTTATCACGCACCAAATAAATGCAACAACATAACTTGCGATTGTTATCACACACCAAATAAATGCAGCAAAATAACTCTCGAGACTTGTTATCACACACCAAATAAATGCAACAACATAACTCTTGAGACTTGTTATTACACACCAAATAAATGCAGCAATACAACTCTTGAGACTTGTTATCATCACCTGCAATAGATTGCTATTATTTTATATACTTAAAAATAAAAGACTATTATCATGGTCTATTCATCCATGCATAAGCCCATCAGGGTTGTAGGGTTGTGCATTATATGTGTTTACACACAGAGTACTCCATTGATTTCTATCATCAGTAATGTGGAAAATCTTTACCTGTCTGGTCTTTTATTGTCTGCCCATGATTTTATTTTGCCTTTCTACTTCTTCCACCCTCAACCCTGTACCCTGCAATATTGTTTTTGACCGTGACTCATGTCAGCTTACATATCTAAACCATGCAGGTTTTTGTTTTACTTTTGAAAGTAGTGATTTTTGTGAACCTGCAACATTGTTGATATAATTGCAGGCACAGAACTCCTCTCCAATCTCTAATTATGCTCTATATATGTCAATGAAACTTGTAGGGATAAGCTGACTCATAATAACATATCTTTACAGAATACGCCGATTGTTGAGTGGAGAAGGAACTGAACGAGAAGAGAATGACTACTCCAGCAGGGTGGCTAGAGGTAGAGGAAGAATTTTTGGCCTGGCCAGGTATGTCTTTTTAGCATAGTTAAATCAGTTTTGTGACTTATAAAATGTTTTTTTTGAGCTATAATTTTGCTCTTGAATTTCCAGGACCAGAGAAGGTAACAAAGAATATTAACACTGTGATCTGCCATGAATGTTGTAATGGGAAACTAAGGAGGCTGTGCAGTGGTGTTGGCTGCCACATCTCTTATGTCAGAGTGGTTCAAAAGCCATGTTGAATTATCAGGATGAAAGATGTAGATATCACAGCCATGCTGTAAACCATATGTACCTTTGTCATATGCTATTGCAACCATATGGGATGTGGGGTTGCATCATTACAAAAAAATTTCCAGCCTTGGATGATTAGAAGAGCATTTCTCTCTCCAAAGCCAAATAAATCGAACAATACATATAAAACAGAACAACAGCTCCCAAATACATGCATATACCACACAATGGCATTGCAATAAATGAAATGATATAATGGACTGCTAGATCAACAACTAACACTGTATTCCACACATGCATTAGTGACATGAAAAGATACTGATTACTATATAAAAAGGTAATTTAAAAACTGTACATCTATAATTCGTCAGATTTTTCCCAAAACTAATATTTCTTACATGTAAATATTTGTTTTGAGAAACTTTGTATCCACTTTTAATAAATTGTAACACATTTATTGATTGTTAATGAATGGCACTACATTAAAAAATATTTGCTTATTTCTTGGTTTGATATATAAATTAATAAATACACAAATTTTTTGCAATCTGATAAGGCTTGGTGTAATGGAGGACAGTGGACCCCCAGCAAAGAGAAGAGCAGTTGGTGGTGCATTCTCAAGGTGAGTATTTAGAGTTTGGCAATGATTGTGCTATTAATTAGTATCTGACTAGTGATAGATAAATATATAGAATTCCAAAAAAGTATCTATGTTTGCTTCATAGGTTACAGCAAGGCCTTTGAGAGAGTCCAACAAAAAAAATGATTGTCTTCAAGAAATAGGCATAAATGGAAAAGACATCAAATTGATTAGAAATATTTATTGGGAACAGACTGCATCAATAAGGTGTGAAAACAACTACTCACCGTACATAGAAATAAGAAGAAGGGTAAGACAAGGATGCATTTTATCACCAAGCCTATTTAATATCTACACAGAGAATATCTTTAAAAACATAGAAGAAATGCCAGGACATTGGGAAAAGAATCAATGGGAAAATAATAAACAACCTGAGATATGCAGATGACACTGTTCCTTTAGCAGAAAGTGAACATGAATTACAAAGACTAATAGATCAGCTCGATAAATCGAGTAAAGAATATGGACTGAATATAAATATCCAAAAAACAAAAGCCATGATCATCAGCAACCTCACATAAGAACAGGCACTAAACATAAACTTGCATGAAGAGAAACTACAAGTAGAACACTATCAATATCTTGGACACATGACGGCAGATGTGAAACAGATGTTAAAAGAATAGGAATGGCTAAAAGTACCTTCAATGACATGAGGAAAATATTAACATCTAAACAAATTACACACACGTTAAAAATGAGAATTATTCTATATTAATGTATGGCTCAGAAACATGGACACTAAACAAACAATTAGGAGACATAATTGATGCCATTGAGATGTGGATATATAGAAGAATAGTGAGAACATCATGGATGGAGAAGAAAATAAACAAAGAGGTGCTAAAAACACTTAATATGAAGAAAGAACTACTAAGAAAAATAAAGATCAGGCAAATAAAATATTTTGGACACATTAAAAGACACAACACCTTATTAAAGACCTTACTTGAGGGTAAAGTCAAAGGGAAGCGAGCAAGATGTAAGCAGAGATACAAGTGGGAGAGTGACATCACAAGATGGACAGGTTGCAGTCTAGCAGAGTGCACCACCAAAACAAGAGACGGGATGTTGGATGTTTGTTGCAGCCAACCTTCATTGTGGAGACAGCACTTGATGATGATGTGCTATTATTATTGATGGTGACTGTTTTGAAAATGTGATAATTTTTTGGTTGTTGAAGATATTTAAATAATATTTGCACATATAAATAAAGAATTGAATTCTCATATATTGGTGTAATTTATGTACGTGTGTGTGTGTGATACCAGGCGTATGAGAAAGTGGTAAAGACGTTTTTCACCAGAAACATATATTTTATAACAAATAAAGAGGAAAAAAATTAGTAAAAAATAACGTACCTTACTTATCGAATTCCTTGGCAACACTATACACTAAATCACACGCAAATCTGTTGTATTTATGTTCTTTCATTGCGAAATTATCAAAATATTGCAGTGGGAACTGTATAAAACATGTAGAAATGCAGTAAAATCGTTCTTTGATCTTAGGTCTAGTGTCATTTTTGGTGCCACTTCAACATATTCGATATCAAACCTTTACAAGTCCCCAAACCAACACAGCATTTTGTATATTCACTGCTGTGAAACTAAATAATTCATGATTCAAGCCACGATTCAATGTTATTTTATTCGAAATACGATGAAAGAAAGGTCTATAAAAATGGTCAACCATCATGGTATCGTACCGGTATGCAGATGTGGTCAGATTAATTGTTATAACGTGTATCTTCCACCTCGACATCTTTACAACAATCATTTAGGAAGTGGGAATGTCCCGGCCTCGATTGCGCATGACCAGAACTGTGATTAGGCCGTGGTAGGCCTATTTCGCACGATGTCTCATTGAGCGAGTGCACACGACAACAGTAAACAGCCGCCATCTTTTTTTGTCAATCACACTTGACCAAAACGCGGTGAAGGTTAACCTTTAGCAAGCCAGATTAAAAAATACGAAACGTCTCCCTGCCACCGGATTCTTTTTTGAAAATTTGCATTATTGATGGTGACTGTTTTGAAAATGTGATAATTTTTTGGTTGTTAGAGATATTTAAATAATATTTGCACATATAAATAAAGAATTGAATTATGCATATATTGGTGTAATTTATGTACGTGTGTGTGTGATACCAGACGTATGAGAAAGTGGTAAAGACATTTTTCACAAAAAACATATTTTATAACAAATAAAGAGGGAAAAAATTAATAAAAAAATAACTTACCTTACATATCGAATTCCTTGGCAACACTGTAAACTAAATCACGCAAATCTGTTGTATTTATGTTCTTTCACTGCGAAATTATCAAAATATAGCCGGGGGAACTGTATAAAACATGTAGATTTGCAGTAAAATCGTTCTTTGAGCTTAGGCCTAGAGTTATTTTTTCTGCCACTTCAAAATATTCGATATCAAACGTACAAGTCCCCAAACCAGCACGGCATTCTGTATATTCACTGCTGTGAAACTAAATAACCTAATAATCCATGATTCAAGCCACGATTCAATGTTATTTTATTCGAAATACGATGAAATAAAGGTCTGTAAAACCGATCCATCATCATGGCATCGTACCGGTGTACAGATGTGGTCAGATTAAATGCTCTTAAACTTTTACGAATAGCTAGCCATTCTCAAAAACGATCATGTCGGAAGTGGGGGATGTACCGGCTTCGATTGCGCATGTCCCCAGCTATGTGCACGGACTGTGGTACGTGTAAATCTCACGATATTATCGTTGGGTGGGCCGGACCGCCAAAAGCGCGTGTGGCCATTTTGTTTCTCGGCGGCTGCGATTGATATAGGCTCGGTGAAGGTTAATCTGCAAAGTTTAAGATTTACAGAGCAGTGATACTTCTAGAATTTCTTTATTTTGGTTAAATATGTAGCCATATAAATGCTTCCTGTGTTTTGCCAGGGCCTGAAAAGCAACATAAAGAAGTTACACATGAAAATTGGCAACATTTAGCTGCCATGCATGTCATAATATGCAACTCTGGGGGTTTGAGGATGGAGTTAACTTCACATCCTTACGGCTTGTCAGCTTCAATGTTCTAATTTCTTAGAAATTAAGCTGTCCAGTATTTTCTATCTCTGCTGTCTCTATTTCTATTGACATAGCTGGTTATCATCTCCTTTTCTTACGTCTTAAAGAAAGATGTTTCTTTCTGATGTTGTATAAGCTTCCTCTTCTCATCTGTCTCTTTCAGCATATTAATTTGTCCTTTTTAAGCAGCCTATGTGATTCTCAGTATTCTTTTATAACACCTCCTCTACCATTTTCAGAAAAATTTTTCTTTGTCTTGTATGGTGTCTGTGATTCACTTCTGAATGTAAGTGCTAATTCTATATAGCACTTTAAATTGTTACTCCCATAAACAATGACCAAGTCCATATTTTATCTTGTATTTTCTACATCTAAACTACAAAGTAAAATCAAAGTAGTGTATTGACTAAGTCACTTGCTCACTGATGAAACAATGTTGGTTAATTTTCATAAATGTAATAGTATGGCTACTCATTGTTTGATCCAGTCACCACTAAATTGGTAACAGGGTTCATGGTCTAGGAAGGTCAAACAAATTTCCTCATCCATATAGAGTTTACATCCAAGTCAGCACTTGTCATGAGGTTTCTGGTAAACCTCATCAGCTGAGCATTGGGAGACCCATCCTTAGAAAGTTTACACTGAAATCAGCACTGTCATCATGTTTCTGGTAATCCTGATCACTTGTGGGTCCCATCTTTATTGAGTTTATACTGAAATCAGTACTGGTCTTCCTCATCGAGCCAACTCCTTGAAGTGGAGATGGGGACTTAGTCCAGGAAGCAGAAGCTGGCAACTAAGATTAGTCTGGTCAACCCTGACATTGAATATGACCAGTCCTGTCCAAGCAATCACTGGTGCTGAAGTCGGAGATACCAGGCTGAGAGGTGCACCAGCAACCATGGTATCATGCAACGCAGCTAACAAAAATCACTAGTTATGAGGTTTCTGGTAAACCTAAGCAGCTGAGCACTTGTGTGTCAAACCACATGCTGTGCTTCTTCTTGATCAACGAATAACATCCTAGCTGTGACAAGCATGTAAACCAACATTGTGTAATCATTTTGAAATAATAACACTGGAACTACAATGAAGACATCAAGAGCAGCAACCTTATAAGAGAAAAATTGTAGTAATGAAATATTTAAGAAAAGTTACTGTGGCTACTAAACTAGACGATAAGAATTATGCTCTTTATGTAAAGTATTTATAACTTTAATTCTATTCTCAATGTTTTATTTATATCATAGACTGGGACCCATGCCTGCCCGAAGGAGAGAGAGGGAAGACAGCCCATATGAGGAAGAACTACCTAATAAGGTTCACAATTACTTTATGCAGTATAATTATATTTTATAAGGGCTGACACACTAGCAGATGTACAGAGTATACTTAGATATGTGGTTGTGGAAACCTTAAATACTGACTGGGAAGAATTCAAGTATTAAAAAAGCAACAATAAGAAGAAAGTTGTGAACTTTATACCAGACATGTGCTTAATAGTGTATGAAAATGGCATTGGAATGGGTACCAGATGCCAAAAGAGAGGAAGACCAAGAGAAATTCATTGTAGAACAACCATCAAAGAAGGCTACAAGTTTTAACATGCGATAACTACATAAAACACAAACTGTTCAAATTGGGGAGCACTGGTTTCTGCTGCATGTACTGTATTGATAGAGATGGATAGGTGATTGGGCAGGCAGTGTAACAGAAGATAAACTAGTAGACCAAAATATTATGTCTATACAAATAAACTAATAGCTACAGTGATTACCGACAATGGACAAATACCAATAACTATATCATCCCATGTCAGCTATTAATTTGGGTAGTTTCATTAGCAATATGAAGAAAACCTAATAATGATGACATGATTTAAAAAAAATTATCACAAATGTTGTATTTGTGGCAAGAGGCACAAAGTAACAACTATTGAAAAGTAAGATTTTTTTTCTGTAGCATCACATGGGTAATTACATCAGAAAGAGAACAAAAGTACTTCAGCAGTTAAAATGAAATGTTATAGAAAAGTCCAAAGAGTGTTATGATAGCTGATCCAGTGCAGATGTCTACAAATACTAAAAATTTTGAAAGATTGACTTTTAAGAAACAAAAAAAAGCGAACATATTTTGGTACATAAAAAAACACAATGTGTTAGAAGGACTAATCTTGTAAGAATTGTAGGTTCCTGGAAAGAGAAAAAGATATATTTTTCTCCGCCAAGTGAACATCCGCAGTGCCATTCTTACTTGTCATTTTATGTTGTGTATGTTAGTCTTGATAAAGACATTTTGGTCAAAAGATTGATTTGTGTGTGTTATTATGTGCGTTTCCAGTGATTAGCAAAACTTCATGAACCTGTTCCAAACTTTGCCTGTTGGATTTCACTTTCGCTGCAGTGAGTACATATGAAAGAGAAAAAGAGGCCTAAACATCATTGTACACAATGAAGTGAGAGGCTCTTAATTATGACACTAGATGAAGCAGGACATAGTAATAATATAATAATAAGACCCACAACCCGTCAGGGTTGTAGGGTGCCACACTGGATACATCAGCACAAAATGCCCTCCAAACAGCTCTGTCCTCATTCATTCAGAGAAGTGTAGAAAAATAACACACAAACCATCCCTTGATGCTATAAATCCAGGATTTTCTCTTCTACTACCCTCGACTGTTCATTGAAAAATAATTTTTGTTAGTCATGTCTCATTCATTACATGTCCACACCAAACAAATTTGTGCCATTTCACCACTGTCAAAATTGGTTCTTGATAACCTTTAAGTTTGTTTATTTGCTGCTGGACAAATATATTTGTCTCGTGCTCTGCCCAGTGTAATATTTCTATGGCATGGTTTTACTCTGTGGAACCCAAATCCTCTCTGAAATTAGTCTTATCTGCAAGCAGAAAAACACAACTATTCTACAGCATTTTGGCCTTAACCTCTAGCAAGCCAGATTAAAAAATACGAAACGTCTCCCTGCCACCGGATTCTTTTTTGAAAATTTGCATTATTGATGGTGACTGTTTTGAAAATGTGATAATTTTTTGGTTGTTAGAGATATTTAAATAATATTTGCACATATAAATAAAGAATTGAATTATGCATATATTGGTGTAATTTATGTATGTGTGTGTGTGATACCAGACTTATGAGAAAGTGGTAAAGACGTTTTTCACAAAAAACATATTTTATAACAAATAAAGAGGAAAAAAATTAATAAAAAATAACTTACCTTAGTTATCGAATTCCTTGGCAACACTGTAAACTAAATCACGCAAATCTGTTGTATTTATGTTCTTTCACTGCAAAATTATCAAAATATAGCCGGGAGAACTGTATAAAACATGTAGATTTGCAGTAAAATCGTTCTTTGAGATTAGGTCTAGAGCCATTTTTTGTGCTACTTCCACATATTCGATATCAAACGTCTACAAGTCTCCAAACCAACGCGGCATTCTGTATATTCACTACTGTGAAACTCAATAATTCATGATTCAAGCCACGATTCAATGTTATTTTATTCAAAATACGATGAAAGAAAGGTCTATAAAATCGGTCGACCATCATGGCATCGTACAGGTGTGCCGATGTGGTCAGATTAATTGCTATAAAATTTGTATCTTCTGGCTAGTCATTGTTACAACGATCATGTCGGACTTAGGAATGAACCGGCTTCAATAGCGCATGTTCCCGAGTAACCAATCAGGCTGTGGGGCGTCTATTATAACGATATCTCATTGGATGGGGTATGTCGCCAACGGCGTTAGCCGCCATTTTGTTTTTCGCCGGCCGGAGTTGATATAGGCTCGGTGAAGGTTAAAGAAGAGGAGGAAATAAGGTACAGTATTTTAATATGCTGATTATTGTAGTTAGCCACAGTTCTTTAATTTCACCCATAGCCTGTCAGGATTTTAGAGATATCACATTGGATGTATGGGTACTGCAGTTTATGAATTGACACATAGTCAAGGTATTATGGGTACCACAGTGTATGAATTGAAAGACAGTCAGGGTTGTAAGGATATCACATTGGATGCACAGTGTCCTCAAGCAATTTCTATCTTCAGAGATGCAAATAAATGAGGGGAAAAACTTTACATGTCCAGTCTTCAATATTGTCTGTCTGTGATTTTCTTTGTCCTTTTCTGCTTCTTCTACCTTCAATTGTTCTATGAAATATGTTGTTTTTTAAACAAGGAATGTCCAAGCCATGCAATTTTTCATAATTTCACTATCAAAATAGTGATTCTTGTGGACCTGTATACATCTTTATTTTATCTTTTACATCCACCTGTTTTATCCTTCCTATAGATGTGCATAATTCACCTGTAACATTTGTATGTGAAACCCTATATTCATCTCTCCATGTCTGCAGTGAGTATCCAACTCTCACAACCATACATCACAATATAAAACACTAGTGAGTTATAAATTGTGATTTTCACTGTGAAGATGTTTAGATAAAATGTTGGATATCTTTTACCTTGTTAATTTATATTTTCAGCTGTCTGTCCATTCATCTGTGGTGGCTACCTCTAGAGAAGCTAAAAATAGGAAGGAAATCCTGCAGGAGCAAACAAAAGACAAAGAAGGAATGCAAAGGTACTTTTTGTTTCATTATGAAGTGCCGTTTCTGCAACAGTCCTCCAACATCCTGTCTCTTGTTTTGGTGATGCACTCAGCTCGACTGTAACTTGTTCATCTTGTGATGTTTAAACTTTTTGTTTAATGTGAAATTTCTTGACACCAACTTATTACTCGAAAGTTACATTTTATTGATATTCACAGAAATCGGCGAATGTTTGGACTATTGTTGGGAACTCTGAACAAGTTCAAAACAGAATCAAAGACGCTGCAAACAAAGGTGAGACTTGTAAAGTCCTTCATTCTCACATCTACATAGATATAAAAGCCACATAAATAAACTTTTTAAAACTTCTCTCATCTTTCCCTTAATGAGCTAAAATTGAAAGTCTGGAAAGATCAAGAATTTTCAAGGAAAAAATGGAATATTATTAATCTTATTAGCAGAATCAAGAAGATAATATACTATACATTTTTTTAGGAAAAACGGTGATGGTTTTCATGGCAATATCAGATCAGGTAATATTAGTGAAACTAACAGGAAAACCATTGGATATTAATATTGTACAAGTTTATGCACACACATCAAGCAGTTCAGAGGAGGACATTGCACATTTCTATGGAGAACTAGAAATTGCAATGGAACAGTGTAAAAATCATGAAGTAATTATAGTGATGGGTGACGTTAATGCAAAAGTAGGTGATACAGAGATAAAGGATGTGACTGGAAGATTTGGTTTAGAGGTTAAGAACGAAAGGGGTGACTTATTGATAGAGTAGACACAAGCACATAATTTAATAATAGAAAATACATGGTTCAAGCAACAACCTTGAAGGCTGTGTACATAAATTAGCCCAAGAGATAGTACACAGAATCAAATTTCAATTTAGTCTCTAAAAGACATAGAAACAGCATTATATCTACGAAAACAAGACCAGGTTCTGACTGCAACAGTGATCATATACTACTGGTGGAGAAATTTTGTTTAAGATTTTTAAAAATCAAGAGATCACCAAGGAATATGAAATTAGATTTAGCATTATTGAAATCAGATGATTACATTAAAGAAATATATGACATAATTGTACAGAATAGATACAATGCCATTTCAAAGATTCAAAATATTTGATTCAAAGATCAATGGGACATACTAAACATTTGATAAACCAAACATGTAAAGAGATAATACCAAAAGTACAAAAGTAAAACATACAGCAAAACAAAAATGGACGACAGAAGATATATTAGAATTGATGAGCATCAGAAGAATAAATGAACACAAGATAGATGAATATCTAAAAATACATAAGATAAGAGAGAAATGCAAAATAGCAAATGAAAGCTGGCTGAACAAGAAGGGCACAGAAATTGAATCATATTACAATCAAGACTTATGCACAATCAACCTTACTACTTAAGGAAATTTATGTGATAACAGGAAAAGGAATGCAGTTACAGAGTGTCTAAAATTTAAGACAGGACAGGTATTAATAGGAAAAGATCATATTGTACAGAGATGGTCAGAATATATCAAAGAACTCTATGATGACAACAGGGAGCTGTGTAGTGCAGTGGTTAGCGCACTGGCTTCGCATATGAGTGGTCCTGGGTTCATTCCCCAGTTGAGGCGGAAATGTTTATCACGGCTCCCGGGTCGACCCAGCCTTCAATGGGTACTTGATTAATCCGGGAAGTAAAGACAGAGAGAGAGGAGATGGCTACCGACCTTATTTGCAGAGCCTCTGATATGTAAGATCGCTAACATCTCACACCCATAAGCATTAATAAATGCTATGGGTTACTTTACTTTTTTTATGATGACAACAAGCTTGAGATAAAAATACAAGATAATGGTAAGGGCCCATCAATACTCACAGCAGAAGTAAGGGAGGCCCTAAAACACATGAAATAAGGCAAAACGAGGACCATTAGAGGAATTAGTAGCTTTAGATGACCTTGGAGTAGAAATAATCACCAAATTATTGAATGATGTATATAATAACAGACACATACACAATGACTTAATGAGATCCATATTTATAGCCTTACCAAAAAAAACCAGGGACTACCGAATGTGAAGAACACCTTACAATCAGCCTCATGAGTCAAGTAACAAAAATACTTTGCAGAGTCATCATGAAGAGAGTGAGAAACAAAATAAAAACAGAAATAAGTCCAGAACAATGTGGCTTCGTAGAAGTAAAGGTACCAACAATGCTATATATATATTTTGAGAACAATAATAGAGAGGTCTATAGAGGTAAAAACAGACCTGTCACCTCTGTTTTATTGACTACACAAGGGCATTTGATAAAGTTATAGTGAAGTTATACACATGCTAGAGAATTTGAACATCGAGAGTAAATATTTAAGAATCATCAAGAACATGTACTGGCAACAAACAGCTGCAGTAATAGTATGAAATTAATTTGGACCCTTTCGACAAATAAAACAAGGAGTTAGACAGGTATGTGTACTTTCATGAGACCTGTTCTCTTTATACAGTGAAAACATAATGCTTGCATTAGTTGATATCCCAGGAATATCGGTGGGAGGACATAACATAAATAATTTAAGATATGCGGATGACAGTGTTCTGATTGCTAAAAGTGAGAAAGACCTTGAAGAATTAATTAATGTAATAGTCACAGAAATTAAAGAGAAAAGCCTTGTCCTAAATATCAAGAAAGCAGAAGTAATGATTATTTCAAAGACCACAGCTTGAAAGATCAAAGTGAATGATATAGTATTAAAACAGGTCCACTAATTCAAGTATTTAGGTACAGCTATTACAGCATATAGAAGTTCAACAGAAAAGTGCAGGCAAAAACAACATTCAGAAAAGGGAAAAATATATTGTGTGATATGACATCTGTAGAGGTAGGGAAGAGAGTTCTGCAGTGCTATATAACTCCTATACTAACATATAGATGCGATTCTTGGAAATAAACAAACAAGAAATTGGGAAATTAGAAGCAGTAGAAATGTAGTTCTACAGAAGAATGCTGATAATACCATGGACTGCCAGAAAACTAATGCAGAGGTATTGAAAGAGTCAAATGCGAGACGTCAGTAATATAAGAGAAAAAAGATAATCTTCATTTTTTGGCCACTTTATGAGACAAGGTTGATTAGTGAATGTCTGCTAGATGTAGACATTAGATGATGTCTCTAGAATGTTATTGGGATAGCTGGTATTAAGTGTGATACAGTTAGAACTGAAAGTATAAAGAGTAGAATGGGGAGTGAGTCATGGGAACCATCAGTGTGCTCACATTTCAGTATTTGCTGGGGAAGACTGGCCACCTATGGGTTTGCCCAAAGTGCAATGACGTCTCTTAAACATGGCACATAACACAGAAAATCACATCAAAACTGCATATATTTATTAATAGATTTCTCCATTGTCTGTTTTGAATTAAATGGCCAGGCTTTACATCAAATAAGCTGTGGAAAAGAACACACTGGTGCTCAGTGGAGATAAAGATCATCATTAGGTAGCATATCCTGAACAGGGTGTGACAGACATCGCAGCCTTTCAAAACTTTTGTCAATCTTGAGCTTCTGTTACTGTCTTGTTCAGAGGTGGTCTTTGTTGTTTTGCGTCCATCTTCTTCTTGGTCTGCTTCTTTTTTGTCTCCCTGGCATCATTTCTCTGCATAACTAGACAGGTGCTAGACACTGGACTGGAACCTGCAGTGAAAGAGAAGAATTGGAAGACTTGGAAAAGAAAATAGATGAAGAGACCAAATCAACTGGTACCTCATGGGCACAGGTAAAAAAGACTGCACAGCACAGAAATTGGAGAATGAGTTGCAGGCCTTTGGTTGGTTGGTTGTTGATCCAGCGGTCCATGGGCTCATGCCCTTTGACCCAATGCCATTGTGTGATATATGCATGTGTTTGTGAGCTGTTGTTTTGTTCCATATAATATGTTCCATTTATCTGGCCCTGTAGGGAGAAGCATTTTCCTGATGGCATCCAACGCTGGACATTCAAAAAGGTGGTGAATGAGTGCACAGCCGGCACTCTGGAGTAGTTGCAGGCCTATAGTTCACAGGGAACTAAAAGGAAAGAAGAAGCAATGTTGTTGACTCATAACCAATGTTCTGTCCAATCACTAGTGCCGTATATCTGTGGTTGATGTCAATGAAAGTACACAATTCATTATTTTGAGTACATTTTAATGTTTGTTGTTGGTGTTAAATGTTTGTTTACTTTTTCAGGAGGTTCAGAGGAAGAAGATTGAAGAAAAGTTGGAAGAAAATGCAGAGAAAGAGAAGAGGAAATTTAAGCAAGAAACCAAACTTTTGATTGAAGAGATGCATCTTGAGCAATCAAAGATCTCACGTCTACAACAGAAAATGGAGATGGCTCAAGAGGTAAGTTTCAACAGTGTATTGTGTAACTGATACTTGACTGACATAGTAACATTAAAAGACTTGTTGAGATTTAAAAATATTAATTAGTTCCAGATATTACCATTTATTTAGAAAGTTGCTGCCTTCATAAAAATATATTTCAACATATGAAAAACGGTGCCAAAAAAATACGAATTTTGGAAGTAAAACTGTGTTGTAGAGGGGGAAAAAAATAACACCACTGTGCCCTGCCATGCATGTTGGGAAAAGTGACTAAGGATGTATGGGGGTGCAGTTTTCTGTCCTATCTTATAGGTCAGAGAGACTCAAAAGTCATGCTGAAGTTGGATTAAACTTTCTAGAAGCAGCATAAAGTTTGATTGTCAAGCTAAATAGTGCAAATATTGCATGCAAACTGTAAACTATAACATTGCAATCTGTTCTCTGGACTACATCCTGCTAATCAGCAGGAGTTTGAGAATCAACACAGAAAAGGAAGAAAGTGAGAGAGAAAAGTATAATAGTCAACTCAATTTTTGCCTACTTGTTTTATGAGAGATGCATAGCTTTTGTGTGCTTGCATTAGTTATAAAGAGTCTTTGCAGAACAACCACCATCATGGGTCAACATCATACAAGAACTACACACGGCAGCGTCAAATTGGAGAGCACTGGTTTCTGATCTATGCACCAAATTCAGTTCTGAAATAACGTAGATAGAGGGATCCATATATGTATACTCTTCTGTAAACCAGAATGATAGAACTGATTCTTGCATGTCCTTATTCTTGTGGTTTGTTTGGAGTTGTCATGGTTTATACTTTTTGTACTTTATCAATGTTATAGGAGCCTACACCTGTTTGTCATATCTTCTTCAGACATTCTTGTTATTAAATGTTTCCACAGTAGCTGATTCACAGTACACTTTGTTTATATAGTGTATTATCACTACTTCTTCTGCTCTTTCAACTGTAATAGTTTTCTCTTGTTATGATATTAAATTATGTATTTTTATATCTAGTATACAGATCGGGAAGTGGAGATCACGAAGCTGAAGAACTTCATTGTTACAAAAACCAAGCCTAGGATCTTCTGGAGACCACAACAGATGTCTGCTACTTTAGAGAACAAATTGAAAGAATCCAAGAAATTTGTTGATGGTAGGTTCCAAATATGTATTAGTTCAAGATTTTGTGTTCAAATACAAACTTCCCATTTTGCTCATAGTAGGTCCCATTATTGAAGAGATGGAAGCCATGTTAGCTCAGTGCGCTTACTTCCTAATATGGTGGTCCAAGTTTGATTTTTCATTATAACTTGAACATTTTTTAGTCTGTAAACTGCTCCTACGTTGACACAGCCAAAGGAATGACTTGCTACAGGTGATGTATCACTACTTAACTTTTTCCCAAATTTTATCTGGTACCCATTTCTTGAATTTGGAAATCAAACCAGGACCACTCTGCTAGTACATTAACCATCTCATATAGCTGAGAAAAAGAATTCAGCTTGTTGCCATTAAGTTACAATTCTCTACTGCTTTTTTTTATCATGGGGGGGGGGGGTGTTAAATGAAAGGTGTAATTGTTTTTTTTGGTTAGTTCTTGGAAAATTAGCCAATACTTGTTTTTGGTTAGTTCTTGGAACATTACCAATACTTGTTTTTGGTTAGTTCTTGGAACATTAGCCAATACTTGTTTTTGGTTAGTTCTTGAACAGTAGTGTCTTCCTGTTTTTTTTTGTGTGCTAATTCTTGAATAGTAGTGAGTACTTGTTTCAGTCGGTTAGTTCTTGAACAGTATCTAGCACTTGTTTTTTGGCTAGTTCTTTAACAGTAGTGACTGCTTATAAACTTATATAACTGTTTACCAAAGAAGTTGCTTTGATTTTCAGCTGTTCTAGTTTGACAGAAATTGTATGTTTATTTCGTAATATATATTTTTTTTCTTTAAACATACCAAAATAGTACAGTCTCTGCTATTGTACACATTATAATATAGCAATCTATACAACTCAATTCTAACACTATTTGTGTGGTACTATTTTAATCTCTTTCTTTTTTCTCAATCAGGTAAACTCCAGGAGAGCCGTGATCGTCTGGAAAAGGAGATTAAGGAATTAATGGAGCGTGAGACCAAACGAGAAGAAAGAATCAAGATGAGGCTTCGAGAAGATGGCCTCTTAGAAGATGGGGATGATAAAACTGAGGAAGTAGGAAACAAAAATGAAGTAGATGGCAATAGGGAAACGGAAAGGGTAGTTGAAGTTAAAGAAGAAAATGATAACACAAACACAATAATTGATAGACTAGGTAGACATTTTGAGGAGGGAGGTATAGATGATGAAAGTGAAGATGAAGAAGACTTGAGGAAAAAACCAAGAAGAACTGTAGTTGTTGAGAGGGAAGAAAGTAGTGAATCAGAAACTGGAGATGATGAGGTTGAGCAGGAAAATCGAGAAAAAGACATTGATGCAAACAAGTCAAGCGGTAAAGGTAAAACAGAGTTAGGCAGCGACCAGGAGAGACATAAAACTGATGTACAATCTAGTGAAGATGAAAGAGAGATTGATAAAGGGGATGAAGACATGGATAGATCTTACTCAAGCAAGTCCAGAGGAGACAAAGAATTAGAAGTGAGAAAAGAGTCATTTGAAGATGGGAGTAATGACAGTGATAGATCTATAGATTGGTCTAAAGAGGAAAGGAGGCATGAGGACAGGGAGAGTCATAGAAATAAGAAAGACAGGAGCCATAATGATAGTAGAAAGGATAGAAAAATTACTGAGAAGGAAGATAGCATTGAAAGAAATAATGACAGTCGGAAAAAAGATGGAGATAAGAAGAACTCGAAACATGACTCTAAAGATAAGGGTAAGTCCAATAAGGATCACAAACATGGGAAAAAAGACAAAGAACGCAGACGAGATAATTATAGTGAAAGCAAAAAATCGGGCAGTCGTCATACAAAAGGCAAGAAAAGGCATAGTGAGAGTGATGAAAGTGATTTGGAAATTAAACAAGAGAAAGATGTCAGCTTGAGTAAAAATAAGGACCTCGAGCAGCCTGAGCTGGAGAGGAAGACCAAAAATACAGCTACAGAAGAAGTTGAATAGGAAGTTGTCTAATACAGTTAAGTTTATTTATGGAATCTAAGGTTAGATTGTTGTCATACTCATCCAAGATTCTTAAAGCATGGATGTTTTCTCATATATAACAGCAACTTATTTTGGAGTAGAAGATTGGTTATTTTACAACATGCATTCTTAGGCTATAATAATATGTATGTTGTCTTTCAACAGTTTTTGTCTGTGTGAATCTATTATCATTTACTTCTGTTTTCTCGTTAAATGTTTTGATACAATTTGTCTTCTTTTTGTCGTGCAGTTAGTGGCACATTACTCCTGTGACTTTTGGGCATATAGTCTATTTCAAATACCAGCATAACTATTTTTTAGGAAGATGTTATTGTACAGAATAATCCTGCAACATTTGGTAAGAAATATGTGGCAAATGCTTAATATGCTATTGGCAGTTATTTTATATTAATTACCAGTGGAAATAGTTTCTGGGTGTTACTCATGCTGTAGCATTTATCTTTAACTATTTTTGACTTTATCTACAAAATATAGATAAAAAATGCTTTCTGTATTTAATGTTTTTACAAAATCATGGACACTTACAATTTTTTTTTTACATTTTCAAGTCATTGCACCATCTAGATTATGACTAGCAGTGAGTTAATGCCTGTGAAATTATTTCTTCACAGTAGATGATGGGGGGTAGCTTCATTGGCTATTCCACATGAAATCATAGATATATGGTGAACTGCTGTGAAACTGAATATCAGTTGCTACGTTTTACTTTAGAAAGTGAAGCAGTTTTACAAAAGTACGGTGAAAATTTGTGTTTTTAATATCACTATTGGTGACTCAGTATCCTGTTCTCCTGCATTCATTCTCAAACTACTGCTGGATCTCTCTTGCAGCAACACTATGGTCCTATTTGATTTCTAGCAGAACATAGTCCAGAGAATGAAAATGTGCTGTGACACCGTTTTATTTGTGCCAATGACTCGACACATCCGTCTTCAGTGGGACTCAGTATCTGGAGACCATGTATGTAGTATTCTAGTGTGACAGTCTGTATTACATTTTGTGGTGACGAACATGGTTTCTTGAGTTTAGCACACTAATTTGTTTCACCTTTTATCTGACCTTTCATCTCATCAGCGGCTGCAGATTTTCTTCACCGATCATCTCTCACTGAGATTGGGATTCTGGATCATATATTCTGTTTCAGTGTTTCTACTTTTCCATACAGTTTCACTTCAAAACTGATGAGTGCATGTCAAGTCTTTCTCCTCAGGTCAGTATACTGTGGGCGGTCAAGTAAAATATGCTCTGCTGTCATATTTCCAGGTTATATTTCCAATTAACCAGTTGTATGTATTCTGATTCTGGTGAACAAATGATGTATAATTTTATTGTGACTAGTTCTGAGATTGGCAAGATAACATGGTTTCTTCGGGACAGTTGTTAATACTTGTCATCTGCCTTATATTGCAGACTATTGTTTCCATGTACCTCTACCAGATTTGTGTGCGATTCATAAAACTTGTTTGCACTGTATTCTCACTTTGCTGACTGAATCAGCATTACTAATCTCACCTATTTTTGGTTGCGCTAGAGGGTGCCTCACATCAAAATTAATACTCTGCGCACAAATTCTACAACTGCTGACGTAATTGTCCTCAGATACCATTTGAAGATTAACTGACACATCGCAGTTTTTTGGCTGCCCTAACTGCCATCTGATCTGAGCATGCATGCACAATTTTAGAGGGAGTGTAAGTTGTTATTTGTCCCAAACATGCCAATCTATTTTTCTGGTTGATAGACTTTGTAGTTTATCATTCTACATTTGTTTTAGTACCGTGACATTTTAGCTGTTTTGAACATTTACATTTGAGACGCCCAATTTTGTTGTGGTTTTGACTTCCCAAAGGCTTGTTTTCTCCAATATCCTTTTGACTTTGACCCATTCTTCTCACCCATGTGGCATCCGGGGTCTGGTGTTCTAGTTTGGAGTGCAAAGAATAGGACTTTTTTCCTAGGCAACTAAGGAAAGCATCCCAAAAAAACTACCAGAAACATATTTCCTTTGTCATTGCTTGCTGGTTCACTTCCCACAATCACTGCATTTGATTACACCATGGTCTTTTATTGTATTTAAGTAAAACTTTGTTTTCTATCATAGGTGTGTTACCAGCTGGATTAGCCTAATCGTTTTGGATCTCTAACAGCTGGACATTAATCCTAGTAGAGTTTTAGCAGGATGTAGTCCAGAAAATGTAGATGCATTGTGCAATTGTTTTATTTATGACCTCTCCCTGTCCTCATGCCTCCTTTCCTCTCTACTGTCAAAGTTTTACAGCATGAGTCTAATGACTAGTCAACTCCTAATCTCCTCTAATTATTGGTAACGTATCACATTCAGGACATAGCTATCAACCAATCATTTTTGGGCTGTTGTGATTTTCTAGACAATACAAGTCAGCTCTATAGGTTGCCACTGCATAGAGAATGTTCTGGGTGCATAGTTGCCTGCAGAAGGGTTTGAGACTGGTACTTTGGTTGTCTGTGACAACCCTGTACCACTCCACCACAGAGCCAAACCCTTTAATAGTAAGTGGTTGTATTTGTAATTTAAAATGACTATAGGGCACAGTACTCTGGGTTTGTATAGTGTCTTGTTGCCATTAGAACTGTATCTCTTCATTATTCTTTACACAGGTTTCTATGGTTTTCAGGTGACAAAATCTTCCAGTTTAATTCATGCTTTATTACAAGTATATTTTTTATTTCAGCAACAAGATGGATTCACTTTTTCATCTTTCCATATATTTTTTTCTATTTGAGGGGTCATAGGAAATTATGAAATTATTTCTCTTTCCTTTAACAATATTAAATGTTAATATTAAACAATATTAACAATATTTGGTTATATAATTGATATTTAAGCAATATAGATAGTTGCACAGTTTTCCCTAACATGTATCAAAGGGTATGAATACTGATGATTCGTGTGACGTGATGGTTACACATACTACTTAGGAGCAGCTGTAGCGTAGTAGTAAGTTGATCATCTGCCAACCAGCAGGCCTGGGTTTCAATGTCACTCATTAATTGTAGTTTGAAATAAAAAAATTATTGCTGTAGTTCACCCATCCATAAGGAAGTAGAGTACCAGGTCTCATGCTGTGGGAAAGACAAGAAATGCAGCTATCGTAACTCAAGTACAGTAGGCAACGGTAGTCAGGCCATTTCTGGTAAGCCACAGATTTGGTAACTGAGCATTTATATGAAAACCATGTACTGTGACATTGGTTCACAACTGAAAACCATGTGCTGTGACACTGGTTCACAACTCAAAACCATGTGCTGTGACACTGGTTCACAACTCAACTCGTGTTTACTTTTACAGATCACTTATTTGGTAGCTGCCTTCTTAAATCACAAAAATAAACTCTTAATGGTCAGTTATTGTGTCCTCTGATGGTCACTAAACAGTTGCATAAGTGTTATGTTCCTTTAATTCTAATTCATGAGTAGTATGCAAACCTGTCTACTTTCTTATTGCCACACCTTCTTGTTCAGGACAGTAGATTAAAATAACACACTGAATTATATTGCTGCATGTAAATATACTGATGATTAAATTGATCAATACAGGGTGCTTCACACAGGGCTAACACTTGGTAATCTATGAAGGCAACTAGAGTTACAAGCATTATAAAAATTAATACATTCTGAATATTTCAATGAATATGCTAGATATACATACTGTCCCTGTCCAGGCAACAACTTCATATGATGCTGTGGCAATTGGAACAAATAATAGCAAAACTGTGACCTGACATTCATGCTATAAAAGGCAACTAAGGAAGTTTGTGAGTGGAATTGACTGTCCCATTCCATAGGTCAAAGAGACCCAAAATTTATGCTGAAGCTGGATGTGTCAGGCCAAAATATGCAGAAATTTCAGCATGACACAACACATGCTCACTGAACTACATCCTCTTAACTACCAGGAGTTCCAGAACAAATGGAAAAGAAGAGACAATATGGGACATCAATCAATCTTGGTTTCGGATCAAGTTTTATAGTGCCTGTATAATACTAGCTTCAATATGCTGTATATGCTCAATTCTGTTATGAATCACCCTGTACAAGACACGATAGTAAGGTCCTTAATTTCTTTCATCATGATACATTAAAGGGTGTTCTAACATTTAAAATATAGTCTAAACTACACAGTTGAAGCTGACTTTTCTATGACCCTCTCAAGTCTTGGTTTAAAATATTATTTTTATTTCAGGCAGCAGAGGTGAGTATGTGAAAGGTAAAAATTGTTTTATTAACTCACATATGTTTTGAGTACACTTTATGTGATTATGCTAAAAAGTCTTCATGCACTCAACAGGAAAAATATACAGTAACAAGTTTTAAAAAAATATGTGTGATAATATAGTGTGGACATGATAGATATGGTTTCATTGATTCCATTTTCGTATTTTGTTAAGTTTTTATTCACTAGGAGTATTTGTGTTGACTTGTCTGATGTTTTTGTGATGACTTGTCTGATGGCTATTTATGTGATGACTTGACTGATAGCTAGCTGTTTCTGTGATGACCTGTTTGATGGATATTTTTGTGATGAATTGTCTGATGGATGTATTTGTGATGGGTTCTATCCCATACCTTGGACCTACCTTATACATTATTTAAACACATTCTAGAAACGAGGTAGGCCGGGATATGGGATAGAACCTTGTGATAAATTGTCTGATGAATATTTTGTGATGACTTGTTAGATGGATATCTTTTTTTTAATGAATTATATGATAGATATATTTGTGATTACTTGTCTGATGGCTGTTTTTGTAATGACTCAGTTGATAGCTGTTTTTAGTCAGATTTGTATTCTGACTATTTTTATGAAGACTTCTGTGACTTGTTGCTATGTGTGTTCTAGTTGTGTTTTACAGTTTGAAAAACAATATTGAATCTGGTTGGTAAATTTCTGAATGTTTGTTTAAATAGTTTTTGTTTTGAATAGTGTATTTTTAAAATAAAATGTTAAAGAATTTTTGGTAATTTTATAATTATCTCCAATATTTGATTATATTTTGTTCATAAGCACAAGTATATGCTTGCCAAGTTTAATAAGACAAACATCTGTTCCATTGTGTGGTGTTTCATAAGTGAAACTATCTGTTCTGTTTTGCAGTGTTTCATAATAAGAATTTCATAATTGAGAGTTTTGTGTGGTATTTCATAAATGGTATTTCATAAATATTTCATAAATATTTGATTATATTTTGTTCATAAGCACAAGTATATGCTTGCCAAGTTTAATAAGACAAACATCTGTTCCATTGTGTGGTGTTTCATAAGTGAAACTATCTGTTCTGTTTTGCAGTGTTTCATAATAAGAATTTCATAATTGAGAGTTTTGTGTGGTATTTCATAAATGGGAATTTGTATTTGTTTCAGAATTCAGACTACACTGTAGCTTTATCTTTTCTATTGCACAGTGTTTCAGAATCTCTAATATGTAGTGTTCCATGATTGTAAATACTTTTACCTATTCCAGTGTGCGATGTTTCATTATATACTTTCTTTATCTATTCATTCTATGTTCTTTTAGCACTGAATAAGTTGTATATGACAAAAAACCAGTGCTCTACAGTGTGTTCAATGTAATGCTACTGTGTGTGGTTCTTGTATGTTGTTGAGATCTATAATCATACCCTCTTTGGTGGTTGTGCTGTGAAGAGTTTCTCTTGGTCTTTCTCTGTTTCTTTTGCCATCAGGGACCATTTTAATGCTTGTAGTAATTCTAAGTATGTGTCCAATATAAGTCCATTGTTTTTTTCTTCTTATTGTTATAGAAACATGTTTAGTGTCTGCTCTTATTATCTCTTCATTACTTAGGTATTTTTATTATTAATGAATCAAGCTCTCATTTTACAGTAATATAATCCCTAACTAATTTTGCTATGTCTACTAGCCTGAATTTGGACAGGGATGACATTTCACTACATAGTCATAGGCAGCAGAACTGAACATAAATAATTCTGCTATATTGTCAGTTAAACTAGCATATATTTACCATGAGAATTAATTGAATGTGGGTTAGATTACTAATATTGTCAATATTTTCTGTTCTTCTTAGAACTTCTTCATATAGGCTCATATGTTGTTATTGTTCCTGTGTTGGGATCAACATTAAAGTCTATAATGAAATTGATGATGTACTTGTTTTTATTGAGATATATATATATATATATATATATGTATGTATGTAATAACTTTAGTTCTCTCCCTTTCCACACCATTAAGGCATTTGGGGAATGTTAAACCAAAGTTGGGCAATCTATTTGGGTCAACTGGCCAGGTCGAGCTTTTTTTAATATTTGTGTGGGATGCTGGTCAAAAGACTTTTTTAAACATCACTGTGTTTAGAATACTACAAGCCATCCAATATACCTAATACACACCTGAGACTGGACAAACTTTTAGTTTTTAGGAGATATCAATAAACCAGAGGTGGGTTTTATTTGTCTAATCTTGATTTCTCTTAGTAATTCTTTCTTCATATTGTTTTTAGAACCTCTTAACTTTGTTTAGTTCCTTCTCTTTCCATGATGTTCTCCCTATTCTTCTATACACTCACATTTCAAAGGCAGCAATTCTGTCCTCTGTTTGTTTAGTGTCCATGTATCTGCTGAGCCATACGTTAATATAGAATAGATGTAACATTTTATAATTCTCATTTGTAATTTGTTTAGAGTTTATTATTTTCCTCATCTCATTGAGGGTACTTTTGGCCATTCCTATTCTCCATTTAACTTCTGTTTTACATCTGCTGTCATTTGTGACTATGCATCCAAGAAATTGATTTGTTGAATTGCTATTACTATTGGTGAGTTGTGGAGACAATCTTGCCGTCACTGGCATTAGAATATCTTCCTCTGTTTCTGTAGCAGGAAATAACACAGGCACAGATACATCATGATCATGAACATTATTAGAATTATCAAAAACTCTCTTTCTTTTTATGCTGCCACAGTTCATACTTTGATGATGACTACACATGGAACATTTTAAAACAGTTAGGTTAGGATTAAAATCCATCCAGATGTGGGCACTGTTAGTAGCTATCAATTTGGCTCGAGCTAGAGATTTACTATCCTTGTTGATTTTGAGTTTATGATTTCGCATTACACACTTGACACACAATGTGGTTGAATGTTTTGTTTCACTATCGTCCATGATATGTATCCCATAAATACTAGCCAGGTCACTTTGATATAAGCTACAGGACCGTGGTTTCTTCTGCATCCTTTTATCTTGCTTAGATAATGTTCTTCCTACACAAATTCTGCACAAATCATTCAAAAATCGCATGTGTAGTGAACTGCAGTGATCCATCCTGTTTTGAAAAAATTTTTAAAATATTATTAATACATTCTCACAAAAGAAACGTATAACATATACTTATTATAATAGTAAGCAAATTACTATTCTGTGTATGTGTAGCATGCAACAAACTTATTTGAATGGTTATGGGGATCCAACCGCGATTGATAACTATCACAGAACAAGTTTGTAGCGTTAATGCTACACAAAGAATGAATCTTTTACATGATCTAATTGCGCAATGTAACTAATTTCGATCATATTTGCACAAGTAAAATGAGATCTAACTAGATATACATGCTAAACTAGTGTTTGATGGTGGCATAATAGGTTTATCTAACAAATATCGATGATCTAACAAATTTGACACTGTATGTAAAGTAATGATATTAGGCCTACTAAATGAACATGAAGAATAACGAAATTGCCGTACCTGTATACATATTGAATGTGCACTGGTCAACAACAATGACAATATAATAGGACTTGTACAAAAATATGACCATAGAAAATGTTGAGTGGTGCTTGAAAATGCACAAACTCTGACTGCTGTATAAAAAGTGCAAAATTGAGAAATGGTATCTTTGAACCAGAAGCGAAATCCAAGCCTCCACAGGAATTATTTCATTCACTGCTGGGTAATAAATATGTCAGGTCTATAACACCCCTTCAGGACTACAATAACTTAAATGCCTTGTGTGTGGCCTAACTAAGAATTAACATTTTGGTAAAGAATAACAGGTGTGAATAAGACAAACTCATTCACATCAAACAGATCTCTGAATTATCTATAAAAACTACATTAGTACAGTAATACAGTGGATATCAGCTCACTGTGACATACTTGGCAACAAAAAAGTAAACAAATTGGTAATGACGAGAGGTAACTGCCCCAAGCACCTCAAATTTTCAGGGAAGCAAAAACTGTCTGCTAAAACAGTCTATGCAACTTCAGTGCAGTGAACTAATCAAACTATAGACACATCAATGTATCAACAAACTGGACAGAAACAAACAAAAACACTATATTTTGACTGAGAACAGGATACTGCCATCTAAAAGCACAATTATGATCATTGATTCTGGCCTGCATCTGAAGAGCATCAACATAGACACCAGAGCATGTACTAAGGACTATCACAACTTCGCTGCTCACAGCAAAGTCTGGCCCACAGGAGTGTCGTTGCAAACCAAAATGTGGGGAAACCACAGCAGCCTAAAATAAAATTCTCTATACATGACTATCAGACTGGATGCATAGTGATTGATTGTAAAAGAACACATTTCCATAACGATCAGCACACTTGTAGGGGGGGGGGAGGTTATGGTCATCTGCCTTTACTCACAGATTTGTTCTGGGACTGGGTCAACCTGTATGTGGTTTTAAAAAAAGTCTTCCTAACAGAGAATAGATCCATGATCATCTCACTAGAAAACTAGTGCACTAATCATTTACCTATATTTATTGTCTTTTCTCTGCTTTAGCTGTTAGGCATAGCAGGACTGAATGGTGATTGGTTTTTGGGCCATGATGCGTTTACCTACAGCAACTAAAACATTCAAATTAAAAGTCTTCAGTTATTAAAACAGCTCATGAAAAATAACAAATGTAAATGTATATGCTCTTTCTGTTGTAGAGCAAATGAGTCTACTGTATATTTTAAGCAGATAATTAAAAGTCATAAATGCCCTAGCTGTCAGAAGCATATCCTGCATTGTTCTCACTGGTGATTCAAAAGATTGACAAATAATTATAATCAGAGGTATTTTCAGTGTGTGGACACAGTTCATAAATCAATTTAGGCTTCAATCATATCTTTCAGATTCATTTATTGGATGCTTTCACGTTTTATGAAAGCAAGTGAATAATTCAGTATTTTTTTATATCTCACAATCTTTCTACTGCTTGTAACTTGCTGAGAAAAACTTTTGTTTCTAGCTAATCTGTCATGATTTGACAGCCACAATATCAAATTCAAGAGTACAGATCAGAGGTAATGCAACATAATTTCATAAATATTTTGTGTGACCTGTTGCAGTTCAGAACCAAGTCTTTTAACATCTGTCATTATTCTCTCATCATTTATGGTTGTGAAACATGGACACTTAATAAATTAGTGGTAAAGAGAATTGCTGCCTTCTAAATGAGATGGGACAGAAGATATTTGAGAATATCATCGACAATGAAAAAGATGAAATAAGAACATTAAACATCTCAGATGGTTGGCTCCTAAGCAACATTACAAGAAGGCTGATATTTATTGGCATTATAAAGAGATCATCATCAGATTCTATACCAATTGATGTAGGCGATCATGGATCTCCACAATTCTCTATTTTCAGTATTTTTAATCAGGATCATTGTAGACTTTTTACCATTCCACGATGTCGTCCTTGATCTCTCCTGCCTTCTGTCTTGCCTATTGTAACTTTTCTCCAAACCTCCCTGTCCCATAACGTCAAAAAAAAAATAAAGATTGTCTCTTTTGGATATTATTAACCTTTTGGCTACTACGGACAAGTTTAGTCATTCCTCTGACTGCTAAGGACTAGTTAACTAATCTTTTTATGTTTTCTTTCTTTCCCCCATCCCATTGCTAAAAATTATTTCACTCTGAAATCACCAAGAGCTAGTATGCTTCAGCCATCCCATCCATGCAGTATATATTTTCAGGTGACAATAAAAAGTGCCCATCAAAAAGTATTGTTATACAGACACGATGGATACAAAGCTAGGGGCAGATCATGCAAAAGATTGATTAGAGAAATTTTATTCTTCTTTCGTTCACATGAAACATGTCTATATCTGTATTTGATAAAGACATGTTCCCATTGTGTTTTGCACGTTGCATCCTGATTAGTTGTGTGCATTTTGGCTGGTTGCCTCTATCTTCATCACCCTGCTTACTTGGGCAGGACTGTGGGACTTCCCAGCCAGTCTTAGTTTCCAGTCCCTGATGGCTGAACTAAGCCCCATCACCACTTCATGGTGCTGGCCTTGATAAGGATTAGAGAAATAAAATTTAAAAAAACATATAAAGCACACAAAATGCCATCTCCAGAGTACTCTTCTACCCCTGATAATGCAAAAGCGAAAATAAAGACAATGAAAAGCCAGTATCGAGGAATCTTATTGTAGCTCAAGAAAATGAATCAGCACAGGGGCAAAGTCTTTGGGGAAAGAATTTATCTGGGATCAGTTACTGAGAACAATGCAGCAGCTATAAGGTTACGCTGTTGTCTTGCAGATAGTTAAAAGTCTGACTCTTTTTCAGTGCCTCCTATAAAGACATATAAAAATTAATAATGGAAAATATGTTTGCTGGTAACAGAGGTAAGAGCTGCCTTATTATGATGGACAAGAAACATCTCATTGTTTACACATGTCCTTGGCTATGGTAAGTCAACCTCGTCCAGAATCTTGTGATCAGAAAATTCATAAAGACTGTTCTAGAAAGCATATGTGATCTAAAGAAGATTCTCTCACCAAAAACTTCAATGAGTTGTGTGATTCATGAATCCTCTCAGATTCATATAATAGTAATACATTTATGAGATATCACTTTCAGTTAGTTTCTTCTTCTTCAGCGTTCGCTCTCAAATAACCACAACAAATATTTCTTGTGATTTCCGCTAGGGAGCGTGAAGTACGTTTTGCTGCAAGCTCCACAGTAGAACTGTGATTATTTGCACCCTGGTTGGCCACATGTGGTCAGGACATCCGAGGTCCAGCACATCCGTTTTCATCATTCCTTTATATCGGGTTTGGTCCCTTCAGTTAGTTTGAGTGATCCTCACTGAAAATAGAGCATTTTCAATTGTCAGAGGCCTGACATCCATTGCGATATTCTTTTCTTGGGGATAATGCTGACATACAGTAAGCAGGACAAGAGTTCATTCATGCTTTTATTCTTTTTGTCTGCATTATTAACTCTTAGTCTTCAGCACATTTTGAAATGACTGGTGATAGTTCCCATAGAACGCCTCATCTTTCTTAAAGACATTGGGAGTCATTGTTAAGAAAGTCTTCACCAAAACATTATATAAAAAGACTATAGTATTTTATCTAATCACAATAATTCTAAAGATCTTACTTCGTGACTTTGGTTGGCCATTTTGTGACATTAGTTCAGGAGAGAATACATTAGTTCAATTGATCAGCAAGAAAAGTGAAAAATTATAGTAAGAAAAAACACATGTCAACAATAATTTGAATTATCACAGCACTTTTATTTGTACATAGAAACATTTGAGACTTTACAAATAGTTGCAAAAATGGATTTACTTTACAAAACAGCGAACGTTAGATGATAGTCACATGTTCCTGAGTCTAAGTATTATTTACAATTTACCGGTAGGTCTATTGTTTTGTTTTATTTGCTATCATTAGGCTCATATTTTATTAGAAATTTGTATCTAATATACTATGTATTTCTACTCTTAAGACAAGACAATAGACACATAATCTAAAATATCTTTAAATTCTGCACATTTTGATGTATAGTACATCACTGTAGGTTTAACGGTAAAGTAAGTCCCATCGCAGCAACCTGCCGTCAGGATGAAGATAACTCTTCATGTACTAAGCTGCAACAGCTATTAGGTGAGGGTGGTCAGTTTCCTTCCTTGCTGTCTTTACTTCCCTATACTCATTCGTCATGTAGGTTTACAAATAAATAAAATATTACAAAAAGACTAAATGTAACCACTCTTAATTTTGTTGCTTAGAAATTTGATAAAAATTTGAATTAAGTTCACATAATACTATCAAGATGCTACAGATCTCTATTCTTCTTCAGCGTTCATTCTCAAACTCCCGCTGGATCTCCTTTGTAGCAGAACCATGATCCATTCTAGATTTCCAGCAGGATGTAGTCCAGAGAATGGAAATGCGTTGTGTCGCCGTTTTATTTGCGCCAATGGCCCGACACATCCGCCTTCGGCGGGGGATCTCTATGCAATTTATGAGCATTTGATTTTCTGTCTAATCTTGTACAAATGACATACTTTTATTCATTCTAGAGGTCTAGTTTCTGATTCTTAGTTCTTCACGCTTAAGTGGTCTGTCTACTCCCATTCTGTAAATTCTACTCAATTTCTTAACTGAGGTTAAATTGGGTTTGTATGAACTTGTGATCTCTGCATAGTGTCACAATTATTTATATATGATTTAAATAACCCAACAGTGATATTAACTCTTTCAGGACTTGATTATGTTTAGGTTTGGACCAAATTAATTTTATAAAATTTCCTTATATGTGTTTTTTATTGTATCACTTGACATACTAATATTGATAAATAGTGTATGTGTAATATATCATTGGAAAGGGGAATGGATACAGAATATGAATACATAAGTACATTGATGGTATGTGATTACTTCACAAGGTTAGAGTTAGCCTTGTGAAGTAATAAAATATCAAATCAAAGCCAGTATACTGGCGATTGGTCCTGTAGACCCATAGTATAAAGCCAGTATACTGGCGATTGGTCCAGAAAGAGTTAAGAGATAAATTGTATGAGATGATAGAAATCTGGAATAGAAAATTAAAGCTGACCTATACCCTACGCCACCATAATCTCTTGAATAGTTGCCTTGGTAACAGATAGTTGCCTTGGTAATAGATCATATCACTACAGTCTGAATAAGTGAGTAAGAATTGAAGAAAAATATTGCAGTGTTGACCAATACAGTCTTAGAAATACAGTTATATATATATATATATATATATATCAAGAGACATATTCTTTCCAGAACATTGTCTTCATGCATACTCTGAACTCCTTTCTATCCTGGGCAAGCAGGCAGCCTACATTGGCTGGAGATGTGGATACATTCTTCGATAAAAATACAATTAACATACATAATAGGTGTGTCGTATCTTCTTCTGAATTTGCTTTCAGCTCCTACTGATTAGCAATATGTCTAGAGAATGGAATGCTACCAAAACCATCCATATATATGTAGTAAAAGTCATCTTTCCATCAAAATCATCCACACACATGTAGTACAAGTCTAATCTTTCCATCAAAATCATGCACATATCTGTAATAAAAGTAGCCTTTCCATCAATTTCACTTACATATCTGTAGTAAAAGTCATCTTTCCATCAAAATCATCCACACACATGTAGTACAAGTCTAATCTTTCCATCAAAATCATGCACATATCTAATAAAAGTAGCCTTTCCATCAATTTCACCTACATATCTGTAGTAAAAGTCATATTTCTATAAAAACCATCCACACACATGTAGTACAAGTCTAATCTTTCTAACAAAATCATCCACACACATGTAGTACAAGTCTAATCTTTCCAACAAAATCATCCATACATCTAATAAAAGTAGTCTTTCCATTAAAATCACCCACATACCTATGGTAGTAAAAGTCTAATCTCTATGTGGTACTCAGTAAAAATTAAATCATTAATAGGCATGGCAGAACTCTTGTGTGTTAGAAATTATCCTTATAATCATAAAAGGCCTTTCTAGATATTGCATCCATCTTTCTCTGTTCAAGAACATTCTGTTTCCTTCCAGATGTAGCTTGTCTTGACATGTTTGTATTGCCTGCTTGCTGTATACAATTGTAAAGTGAATCATCAAGTTGTCTGCCGCTCTGAAACATAATTAATATTTCATTGAGGTGTTTAATAATCATATAATTAAAAAGCATATCATGTATATTTCAGCATGGTATCAGAGTTGACAGTGAGCTCTCCTCACAAATATAACTTGTTGAGCTAGGTGGTTTGAAACTAGGACCTTCCACATTGTACTGATTATACATTTGGGTGTATAAGTGGTGCCTCAAAATTAAACAATAGCTGAATAGCAATGTCCTGTGCAGGATACACTTCTATTATTAATAATTCAATCAATATCCTGTATATCATATGTTCGTTCAAAATCGTTATAGCAATAACTGTTCAAGATGAAGTACATATTGGCCATTACTTTTTAAATAATTTAAAGGCATAAGGATAAATGTATCATTAGTTGTTATTTATGTTGAAAATATCAAACAGCTGCGGAAAAATGTTATAATGGGGGTTGGGGGATATTACAACATTTATGCCTTGCAAATGGGGGCTTTGGCCCAAAAAAAAGTTTGGGAAAGTGTAAAGTCCCCCTCTCCCATTATAACATTTTTCCTGCAGGTTTTTGAAATTTTCAATGTAAATAACTAATTATACATTTATCATTTAAAAAGTAGTGACCAATATGTGCTTAATCTTGAACATAGTTATTGCTGTACCGATTTTAATGGAACATAGCCCATAAAGATTGTAAAGTGTATTCTCGAATAACATTATGAACAGTTTCATACAATGGTTTAAATATGAAAATTTGGAATACGTATTAAAAGATTGCATTACATTAATAATAATCTTATTATAATAATTAAAATACCATCAAATATATTACAAAATTGTTCATTTCAAACTTATAAAGTAAAATACAAAGCAAAAATAACATTAATTTGAAGTTCATAAATTGGTTTAAATATGAAAATTTGAAATACATATTAAGAGATTGTATTACATTAGTAAGAATTTTATTATAATAATTAAAACCCTATCAAATATATTACAAAATTGTTCATTTCGAACTTATAAAGTAAAAATACAAAGCAGAAATAACAAACTACCGTAACTCATAATTAATAACAATGTGAAGAATGAGCCTGATGTATTTTTATACGTTTTTTAATATGTGGCTTAACTGTTGTTAAAAACAGCCGTAAATCACCATGCTAAGTTTTATGTAATCAGTTAATTTTCTTATTCAGTAAATTAGCTACAGCACTAAACCCATGTACAGCAAAATAAGAAGATGGAAATGCAATTAATAGTTGCTGTACTATTTCCTATAATCCAGGGTAGAGTGTGTCGGTATTGATTTCTGAAGCCAGAAATGTTGGTATCCACCACATAATTTTAATTTTAGTTCTTCAATTGTTGCGAGTTCTATGAGTTTATCTTCTAAATTTGATGATTTTGCTGTGTGTACATATGAGAAAGGATCTAGAACCCATTTTGGTATGTTCATGTAGAATATCATTGAATCGCTCATTGAAATCAGCTTGGAGAACCTCCAAGTGTTGGCAGTATGTAAGTAAATTTTCCTGTTTGAGAGACACTGGTGATAAATTTGAAAAGTGACTACATTTTCAGCCTAGATTCCGCTTGAACAGAAGTAAGTTTCCCCACAAAAACGGAAATAACATTTTTTGTTTTAATTAAATTCATTTCATCACCTTGTAAATGTAAATTGACCTCATTAAATATTTTATATAGGTCTGTCAAATAAACAACGTAATATTTTAATGTAAATCAGGTTGGCCATCAATCCGTCATCTGTTTTATAGGAATTCTAGTACTGAATCAAACAAATTATAAAATTGATTCAGACAAATACTTTTCAAAGTGAACAAACTTCTGTCTGATGCAGCAGATGATTGAAATCCTTGTTTTCACTACGAAGTTGACTAAACAACCTGGCACTCAAAGAAATGCTTCTAATCTTGTTGACTGTTCTAATAACCAGACATTTACCTACATTCTCTGCTTAAATGTTGATGATGAAGTACACAATGGGTAGCAAGTACAATTGTTTGTACATACTGCTTGTTTTAAAAGTTCCATGAAACTTTCGAGGCGCACAACAACTAGAAAATGTCAGTAACTTTTACTTAAAGTACGTAAGACCGTTACTTAAATTCATCAAACTTGCTTGACCTTTTTTATGTTATCAACATAGACACAGATGCCCACGGATATGCAAATAACTCATGTCCCAAATATCTGAGGGTATATTTTCAAATGTAAAATGAACTTCTGGTTGGTTGCTGATCCAGCGGTCCATGGGCTCATGCCCTTTGACCTAATGCCATTAAATGGCATTATATTAAAATGGACTTCTATAGAGATGGGATCAGTGCAGGACATGTGGAGAGAAGCAACAGATAAAAGTTGATCATTCTCCAATATATGAGTTAATAATCTTCATCTGAAACACTGTGCCACAGAAATATGACACAATGCTCAAGGGTGATAGAAAGCATAGAGTCTTAAAGCTCTTGAGAACAGATGATAAATACAATTAGGTTAATTACTGGGAGCTGTAACAAGATTTCAACTTTTTAATGTTATGCGCACATTTCATTCAGCTCTTGTGACCTGGCTGAACTCAGAATAAACATTCAATATGCCTACATCAATCTGTGTGCTATGCACTGAGAGCCTCCGCCTTCCCCAGCGTCATCTAAGGGCCCGGGGGCTCACAGTGTGTAACGGGAAGATCGCTGGATTTGCCAGTAGTCTTAGCTACTGTGAAATGTGTCTTTATCAATATTTTGTTTCCTTAAATAATGTACATATTTATTTAATTAAAAATGTGACCACTGCTTTCCGTAATGTACCTACAATTATAATAAAATTAATAAGGATGAAAACGGCTGATGTTTCAATCTAAAACCTTTATCTGAACTAACAATTATAGTTGTCCACAACATTTTTCGACTGAGCTCATTTGAATATTTTGGTCTCTTACAGCTGGTAAAATAACTATCCTTGAATAAAAGCTACTGCCATTATAAATAAGTACTGCTCTACCTGTGATTTGTCCAGTATCACTTTAAAGACAAGAAGTCAATACTGTAGTAAAGAAAAGAGATATAAAACTTACAACAAGATCAGCATTCCGTTCCATTAACTGTTCATCTAAGACTTGAGCTTCATTTTTGAATGCAAGCTGCTCTTCCTTCTGTTCATCAGATGTTGCTCCACGTTTGATCATTCGTTTAACATTTTTCCTGCATAAAAAAGAATTTCTTGTACCTTTCTTTGCTTTGTTATTTGTGAATATGTTTGTGATTTGTATTACAGTATAGTTCATCTGGCTCTGTCGTGGAGTGACATTGAGGGTGTTTGACAACTAATGTACCAGACTCAAACACTATCACAGACAATTGTGCATTTAGATTGTACTGAAAGCATTGGCAGCCTACTGAATGTAAAATATTGCTTAGAATATCACTACAGCTGTGTGTTATCAACATGATGGGTTCATCACAAACTCCTGAATAAGATATGCTACATTATAATATGTATAATGTTATAGATTACAGTATATAAACCAAGTATGGTACTTTCCTATAACAAATTTATAAATCCTGCAGTCTATACATAAGCAAATTAGAAATTAGGTAAAAATGTCAACAATATCAATTAATATAATCAAATGAAAACTGGTGATTGAAAATTCTCACCCACCTAAGTGTGTTTAGCATTGTTAGTGGTAAAAAGTGTACATCACAGATTAAGCAGAAAAAAATGTTGTTAGATACAGGCGTGTGTTGGCCCTAATTAATATGAAAAGGGTTATCATCATGATCACGTAGAGGGTGGAAAGAGTGCTGCAGGACATTAGATTAGAAATCCCGCAGAAGACGGATGTGTCGGGCCATTGGCGCAAATAAAACAGCGACACAACACATTTCCATTCTCTGGACTACATCCTGCTGGAAATCTAGTAGGACAATGGTCTTGCTACAAGGGAGATCCAGCAGGAGTTTGAGAATGAACGAAGAAGAAGAAGATTAGAAATGAATCATTATCAGTAATGTGATGGAAAGAAGTGAGGCGGATGTAATCATTGATGAAGACGATGTTAGCAGCGATGTGGAGGATGACGACTGTATGCAACTCTGATATTCTCATGACAGGACGATTTTTGTGAATGGCATTGGAATTCAGACGCTAATTCTAGTTTCAAATGATATTTGCGTAGAAGTACAAGATCAGCTGTTATATACATTTAAGTCAATTTTTATCATATGATATTTCCATATTTGTGTGTGTGTTAAATTTGTCAAAATTACATATAATTTTATGTATTTGCCTCCTTACTACAGCAGTGAAAAATGATCCTATAATTATTGTCTTGTACACAGTAATATGTGATACATTAAATTCTGTGAGTCCAAATTAAATAAACTTGGATTGATTTAAATGAGACTAGTTATTTTTCCCATGCAGTCCTAGTAAGCTTAAGCTTTAATTATTAGAAGAGGTATCTTGCAGAAATTGTTTGATTCTGTATCATTGTCATGTCACATCATTGTTACACATAGACCACACCTACAGCAGCTTTGCAACTGCTTATATATGTCCTATATAAAATGTACTCTAAATGGAGGGTCAGGCTTAAATAAAGGCTAAGGCAAATGATCCTGTGAAAGTGAATAGGATCTATACAAACTAATTGATAAAGTAGACAAATCAAGCAGAGATTATGAACTAAATATCATCATCAGACCCACCCCCTGGGCAACGACCTTGGCTAGTCAGCTGAACTTCGTGAAGCTACTCAGCAAAGGAAACGTCCTCCCCTACTGTACCCACAACTGCTGGTTGAGAAGGTGGAAGATATATTTTCGACAGTGGCTCAAAGGTGGGAGTTGAAAAGATCCCGTATTGGGATGGTAACTGATAAGTGACCAGAACCGGCTCAGAAAACAATGGCAAATTTCTGTGATGTATGCATGTTAAGAAACTCATAGTGCCCACAAATTAGAAGAAGAATGGTTCCTCAAAACTATCAAAAAATGCAAACTAACATATTTCATACATTTAAAGAGATACAACGGTTTATACAGATTAATCATAGAAGGCAAAGTTTCAGGAAAGAGAACAAAAGGCGGACTAAGACTATGATGGACACATGTCATTGAAGACCTTCTGCACATGACATTTGAAGAAGCTGGACAGCTTGCACAGAACTGAGAAACTTACAGGGTGGCAGTGAAGAGGACGTTCTATAAAGGACAACATCATCAAGCACTGTCTCCGCATTGAAAGGTTGGCTCCAATAGATCTCCAATATCCTCTATCTCTTGCTTTGGTGATGCACTCTATTAGACTGTAACCTGGTCATCATTTTTCATATTGATGTTTCACTCCTACTTGTATTTCTGCCTACCTCTTGCCTGCCTCCCCTTAAATCTACCCTCAAGTAAGGTCTCTTTAACTAGGTGTTACCGGGATGTATTTTATGATGTCCAAAATACTTAATTTGTTTGATGATTTTCTTTAATAGTACTTTTTTTAATACGCAGTGTTATCAGAACTTCTTTTTCAATTTCTTCCCTTCTCCCGATTTTAAAACAATATCTACATCTCAAAGGAATCTTCTTCTTCTTCTCATTCGCAGTTTGACATGTCTACACAGCAAGTCCTGTTTTCTTAATAAATGCCGCTATATTTGATATCTTTTCAGTGCTCCCATACATCTTTCTGTGGATATCCATCTCTGTGGGCCAGTGTTCTTCCCTTAACTGGTTTAGTGTATTGCAGGATATGTTCAGTGGTCTGTGCTGCCTGCCCACAAGGGCACAGAGGTGATGGGACCAATTTTAGTCTGTTTAAGTGGCTGTTAAATCTAATGTGTTTTGAGGCGGAAGTTAATAACCTGCTCTGTTCTGTCGAGATAGTGGTAATTGTCTTTTGGGTGGTCGACTTTCCTGATGGCTTTGATGAGGGTCTTCTTTTCTTGGTAGGTGATTTCTTGATCTTTTTGTTCCTGTGTTGCTCCATCATTTGCCAGTCTGTCTGCCTCTTCATTTCCTGGTATGCCATAGTGGGATGGTATCCACTGTAGTACTACCCTTCTTTGGATGCTCACTTCTCGCATGGCTTTCTTCAGGTCTGGCAGCTTATCGCTCTCAAGGGCTTGTAGGACAGACATAGCATCAGTAAGAAATACTACCTGTTGGCATTGGCTTGTTGTGTTTTTAATTATTTCTGCAGCAATGTTTAAAGCCTGTACTTTTGCAGAGTAGTTGGAGCAGAATATTCCAGTTGGTGCACATGTGGATTCATTTTCTTTTTCTGGATATTTTATCTACAAGCCAGCACTTCCATTCTTCACTGCTCTGGTTGCTGATCCGTCAGTATATACTTGTATCCATGCTTCTCTGGGGTACATATCTTCAATCATGTTGCATACTATTGTTTTCTTTTGGAGATTATTCAGTTCTATCATAGTGTGGTGGTTGTTTATGGTGGTTCTGATAGTGAGATTTGGGTATTGCTCCCACAGAGCTGGAAAAAGTGTTGGTGATATCTCTCTTGTTATGTCTGGTAGTTCTTCCTTATATTTTCTGTTTAGTTTTTTGAATCGGTGTATAAAACTGCTTCTTTTTCAGAATTCCACTGGCTAGGTCACTGTATCTGGCGCTCATTGGATGTGCTGGCATTCTCTTTGTACTTTTCTGCATATACCATGGTCTTAGTGTCTTGCCTGTATGGTAAGGGGGAGATGCCTGTAATTTTTTCCATTTCATTTATGGGAGAGGTCTTCATGACACCTGTGATAGGGCAAAGTCAAAGGAATGAAATCTGTATTCTAGTTATTTGTTCATTATCCACATTTCTGAGCCATACATTAATGTAGAATAGATGTCTATCTATCTACCTCTTTTCTCTGCTTGTGTTGTGAGGTGTCACAGGATTGGATGATGAACGGTTGTCGGGCTATTGCACGTCTGGTCATTTGATATACAGTAATAGTGTGCCATGTCAGAATGTTAGTAACTCCTTTAATCCACCTTCTTCTTGGTCTTCTTCTGTATCTTGCTGTTTCCATTTTCATATTGTTTGCTCTTGCTGCTGGCTAATAAGGATTAATTCCCATTAGATGGCCGAATCATTTCAAACTCTTTTTTCAATATATTTGACCACTGATGTTGTTCCAACAGTTCTTGTAATTCATTTCTCACATGATTGCTTCGTGTTCTGTTTGCTGCTTTTCTTAGACATCTCATTTCACACGTAGTAAGCTTTCTCTCTTGTTCTTTAGTTAGAGTCCATGTCTGACATTGAAAACATAATGTTAGGATAAATACTGAATTTATGATTTGCATTTTGGTTTCCATAGACATAGGAGTAACATTGAATAGATGTAGCATTTTATAATTCTTATTTTTAGATTGTGTTTTGTTTAGATGTTAATATTTTCTGCATGTTATTAAAGTACTTTTAGCCATTCCTTTTTAATTCTTTTTCAAAACAACTGCATATTATCACCTGTGTTATTCAATATATATTCTTGGAACACTTCTTGCAAAAGAAACTACAGAACTATCAAACAACAATTTCAACTCTTATCTAAAAAAACTTATTTTAGTCTTTGAAGAAATTATTCTATTCTATTTCTTTCGTTTAAATATCATGTTAATTCTTTTGTCAACTGCCACTGCTTTAGTCATTCTAAATACTACTTTTTGTTGACCTTTTGTCAGTAACAATTAAGCCCAGATAAAGTATAATTTACTATCTTATATTATAATTGTATATTGTGAAGAGTATATTTTAGAAATACTTACAATAAATGTTGTGCTTGAGTTGGCATGTTAGATTGAGCCATCTTGGATGTTGTTTTCATGGCTGTGACTCCAAGTACCGACACATTAATATTCTATGTATAGACACAAAAATTATATTCAGGGATCTAAATATAAAACAAAATTACAATTATGTTGCTGTTTCGATCTGAAGGATTTATGAGCAATTATTTCTCACTTCCTAAGTGCAATTGATTGATTTCTCAAGAGCTTTATTTCATATCCAGAAGACTATAATCCTTAGCGGAGTGCAATTATTTGAGAAGTCTTCTACTTAGAGGGGGGATATTCTAGGAGTTATCTGGCTTTCTACCTTTCGACAACATGCAGAATTGAAGACATGAGTATTAGCTCCCCTAATAATCATTTCCTGTTAGAGATGTCCATAGCAACTAGCTCTAGGCCATGGTCACTGAGATAGGTGGGACATCCAGCTATGCATTCCTCACCATCCAAGGAAACTTTCCAATTCTGCAAGCATAACATGTCTTTTGGACTCTGGAAAATGTTAGATCCTGCACAGAGTTGCTTTTCACCAAATCCTGTGTGTCACCTGTTCATAACCATGGCACCACATATATGTTGGCAACTAGGATCATGGTTCTGGTTGCAGCTCATCTGGATCCCCAAGCTTCATGTGTAATGCTGGGCTCTCTGAATGTTGCACCACAAAGGGAAATATAACTACCTATATAATGATGTTGGGCTTTCACAGGAGGAAAGACTCAATATATTGGCATGTGATCTACTTAGAGTTTCTTCAAACTTTGTTACATGAAACCTTCACACAACCATTGGGATCTTTTGGTACACAGTAGACTTAAAATGAACACTGTCAAACGCAGGGGCACATCATCATGCAGTAAGTCTTGTTATACCTGTGAGTTCGTGGTCCTAACCAATGTGGTTTTCTTCCCCAATGCTATCTTTACTATCCATGAGAACTAAATTTGCAAGTCCAGGAATGTCATTTATGTGATCTTCTGTAATCATAAGAGAAATCTCACGTACATAGGAGAAACTTGCCTTTGACTTGGAGACTTGGCATTGCTACAGCCTATATGATATTTGTCATAATGACATGACACTGGTAGCTGCTCACTTCAATTACCCTAGTCACAGTGGTGCTTGTGACATCTCAATCACTGCTATTCCATTATATACATCAGACCATAGGAGCCATTTCATTATGGAGAGCTGCCTTTTCCACATTATGGGAACTTTAGACCACTAGGCATCAATGTTCTCCATAAATTCTTCTTTTGATACCTTACTCTAAATCCTCTCTCTTTCTCTCTATTGTATCTTATACCTTTCTCCTCTCCCATCTCGTTTTCATTTGTTAAGTCCATCATGACTTCTTGTTTTTAGAACCGATCATCCCAGCCAGTATCACGAGTTGCCATATTTACATCCCAGTCTTACTTCTGACTTTCTTTTCTCCAGCTATCACACACCATATAGTCTACACCTGAATCAGATAAGAGAGTTTTAACTAATTTTACTATCCTTGTTTTTAATTTTGTTTTCTATTTTGTATTGGTCTTGTATACTGTACTTTCTCTACATGTAACCACTCACATTCCCATCATTTTCACCTCATGTTGTCATTTCATTGCATTCCTAACCTGTCAACTCCATATGGCTGACATGTAGTCTTCACTTGATGTGGCTCCTATTCTGTGTTTGTTTGTCTTTACCTTAATAAAAACCTTTTTGGTCGAAACATTAGTTCTGTGTATTGTTCCATGTAAAACTGCTATTTAACCATTTTTAGTTGTTTTTTCAATATTTACTTACAAATTGGCGCACAGTTTTACTGCAGTCTTCCATTTTCAATCTTTATTAGAAGCAGCATCAGACACATGAAGTATTCCCATAAGTGCTCCATTCTCCATTACAGTAGCCATCCAAGAGTATGCAGACTCGGTCTCAGTCAGATGTTGATTATGTAATCATCAGATCTTTCCAGAGAGGACACACTATTTTCTCTAACCCCTGGTAATCCTCATTTCTGTCTTTCTTTGTATATGCACATCACCTCTAGCATCATCATCTTCACTCTGTAGTAAATCAATGACTGTCATTGCCCATGTGTTGCCAGGGCCTGAAAGGGGAGCAAAGAATAGCAACACTGTTTACTTTCCATGCATGTCGTAAAAGGCGACTAAGGAGGTTATGGGATGGAGTTGGCTGTCCCATCCCATATAGGGTCAGTGACCCAAAGCCATGCTGAAGTCGGATGTGTTAGGCCGAATGGCGCAGATATCGCAGCAATGCTGTAAACCATGACACAACGCATTCCGTTCTCCGGACTACATCCTACTAATCTGCAGTAGTTTGAGAACGAACGCAGAAGAAGAAGAATGACTGTCATTATTATGTCACCCATAAAAAATAATGACTGTCGCATAATGGATGGTCTGATAGGTATATGGTGAGATTCGCATGTGGACAAAATTATGTAATTCAGTTTTGTTGATTCTTTTGATTCTCTTGATCATCAGGTTAGACAGTCTGATAATGATAAAATTGCCTCATCATGTCTCTACACTGTCTTCTGTACCCCCATTTAGATAAGCATAAATCTAAATCCTCATGTTTTTACATTATTATAGGACAATGAAAATTGTCTGCAGACAATCACTTTTTCATAGATTTTACCCTTCATTATCTGCTGTGGCTTTCAAACTTATACTGAAAGGTGAAGGAATGGGTAGCTGCGCTATGAGTGAATGGAGTATAATAAAATAGAGTGCAATAAAAAACATAATGAAGATATCTTGAAAGAAAGCTATTTACCTACATAAAAAAGAGACAGTCCACATTTTTTGGAAACATCATGAGAAGAGGAGAGATGGAATACCAGGCAAAGATTGTAATAACAGGTAAATTGAAGAGTATGAGAGGTAGGAGAAGACCAAGAAAGAAGATGCTTAACAACCTAGCATTGTAGCATGGGAGAATATCAGTATCAGAAATGACTGACAGCACATGAAATAGAAGGCTATGAAAAGACATGATGACTAACACCACACCGCATGGACCATAAGACGAAGATGATTAGTAAAGATTATGCAAGTGGAACACTATGTCTACTTTTACTCACCCAGACCATTATCACAAATCCATACCTAGTCCATAGATAGTTAAATGCCTAGCATAACCAGGAAATCTGTCCTGAAGCTATTTTGTTATGAAAAGGTCACAACATCCATCCCAGATCTCATGACAGTTAAAGTCTATAATAAACATTACTGCAGAGCTTAACCTATTTGAATTAATAGGACTACATCTAGATAAGAACTTGTCCCACCATGTTTCTCGAACAAAAGCACTTTATTTGAAAGTCTCTCAACCACAGAAAATATGCATATTTTCCAAACTGGCATACATTGCCTAGAAGTACAAATTCACAGATCTGGATGAAGTAGAAGATAAATTTGTACTGTGAAATAAATGTGAAAGCTGCTGTTCTCCTACCTTTTCCATATCCCTTCTGCTATTAGTTGCTGCCATGGATTTGCTAAGAACTCGCAAACACTTCATACCATCTTTACGTGTATAAGTAATCTGGACCTGTCATGTTATAAACAAGGTTTTACTTCCATTACTTTAATCACATATAATTTAAGCTCTTAAAATAAATTATAGAAATTACACATATAATTGAACTATGCAACACTGTGCATAAATAAATATACTTCTATTCATTTCTACGTTTTAGCATGTAAGGATAGGTCTATATAAAAAAATGTTGAATAGTTCTGGCCCTGACAATTAGTACTATACTTAAAATTACATGTTGGGAATGTCTTGATTTTGATCTTTCTTAGTTTTTCCCTTTAATAATTCTTTTGTGATCTACTAGGCCTATTTGATGTGTTATCATACATTCATTATCACATATTACAGCTCTTGATCACATAGATGACATGATAGCTAATAATATTGTGTTTTTTAACTCCAATGTTATGCTAGGGTATAAACATGGAGACATAGAAATTTCAGTTAAACGATTTGATTAACAGAAGCTTATAATTGTGCTTACAATCAGTATTGAGAGAAAATTTACAAACCTGGAATGGCACAGATGATAGTTTTGTGTCATGATCTGGATTTTTAATTTTAAATCTGAAAGAGAGATCTGTCTCATTCCTCACAGTTCCAACCTCCTTTTCAAGTTTGCTGAGATTCTATATATAGGAGACACAAGAAAACTAAGTACCGGTCTAATTGTTGCTTAAGCAAGAGAATAGATACAAAAATCAATTTTATCAAAATAAAAATATTTACACTGCTTGTGTGAGCTATGACAGCTAAGTGGTTAGTGCACTAGCGTCCTAGTCATGTAGTTTTTTTTTTATTTTGTTATTTTCTTCAGAATTTATTCTCAAGCTCTTGCTGGATTTCTCTTGTAGCAGGATTAGTACAGAGAATATAAATGCTTTTTATCATGATTTTATTTATATCAATGGCCCAAGATATCAGAGTTTGACAGAATTCAGGGCTAAATTCCAGTTGATTTGAAATTTTATTCTTCTTCTTCTTCTTCTTTCGTTCACTTGAAACATGTCTATATCTGTAATTCTGTCTCCTTAATAAAACTCACTGTCTTTTGTAGTTCATACAGTGTCCCATAGAGTTTTGATTCCAGTGTTGTTTCCTCTGGCCAATATGTCTGCCTCAGCGTTTCATGCTCAGAACACTTTTGAAGTATATGTTTGGCACTCTGTGCTGCCTGTCCACATGTACACATGGCTGTGTTGCCAATCTTGAACTTTGTATACATGTGACTGCGGAGTCGGTTGTGTCCTGTTCTGAGACGTAGAATTATAACGTGCTCTGATCTGTTCATAATATGATAGTCATCTTGTGTTGGCGTTTGTGGCTTTCTTATTGACTTGATCATCTGTTTTTTCTGATGGTAGGTGATTGGTATATCTGGTTGGTCTTCGGCAGCACCTTCCTTAGCCAGTTGGTCTGCTTTTTCATTTCCTGGTATTCCACAGTGAGAGGGTATCCACTGCATGGTTACCCTATACTGGTAAGACAATTCGCTAAGTAGTTTTTTCAAGTCTGTTAGTTTTTCAGACTGGAGACTGAAGCACTGACCTTGCATCTGTCAGGAATACCACAGGATGTAGGTCAGAGTTGGAGTTCAGCAGTTTTTTAGCTGCCACACTAATTGCCTGGATTTCTGCATAATTTTTAAAAAATGTATTCAAACTTACATGACTCTAAGGTAAACTTAAGGACTCAGGAAATTGGTAAAACAGAACAAATTTTGCAAAGTATGTAAAGGCAGCTGACATGATGCTAAAAAGCATTTTCACTAGAGTGCCATCAGCACCTGGGTTTGCTCATCAGTGGTGAATAACTTTATATTATACTACTGCAACTTCCTTAAAATATATAAATTCACACACTGAAATTCTTTAAGTCATATTAATATATCTCCCAGTCTAGTGGTATATTTAGAAAATTTACATATAAAGATCTATACGAGGTAAGATATTCTTGCTGACCTTGTTTGCTACCATGATAAACAATATAAGCTTAACTTGACCCCGTGAAAACACAGACCTTAATACTCAATGGAAATTCTTGTTTTCTGAAGCTGGTTAAAATGTTTGCCTATGGTAGTCCTGCATGCTAATCTCAACAGCATCACTCATTTTGATTTATATTTTGTTGCTTTATGTGTGCAGTCAATGAAAAAGCACAGACAAAGTCCAATCAACCATGACTTAATAGTTATGCCATATTCCTTAATGATGTGAAAAGACTATTGTGAAAAATAATTATAGCATAGGCCTACTTCAGGTGGAAAAGTTAGGCAGACTATATGTTAATGCACATATTCCAGAATTCATATACATTAAGACACCACCAAAGACGGATGTATCAGACCAATTACGCAAATAAAACGGGGACACAACGCATTTCCATTCTCTGGACTACATCTTCCTGGAAATCTAGTTGGACCATGGTCCTGCTACAAGAGAGATCCAGCAGGAGTTTGAGAATGAACACTGAAGAAGAAGAATATACATTAAGACATAATCAGAACTTACATCGCCATATCCTGATTCATCAAAGACAAAATCCGGATGCAGATAAAATGTAACTGAAACTGACGTGGCTATCACTTCATTTTGTGCAATAGTACGCAGCTGCCTCACAATTTCCATTGGATTTAAACGGTTAGTTATACCACCAGATCTCTCAGCAGCTGCACTGACATGTTGCAATCCAACAGGACTTTCACCAACTGCTAAAATGTTTATGGTGATGTTGTTTGAATGTGCATAGTTTCCAACCTGTTGAGGTAAAGATCAACAAAATATAAATACATCTTGCAAGTAAACAATATTTGTAGTTTTGTTTTGTTTAGTTTAGCTTTATGAATCAACATTGATACACTCTGGGCAGGGTCATAGGTGCTCAGTCTCTTTCAGCACATGATGAACAGTATGCATGATATGGTTTCCATAGCTCACTGGTTTACATACACACCTTAAACACCCCCTTAATCACCTACCAACATTATTTTTACTGGAATGAACAAAATAAAAACAGAAACATTATGAAATGGTATTTAAATATTATATTATGAAAGTACACCAAATATACTCATTCTTCATTTAATTAATAAAACACTATTACTTCATGTTTTTACCTTTTATAATTGATATTATCTGTTTTTTGTACCAAGTTAAATATTGACCACAGGCAATTGCACACAAAGCCATTGAGAATGGCAACATATTACATAAATATTACCTAGAAACTTACTACAGTCATAGAATGTGCATCTAATATTTTTTAAACCAATTATTGGATAGTTGTCAATGCAGTTGAACCTGTTATCAATAGACTTATACTGTTTATATATTACAGTTGTTTAGTATCCATTACCATTTCCACCCAGTGACATATTGACCTCCAAAGTCCAATGGCACAGTGGATGATAAACCATCATGGCACAGATCAAATACACACCCCACACCTGAAAACAGTTTGAAGGCTGTCACAGGTTAGGGAAGTCAACCCAAATCAAAGATATGCTAAAATCAAATGGGCTGGGTCAAAAGGTACAAATACAGCAGCTTTATTGTAAACTAGCTACACAACATATTCACATTCATGAACATTTTTGCTGATTAATTGAGAACAAACGCAAACAGTTTGTGTTCGCTAGCTAATGAATTCTCTGTGTTATTAAAGGTAAAGGTAGGTCCCATGACAGAAACCTGTCATTGAGGAAGAAGATAACTCTTTATGTATTATGCCACAGAAACTATTAGGTGGTGTGGTCAGTTCTATTCCTTGCTGTTTTACCTTCTCAAAGTCATGTGTCAAGTACCCATTTCCAGCTGGGTTGACTGGAAGAGAGGATGAGTCAGGCAAGAAATCATGACATGAAAGATGTTTTTTGTCCGGACGTGTTTTCAAACATAACACATTGTAACCCATGGATAGTAAGCATGCTCACTGTGTCATTCATCACCATCATCATCATCATCATCAGGCCCCATGCTGGCTGGCGTAGGCGGCCATGGCTCTCCACAGCTCTGTCCACAGTATTATGTATCAAGGTTGTTGTTGTTTCCTTGCCTTGCCTGGTTGTCAAACTGTCTAATATTTTCTCACGTTGTCGCCCTCTGTCTCTGTTGCTTTCAATTTTGCCTGTTGTGCTTGAAGTAGTTATGGGCACGGTGTGGGTGGGCGAAACAACAAAGATACCTGTCGCAGGGGCCAGAGTTGTGCCCTGATGTCGACGTCTGTTTCAGCGGCATTAGACTCGAAACACCATCGAATCGGATGGCTCTGAAACAGAGGGCGGAGCACTTATGGGAATGCCCCACGTGCTATGAGGCCAGTTTCTAATCAAGAAGAAGAATCAAGAAAGGATGTGGATAGATGAAACACTATTAAAAAAGAATTACTTACCATTGTGTAAAATTCAGTGTCTTTTTTGCCAAAATGTAAAGACCCTATTCCAACATTAGGTTCACCATCTGTGCATAACACAATTTCAGAGCCTGGTAACTTGTCCACAAATCCTACACAGATAGAAAGTGCTGGCCCCAGTGCAGTACCACCATAGTTACTTAACTCTCTCACCGCACTTTGAATATTTCTGTGTGAAGTACAGTATTTATGTAAGTTTGTACTAATATATCTAGATCTGAGGGTACGCAAATTTAAAGAGGAGACACTGCTTTGTCCCAGTGGTCTCAGTTTCCACTTTTCATGTTATTATTGTTGATCCTGGTTTCAAGTCTAAAAAATATGGAAGACCTACTTATAAGGCTTTGAAAGGTCCTTGGACAGAGTAGGCAGAGAATTATCACTTTTACAGGTTATTTTTTTCTTCTTCATTCGTTCTCATATTCCTGCCGTTTATCAGAATGTAGCAGACTGTAGTCTAGAGAACAGAATGCATTGTATCATTGTTTACAACTTGACTGCGATATCTGCATCTTTCTGCCTGATAATCTCGCTTCAGCATGACTTCAGACCACTTTGACCCTCTATGGAATGGGACAACCAACACCACCCCCTCCCCCAAAACCTCTTAGTTGCAACTTGCAACATGCATGGCAGGTAACAGTGTTGCTACTCTTTGTTCCCCTTTCGGGCCTGGTAAAGCACAGACAAGCTGGTGTTTGATCTTCCATGCTCTTCTCATCATTCTCCACTGATAGGCTGCTATATTTCTCAATGTTTTACATGATGTTGTGCCTCTTATACTTGTTGAGCACCAAGTACTTCTGTAATGCACAGCATCATTCCATGTATCATGATTTATATGCTCTGTAGCAATTATTTTAGTCATCCTGAGAGGATGCATTTCTGGATCTCACCACAGAGGAGTATCTTGTGGTAGTCAAGTGGTCTGGCATACAACTACATAACCTGCACAACAAATTTGTGTTGTACCAGAATGCTAGGGATACAAGCTCTGTCATGGTATGCTGTATCTTAGATATTATCTTGCCATTTGACATGATATATATGTATTATATGTGAAATTGAAGTTAAAAGAATAGGAATGGCTAAAAGTATCTTCAATGACATGAAGAAAATAGTCACATCTAAACAAATTACAAACAAGTTAAAAATGAGAATTATAAAATGCTACATCTATTCTATATTATTGTATGGCTCAGAAACATAGACAATAAATAAACAATTAGAAGACAGAATTGATGCCTTTTAGATGTGGGTATATAGAAGAATAGGGAGAACATCATGGAAAGAGAAGAAAACAAATAAAGAGGTGCTAAAAACACTTAATATGAAGAAAGAATTACTAAGAGAAATAAAGATCAGGTAAATAAAATATTTTGGACACATTAAAAGACACACCTTATTGAAGACCTTACTTGAGGGTAAAGTCAAAGGGAAGTGAACAAGAGGTAGACAGAGATACAAGTGGGAGAGTAATATCACAAGATGGACAGGTTACAGTCTAGAAGAGTGCACCACCAAAACAAGAGACAGGGAATGTTGGAGATCTGTTGCAGCCAACCTTCATTGTGGAGACTCCACTTTATGATGATGATATGTACATGTGAGCACTTACTCCAAAACAACATAGTGAACAATAGCATCATCATCATCATCAGGTGCCATGCCGGGTGGCGTAGGCGGTCATGGCTCTCCACAGATCTCTGTCCACAGTATTATGTATCAAAGTCGTTGTTGTTTCTTTGCCGTGCCAGGTTGTCAAACTGTCTAATATTTTCTCACGTTGTCGCCCTCTGTCTCTGGTGCCTTCAATCTTGCCTGTTGTGATTATGTTCTCTAAACCTGCCTGTCTCATGAAGTGGCCAAAAAAAGAAGATTGCCTTTTTCTTATATTGTTGATTAAGGTCCGTTTCGCATTTAACTCTTTTAATACCTCTACATTAGTTTTTCTGGCAGTCCATGGTATTCTCAGCATTCTTCTGTAGAACCACATCTCTGTTGCCTCCAATCTCCCACTTTCCAGTTTGTTTATTGTCCAAGACTCGCACCCATATGTTAGTATAGGGGTTATATAGCACTGCAGAACTCTCTTTCTCACCTCTAATGACAAGGTCATATTACACAGTATATTTTTCATTTTTCTGAATGTTGTTTTTGCCTGTCCTATTCTGCATCTTATTTCTGTTGAACTTCTTCCATCTGCTGTTATAATTGTACCTAGATATTTGAATTGGTGGACCTGTTTTAATACTATATCATTCATTATGATCTTGCAAGGTGTGTTATTTTCTTTCTTTGAAATAACCATTACTTCTGTTTTCTTGATATTTAGGAAGAGGCCTTTCTCTTTGCTTTCTGTGACTACTACTTTAATTAATTTTTGAAGGTCTTCCTCACTTTTTGCAATCAGAACAGTGTCATCCGCATATCTCAAATTATTTATGTTATGTCCTCCCACTGATATTCCTGGGATATCTACTATTGCACGCAATATGTTTTCACTGTATAGAGAGAACAGGTCTGGTGAAAGCACGCATCCCTGTCTGACTCCTTGTTTTATTTGTTGAAAAGTGCCAAATTGCTTTCCTACTCTTATTGCTGCTGTTTGTTGCCAGTACATGTTCTTGATTATTTTTAAATCCTTGCTGTCAATGTTCAGATTCTCTAGCATGTGTATAATTTTGCTATGTTTAACTTTGTCAAAAGCTTTAGTGTAGTCTATAAAACAGAGGTACAGATCTGTTTTTACCTCTATAGACCTCTCTATTAGTGTTCTCAATATATAAATCGCATTGTTGGTGCCTTTGCCTTCTACAAATCCACATTGTTCTGGACTTATTTCTGGTTTTATTTTGTTTCTCACTCTCTTCATGATGATTCTGAGCAGTATTTTGGTTATTTGGCTCATGAGGCTGATTGTACGGTGTTCTTCACATTCGGTGGTCCCTGGTTTCTTAGGTAATGCTATGAATATGGATCTCATTAAGTCATCGGGTATGTTTCCGCTGTTATATATGTCATTCAGCAATTTTGTGATTATTTCAACTCCAAAGTCATCTAAAGCTGCTAATTCTTCTAATGTGATATTGTCTGGACCTGGGGCTTTGCCATATTTCATGTGTCTTAGTGCCTCCCTTACTTCTGCTGTGAATATTGATGGACCCTCGCCGTTATCTTGTATGTTTATTTCTGGTCTATTGTCCTCATAAAGTTCTTTGATATATTCTGACCATCTCTGTACTATGTGATCTATTCCCATTAATACCTGCCCTGTCTTAGATTTTAGACACCCTGTAACCGTTTTTCCGTTCTCTTTCCTGTTATCATCTCAATTTTCTTATATAGTAATGTTGTATCTTGGTTGTAATGCAATTCTATTTCTGTGCATTTCTTGTTCAGCCAGCTTTCTTTTGCTATTTTGCATTTCTCTCGTATCTCCTTATGTATTTTCTGATATTCCACTATCTTGTGTTTATTTTTCCTTCTGGTGCTCATCAATTCTAATATTTCTTCTGTCATCCATTTTTGTTTTGATGTATGTTTTACTTTTGGTATTATCTCTTTAGATGTTTGGTTTATCGGCTGTTTTAGCATGTTCCATTGATCTTCAATACTCTGAATCTTTGCAATGGCATTGTATCTATTTTGTACAATTATGTTGTATCTTTCTTTAATGTCAGCATCTGATTTCAATAAAGCTAAATCTAATTTCATATTCCTTGGTGCTCTCTTGATCTTCTTTAATCTTATACACAATTTCGCTACCAGTAGTATATGATCACTGTTGCAGTCAGCACCTGGCCTTGTTTTCATAGATCTAATGCTGTTTCTATGTCTTTTAGAGACTAAAATGTAATCAATTTGGTTCCGAGTATTATCACCTGGGCTAATCCATGTACACAGCCTTCTTGGATGTTGCTTGAACCATGTATTCCCTATTATTAAATTATGTGCCTTTGCCCACTCTATCAATAAATCACCTCTTTCATTCCTAGTTCCTAAACCAAATCTTCCTGTCACATCTTTTATTTCTGTTTCACCTACTTTTGCGTTAAAGTCCCCCATTACTATAGTTACTTCCTGATTTTTACACTGTTTCATTGCGATTTCTAGATCTTCATAAAAAATTTCGATGTCCTCCTCTGAACTGCTTGATGTAGGTGCATATACCTGCACAATGTTGATATCCAACGGTTTTCCTGTTAGTTTAACTAATATTACCCGATCTGATATTGCCATAAAACAATAGCATAGGAAGTGAAAAAAATGAGTGATAGTTTGATCATAAAGTATGATGTAGCAAATAACATATAAGATAGCAAATAAAAGCAAAGAATGACATACTTTTTTTATTGTTCAGGTGACATGGATATAATATAGTAAATGATGAAAGTACTTACTCATAAGATTCTTCTATGCTTTGCAAGGGGTATTCTTTAAAGAGATTATGTCCCATTTTCAAAAGGTCAGTAAATGTCTTTTCTTTAAGATTATCGAAGTTGATCTCTTGTCTCACACTTCCACCACCCTTCACATGAATCACATTACCAAATCCAATTAGTAGCATTTGCTTTTGAGGATCTTCCAGCTTCAATTGCTTTGTTAACCTTCAGGAAATGTATCACAAAAAAAAATGAGATGTAGGCCTTATTACAAATCTGTCCCAAAAACATTATTTTGCCAATACTGCATATATAACGTATTTCCCGTGAGGGAGTTGCAGGGAATAGATACGTCTAGCTGTGTAATAAAAGCAGCATGCCCTTGCTGTAGTCATGTTCTGTACAGGGTGAGTTTTTTAATTTATCCTCCAATAGAGAAAACAGAGTTCTTACCAGGAATTGAACCCTGGACTTCATGGACGTGAGACCAACGCTCTAAAATCATGCATTACAAATCTAGTTGCAATAAATCAGATTTGATTTACAGATTATGTAAATGTTTGAATTTTCTTCTGAGTCAACTGAAGTGTGCCTAAAAATTCCTCATCTCTATGTTTCTTCTTCTTCTGCATTAGCCTCAAACTTCTATCGGTTAACAGGGTGTCATTAAACAGAATGAATCGCATGATGGATTACAGATTCGTTGTGATACTTGCATCTTTTAAACTGACAAATCCAACTTTATATTTTTGGCTACCTGGTTGCACTTCAACCCTTATTTCTGAACCAATTTACCCTATTACAGCTGTTGACTAGTAGGAGTGAAGCAGTGTCTCAATTTGATTGATTCACTGGTCCTAATGATAACAATTTGCCCTGAGTTATATTCAGTAAAGCCCATGCACTGTTCAGCATCTTCATCTCCCTGTATATTTTGATTATTTACCAAAAACTCTAACCACTACTCTCCCCCAGCAGAGGATTATCACTGGAAGAAAGGTACATTATTGCAATTTAAAAAACTAGAGATATTTCTATGAAAAAGATCATTTCTGGTAATGCTAAAAACTTTAATCAATTTAAAATGTCGGTAATTTTAGTGCCCTGGCTTATAGTTCAAAGGTTTTGAATTCAAGTGTCAGGATGGTCACTTCAGTTGATCCAGCTGCACAAATAAATACCTAACTCACATAATTTTGGAAGGAAATACAGCAAGAAAGAGGTCTGGCAGACTCTACTTTCTTTAAGCTAAAGGCTAGCACTTCTTATAATCAATGCCATGAGGCACTTGTTATCATGTCTTCCCACAGTCTTCTCTTGAATACTGTCAAAAATTTCTACTTACAGTCTTTGCTGTGTGGCATTGGTTAGCATGTCTGTCCACAACCTTCTGTTTCATGTACTTCCAATAATTTCTGATATGATGTCTCCCCCCCCCCCCATCCCCATGCTACAGTGTTAAACTGTCCAGCATATTCTCTTTTGCTCTTTCCTTACCCCTCTTGCTCTTCAACTTGCCATCTGTCACTTTCACTTTGTACTCCACTTTTAATGTTCTCATGATGTGTCAAAAGAATATGAACTATATTCTTCTGTTGTGATTGAACAATTCTCTTTTTGAATGAATTTCTTTCAAGGTATGTTCATTACGTTTTATAGTAGTTTATTGTGTTCTCAAACTTTTACAAGACCCCCACCTCTATCGACCATATAATTTATAATTATTCTGTCCAAGATTCCATACATCAGAATTTGTTCTATAAAACATCTAAGAAAAAAACTTCTGTACAATGAGACAAAACACACTCCTATTGCATGGGACACAGGGATTACCTTTAACTTTCATATTATTGCACATGAATGACTGCTAGTACCAAATGCTTTTTGTAGACATTTAGCTGGAAATAGGAAGTTTTTTGATGCTACAGAAAGATTTTGAGAATACCATGGACAGTAATAAAAAGAATCTATTTCTATAGTCTATCCTCAGGTGAATAATGGTTGATAGTATCCGTACTTGTCATTAAGTGTAGGGGTGAAAAGATTAATCAAACAGTGATAAGAACATTAAAGATCAAAGAGGGTTGGCTCCTAAATAAAATTTAAACCAGATAACTGAGGTTTTTTGGCCTATAGTTAGTCACCGGTTCATCATAATTTCACTCCAGGCATGTTCTGATTCCCTCGAGTGTATCTACCATTACACAATGACTCATGATAGTTCCAGTTCTTTATTGGTTGACAAACATTCTTCTAAGACCAGTTCCTGTATCCTGGACATGAAATAGGAATTGTCATACTCATTAATTTCATTTGACCTTGTATTTCTTTTCTTGGAAACAAGTCTAAATATTTTCCAGGTTGTGAGATGAAATTTTTTTTAAATAGGAGAATAATATTGTGTTTTATTGATTATTTCACTGGCGTTAAATACTAAACACTAACCCAGTGTTTATTATTTACCCCACCAGCTCAATCTGTTTATTTTTTTTCTTGCATTTGCTCCTTTATAATCAGCATATGAAGATTTGTGCAATTTTCACCGCACGCGTAGTTACGCTGTGCTACCGTTATGTGTCATGTAAGTCCAGAACAGCCGATTTTGGCATGCCTTGACAATTTGGGCAGGCTATCCTAGCCTGTGACAGCTTTCCTATCTGTTGCCAGGCAAAAATTGTGTATTGACTCTATGCCGAGATGGTTTGTCATTCACGTCTATCTTGCATGAGGTCTTCTGCAGTGAGTAAACTTGTCTCGTGTAATTAGATGTATTGTGCCTGTGCCCTTCAGGTACTGAACCTGAGTCTGAGTTTAAACACATATTTAGGAGCATCATGGACTAGAAGTTTGATCTCAAGCTTAACATAACTTGCCTCCTTGGACTGCTACACCTGTGCCCATCAGGTACTGAATCTTTTCTCTCCATGAACATGATTCCAATATAGAAAAAGTTTGACAGTATAGTTGGACCCATATTGGGAGCACAGGTAACTAGAAGCTTGTCTCGAGCTTAGAAAACTTTGTTTCTGATTTCCTTGAAACATTTTCTAAATTCTATTTACACATGGCGCTGCCCTCTGGTACTGTGCTGCCCTCTCATTGTACTCAATATGTCATCCTTACTGAGACTGATGCACAGACTCTTAATATTTCTCATGACATCTGCCCACTTTGTAACATTTGCATTGGTTGCCCCTCCAGTACTTTCACTAGACTGACTGTGTGTTGACAGCGATGCTGTATGTGTTAACGCAGAAGTGTCAGAGATCTTGCCTGTCTTTTTGCAGTCAATTCTCATTTCATCTGCTTCCTCCACATTCACAGATGGGATCCCCAAAGGTTTTAGCTAGAATCAGCATAAGCAATTGTATTTCTGTTTCCAGAGTGTACAAAGAGGAGGTACTTTTGGGATCTTAGTTATCTGCTAACACTGGATTCGGCGAGAATAATACAGTACCATTTGCACCCCCGCTAAATCTATTGATAGTACTTTTTAACAGTGCAGTTCCAAGTAGTTCTTCCTGCAGCATAGTAGATTAAGATCATAGTATGTGCCCCATGTATATCTTAGCATCTGGAAACACTCCTTGCAATGATCTTATCGGAGACAACAAATTTCAGTACAATTGCGACAGCCATTTTGTAACTAGGGGCCTTATAAAGGGACATAACACTGGAAATATTAATAGTGGAAGGTATGATTACTGGTAGATAAGGGCTGACCAAGACGGCAAAGGATAAAAGACATCTCAGATTGTTTTAAAATGCTTTTGGCTATTGCAAGTTAACTCGCCCAGAATTTTGAAAAATATAATTTCTTACCTCTCAACTGCATTCTTTATACAATCAAGTCTGGTCACAGCTGACATACACTTTTGTCCATGAGTTCTTTCTTCTCTCCAAGCAGCTAAAAATGTAGAAATATTCCTAATAAATATGTTTTCATTATCTCAGTAAACATACAAATGTATGTCAACTCCTAACAAATATAAACGATGAGATGTTATAACAAGTAAATTAATTCAAAAAGAGTAGGTCAGTAATGATGTTATTATAATAGTGGTGATTCTGAGTTAGAGAAAGTAGCAACACCATTATTGGCAACAGTGGCATTGTGCAAATTAAACACAAACATTGACAGACAGATACATCACTATTAAGATTAAGTTATAATTAATGCATGTACCTGTCATCTTCGTGTGTTCTCAAAACATGTAGGCCCTAATATTATTATTACAGGTTTAAAAATTATTACTATTATTAAAGGTAAAGGTAGATCCCATGACAGCACCCTGTTGTCAGGAATGAAGATAACTCTTAATTTACTAAGCTGCAGCAACTATTAGGTGGGGTGGTCAGTTCCCTTCCTTGCTGTATTTACTTCCCCTAACTCATGCTTCATGTACCCATTTACAGTTGGGTCGACTGGAGGAGTGGTCATTATTAAACACCTTTCATTTAAAATCTGTGTTTTGGATTGAAGATAAGATGTATCAACTTAATTCTTGGAGTTTTTTCATCAAACATGCCACATATTACCTAATTCGCAACACGTTTAAGTTGGGTATAGAAAATATAATCAGTTTTAAAAATGTGAGTAGCATATTAAAATCATCTTTTCTCTCAAACACCAACTGGCAATGTATTTTATTTTAATGTGTTATCATCTGAAATGTTCACATTGTCAGACAAATGCTTATAATGAAGCAGACTGTTGTCTCAAACGTATCATTTTGTCATACAAGTATCATTGTTGGATCATAATTTCCTTCTATACTGCTCCTCAAAATTTGCAATTAGAAAAATCCTGGATAAGAAATATAGATAAATATAAATAACCAAATGGCCAGAGGGTGTCCGACAAAGTGGATGGTGCCGCAGTAACCTAATGAACAAATAGTAATGCAAAATGATGTAAAAAGGTTACTAAAACACTTACCTCGCCTATTAATAAAAAATATATTTTTAAGAAAAAAAAACATACAATAAAACTAAACAGGACAATTCTCAACGTATCGGCTCAAATTGAACCTTTTTCAAGAGACAAACAACAGAAAACGACAAAATAACGCCATCCCTGCGCTATTATGGAGACGAGGGCTTGATGATATATAGACATCTATTTATTTTTTTATTTTGTCGTTTTCTGTTGTTTGTCTCTTGAAAAAGGTTCAATTTGAGCCGATACGTTGAGAATTGTCCTGTTTAGTTTTATTGTATGTTTTTTTTTCTTAAAATTATATTTTTTATTAATAGGCGAGGTAAGTGTTTTAGTAACCTTTTTACATCATTTTGCATTACTATAAGAAATATAGGCCAAGAGAGAAATGTTGGAAGGTCTCACAAGTGGTTCATTATACCAACTGTTATGAAACAGCACACTCCATATAGGAACACTTCCCTCTTGTTAAAAATCCTACAGCCTTTCATTTATTCAAATATGTTTCTACCCCCTTTATGAGGTTTCTTTTCAAGACATTATACACTCCCAAAAGTTGGTGTCTTCTGGGATAAAGCTCTGATAAACTTCCTTGTTGTACAAAAGAAAATATATTGCTCATAATTCCTAGTTTTTGTGGCTGTTCAATGTATGTGTTATTTCGATTTTGACATACGGGTGTGAGAGCTGGAAATCAACTACATCTCTAGAAAACAAACTAAATGCCTTCGAAAACAAATGTCTCAGGAAAACCACACACACAAACTGGAAATATTTAAAGTCAAGCGAGTCACTGGGAGAAGAGACAAAACAAGAATACATCACAGACGTTATTAGAAAAAGGCATTGGGCATACATCGGTCACACACTCAGTGTGAATGAGGACAGAATACACGTCGTCTTTTTAGGTCACCAAATGGCAAGAGAAAAAGGGGAAGACCAAAAATAACACTGAAAAGAACTATTGGGAAAGAAATCACAATAGCTGGTAAGAAAATGAACGATCTGGAACAACTGGCTGTTAATCAACAAGGTTAGAGAGCTATGACATCTGCCCTATTTGTCAAGCTTGGCACAAGAGGAAAATGATGATGATGATGATGAATTACTAGTGATCTAAACAAATAAATATATCAAAATTTATATATAAATATATAAAAGAAAAAAAATGCCATACCAATATCATAGAATGTGCAAAACCAAAAGAAATTGTGACTGATAGGTCAGTATTCTGCAACTGTGGTTTTTCAATGACCATGGATAATCATTGTTTATGAATATACAAAATATATATTTAAATTTTACTTTAAAATGTGGAGAAAGAATGAATTTAGTATGGTGGTGGGTAAAACACAACCAGCTGGCCACATCATGCCAATTTTTGGGGGGTTCTGCTAGGCAGATCTAAAAGTACCATGTGCACCTGCCCCTGAGCCCATAAAACATTTTACTTGGAGCTCCAAGAGACTACATTTTTTAACAAGTACCTTTTTTGGTTCCATACGACATGAAAAAAGCACAATCCAACCCACCAACCCAAAAAGGTTATCCACCTCTTCTTCTTTTGCCTTAATTCTCAAACTCCTGAAGGTTATCAGGATGTAGTCCAGAGATCGGAGCATATGGTATTCTGCTCCATTCATATATACTTCCAGCTGACATGCACTGATATTGTTTTTAACAAGTTTCAGAATTCCACCCTTTTGCCTGTTCTTTCGGTCAGACCAGTAGCACTGGTAGCCTCTGATTTTGAAGGCTATGTTGCTGCTGAGGTGTGTTTCTTGGATACGGCATATGCTAACTTGTTTTTCACTTAGGATATTTTCAAGTTCCAATTTTTTGCTGTATCCATCTCTTTTACTGTTGACACCCTCAGCATTCCAGTGCATTATTTTTATTGGTCGTTGGTTTGTTTGGCCATTAGTTCTATTCCCTTGCCCCCTGGCTCCTCGGGGCAATTGAGAAGGACTTCCAGTAACTGAGGTTGGACCCTTTTTAGGTATAAGGCCCGGCACCGTCCCTGCCTGAACATCAGCCACAGGGCAGACACCATAACTATTAATAGATACAGACATGTTTCCATTGTGTTTTGTGCTTGGCATCCTGATTATCTCTGCGCCTTTTGGCTGGTTGCCTCCGTCTTCAGCACTCTGCTTACTTGGGCAGAGTGGGACTGCCCGACCAGTCTTAGTTTCCAGCCCCTGATGGCTGAACTAAGCCCCATCACCACTTCATGGTGCTGGCCTCAATTGGGACGACATACATAATTCAGTCAGTTATCCTACAATAACCAACAGTTGAAAGTTCTAAAAAAATAAGTTTTAATTGTATATTTTGCTAACAAATGCCAGTGCTTAAAATACTTATATCGACCGTGTGTAGCTGGGGCCCAAAAGGGGAGCAAAGAATAGCAACACTGTTTACTTTCCATGCATGTCATACGAGGAGACTAAGGAGGTTATGGGATGGAGTTGGCTGTCCCATCCCATATAGGGTCCGTAACCCAAAGCCATGCTGAAGTCGGATGTGTCAGGTCAAAAGGCGCAGATATCACAGCAATGCTGTAAACCATGGCACAACGCATTCCATTTTTCGGACTACATCCTGCTAATCTGCAGGAGTTTGAGAACAAACACAGAAGAAGAAGAAGAAAATACTTATATATGGTAATGTGCATTGAAGAAATTAATAAACAGAAAATAAATAACAAACATACACATTATTTGGCTTACCTTGAGATTGGGGTATCTGGCACAATTCAAACATGGACCCACTGCAATCCATGCAGTATACAATAACACCACTGGTTTCTTTCTTACTACTACACAATTCTTGTTCACCATCTGTTGTCTCTACTTCATGTTTTGTTGGAGGAGAGAGCATGAAGTCAAAGCAATCACCTTTGGGAACTTCATCTTCTGATAAGTCTAGGCCAGTATTCACATGCTCACAAAACTCACTGTAAATATGAAATTTTTGAGATATCTCTATAATAATTATTGCCAGTGGTTGTCATATTCTTATATGAAACTCTTTGACCCGCTAGATGCAGATTTTATGAATTATATAACATAAACAATTCGCTTGTATGTTTCCACAACCTGAAAGGGGAGCAAAGAATAGTGACACTGTTGTTACTTGCATGCATGTTATAAGACATGACTAAGGAGCTTTGAGGGTGTAACTGGCTGTCCCATTCCATAGAGGGCCAATGTTAGCCAGAATCCATGATGAAGTTGGATGTGGCAGGCTGAACGGCACAGAAACTACAGCCTAGATGTAAACCATGACAAAATTTATTCTTTCCTCCATCCTGTTAACTGCAGGAGTTTGAAATGTACACAGCAGAAGAGGAAGAAGTAGAAGACAAAAATAATCAAGTCAGCAGATTTGAAGGAAAGTTTTTCAGTGTTCAGGGGTTCAAATTCACACCCTTTGCTAGAAAATGAAATACTATACACAGCACTACAAACTAATGGTAACAAAACAAAATAAAATTATATAAATAGCACTACTATCTAATTTGTAATATGTAATACCCCTCTCAATCAATGCAGAAAAATCAAATACTATACATAGCACTAGTACTAACATAAACAGAAGGTCGATAAGCTTTAAAATGAATGCACATGCACAGACTATCAGTCTATAGAGTATGGGTACGAATAAATAAAGATAACAGTATATAATACAGTTTAAATATTTCAACCTTAAGGTAAATTTAAAGAAAATATAAGACAAAGTAATGTAGAAACAGTAAAAATAAAAGTACTATCACAAAAGCATTAGATGGCAGACATTTAACAGCAGAGATCCTAGATAACAATGGTATATGTATACACATATATTGTCATAGAAACATGTACTTAAAAATATGGGGAATGAGAATGAAATAAAACTATGCCTGAAAATAACATGAACAACAAAACAATAAAGGCCCACCACCAAAATTTAAACAAATGAATATGAAAATTTGGAATCTTCATCAAAGCAGAGATTATGAGATTGGATAGCCAATGTCATGTCCAAGCAACCTTACACCATTTAGTCTTATTACAAGTCATTCATTTATTTAGATTTGGGTGGTGGGATATTTTTGTGTGTTGTCATTCATGTTGTTTTCAGGCATAGTTTTATTTTGTTCTCATTCCCCATATTTTTAAATTTGTATTTCTATGACAATACTTCTGTCATTATTACCTTAGATATCTCTGCTGTTAAATATTTGCAGTCTAATACTTTTGCGATAGTACCTTTATTTTTTATTGTTTTATCACTGTTTGTCCTGTATTTCTTGTATTTTCTTAAAAATTATCTTAAAGGAAATAGAGATCAAACAAGTAAAGTATTTTGAACATATTAAAAGACATGACACCTTGTTGAGGACTTTACTTGAGAGTAGAGTCGAGGGGAGGTGAGCATGAGATAGGCAGAGATACAGGTGGTATAGATGGACAGGTTACAATCTAGCAGAGTGCACCACCAAAGCAACAGGCAGAGGATATTAGAGGTCCATTGCAGCCAAAATCTTCATTGCGAAGACAGCAGTCAATGATATTGATGATGGTCTCAAATACCAACATCCATGTTAAATGAGTTCCTAGACTCCAGAACACATTCTGGAGACCTGTCCACTCTTTGGCAACAAGGACTAAAACCTGGCCCTAAGAGATGGAACTGAAGGTAAAATTGTGGGGCAACTGCAAGGATCTCCAGTTGATAACTTAATTCATGAAGGCAACCCACATACATGTATAGACTGCTGAACATAGGAAACTGATCACAGAAGAAAAAAAAAAGATCAAGGTCCCTAATATTTTTTTAGGTTCTGAATGGAGTCTACCAAGGAAAGTGTCATACAATCAAATAGGCCTACTACAGATACGGAAAATAATATATTTTTCAAGGTACTCAGCTTGTTTGCAGTCCAAAACAATTTATCCACTTACCACTTCCAAGTTTTAGTTGTTCCCTCTGACTTCAGAATTGAGGTACTACATAGGACAGCTAAACAATGTCCACATTTGATTGGATCCCCTGTCACCAGCTGAGGTTCACCACCCAATGTTCTTAGTGGAATCAGTACCACATTTCCATCAGTTTTCTTTTCAATAATTTTCTGTGTTTGAACCTGAACCTTACCATGTGAGCTCTTGGCACACCCCCTATTCAGTTGAGTTCCTTCAAAAAGAACAACATAAAATTTGATAACATCTATTATACTTAATTTATAACACAAAATATTACGTAAATACACGTGTTATTTATACAAATTGCAGGACTCTGTGGCAGAGGGGTTAGTAAATAATAATAATTCAAGATTATTCTTTATAGTACATTGCTATTAAACTATTGTTGAATTCTATGAACATCTCAAATACATCCAATCACCCAAAAATAATATAGACTATCAGCTTTCAAATCCAGAGAAATTTTTTTTGTATCTGTCTTAGCTCATGTCTGATGTTGTGCAGAAGGTTTTCGTGTCTGTTGCTCTGGATTGATTCCAGTAGGGATCTGTAATCTGTGAATAATGGCTATCTTCTTTGGTCTTGGCAGTCCTGGTTTGATGAAGGCTTTCAGTGCTTGATGGAGTGCAACTGCTTCTGCTCTAAAATTAGAGGAGTATTTCCCGGTTGGAAAAGCTTTTGATATTGTCTTCCCATCTTTGAGTCTTAAAAAAATTCCACCTCCTCCACTCCTTACTGCTCCTTCCGCCAATTCATCTGTGTAGACATGTGTCCAATCCTTGGGATTGTATTTTATTTATATCATTTCCAATGTCAATGCTTTTAGTTGAGGTGGAGTTTGGTATTCCTTATTAATTATTCCAGGAACCTGTGTTATTATGGAGACATTCTGGAGACTATTGCCTGGCTCTTCAAAGTCCGTTAGTGTTTCAATTTCATTTAGGAGGTTTGTGAGGATTTCTTTATGTTGTTCATGGATATCTTTGGAGATGTGACAGAAGCTGGTTCTCTTTAACCTGCTCGTGGTTGATCTAGAAATTTGCGCATACATCGGATGGTTTGGCATGCGCTTAATTTTTTACCTTTGAACAAGCACTCTTTCTTCTCTTCTGTCATCCAGTGGGCGGATGTTTACATGTTTTTCCATTGCATGGATTGAAGTGGTTTTCATCCCTCCAGAGATAAGTCGAAGTCCTGCAACATGAAAGACTTGAGGCAAAAGCTATGGGGCAGCCGCTCTGACCTGGAGAAGACTGTGGACTTCGTCTTGACGACAGGCCTGACGGTATAGCATGACCACAGATGCTGAACGCAGAATAAGAAGAGAAAATTTGACGACAAGAGTTGTGTTTAGCATATATGCTCCTTAACCACTCTACCAGCAAAAGGGACTAGTAGACAATCTCAACTCATGTGAAATTAGTGGCAATTTGATGAGCAGTGTAGATTATGTTACTTATCTCAAGCAAGGTTACTAAAATATATAAGCAGATATGTAGTTTGATTTTCAGTGTAGGTTGTGTCACTTCATGTATCTCTAGAAAGGTTACTGAAAAATATAAGTATAGTGGTGTGTACAAATCCAACAATAGTTAAAATGTAATGTCCTATACTGTACAAGATAGTGTCAATGATTACTATTTACTCGCCCCTCTGAAATGGATACAAAGCACTATTTTTAAATGGTTTAGTTGTAAATGTGTTGATGGGACCTGAAAAGAGAGAAAAAAACTGCAGCTCAGTGACCCATCACACATATTTGTGAGATGGGGGTGAGGATGGCTGTCCAATCTCATAGTAGGAAAAAAATAAACCAAGAGTAATACTGAAGCCAGAAATGTCAAGCAAAAAAGTGCAGACATTTTAGCCAATCTGTTAGCTATAATGCAACACATTCTGTTCTCTGGAAAAGGTCATGTTAACCATAAAGAATTTTAGAATGAATACAGAACAATAAGATGGTTGGTTCATACATTGAGAATGCAGAAAATCAGGTAGGCCTACCCTTAAATAACTCTCAAATAGAATATGTATAGCAATAAAAGCATGTGAAAACTTGCAGAAATATTGAGATGAATTTTGGATAGAAAACGGATAAAGGCAAAAGTGACCCAGAATTAACTAATTTGGCTTGCCCAAGATAAATCTGGATGGAAGAGATGTTTTATACCTTATGTCTCATAAGGGCTAAAAGAAAAAAATATATATTGGGTTGTTCATATGTTATAGATGTCCTAAAATGTAGGAAAATTTGAACCTATCAGGAAAATTAAGCCAGTCATGCATGTCATAAGAGATGATTAAGAAAGATTTGTTGCAACATTTTCTCTAAGCTGTACACTTCATCAGACAATGCCACACATGAAAAATGATTCAATGCAAACAATCTAGGACTGCAGACATAAACATGTTCTCAATACCGCCTGAACAGACATTTGCACACACATATTTTGTTTAGCTGCCCAAACTCCTACCTGATCTTGACACACAAGAATCTTAGAGGGAATTTAGGTTGGCTAATCTAGTGCTTCTCAACATAGGCCACATGACTCCCCTGAGCCATAAAGACTTGGAGGGGTCGAGAATAGAACAAAAAAAATTTTTATTGGAGAGCCACAGATCTGTCTATGAAGCCACAAGAAGACAACTATATGAATGATAAATAACATGACATGTATCTATATACCTTATGACCTGTGGTAACCAGTGTCTGGACTTCTAGTTCAGGGTGCAAAAAAGAATAGGGCCACTGTCTTTTTTCCAGGCATGTCATAGGAGATGACTAAGGAAAGTTTGGAGATAATGAAAAATGAAGACTGAAGCAGGACTAAAACAGGAAATAACTTGTCACCTCTGAAAAGTCATCATTATCACTGCATATCTTGTCTCGATTTCTTACTTTTGTCTTCTACCAAATGGTCTCCATGGATACAAAGAAATGCAGGCCACCGAACATTGCACCTTTGACCTTTTGTGGAAAAATCTTAGGAGGTGAGAATACAAGGCATACTATTACTGCAGATGGGCCAATAGATCTGACAAAGGAATGATTAACTATTGTGCCTAAAGGTATATGCTATACTCCTGAAAGGTCATGGTGATCCTGAGATACTGCCACACTGTAATGTCTTCCTTCTGGGAGTAAATATGCATCTATAAATCCTCTTGATTCCTTATTATAAACTAGCCTCACAACACACAGGACACTCCAATAAGTGCTCTGTTCTCCACTCCAGCAGCCACCCAGTGTATGTAGACTCAGAGTTCCAGTCAGGTGTTGATTATGCAATCTTCGGATCTTTCCAAGAAGACTACTTTTCCTTCCCTCACCTCTAGACATTCCCATTTCTGACATTCTTTGTATGTGTATGTTCTCAGCCTCTTTAACCTCATCTTCATTTTGCAATGAATTTATGACTGCCTTAATCAAGTTTGTTTTATCTCTTCTCAGCATTGTGCCATCTATTGCTGCATTGCCTGCCAATAAGTCGGCTCTCTAATTTCCTCTGATCCAGGCATGACCGGGACAGTATATCCATGTAATGCTCTGGACAATTGAGTTATTAAATATATCAAACCATTCCTTTCTGAGCATGCATTTTTCTATCTAATGCAAACCATTCCTTTCTGAGCATGCATTTTTCTATCTAACGCAAACCATTCCTTTCTGAGCATACATTTATCTATCTAACACAGCATGTTTTGAGAGTCTGAGTATTACGGGATGTTTTGATGTATCAGTTATCAAACAATTTAGTGCTGCTGTAACTCCTTCTATCTCTATTTTCAGTGGAGTATACAGATGATCTCTCAACTAACTTCACGCTGTTTCTGTAGGCAACAAAACCCCAACCACTTTTATTTGTATTGCTGTTGACTTAACCGTCTGTATATATAATTATGTCTTGTGGTTTCAAGTGGAACTGGGCAAACTCATGCACTGTAATCTAGGGCCTGACACCAGTCCCATTTCTGACATGCTTTATCAAGTTTTGTTATTACGTGGGTCAGTGATTTTTTTCTCAGTGTCTGTCTCCACCCATTCAATGTCCTTCCCTATTTCTTCTAATTCACATACTCTTTGCAGTGTCTTCAGCCTTTGTCACTCATGATCTTCTGCACTTGATTCATTCTCCCTTTGACGCATCTAGACGTTAGTGTAATTGTAATCCATAAATCCCCCAAACACAAACTTGCCTTTGAGACAACAACCTTATATGAGTCCAGGTGTCGCCTCGGATACACAGCTGAGAAGGACCAGTGCTTTTGCCAAAAAAGTAATGAGCTGTCAAGAACTACCTGCTCACAGCTAAAAGGATTACTTCATCATCATTGATATATCGTATATAGTATTAGTGATTCCACCAAAATAAAAGAGGTGACAAATTCTACAATATACTCAGTATACAAGAGGGCGTCTCCAGTAAACTATTCTACCCCTGACGCTTAAAGGCAACAATGGGTTTAGCAGATAGATAGATAGTCTTAGTGATCTGTAAAGAAATTCAACTATCTTATTTAAGTACCAGGGGAAAAGCATAAGAAAAATTGTTCCAAAATGAGACCAAATTTTAAAAAAGTTGTCAACCACTGGGTTAAATCCATCACATCAAAAAGGGAGCCAAAAAAATTCAACAATTATAACAGCACAACTAAAAGTATCCCATACATGAAACAGAAGAGGATTCTAAAACAATGAGACATATGAAACATACAGAGAAAGGAGTTATAAATGGATATTAGATAAATATCATCTTACCAGTTAAGATGATAAGTGGCCATGAGGTTAGATTGTTGGCCTAACAATCATACTTCTTCTTTGGCGATCATTACTCAGTCAGGTTGGGACTTCGGATTCTATGATATAGGCTACTGTCTTTTTTAGAGTGTCGATTGTGCCATACAGTTTCTCTTCAACACTGATTGGGGTGGGCCATGTCTTGTTTCTAAGGTCTGCATACTGGGGACATTCTTGTAGGATATGTTCTGCTGTCATATTCGCAAGGCTGCAATGGCAGAGCCCAGTTGTACCTATTTTGAATTTGGTGTACAAATGATGTCTCATTTTGTTGTGACCAGTTCTGAGGCACAGCAGGATAACCTGGTCTCTTCTGGACAGTTGGTAATACTCGTCATCTGCATTATATTTGGGGTGGTCTTCTTTCCACTTTTTGTTATAGTTGCCTTTAATGATGGTCTTCACTTCTTCATAACTGACTAGATAGTCTTCTTGAGGTAACTTCCCTCCTTCTTTTTCAATCATACAATCATGATGACCAGGTTTAAATCTTTAGTAATGGTTGCATACTTATTTTTGATAATAAAATGGAAAACCTACCCTGTACACAACATGGTAACAACAAAAAGCATTAGGTCTTTAGGAACAGGTATGGTAGGATTGTTGAAGTTGTGTATTTCATGCATAGCTGAATAGAAAAACAATATAAATATGGCATTGGAGAGGAGTAGAGTGCTGCGAATAATACCTATTACTCACAGAAATACAACAAAGATAATCAATACATAGGCCTATGTCAACTTAAAAATCTAAAATTTGAAATAAAAATAAGGCTGGATATGGCCCAAGCTGTTTATGCCAAGACTAAATCTAATATGGACAGGGCCATAGATATTATTACCCTGAGGAGAGGGTTGTATCTATTTAAAAAAAGACCTCTTTGTGAAAAATTGCTTCGGAAGGAGTTTTTACCAACGTTTTGGCTAAGATCCTAATACCATACTAAAAGTCATGTTTAATTTTGTTAGAAGAAGGGAGTTTGAACACCCCAAACCCCTTTCTTATCTACAGGCATGAACATGGAAAAGCAACATCAGAGTTGGAGTGATGATTAAAATGTATAACTCAGTAGTGCTATCTATCATGTTATATGGTTGTGAAAAATGAACACTCACTGCAGACATGGAAGATGGATGCAGGTCTTTGAATGTTCTATTAGACATATTTTGTACATTTCCTATAGAGAGAGCATAAGACAAATGTGTATGTAAAAAATAAAGTAGAGAACATATTAACTTTACAAGAATCACTACTTTCAAAAGTAAAACAAGAACTTGCATGGTTTGGACATGAATGCAGACATGACTCTGTAAAAATGATCTTGAAGAGTACAATTAAAGGTGAAAGAAGCAGATGGAATGCCAAAGAAAATCGTGGGCAGACAACATCAAAGTCAGAAGAGGTAAAGATTTTCCACACTCATCCACATTTTTGGAGATACAAAATCACTGGAAGATTCTGTGTGTTGTCACATACAATGTGGTGCCCTTATTACTGATGGGTTATGGGTTTATAAATGGATGAATAAATATGGCAAAATCTTACATTTATAAAAAACAATACATCTTTTACTCTCATTCTTTAAAGAAAAATTGTGTGTGGGCCTCATTTGTCCAGGTAATTGACTATTTTATAATTGAAAAAGCAACATCTGTCCTAATTGAGAAACTTACCCTGTCCAAATTGACTATTCTGTTGTTGATTAAGCAACATCTGTCCAAATTGACTATTCTGTTGTTGATTACGCATCCTCCGTCCAAATTGTCTATTTTGTTGTTGAGCAGGTCTTGTATTTTGAACTGAAATTATACAATATGCCTATACTTATGATAGAATTGAAGCAGCATAGAAATATAATCAAAATATTGTATAATCACAGTATTGATATCCATAAGAAAATAACCAGTCAGGGTCGTATGGGTTCATCAACACACAAGAGTCAACACATTTGATTCATAAACACACAAGAGTACTCCAGCGATTTCTATCTTCAGTGATGTGGATGAGTGATGAAAAATCCTGACCTGTCCAGTTTGTAATGTTGTTTGTCCATGGTTAATTTTGTTCTTCTCTGCTTCTTTCTCATTCACCTGTTTCCTGTAGTCTAGTTTTTAACCAGGAATCATGTCAGCATACAATGCACGTTTTTGAAATTTCACTATTTAAAGTAATTCTCTATTATATTTCTTATGTAGATATTTATCTTATGCTTTGTACAGTAAATGCTCTGTACTCAGAATTAATCTGTAACATTCGTATTAAAAGGCATGTAACCGTCTATTCATGTCTTCAGTTAGTGTCCAGCTCTCACAACCATAAACACAATAGAAAGCATTAAAGAGTAATATGGTTTGATTTTAATGTGAGCACTGATGCTGCTTTTCCAAATTACGTTTAGCTTTGACATAACAGCTGAAGGAAGAGGCTGTCCCACTTGCACAGAACTGAGAAGCTTGCAGAGTGGCAGTACGGACAATTTTCTGTAAAAGACACATCACATAGATAGATAGCAGCTGAAGTTATCTCCAGCCTTTTAATTAATTCTGTTTTGCATTTTCAATCACTGCATATGCAAGATCCAAGGTATTTAAAAGTATTCTACTTCTCAAGTTTATGCCCATTCATCATGATGCTGGTCTGTACTTCATCATATGTTGATTACCGGTATATTTTATCAAAAAATATAGAACATTTAAAGTATGTTTACCCTATAGGCTCATGCAGCATGTTTTAATATAAAAACTAACTCTTCAACTTCTGTTTCTGTACTCACTTTTAAACTCCTGCTAGTTAGCAGGATGTAGTCCAGAGAACGGAATACATTATGGTTTACAGCTTGGCTGTGGTATCTGTGACTTTCAGTCTAATACATCTGACCATTATGATTTTTTGGATTGCTTTTACCTACAGGATGAAGAAGGCAACTCCATACATACCCTTCTTAGTTGCCTCTCACAACATGCATGGTAAGTCACAGTGTTACCAATCTTAGCTCCACTTTCATTTTTCAGTAACATGCAATCAATGAAGACTACAATAGCATCAAAACACAATTCAGTTGAAACTACAACTTAATCTTCTCTTCTCAAATTTTTTTACACTAACTGTATTGTATTCTTTGTCTGACAGTAAAGTGATACAGAGCATGCCTTTGAGACAGCTGAAGTACCAGGAATATAGTATGATGTTCAAACCCCATGTTCATCTAAACCATTCAGAAAGCAACAGCAAACTACTGAACATAAATACTGCCAATGAAACTATTACAGCCAAAAATTATGGGTTCATGGCTACATCCTGAATAGCATATGTTACTACCGTAATTTTAAAAGAAAAGGTTCTATAGATTAGGAAGCAAGGCTTTGGCTGATCCATGAGTTTGTTAACTACCAGTACACAGAACAATTTAAACAATTAAAATGTAATTATCTGCTTTCAATTTTTAATGGATAAAACAGTTCAGATTCAGAATATGTGCCATCTCTATATTGAAGATTCGTCTGAATGAATATTCAACACCATATTTTTCCACTGATCACTGATACATATTCTGATAGTTTATGTATCATTTAATACAATTCTCCAATTTCTGACATCATCTTCCTTGTGTCCATCATTTCTTCCTGCTAAAATTATCTTCAGCATTCCCTGTCTTTTTATTATACACAGTGCATGACTAGAATATTTGACTTCTTTGATATTTTTCATTGAGGAATTTTTGTAACTCAATTATGAAAAATGGTACTATTGTATGGGTCAGAAATAAGAATAGTAAAATTATGGATTAAAATTATTACCTTGAGCTTGCTTTATCTGATCTTTCTTCTTTGCTTTCAAAACCTTTCTTTTATCTTTGCTCTGTTGCTGCAGACCCTTTACTCTGATTATCTTGCGATAAGAGTCCTCAATAGTTGGATCATAGTCTTCAACAAAAATGTTGCTAACAAATCGAATTGTAATACTAGATTTTCCAACAGCCCCACTACCAAGCATTACAATCTGAAATGTAGACATTACGTTATATAACATAAAATATTGATCTTAACAAGATCATTTCTCATAACTGATACTGGTAACTAGTCTATTGTACACGTGTTGCATGGGACCAAAAATTGTATTGTAGTGATATGCCATGCATGGTGCAAGAGAGGAATAAGGAAATTTAGGGTTGATTTTTTCATTTTTCAAAGGCTGTCTCATCCCATAAGTCAAAGTCACCCAAGAGCCATGCTGAAGTCAGATATATTGAGCCGAAACACACAGATATCAAGCTAAGTTGTAAAGCATGAAAGAATGCATTCCAAAATCTCATGACTAAATCCTGCTAACTGACAGGAGTATAAAAACAAATGCAGAAGAAAAATAAGACTAATCTATTATTCTCTAGTAGAAACAGCATAGACCTAATGTAAATATTATTTTTAATTAAATATAAAGCAAGATACATTATGGGTAGATATGTCCATATTTTTAGCAAAACAAACCATACTTTATTTAATGTATTAACCTATAGCAAATTAAACTTTAATAGATAGCCTATGTATGAAGTGTAATATCATTGTAATTAGACATAGAGTGTACAATTATGTATGTGTGAGGATGTGATAACTGAATGGTTAGTGCACTGGTTTCTTAGTAGGATGTGGAGAATTCAAATGTTCACCTTCCATTATTTTATATTTCAAATATGGGAAAATGAAGTATTTATTTAGAAATATTGACAAAGAAAATTCAGGACATGACTGAATCAATGATTTAAGATTAATAGGACCTATACAGTAGATTTTAGCATTTAACTTCAGTGAAAACTAAATATCTTACCAATATTAATACATTTGATTATAAACATTTTCAACAGGAGAGAAACAGATAGGCAAGAAATTATTTAATAAATTTAAATATATTAGAGTTGCTATTGGGTCTATTTTAGCTAAATGGCAAGTGCAATGGCTTCCCAGTCCAAGATGCAAGGTTCATTTCCCAGTTCAACAAACTATTTTAAAATTACCAACTCGCCAACCTAAGCCAACAAAGTCTAAGGAAATTTGGGTTCATATCAAATTATGGATCCAGGCAGCAGTTACACTTTTCAATACTAACTTCTTGTTTTTAACAATTTATATTCCACATTCTAGTTTTTAATAGAACCTGTGAACAAGATGCTAAAGATGGATTCATAAAATATGTTGTTCCCTTTGAATATGTTAAACCTGCCACAGGCAGAAAATGATGCTGTCTCATTTCTGCTAGACCTTGGAATACGGTCATCACAACAGTATTGTGAGCTGGGACAACCATAAGGTGCATTTCACATGTAAGAGTAGAGGTTATATTTTAGTGGTGTGTGTTGGGGGGATCACTTGATTAGAGTTAGTGGGTGTGCAGTGTCTTTGCAACATTTAATACTGTGCTTAGGCCTAGTACTCAAGGAGTGAGTAGCTCTTTATGTCATCAAGGATTGCATCAAATGTGTTCCTTCTAGCTGGTAATCCTGCAATAATTTGTAACAATGGAAGAATAGACAAAGAGATTGAGATAAGAATTCAAAAAGCTAACTATGTAAATTATGAACTTACACCAGTTATGAAACAAATCTATTCCAATGGAAACTAAAAAGCAAATCGTAAATTCAGTCTTCATACCAACATTGTGTTATCAATGTCAGACATGGACACTAATAAAAGAACGAGAAAAAGCTTAATATGTGTGAAATTATATGTTCAAGAAAAGCAGCAAACAGAACAAGAAGAGACCATGTGAGGAATGAAGGTATTACAAGAACTGGTAGAGCAACATCTGTGGTTACATATATTGAAAAAGAAAGACTGAAAAGGTTTGACCATTTAATGAGAATGTACCCTTATTGGCCAGCAGTAAGATAATATCTCAGTAGTATTTTCACAGAAAATGGAAGCATTGATAGAGAAATAGAGACGAGATGTCAAAAGATAAATGCAGTAACATACCAACTGTCACCACTACTTCTTCATCCCAAAATCAAGATGTAAGTTAAAATGGCTCGATAGATTACGAAATGAAGACATCAGGGAAAGAATAGGTATAACATCTTGCACAGAATACATAGAAAGGCAGCAGTTAGAGTGATTTGGCCACATTATGAGAATGCCTCACAACAAGTTGCCTGTACAGGCATATAACAAAATGAGATAAGGGTACAAAGATAAACGACCATGAAAAAAGATGGATAGAAAACATCTGGGACAACCTGAACAAACACGGTCATAGCACAGCCGAGACCAGACTTCTGGCCTTGTAACACAAGCTCGAGCTCTAATCACCACTACGCTTAATGGCAAGAGTGGATAACAAACCACCTGGAGAAAAACAATAGACAATAGCAAGAGCATAAAATGTGAAAATGGAAACATCAAGATACAGAGGAAAACCAAGAAGATGGTGGACTGAAGAAGACCAACATTCTGAGATGTCACAATATTACTGTATTTTAAGCAACTAAACAAGTCATAGCCAAAAAATCGAGCACCATTCAATCCTGCAACACATTACAGCAAAAGCAGAGAAATGATAGTATGCAGATAAATTTTGTATGTATTAGTTTTGTTATAATAGAGGCACAAGTATTTTAGGAATATACCAAAATAAGTATCAGATCTTCTGAGAAAGTAAAGAAAGTGGATGTGATCCTGATAGCAACATCCCCTGATATGTCATGGGTTAAGAAAAAATAGAGCTTAACACTGCCTTCTCATAGATACCTCAGGCATGAATATGGAAACTAGTTTTTTACATTTTTTATTGTTACTGTTAGCAGGCTCTCTGATCAAATCTGAGAAACAGTACAAGTGCATGTTGTGGTGGTCTTTTAATTATAATTATATAGTCAAAGCTGGCCTACTCATAGTAATTTTTGATTGTAAAATAGTGAAAGTTATGACAGATTTACTTATCTTGGAGTAACCTTTGATTGTTTGGCTTTGGGGCAAGGTACAGTCAATGCACCAGATTCAATTCCCACAGCAGGAAACTGTGCATCCAACTGAATTGCAACCTATTGACCAATATTTAAATTGCCAGAACAATGACTAAAGCCAAAAAATGATGGATTGATTGTTATGTCCTGAATAGGATAAGCTACCAACTTGTAACCTTTCATCACAATCAAACTTATAAACACAATATTAAGCAAAGAATATAGTATCACAAGTGAGATCATGTAGTACTCAAATGTATGATAGCAGTGCACCTTGATTATTCTCTTGTTTCATCAGCTGTTTTTGTTTGTTGCTGATTATGGAATATGAATTCCTATGCTGCTGAATCTGGAACTGTGCAAAATGGAACATATTTTTAGGATCTCCAATATTTATCTAAATAATTCTTTGAAAATCAAATGAACATATATACAATTACCTTGTAGTCTATGCTGGCTCTAGGAATATTTTTAACCAGACCTATTATTGCTTCTGTTATCTCAGCTCCAGTTTTTGCAGATGTTTCATAGAAAGGAATTTCTAATTTTGTTGCCAAATCCTTTCCATCTTTTGTTGTTACTTCTGCTTCTGAAATTAAGTCTTGCTTGTTTGCCACCAAAATCTGAAAATCATATATGGAGAGGTATTACCTAATGTAATAATTTGTTGTTTTCTCTGTTGGACACAGTGCAGATAGATGTTAAATATACATATGAACTGAGGATGTGATCAAACTAAAACCCAAGTTCCAACAGGAAAAATACAGACTTAATAAATTTTAAAAAAATCTGTGTTTAATTTTAAAATAATGAATATTTGGGGATAGCTGTGAACCTGTGAAAATATTAATTTATTTAGGGTTAGGGGAGTTGCATTTTACATAACTAACCCTAACCTTCAATAAATTAATATTTTAAATTAATAAATGATAAATATAAACTGAAAAACATAGTCAAGGGAAATAATCAAAATAAAAAGAATAAGGTAGGCACGTGATCTGGGGTAGAACCAAATTCTGAATCACAAAACAAATCAGGAGCATTTTTTCTGGTACTTACTGCAACTGGTTTTTCATTCTTTAAGCGTCTCAGCCATTTAAAAATGGCCTCAGCTTCAATGAAACTCTGTTTGTCAATGATACTGTAGATGATTACAAATCCATCTCCAGTATTCACATAGAAATCTTTGGTTGAGGAGTACTCTTCCTGTCCAGATGTATCAAAAATATCTAGGAGGCACACCTGTACAGAGTGAGGCTATGATTAATTTTTGTATGAGTAGTATGGGAGTATTATGTACTACATATGACATCAATTTATGTTATGTTATGTTATCTAATTTTGTTTTGGTAATGTTATATACCAATGTTGTATAAGCAAGAGAATGTCACTCACTACAGTTAAAATTTACATAGGAGTTACTGATTATATTTCATTATTTTCTGGGTACAGGTTAAGCAAATGTGGCGGACAGATCAATGAATCTGCAAGTAGACAGCCTCTGTGAAATGTGTCTTTATCGATACTTCATTTTGTTAAATAATGCACATATTTGTTTCGTTAAAAAAGAGGCACATTTGCTTAACCTGTACCATTTTCTGCTACTACATTCTCTCTCTAGAATAGGGCCTACATATATGGCATCATTCTGAACAAATATTCTGTATTTCCACCCATAAAACTCGTAACTCTGTATTTTTACCTCAAAAGAAGAGGCATTGGTTATTATATCTGTCCACAGCCTTCTTTTTTACGTACTGTCGATAATTTCTAATATCACTGTTTCCCTATGCCAAGTTGTCCTGCATCTTCACTCTTCATCTTACCCTAGTGCTCTTACTCTTCAACTTGCCTGCTGCCTCATTCTGCATTATCTTTACTCTCTCAGGATATGTCCAAAGAATGTGGACTGTCTTTTTTTTAAGCAAGAGAGCAGCTCTCATTTTGAAAATCCTTCAAGTTACTTATCTTCATTACACTGTTTATCTGTCCATTCTTCTATAAAACAACATCTCTTTTGCTTCTACATAATTTCTTACTATTTTGCTGATGGGTACCCTCAAACCTTTTGGACTCAATTCTGACCACTCTTTTGTCTAGTACTGGGTTGATGTGGTCTTTGTTTTTATTCATTTTGTTCCATAATTTATGTCATCTTTTTGTTTGTTTCATTTCCACCTATATTTATGTTTTTTGTGTACTTCCTGTCCTTCCGGTCACACTTCCATATTTCAGTTGGACACGTTTTTGTGTGTTGTGATAATTTCCATTCGTCATCTTTTGATGTTATGTGCATATCTTGATAAAGACCTTTTGGTTGAAACGTTGAAAATGTTTTGTGTATTGTAATTTGTATGTTTTCTTATTTGCTCATTATAACCCCCTAGTTTTAGTGATAGTCCATCATGTCTTAGTGGAACATTTTTAAAAACCTGTGTTTTACATAAGTAAAATTGTTGTTACGTCTCACGCAGTTACCTTATTTTTATTATCATATTATCTTTGCATAGATTTTCCTGGTGTGGCTTAATAGCGAGATGCCTCGGTATGTGTCACATTCTCTTTTGCTGCCTTACTTTTCCACAATGGCACAATTACTGACTTTTGCCAGTCCTCTACTTCCCTTTCAGCTACTGGTAAAAAAGCCCCCCCCCCCTCCTTTCCCAAGAAGACAATGGGCAAGAGACATTTTAGATGTTTAGATATCTCCATGTCAACTCACCCTTATTTCTGACAAATTCATAATATCTATAAAGAATACTATGTTCCATAAAGAATATTTCATATGAATAATAATAATTCTTTAAGCAATTTTACGCTCTTTGTAATATTCTTCTTCTGCATTCGTTCTCAATCTCCTGGAGATTAGCAGAATGTAGTCCGGAGAATGGAATGCATTGTGTCATAGTTTAAAGCTGTTCTGTGATATTTGTGCCATTTTGACCTATTACATCTGACCTCAACTCATGGCTTCTGGTCACTTTTACCCTATATGGAATGAGATAGCCAACTCCACACAATAACCTCCTCAGTCACCTCATATAACATGCATGGAAAGTAAATAGTGTTGATATTCTTTGCACCCCCCCCCGTCGTGCCCCAACAACACAGGCGAAGTGCTCTTCACAATCATTTCATACCACTCACAAACATCACATCCTGAATAAGCAAATCAGTTCAAATGAAGATCACACAGCAGAATAGAAAATTATGAAATAATAAATTAAAATTTAATATTTTATAAATATAACTGATAAGGAAGAAATATAAAAACAAACAAAATTCTGTAAATAGCTTGGAAAAACTAGATTCTTGATAGAATTAGTGTTTATGAACTCAAGGGACATCCATAGGTATTTGGTTCTTTAGTGCAATATTTCTCAACCTTTTTGAGATGTGGTCTGTAAACAAAAAATGTTTTCATAAGAAAGGATCTAAACAAATTCTTTATATGGACCCATTCATAAATAACGCTACAATTCAAGGAGAAGTTCTCATAGTCCGGTAAGCATGTTGCCATGGCCCAGCAGTTAAGAGACATTGCCTTAAAGAACTTAGGACCTAGAACAATATAACAGATATAAAATCAGTTATTCATTATGTTAGTATGGCTTTAAAAAATTGGCACCAATTTTTAACTGAGTTTGTGAGAGATGAACTGTACACTTAAAATTTAGGAATCTTTATGTGCACTTTCCAAAGAGAACCAAATGTACAATGAATAAGTCATACAAGCATATATTTATATATTGGCCTAAGAAGTACAGTAAAGGTTTTACAGTAGGCTTGTATGTTTATATATATAAGCACAGCTAATTTAGTTCCAAGAAAATTTATATATATATATATTCACCTCTTTATCATCATCTGTTTCATCGCTATCACTGTCAGATATGACTACATTGTTTTCAGCTGAGACAATCACTTCTTCACTATCCTCAGCTTCATTACCAAGGTAAACATATGTGCTTCCAAATTCCATTGCTGGACGCCAAAACTAATCTGAAGAAAAAAATATAGGCTATAGGTCTCGCCTAGTAGACAAATGAATGCTTGTAAAAATTACTTTACATAATAAAAACATTTATGTTTTTGTTTGTTTTAGTTCCAAGGAATTATTTGTAATAGAGCTCTCTCTTTTATGATTTCATGCAATATGGAGGTTTCTCCATAGTTTTATTTCATACCAAGAACAGTAGGGCCTACAATTCACATGGGAGTGCAATGCTTTGAGAGGAAATCTCCTACTCAGAGGGGTGTATATATTCGCTCAAAGGGGTATAACACTAATATTAATAATTCTTGACTTCAGCTTCTTTATATTCAGTGTCTGGGGCTAACATGAACAGCTATATTGGTTATGAACAACATCATTGCACAAACCCATGTGCGATCAATCTTGCCCAATAGATGCTAAAGTGAAAAATCTAAGCAAAAGGGGGTGCCTACTAATGACTCCCATGACTTACTAATTAAACACATTCCTCATTTTGTCCTTCAGATGCAGTCATATTCTAACGACACTTACACTAATACAAAATTCTCCAAATTGAATCCTAGATCCGCCGAAGACGGATGTGTTGGGCCATTGGCGCAAATAAAACGGCAACACAACGCATTTCCATTCTCTGGACTATATTCAACTGGAAATCTTGTAGGACAATTGTCCTGTTACAAGAGAAATCCAGCGGGAGTTTGAGAATGAACGCTGAAGAAGAAGAAGAATCCTAGATGTGTTATCTATGAAGACTTTTTCTACTTATTGAGCAAGTTTGAATGGGTATTGTGATTTCCAAGGACTTTTTGTTTGATAAATTTAATATCATAGCTGAGCTAAGTTTGTAGGTTTTGTGTTCTTTTTGTTGTTATTTTTTTTATACATTACCATGTATTCCTACTTTGTATTCAAGGTATGTTATGTTATGTTCCTCCAGGGCCATAGGTGGAGCATAGGGCAGAAACCATAGCTTTCCATTTCTGTCTTTGTGTTGCCAAGTCTTTCAATGCTTGCATTTTGTTTAGGTTTATTGATATGCCTTCTCTATTAATGGTTCTTCGTAGAGTTTCTCTAGGTCTCCCTCTTCTTCTTACTCCGGGTGGCACCCAATATAGTGACTGATGGGGAATTCTTAGGCTGTTCATTCTGAGAACATGGCCGATTAAGTCCAACACCTTTGTCTAATGAAGATATATAGGTTTGCTTGCTTTCCTCTCTTATAGTAGTGTTAGATTTAAAGTCACTCCACTTAACTTTCAGGTATACCTGAAGGTATACATTCAAGATATTCTTGGTTTCTGCCATTCAAGGTATATCTAACATTAAAATTTTTTTAAACTAAAGTAGAAGAGAATTGGTGGTACTAGGGATCATTTTTTTAATACGAGTTATATAATAGATATGTGTTGAGAGTTTAACGCAGACATATACACGTTTCATAGACTACTCAAATGCCTTTGACTACCCCGGTATGTAAAACACCAGAAATTATGGAAAGCATGGGCTTCCCACACCATCTCATATCTCTCATTAAAATTCTTTATCAAGAGCAACAAGCATCTGACTGTCTCCAGGGAGAAACATCTGACTTGTTTGAAGTAAAAAAAAAAAATAAGTTCTACAAGAATGCATCCTCCCAAGACATCTATTTTAAATAAGGCCTATAAGCCTATTCCAAAAAGATCACATGAAATATATGAGAAGATTCACATTATATACATTTTCAATCTCATAACATTGGAGGCCATAATATTCTAGAAATTAGGTATGCAAATGACACAACCCTAATATGAACAAGTCTAGGGTTACTATAATTGTCAGATGTAAAAAGAGGACATGCAAAATTTTCATCAAATATGCCCAATATTAAGTATTGTACAAATAAAAATAAAGTTAAACTACATAAAATATTGTTCTTATTTAATTATAAAATTGTATTAACTGAGTGTTCAGTGCACCACACTAGCTGACTGAAAAGAAACAGTAAGTTAGTCACTAAATTACTGAAGTTTACCAAACAGTAGTGAAAGTATCTCATTCTGAGTCATTATCATCAAAATCGTCCACATTTGAGAAAATTGACGTTGGGATCATAGATTGCGCCTGGGGCTGAGCCCAAGCATATTTCTCCGAAGAACTGATGGCCTTCAACAAGTTAGGCTGGCTGCTGAGATATGTGTGAAATTCTTTGCATGACAAATGCTTCCAGTTATGCTGCACAAACAGAATTTTTGTGACAGATTCAATGAGCAACTTATTTCTTTCCTTTGTCCATTGACTTTGCATCAGAGAAAACACTCGTTCAGTGTTAGCATTGTGTGATGGAATGGCAACAACAAAAAATTCAGCAAAAATAATAAGAAGTTCTGAAAAACCTGGACAAAAGCCATTTTTCTGGAAAGCCGCCCAGACAGGGGTATAAAAAGAGGACGTGTCCGGGGAAACCCAAGTCCCACAAGTCTAGATAAAACACTTGATTATGTCCTCAATGCAAAGAAGACAAAAATAATGAATATCAACAGAAATGAACTCAAACAATAGTAATTAACAAAGAACAACTAGAAAATGTCTTGGATCAACCATTAACACCACAGGAGATTGCTCATCAGAGATCAATACCAGACTACCAATGGCCATACAAAAAAAATCACAGATGAAAAATATATTTTTGTAAATGTGTAGCGCGTCCTATTCATTATGTAGCTATCAACCCATCATTTTTTGGCAATAGTCATTTTCTTGGCATTATAATACGTTCAGCAGTTTTTCATTGCTTTCTGGGTGGTCCGGGTGCACAAATGCATGTGGCGGTATCTGAACAGGGTACCTTGGCCACCACAGATGCGCTCTATACCACACCGCTACAGAGCTGAAAAATGTATGGCAAACAGAAAAATCAAGTTACAAATGTTTAAAAAATACTATATTTTTCCAATTGCAACATATGGTTGTGGGCAAAGACATCCAAAATGGGGGTGTGGGAATCAATAAACACGTAACCCTTCAGGGTCGTAGGGTCACCACATTGGATGCTTCCTCCAGCGAATTCTATCCTCAGCGATGCAGATGAGTGTGGAAATATCTTGTCCTGTCCATTCCTTGATGTTGATCTGCATTTGAAATTAAATGTTATAGTATAGAAAGATCATAAGAATACCTTGTGATCCAACCTAATAGATGTACTTAGACCTATAGGTTTTATCTATAAATTAATATTTAAATCTGAATGTGGAGACCATTTAACGCAGCAGATTAAGAACAGTAATTAGCACTTTAAACGCCCGAATATCATAATTTCTACTTACTTTTCTTACTTCTAAATTTATACCTATTTATACAAATATTACGGGTAAACAATGTCTATCTTCATTGAATCTAGTTCGTGCAATGTTCTTAGAATAATGTTCTATACAACCAACTTATAAATATGATTCTGTTATCTGTTTAATAAGTGGTTATTTATACCAATACGGGGTATTTTTCACCAGAGTCGGTCGTCTTATACAATCTTGTGGACATCGCGTTTAATCAAACAAAAGTGATGAGTGATACTAATTGACTTACCGAGAAACTATACGGAAAGTGACCAAAGAAATCACGAAATAAGTCAAATAACGTACTTTTGAATGATGAGACTAAAGAGTTTGTATACGACAATCATGCCATGGACTTATCAAGTTATTAGGCCCCTATATATTGAACAATATCTTAAAATAGTATATTTGTAATAAGCCCATATTTTTTTTTTAAATGGGTGAAACTTTAGTTTAAAAATAGTATAATCGTAACCGATCAGAAGTTTTTGTTCAAGAAAACATAGGTTTGCCGTAAGATGACAAGAACAATAGCAGGTCAAATATGTCAGACAAGATATTGGCTATTCAAATGATAGGCCTACATTCGTAACAAAAACAGAGTGCTATTTCAATCACACGGTAATCTTTTCAGAGTAGGCCTACTATACAAGTATAACATTATTTCGAAACCCTTAGATCATATTGAGTGAAAAATAAGTCACAGAGTAGGGGGTGTTGTAGTTTCAACCCCCCCCCCCCCTATTTATGTAAAGCGTACATGACACACTAAGAAACGCGTAAAGGATTAGAGATTAGATGACCGTCCCCCCCCCCCTTTCAAAAACAAAGATCATCAAATTACCCACCAACACAGAATTATTCTTTTTTTTAAAATTTGTATTCATTATTACCTACCAACACAGAATTATTTTTTTTTTGTTTAAATTTGTATTCATTATTTATGTGGGTATATAGAAGAATAGGGAGAACATCATGGAAAGAGAAGAAAACAAATAAAGAGGTGCTAAAGACACTTAATATGAAGAAAGAACTACTAAGAGAAATAAAGATCAGGCAAATAAAATACTTTGGACACATTAAAAGACATGACACCCTATTGAAGACCTTACTTGAGGGTAAAGTCAAAGGGAAGCGAGCAAGAGGTAGGCAGAGATACAAGTGGGAGAGTAACATTACACGATGGACAGGTTACAGTCTAGCAGAGTGAACCACCAAGACAAGAGACAGGAGATGTTGGAGATACGTTGCAGCCAACCTTCGTTGCGGAGACTCCACTTGATGATGATGATGATGATTCATTATTTAGGTTGCCCACGCCGAAGTCGGATGTGTGGGCATTTGGCGCAAAAATAACCGCGACACGGTGTATTTTCGTTCTCTTTAAATAAATTAGTACTAAAAGATAATGCCATCTTTTTAAGTACACTAAAAAATGTCAAAACTGTGAATTACTAGAAAATAAGTTGTCATCGGGCTTAATTAATTATTTCGCAAATAATAGGCATATTTAACTAACTTTTAAAGGGATTCAACTATAATCATGATCTTGTTCTTCATCATCATTAAGTGCCGTCTTCGCAACGAACGTTGGCTGCAACGTATCTCCAACATTCCCTGTCTCTTGTCTTGGTGGTTCACTCTGCTAGACTGTAACCTGTCCATCGTGTAATGTTACTCTCCCACTTGTATCTCTGCCTACCTATTGCTCGCTTCCCTTTGACTTTACCCTCAAGTAAGGTCTTCAATAGGGTGTCATGTCTTTTAATGTGTCCAAAGTATTTTATTTGCCTGATATTTATTTCTCTTAGTAGTTCTTTCTTCATATTAAGTGTTTTTAGCACCTCTTTATTTGTTTTCTTCTCTTTCCACGATGTTCTCCCTATTCTTCTATACATCCACATCTCAAAGGCATCAATTTTGTCTTCTAATTGTTTATTTAGTGTCCATGTTTCTGAGCCATACATTCTTCTTCTTCGTTCGTTCTCAAACTCCTGCAGATTAGTAGGATGTAGTCCGGAGAACGGAATGTGTTGTGTCATGGTTTACATCATTGCTGCGATATTTCGCCTTCGGCCTGACACATCCTACTTCAGCATGGCTTTGGGTCATTGACCCTATATGGGATCGGACAGCCAACTCCATCCCATAACCTCCTTAGTCGCCTTTTACGACATGCATGGAAGGTGAAGTGTTGCTATTCTTTGCTCCCCTTTCGGGCCCCGACAACACACGGGCGGAGCCATACATTAATATAGAATATATGTAGCATTTTATAATTCTCATTTTTAACTTGTTTGTAATTTGTTAAGATATTAATATTTACATCATGTCATTTTTTATTGATTTTATTTCATGTTCTACTTCCTTCTGATTTCAGTATTGCTGGTCCATCATTGTTGTGTATTGTTGGTTTTTTGTTCCGTTGGTCGTCAAACAGTTCTGTCACATAATCTGCCCATCTTGTAAGTACTTCTGTTTTATCAAATATTATTTTCCCATTTTTATCTTTAAAAATGTTCTTACAATACAGCTAAACCAAGACCATCGACAGTATAAAACCTCTTGGTTAATTGTGCAACACAATTACAGAAAGGTTCTAACATGACTCATTCTACCCTTTCGGTGTTTTCGTTTGTCACTTTGTGTATGTGTGAGCGGCAGCCAATGAAAATCACGCAAAACATCAAATGAGTCATTCTAAAAGGCTTTTTTCCAATTAGCCAAGAGTTCTTATAAAACAGATGATTACATAAAAAATATCGTTCTACTATTGTGTCTAAATGTGACTACCGTCGTCTGTTGGAACGTAGACTTTCGATGTAGTATTTTCGTTGCCACTGCACTGTCATTTAATTTACCATTATCGCTGTGTCATCATGAACAATAATTATCCTCTGCATTTAAGAGAAAAGTCGCTCAGTGATGCAAGATTTTTTTAATGTTTATGTAGTGTCCATGTTTCTGAACCATACTATCCACAAACTATCTAACCCTGACAGATTGATGTCACTTGTTCCTGTCCTACGGAACCTATCTCTGACTTCGTGACTTCAACCTTTAGTGAAGAAATTCCTGAAAGTTTTCTTTGCATCTGTATATTAATAAAGTTCATGATAAGATCAAATGGGCCACGTTTTAAAAAAAAAACACAAAAAAATAAACATATCAAATGAATCGACTATGCAGATTTTACGGGAATTCGAATCAATGGAAGAGCTAATGCGTTAGCGACTATAGCAACCGTGGATATCACCGTAATAAACAAAGACAGGGCTAAGTTAATTATGGCAGTCATTAATTCTTTAAAAACTGATGAAGAGAAAACTAAACGAGAATATAGAGAATGGAGTGACAATACGAGATAGGAGAAAGTGCGTCCTCTCTGGAAAGATCTGCAGATTCTGTAACCAACAATTTATTAGGGCACTGATCTTATACCCTTACATGGCTGGTTGAATGGGAACTTTACGGTAATGCCCACAGTTCCATGATGCTGGTTCCCAATCAAGAATCAGGAACATTTCTACTCATGGTACTTTTAAAAACAGTTCGTTCTCGTTACACAAAGGTATCAACAGGACAGAAATTCATCAGTAAAATGTAACAGGATCGACACTTCTCGAAAACCCACCCGAATTGTTTTATCTGGGAGTGACATTTTATGAAAGTCTTTGTTTCAGAGAACATGTGGACAGCGGATTAATCAAAATCCACAAAGGTCTATTGACGTTGAGAGTAATGCCAGCATGTGACACTCCGCAACATCCATGTTGCAACATCCACTATGTCATGGACTTCTTGTTTATTGTACAAAATACGCTTCTCCTATATTCAACTTGAACTGTACACAGGTTGCCAGATTGAACAAGATTTAGAACGAGTAATATCATGGGTTGGTGTTGCTATTAAATTTCTCCTTGAATTACCGACTGTAACTGATAGAATCAAGGTGTGGGCATATTTCTCCTTGACGACTTACTGAGCTGATATAATCAAAGTGTGGTTACTATATTTCACCTTGACTTACCTGAGCTGATAGAATCTAGGTATGGTAAGCTTGGGTATATTGGGCTGTCCATAAACTACGTCGACACTTTTTTTTTCATTTTTTACTCCCTCCCGACCCTTGTAAACAACTGTCAAGAATTACCCCTGCTATTAATGCCAAAATCTCCCTTCCCCTTATTTTGATGAAAAGGTACATTTAAAACAAAATGATTTTTTTCAGATCTTTAGAAAACAATTTAAAATTCAATTTGTGTATTAAAAAATAGTATTGTTGACGTCAACTTTTGTCAACCCCTCTCCCCCTTGGTAACAACTGTCAATATCTTTCAGGCGCCCCCCCCCCCCATTATTGGTGACATATGGACACTCCTTATCTTAACATTAGTGCCAGATCTCAAGTGAAAGACTCCAGGCTCAGAAGATTTTCCTAAGTGTGAATCGTGGTCACTTTCAAAACTATGGGAGATATGTGTAGAGATGGGAACGTCCGTAAAGAGAAATATAATCAATATACGAAGAGACTGATAAATCGACATCGAATTGGAATTGAGAGCCCCCATACTGTGCTGGATTTATTGAGACAGACCGTAGCAGTATGGGCGTGTCCGTTTTGTGCTGATATTAACTTGCACTCATAACTTAAAAGTCTTTGGATTTCAAAATATAATTGACACAATTTCAAAAAATCACGTGAGCTACCAAATTGATTGTCACCAGCCCTAGTTACCACACCGCCTTCGATCTCAAAGCATACATTTTTAAAAACCCAGAATATTTTCTTGAAATGAAGAACAACTATTCTCAAAGAACATTTATACGCACCTTAGTGCGAACTCACTTCTGTATTTTAAAAAAAGGGCTACCAAAATATCTATTACAAACAATGAAGATAAAATGAGCTCTTAGCTTACAATATGTGTTTATAAGGTTGTGAAGATAGACCTTCATTTTTATTCAAGCATTTTTTTCCTGTTCAGGAATGCAGGTATGTTTTCATAGACTGTGGTAATAGATACTGCTTTGTCGTAACCGTCACAACCGCGTGTGCAATGTAAATTGTGAGCCTTTGTTACCTCTCCACCTCCATCAATTTCAATGTTTATCCAATTTGAGGTAATCTACCCAAGCCCGTAGATAGGAAGCCACGTAGATCAGTGGTTAGAAAACAAGCTTCGCATATGAGTGGACCTGTGTTCCAGCACCAGATTTAGACTTGATAACGCCCTAAGCTTTCCGGACGTACGGCATTGGGACAAATAATGATTCAATATATTTAAGTATACTATATATGACAATTGCTCAGGAAAGTGGGGACCCTAAGCTATAGCTTGTGTAGCTTAAGCGTAAATCCTGTACTGCTGTGTTAATTTGCCAGTTAAGCCGACAAAAAATTTCAGACCGCATAAGCTCCCGGGTCAACCCAGCCTTAATTGGATACCGGATTAAAACAGATTTCGAGGTAGAGAAGATGGCTACAGCACTCATATAACAGAGTCACAGAAATGTGAGATAGCTAACCTCTACGCCATTATTCTATGGGTTAACTTTACTTTTAGATAGGAAGCCCTGTCGTTTAGGAAGTAAGAAAATGACATTTAGTACTAGGAACGCCTGTATGTTATGGGTCCCAGAGGAAAGGAAAGAGTATCGACGCTGCTACCTGCCATGCGAGTAGTAAGATGCAACTAAGGAGATTTTAGGGGTGTGGTGGCTGTCCAATGGCATTCAGGGTCAAACGGTCCAAAAGCCATGTCGAAGTCTGATTTGTCAGGCCGAAAGGTGGAGTTAGCGCAGCCGAGCTGCAAACTATGACAGCGCATTCTCTATAATACATCGTGCTAATCTGCAGTAACGAACACAGAAGAAGAATCACTAGAAAGCATGCTTTATTTTTTTTCGCTGAGGATTCATCTAGTCTTGCTAGATTTTCAGGTCAGTCGCTAGGACGAAGTTCCCAGTCTTCTCCATGTCAAAGCGACTGCCCCAATGTTTTTGCCTCCGTTCAGTCCAGCGTGACTAACTCTCACAGTTCGTTGTAATCTACTCTTGAAGCACCACCAGCCTCCAGTAAAAACCTGTGTACAGAAAGTAAACATGACCTGAAAGGCTGATTTTTTTATTACTTCCGTGCATTTCGTTGATCGGCCTTGGCTATTTTGGCATGCGACTCCAAATATATAAATAGTGACCAATGAAAACGCGACAATAATAAAAAAAAAATTTAAAAATAAGGCTTGTTTACTTTCTGTACAGATGTCTTTATTTCCGACAGCAGTGCTTTAAAAATATGTTCAGGCATGACCTAACCCCGAAAAAACAGACTTGTGTACAAATTACCTGAATGGCCTATTTTATTTATATCCGTGAATTGTGTTCGTCTGCATTGGCTATTTTTGGCAGGCGACTCCAGGTATATAAATAGTGACCACTTTGTTACCTCTAATATTTTATGGTAGTGTGTCCTGATATAACCTAATTGGACTTTGTCCGCTGGTTGAAAGGGCCACGCCTCTCCAAAAGAGAGGCAAACTCGTTAACTACCAACTCGATAATAACTGCCTGATATAACCAATATGTACACCAGTCCTAGGTTGAAAGAAGTGGGCCTCGACCATATGAGGCAAAACCATTAGTAAACAAATCACGATAATAATCGAAAACCGAATGAAATCCTGTTTTTCTTCCTGTACAGAGGTCTTTTATACTCGAAAGTCACGATTCAGGGGTTTGTATTCCTGTTCTGCAAGGACATTAATTTGTGTGGGTCACCCTGATCCGATACACGTGTCTCTGTAGTCAGCAGTGGCTAGTTTAAAGTCGAAAGAATATGATTCTCTATTGATGCCTATAAAGTTGGCACATTTGGTCTAGTTTCTGAAAAATATTCATACCTTTCTTCCACTGTGATGCATTCTGGTTGCGGATTAGTGTTCTGGCCTCACTGTATCATATAGGGTATGTGAATTGTTTCATTATTTTCAACATGCTTTTGCCGGGTCATCAGCTCTTTCATTTCCAGTGAAAGTACAGTGAGCAGGTCGCTATTGAAGAATGATGTTTGAGCTTTTGTATGTTAGTTCAGTTCGTCTGATTTTGTGAATTGTACTTTCATTTGTATTGCTTTCTAATGCTTCCAATAATGATCTGTAGTCCGTGAACAATATTATGTTAGTTGGTTTTGATAGCTAGTGGGAGCTCTCAGAGCCTGCTGGCTGGAATACCTCGGCTTCTGACCTGAAGTTTGCTACGTCTTTCTTATTGGTATTCCTTTACTGAGACGCTTTCCATTGTTATATCTGATAAAGACGCCTTCTTTCCCGTTTTTTAGAGCTCGCTCTGCCGATCCATTGGAAGGATGCTAAAAAAACACCTGGTAATACCCCCCCCAACCTCCTCACACACACGTAACGGATTTCTTCTCCCCCCGCCTATAAAAGGTAACCAAACATCTCATGAAAATGGTAGTATTGTCCACAAAAACCAAGAAATTACCAATTTTTAATAACTGAATCTATCCCCCCTTTTCCCCCTCCTTCAGAAATATATTATAATAAGCAGATGGTAACGAAATATATCACTACAGTCTCGTTATGCGAGTTAGGATCGAAGAGGGAAGACAATCACATTTCTCTAAATACTGCGTTGAAAACACATGTTGCATCAAATCGAAAGGTGCAGATATCGAAGCATATTTGTAAATTACAACACAAAGCAAAATCGATCTTCAGAAAGAACAAAAAGTAAGTTGGTATGCTTTTTGCTATAATGAAAATTAATATCAACTTTGAGAAAAACCGTGTCGCCCATTAGTTTGTAAGAAAATAACACGTTTTTAGATTGAGAACAGACAACAATAGGCTCAAACAGCATATTAAGGTTTATAGGAGGTGTGGGGTTGGTTTCACCAATATGGTGATTCTGTGAATAATCTTCAGAAATCCAGAACATATGTGAACTCTCCACTTTATCCAAGCACAAGAAGAAAACTGTCATCATCTGAAACAACTCTGACAAACTCTACAGTCCAACTTTTCGGCTTGCGATCACAGTACAGAGTATTGATGATGTTTATAATGAAATAATTCATTTAGCTGTAAGTACGTAGCTCTTGACAACCCATATCCTTTTTTACTATAAGGTTCGCTGTCTCAAACGTATAATTGTATTAGGCAGTTCATCGGTGTATATTTGATCCCCGAAGGAAGATATTCCAGTGCGTTAGTATCCAAGGATTGTTATGTCGTACCAGGAGCGTAGCATACACTTCTGGGATATCCGTCATTTTTCTATGAGATTTATAGACGTGTCTGCAGTAATGGTATATCTGGCATTCCCATCCACACAGTCACAAAAGGACAAATATCCAATGCCCGTTGTCCTGCACCTCTTCGTCATCCATGGCGATTATATTATAGAATACAAAAGTAATAAATTGGGAAAAGACATGTATCTAACCCAGTATGGGGGGGGGGGGGGGGGGGGGACAACATAACACGAAACTGTAACGATAAGTGTTGGAGGAATTTTCACTGGAAGAAAAATGTCGGTATGTAGTCATCTGCTAGAAGTATAATGTATCATTCTGGTTATCTGGTATGACCCACTGGTAGATCCATAGACCTTCCTCGTGCGGGACAGTTTGCAGACATAATTCAGGCAAGTTGTCCCTGAATTGTTGACAGATGATCCGATAAAAGGGGGCGGGACTGGCCAAACAAATTTTGATTTTACGGGCGGCCCATCTAATGATGACAGGTTGCACACTGCCCCATTTAATATTTTATACATTAGGTATGGTTTACCTTAATCAAGGCGGATATAATTGAAAGTGTGTGAACCGCAAATATGTGGCTTTACTCCTCCAACTACTAACCATGAATAGAAGAGGGGGAGAAGTAATCTTTGTTACCTTCAATTTATGAAACAAGTGGAAAGAGACATTTGAAAGTTGTGGTATGTAGGCCCTACATATTCAATGATATTTTGGAGGTCATATATAAGTAGATAGATAAAAAAACATTTCAATGTCAATGTGAAGGTCATAGAATGAAAAAATCACGAGAATAATGCACAAGAATGATATATAATACACAATACACGATATGCATACACAATGTGATATTAATATGTGATATTAACCAGCGGTAATACAATGAACGGATGAACATTTTCAGTAAATCAAAACGAAATTATATAAGGATATCTATTATATTATAGTATTATACGTTATCCAAATCCAGAAAGTTCAGAAAGCAGTGGTAAACTACTGAACGTACTTATATTGCTAAGAAAATCACTGTAGTAAAATAAATGATAGGTTGATGACCACATCCTGAATAAGTTACCAATTTTTAAATTATTTTTTTTACGATCTCTCTGGACGTCGAAGAAATTTCAATATAAACAAGGAAGATGAACAAGCACAATGTACTAGCAAGGCATGCGCGAATAACAGTGCCTGCTGAGGGAAAAGGGCTGGGGGCTTTCATACTGTAACCCATCCATGGTAACCACCTTATTATTTCCTGTTCTACCTGAGTCGGTCTTAATTAATATGTAGACTCGCAACAGTTAAATGTTACAGTGACAAACTTCACAGAAATCTCTGTTGAAATTGATATGCCTAGGGCATATAGTAAAATATTACATAAGCATTAGACGCACATGTCACCGTGCATTTTGAAACAAAATAGCATACTCGCAATTCAACCGCTTAAAATGTAAGAACAGGAAAAGGTATATTTACTGTTACTGGTGTCATGTTTGCTATCTGCGACTGTCCCTACACGAACAATGATACCTTTGTGTGTCTCCTTATTCTGCGCTAGTCTCAAACTTCTACAAATTAGCAGGATGTAATCCTCAGAATGGAATGCATTGTGTCATGGTTTACAGCTCTGCTGAGATACCTGTGCCTTGTACGTCCGACTTCATCATGGCTTCTAGGTCACTTTGACCATATATGAAATAGGACAGCTAATTTCACCAAACAATCAGCTTAGTCGCCTCTTACGACATACATTGAAGGTAATGCGTGTTACTATTATTTGTTCACCTTTCTGGCCCCGGCAACACTCAGTCTATCCTTGTTTGTAAATGTCAAGATTCCAATCTAGATATTTTTGTTTTATAACATAGTGGTTTTTATTGCTAGTTAATAAAATGGTTGGTTTTAAAAGATTGTTTACACATCATGTTTATATTGTAGAAAATCAATTGACTAGAAATAATAATTCAGCAATTTTCACTTATCTGGATCTTTTGTAAAACCAAAATAGCTGACACGGTGAATTGGGTAGAATAGTTGTTGGTTCTCATTGTGAACCATATGGAAATAGAGTCTTGCTGAGTACAACAAAGACAAATTGGAAATTGATTAGTGTGTGGTTAATCCACGGACTCGACACAGAGGGACACACAAAGGTAAATATTTGGACAATAATTTAATGAAATAATACACTTTAAATAAAGATGACATACAATTATTTTTTTTTATTTTTTTTTTTGGGGGGGGGGGGGGGGGGTTTGCCACACGAGGCAAAGGAAGAAATGTTGTACGAAAAAAAAGAGCTACAAACGAAAAAAAAGGCTGAGAACCACTGAGGTAAAGGAGAATTGAAAGTTAGTAAGTAAGTATCTCTATCTACATAGAAAACCGGATCAAAATAATTCTTGTTTAGATGTCAATTGAAATGTTGACAGAATATATAAATATACTAGAGGGTAATACCCTCAACTAGCGAACAGATATTCCGATTAGTGTGACGTGTATATCAAAGTAAGAAAATATTATTATATACTCAAGGTGACCTCCATTTTAAGTCTGAACGATTTGCATTTTATAATTATTTTTGACACGACATTTATTTTTTGACATCGTGTTGCTCAGCTGATATTGTCTCACAACTGCGCAACTCATGGCTCGTGTATTCGACGGGCCAGAAACTAACATTTGCGACTGTTGCCATGATGCAGTGACTTGGGATTGGGGGGGGGGGTGGTTGTTGTTATAAAAACGTGTTCATACCTGAACATAGAAGAATATTCTTCGTATTCTTCAGCGTTAATTCTCAAACTCTCACTTGATCTCTCTTGTAGCAGGACAATGGCCCAACTAGATTTCAAGTAGGATGTAGTCCAGAAAATGTAAATGCGTTCTGTCGCCGTTTTATTTGCGCCAATGGTCCGACACATCCGTCTTCCGTGGAAGAAGAATATAATATGGCAGCCTCGAGGTTTTATTAATAAAAAGGTAATATCACGCTGCACACGCGATTTGAACCCAGGTCAATTCTGATGACACCTACTTTTCTAGCAACTTGAATCAAAGTTTTCCGTCTTCGACCACATCGCACCTCTATAAAAAAAAAGATGCAATTTTAGAACATGCTTTTCGATAAACTGCCAGAACATGGAAGCCATGCGAGAAATTAGTATCCAAAGAAGGGTAATACTACAATGGATACAATCCCACTGTGGCATACCAGGAAATGAAGAGGCAGATATATACAGGAACAAAAAGACCAAGAAATCACCTACCAAGAAAAGAGAACCCTTATCAAAACCCTAAGTAAAACAGCGGCGAAGAAGATCAACGCCTTTGAGATGAAATGCTACAGAAAGAGATACTTAGAATATCAAGGAAGGAAAATAAAGAGAAACTCAGATATTATAAACAAATTGAAGATTCAAGAGTCTTGGTTACTAAACACAATAACAAAAAGAAAACTACACATGTTTGGTCATATAAAGAGACACAGCTGTTTAGAAAGACATGGAAGAGGAGAAAGGGCAGACCAAGAAGTCGATGGACTGAGGACACTAAAGATAACATGAATACAGCGTTGGACAATGCAAGCCGCATCGCCCAAGACAGAGAGGGGTTCAGAGAATTCATTGGGAAGACAACGTTCTGGAAAGGATACGTCACATGACACATCAAAACCATCAGGAAAGTTGACCACCCAAATGACAATTGCCACTATCTCGACAGAGCAGAGCAGGTTATTATCTTCCGCCTCAGAACAGGACACAACAGATTAGACAGCCACTTAAATAGACTAAGACTGGTCCCATCACCTCTGTGACCTTGTTGGTAGGCAGCATAGACCGCTGAACATATCCTGCAAGACTGCAATACACTAAACCAGTTAAGGGAATAACACTGGCCCATAGAGATGGATATCCACAGAAAGATGTATGGGAGCACTGAGGAGCTTTCAAATTCAACAGCATTTATTAAGAAAACAGGACTTGATGTGCAGACATGTTAAACTGCGAACAAGAAGAAGAAGAACATGCTTTTGATAACATCATCTCTTGATATGTCGTTATTAAGTGAAAAACACTGGCCTAACACACAGGGCCATGTGTACGTTTTCGGTAACAGGTACCTTTGGGTTCATTCCCCAGCTGAGGCGGAAATGTTTTCAGATCGCAACGGCTCCCAGGTCGACCCAGCCGTAAATGGGTACCGGATTAATCCGGGAAGTAAAGACTGCGAGGGAGAGGAGATGGCTACCGCCCTCAGTTGCAGAGCCTGTGAAATGTGAGATCGCTAACATCTCACACCCCTACGGCATTAATAAATGCTATGGGTTACTTTACTTTTACTTTTTACCTTTGCACACAAAATATTCGTGTTCACTTATCTTCATTTTCATTAGATTTTTGGTGATTTTTTTATAACCCATTTTGTAATGCTCTCATTTCCTACGTGAGAAGGTATAACTCTCCCCGTTTTAATCTCAATCAATCAATCAACTGCCATGCCTAATAGCGAAGGTGGTCATGTTTCTCTGCGACTCTCTGTCTCTTGTGTTGTCAATAAGTTCGGTTGGTGAACTTCTACCATGCCACAATACTAGTCCATCTAGCAACTTTTCTCTTTGTCGCCCCTATCTCTTCTCCTCTTGATATTTCCAGTAATTATTAAGTGTTCAAGCTATGTTCTTCTCATGTCTTTTATAAGTTAACAGCTTTGGGCATTGACATGTCAGATAACCTTTCGTAACATACTGAACTGTGATGACATTTTGGTAACCTTTGCATATTTTAATATTCGTATTGATCAAATGTGCTGTAACACTGATCACCTGATCGGATCGACCTTGTAACCAACCTGACTTAACATTTCTTATACACGTAGCAAGAGCATATACAATAGCGTATGAGAACAACAAAATCGATCAATGACTTACTTAGCTAGTACAATGGTATACAGACAAGCCCTTTTCATGAATAGTCATGCGTGCAAATCACAAATATCGTAACTTATTTAATGATCCGATGTTTCTCGTTCATTTCATTGAATGACGATATAAAGTGATTAAAGTCACCAATGATCAGTCGTATCAGCAATGATAAGTGACGCAGAAGTCCGGATGCAAGACCATTCTGACCAATCCACAAGGACTTGACAAATATCATCTTCAAGAAATGTATGTACTTCGGACTGTTGTCTTTTGGCAGCACTGACATGACTACCTGTTCTTTCGCATTCATTCTCAAACTCCAGAAGATTAGTAGGACGCAGACCGGAGAACGGAGTGCGTTGTATCATGATTTACAATTCTTCAGCAATATTTGCACATTTCGGCCTGACACATCCTACTTCAGCATCACTTATGGGTCACTTTGACCTTATACGAGATGGGAACAACCTACTTACCTCATAACCACCTTTGTCCCTAGATAAAGCCTAAATATAGAAAACTGCCTCGACATATTGCACACGTATACAAGTAATGCTAACCATGAGTCAGTCCGTAGCTTAAACAAATAAATCACGACTCAGACAACAGAGTGAAAAGTAGAAGAGTTGTTAATCTCATTAAATATTTAGCTTATACAAGCAAATTCAAGTAGGGAAAAAAACCTTGAATAGGCTAAGCAACAATAATACGCTATTATTTAAAGCAACATTATCCTGTTTCTATGTTATTTATGTTTACAATAATACCTATTAGCACTTGCAGTACGAATACAGATGGTTGATTCTTGATTAGAAAATAGCTTCATAGCAGGTGTTGATTACGTGATATTCGGGTATTTCCAAGAAGACTACTTTTCCTTCCCTCCATTCTAGATATTCCCATTTCTGACATTCTCTGTATGTGTACGTTCTCGTCCTCATTGACATTATCTTCATCTTGAAATGAATTTATTACTGCATTGATCAAGTCTGCCTTATCTCTTCTCAGCATTGTTTCATCTATAACCGCATTGCCTGCCAATAAGTCCTCTCTCGTTTCCTCTGACCCCAGCATGACCAGGACAGTATATTCATGTAATGCTCTGAACAATTCAGTTATTCAATACGTCCGAACATTCTTTTCCCAGCATGTGCTTTTCTATCTTTCGCACCATGCATTGAAAGTCAGTGAATATTACCGAGTGTGTTGATGTATCAGTTATCAATCAATTAAGAGCTGCTGTAACTCATCTATCTCCAGCCTCATGCTCGAAGTAACAGTTGAGTATGCTGAAGATTTTTCAGTCAACATCCCGCCGTTTTTGTAGGCAACAAAACCCCAACCGCTTTTATTTGTATTTATGTTAACTGAGCCATCTGTGTATATAATTATGTTTTGTGGTTTCGAGTGTAGCTGGGCGAGTTCATGCACTGTAACCTGGGCGCTGACACCTGTGTATTCTCGACACGCTTTATCAAGTTGTATTATTAACGAATACGGATGTTGTATATTTATGTTCCGGAGGATACTTAAATACATGTGCGGGATGTTTGTTCGTAGTTGTCGTAATAGTCAATGTCTCGATTGGTCCGTTCTCCGTGACTTGAATAAACAGGTTGAATGTCTCAACGAAATCACATCTTTTTTCTTCTTTTTTTTTGGGGGGGGGGGGGGAGGTTTACTTGAGTTGCAAGGCGATTCGATGCCACTAGAACATACTTGGTTCAATTCCCATCAGCAGTTTTCAGACTTTGGGTAATGTGTTCATTTGCTTTATATAACACTAACTTTGGGCAATGTGTATATGCTTTGTATAACACTGACTTTGGGCAATGTGTACCTTGTATACACAGGATTTGGGCAATGCTTACATGCTTTATATAACACTGATGTTATATATGTTTGGGCAATGTGTATGTGTTTTGTATAACAGTAAGTTTCTCAGTTTGGTGCTTTATGTGTGATTTATATTCACATAAAAATAAAATAAAATGTGTTGATCCTGTACAAAACGATTGCAATGTGAAGACTTTATATACACAAGAATAATTCAGCAATTTGTGGCCGTGAGGACCTTATATACACAATAATCATTCAGCAATGTGTAGCCGTGAAGACATTATATGCACAAGAATAATTCAGCATTTTTTACCGTGAGGACCTTATACACACAAGAATAATTCAGCAATTTGTGGCCTTGAGGACCTTATGTATATAAGAATAATTCAGCAATTGCTGCATTCGTTCTCAAACTTCTGCTGTTTGAAGCATGTTTCCAGGGAACTAAATAGGACTCGTCGATTTCACAACGTGGCTGCCTTATCTGCGTCTTCAAAACACATCCTACTTCAGCGCGATACTTTCTAATGGATGTGACACATAACACCGAACTCTACTGTAGCACTTGACAGAAACTGGGATTTTGATTTTCATGACAAAAATTTCAGATTCAATCGTTCAGTATTGACACGTGTATAATAAACTTACAGGGGCTGGGTATTTATTGGGGGCGGGGGAAGAGAGGAATGTCGTGAGTTATTTTGCTACAAATATACCAGTTTTTTTCACACAAAAATTTGTATTGAACGAAAGATTATCAATATAAAAATATGCAGGTTACCGAGGATCTTGGTATGACAATCTATCTCGAACTTTCTATAGTTCTCAACGGTACATCTCCTAATGAGTACCCTTAATTGCAACTGACATACCAAACAGTAAATGCAATTTCGGTTGAACTTTACATATGCACTTGACCTGTACTTGTAAACATTATTGGAGCATGCCATTGAAAATTGTAATAGAAAGTCGTTGTGTGCTCAATGTAACCAGACAGTTGGAATTGCTATAGTTAAAAAAATATCCAATCCTCAACTCACAAAAACAACTGAAAATATAATATAATGAATTGCAGTTAAATTCAATTATTAAATTTAATTCTAATAATTTCATTAAGGATAGTTGGGGGGGGGGAAGGATATATAAAGGAAAGCATACACATTAACTTGATTACAACTAATTGTTGCTGTTTTGACCCCCAGGAGTAACTCTTACTTCCTATGGGCAATTGGGGGGAGAGGGTAGTGTCCCCAGAGTGTTATTTCATACCCCGAAGACTAACCCTCAGCGGTGTGCCATGCCATGAGAAAGTCTCCTATACAAATGAGGTATTTGAAACTTGTATAAACACTGCTCGGTAATCTCAGAAAATTCTATATGGTACATGAAATAACTAAAAAAAAGTGCTGATCATTTCCCATTCAAAAAAATGCCCAATACGACCAGCCGATCAAAAAAGCTTGCCCATCTCTAATCTAATAATTATTTTTATTTCTTGATCTCCCTGGCTTAGTGGTTAAGCATTTCGCAATGTCAAAAATAAAAAACAACTGCCAAATTCTGCATGGTTTTTCGTTAAGGAGTTGCAGGGAGGGATTTTGTAGCTGTGTGATAAATGCCGCCTACTCTTGCTGTCGCCACGTCATGTACAGGGTGCTTTTTTAAAATTAACCCTCTGACAGAAGTATGCTGCCCATAAATTACGTCAACACTTTTTTGGTAACTTTTTACCTCATTCCCCTTTTGTCAACCACTTGTCAATAATCCAGGGATCACCCTACTCAATTATGTTTACGTAAAAATATAGTCATTTATCATTTCCTTTTCTCCCTCTCCAATCCAAACATTTTGTTGTTGCTGGAAATGGAAAAAAAGACATCATAGTTTGACACTATTCATATTTTCTGTCAAATTCACACACTTTAATCGGTGTATAAAACCCGTTTTGTTGAATTCAACATTTGACGTCAAGCCCCCTCCTCTGTTGTTGTACAATGCCTGAAGCAGGGTCTCTCCTTTGCAAGGGGTCAGTTACGGTGAGATTAGGCCTATAAGATAGAGGATCGTGTTGATTTTTCTGTAAACCATGAATAGCATCTGAACCTTTATTATGCAAGTAAAATTAGTAGGTAAAGTTTTCCTTTTCTGCGCCATTCAAGAGTATTAGGGAGTACGGTGTTATTCCTGTAGTTTTTCATTGATCAACAGCATACCTGGAGATGGTGGGGTCAACATCACACCCACCGCCTTTACGTGCTAGTCATATGATAAATTGATGGTACCCATAGAATGTTTTTTTACGCAATGATGTCCGCTAGCGTGATGTTGGATGTTTCATAGACGTTTTAATTTATACTCACTGAAGACGTTACTATAGGCCTACAAATTAACGTTATTTCCTCATGTCGGGTACGTCTATATCGGCTTCATTTGTTATGGTCTTCCATTTCGGCTCTTACGTCTCGATAGTTTCTCGGACTGAGAGGTAACGATCAGAGAGAGATGTTGGTTATCTGATTGCAATCAATTCTCATTTCAGTTCCATAACACCTATGATAAAGTATTGTGTTTCACTTCATCTGCAGCCTTGACAGTTCTACGCGTTCTCTAAAGTGTTAATTAGATGCACTACGATAGTTATACGTCATATTTTTTTCGTGGATGTGGGGGGGGGGGGGTCTCAAATGCTTTATTTCAAATCCATGTTTCAAAACTCCGATCCAGTGATACGAAATTCAAGACTCCGATCTAGGGATAATCAATTCGATCCAGGGATAATCAATTCAAGACTCCGATCCAGGGATAATCAATTAAAGACACCGATCCAGAGATGAAATTCAAGACTCGGATCGAGGGATACGCAATTCAAGACTCCGATCCAGAAATACGCAATTTAAGACTCCGATCCAGAGAAACGGAATTCAAGACTCCGATCCAGAGAAACGGAATTCAAGACTCTGATCCAGAGAAACGGAATTCAAGACTCTGATCCAGAGAAACGCAATTGAAGACTCCGATCCAGAGAAACGCAATTGAAGACTCCGATCCAGGGAAACGCAAATGACACCTCGTTATATAATAATCACCCCATTATAAAATAAATATGTAATTAAATAATCACCTCGTTTTTGTGGCTCTTTTTTTATTAGAAACCAGAATACTGCACATGGGACATTCCCATACGTGGTCCGTTCTCCGTTCTATCAGTCATCCAAGAGTATGCAGACTCAGTCAGATGCTTATTATGTGATGTTGATGACCCTACAAAGAGAACACGCGTTTTCCCCCCTCGCCACTGGTTATCACTATTTCTGTTTTTGTTGGTACATGATCATTAGGTCATTCTCCAGCACGGTCTTCTTAATTCTGTATTAAATTAATGACAGCCTTTATTATTTTGTAGGAATCTTTGATGATTATATGATGCCTCTGGAAAACCACCCTTTAAGCTGCAGGGCAAACACTTTCAGCTAAGAAACGACTAATAAGAACCAGCTTTTGTGAATGAGGCTCGCAAGCTTAGAGGAAAACTGCACATAAATGTCGCATTGTAAAAGAAAATAACCTAATCAACCCACTTTCTCCCGTTTAGACCTTAAAACAGTTAACAAGAATAGAAAAGGACATACAGGACATAAAGACAAAAGCTGACTTAAAACTGAGTACCCTAATAATTAGCACTGAAGATGACTATATTATCACTGCCCGAAATTCTCTTGGACCAGAGCATATACAAATGGTTCAGAAGAGGAGGCAACTGAAAATGGTGATAGTGGGGAAGGGATAGTAGTGACCAATATAATGGTCCAATGGAGGCAGTCTCGAGAAATCAATCGACATTGGTGTTCCTCCTTCTCTGCGTTCGTTGTCAAACGTCTGCGGATCCTAGTCCAGTGAACGAACTGAGCTGTGTCATGGTTTATAGTTTAGCTGCGTTTTTTGGCATAACACATCCGACTTCAGCATGACCCATCGGTGTCCATACCACAAATTTCAAAGCAGAGTGTGAAGCAATCAACTCTTTTGCAACTGGGGCAAACCCACCTAGAGGATTCCAGGATTAATCCTGACCGATACCAAATCTGCTTTGCAAGGGTCCCCCCAATATACAAACACATTCCGCATTGACATCTTAAAATACCTTCTATCTCATTTAAACGACCAAGCTAAAAATAAGAGGTCTTCAATTAATTCAATGTCACTAACAAATCATGGTAAATAAGAGAGCAGATCAGCTGAAACTGCTAGTAACTGCAAGCAACAAAAACTTAGAAGTTACGGTATCACTTCCAGAAATGAAGTCTATCATCAATATCTCTTGAGCATAAATTGGAACTCAGCTCATTCATGCAGCTAAAAAGACGATGCTATCAACAAGCTTGAAAGAAATTAGCAAATAATAATTTTTAGATTGAGAAAAGGGCCATCATGGACACAGATAATGAATGTACAGATTGGAATTAGAGACACCAATATGTACCTCTGGACAATCTACAGAGAACAAATATTATCCGAAAGATACTTAGGCTACTACTCACTATCAATTAGAGAACCGGTCACAATCTTCTGACTTAGAACTGGCCTCTGTAGATTCATCTCATGATGTGACATATTCTTTTCAGAACGTGGTCTTCCTTATGGATTCTCTACACTCCGCGATTCTTGATGAGTTAACCTGCCGCAGCTAGAAACACGTTTAAGCAATTTGATATATCACTGCACCATCGTTGTCTTTAGCGCCCTCTTCCCTTGTTGGCATTAATTCTGCCTTCAGCTATTAATCTTTCCATGCTGTTATGTCTCTTTATATGACCTCCCCAAACCCCCCCCCCCCCAAAGCTTTCTTGTTATGATGTTGTTAAAGAACCAGCCCTCTACGATTTTTATTGATCTCAACACTTCTTGATTTGTGTTAAACATAACAAAGCATTATGTTCTCCATATTACATCCTGCTAATCTGCAGGGATTTAAGAATGAACGCAGATGTCATAACACTACGGATAATGTACTGTTTTTGCTGTCACTAATCTTTCTTTTCGCTGTATTTCCCGTTACTCCGCCGAAGAGGGATGCATCAGGCCATTGGTGCATATAAAACGGCGACACAACGCATTTACATTTTCAGGACTACATCCTGCTGGATATCTAGTAGGAGCATTGTCCTGCTACAAGAGAGATTCAGAGGGAGAATGAACGCCGAACAGAAGAATACGCCGTTATGCCTTGTAGCGTCAGGGGTAGAAGAGTTCTCTGGAGATGGCTTTTTGTGTGCTTCCTATATGTTTGTTTTTGTTGATTTATTTCTGTAATCTATCGTTTGCAAGGTCTGCCCGAGCTTTGTATCCATCGTGTCTGTATAGTAATGCTTTTTGAGGGGCACTCTCTGATGGTAGTCTGGAAGAATGCGAAAACCACTTAATCTGTTGTCGTCTGGTGTAATCCAGGATTGGCATTGTGTTTGCTAGTCTTCTAATGTTTTCGTTCCTGGTTCTGTCTCTTCTTCTGAGAACTCTCCATGTTTTCTACGAGCGTTTTAGATCTGCACTATTGGTGTGTTAGACCTAGCACAATGTTGTTTCAGCTTCTCCAAATGGTTAAACCCTGTTGTAATCTATCCCATTCAGAAAAGAAATTCACATATTCTATTTAGAGAGTACTGAAACACCCAACTTTACTTTCATTTGGGCGAGCAGGATATCAACTGCAATCCCCCGCCATTAAATGTCACTAATAAACAGCAAAAATACTAACTGTAAAATATAAATGACAAATAACAAAGAAGCAATGATATTTTCTACATTAAAATATGTAAAATGTATGAAAACTGGTTAAACCGGTTATAACTTCTTGGAGACTATTTTCCTCAGTGTATGTATATACTGTAGGGGGAGGGAGAGAAATAATTTTGTAAATACATCATTGACATCTTCTCTGTAATATGTGTGTACATGTTGTGTTATCATTGACATCTTCTCTGTAATATGTATGTACATGTTGTGTTATCATTGAAATCTTCTCTGTAATATTTGTGTACATGTGTTATCATTGACATCTTCTCTGTAATATGTGTGTACATGTGTTATCATTGACTTCTCTGTAATATGTGTGTACATGTGTTATCATTGACATCTTCTCTGTAATATGTGTGTACATGTTGTGTTATCATTGACATCTTCTCTGTAATATGTGTGTACATGTTGTGTTATCATTGAAATCTTCTCTGTAATATGTGTGTACATGTTGTGTTATCATTGACATCTTCTCTGTAATATGTATGTACATGTTGTGTTATCATTGAAATCTCTGTAATATGTGTGTACATGTGTTATCATTGACATCTTCTCTGTAATATGTGTGTACATGTGTTATCATTGACATCTTCTCTGTAATATGTGTGTACATGTGTTATCATTGACATCTTCTCTGTAATATGTGTGTACATGTGTTATCATTGACATCTTCTCTGTAATATTTGTGTACATGTGTTATCATTGACATCTTCTCTGTAATATGTGTGTACATGTGTTATCATTGACATCTTCTCTGTAATATTTGTGTACATGTGTTATCATTGACATCTTCTCTGTAATATTTGTGTACATGTGTTATCATTGACATCTTCTCTGCAATATTTGTGTACATGTTGTGTTATCATTGACATCTCTGCAATAATTGCGCCTTTTGACCAAATATAGTATTTTTTTAACATTTTACATTCTATGTAATAAAATTACCAAGACAACCCCTGACCCTCCTTAGTAGCTACTTACGAAGAACAGATCACAAAGTTATAGCAGGTGTACTTTTCATTCCAATTTCTGACCCACCATCTCATGGGTAAATAAGCAGTTGCAGACCAAACACTGATGATTTTCCAGTACTAATGCTTTCAATCAAATGTCCCAATATTCCATAATTCTATTGACCATTCTACCACCACCCTGCAGGCACCTGAGAAATTAATGCAGAAGAAGAATGTTGAGAACAAATGCAGAATAAGAAGAAATTTGTCAAAAAGAGGGCTCTGAACGTTAAACAAAGAGGACAGAGTAAATGCTATTGACTCCCATTTGTAACACATTTACACACCAAACAAGTTACAACGTTGCTAATACAGAATACACAAGAGATTAGGGGAAAATTTTCATGTTTATTTTTCAAGTATTATATGGCCTCAATACACTTCAATTGTTAATGCACCTCTGTACTCTGGACTACATCACACTGAAAATATAGTCGGACCATTGTCCTGCTACAAGAGAAATTCAGCGGGAGTTTGAGAACAAATATTTGTTTCAAAATAATTCTATGATATATAGCATTTAAAAAAAAGGTAATACAGCAAATTCTAGATCTTTTTCTAGAATGATGGTGTCTGGCAAGAAATTTCAGAATTTAATATAAAATATTCCCAAAATGTATTTAAATGCAGTATTCAAAGTAACCAAAAGACCAATTGTGTATGAACAATTGTGACAAATAAATATCAAAACAATTATAGACAGAACATAGTGCAGAAAAATTATGTGCAGTCTTATGACTAGGGTCAATGTAAAAATGAAAACATAAAATTAAAGATATAAAGCATACCGAAACACTAGAGCAGGGAATATATATTTATATAGACATAAATTGGGAGAAACATGTGAACCAATATAAGATTACAATTTAGTTCATGTACACTAGAGATAGAATGAAAATAACAAGAAAAAACTGCAGTGCAGCTCTGAGATTTGGCAGCTTATAGAAAAAAATTTATAGTTGGTAAATACAATATATGGAAGATGTTTTCTAATCTAAAAGTAAAGCACATAAGCAGAACAGTTGTCAAAATTGGAAGAGATAACATTTCAGCTCTCACATAATCTAACACGTTTTCCCCTCAGAATCATGAGAAACTCTTATATTACACAAGGGAATAGGGACAATGTGTCTAATTATGTGAGACAGGCTCACAGGCAGCAGAAAGCCTCGCGCAAGATAAATGTAGTCAACCCAAGCCTAAATTCCTTGGTTACCACCTATTAGGAGACTGCCACCCTGAGACATTCGCCTTTATGGTCATGTGTTCATTCCCCAGTTGAGGCAAAATCCCTAGTTCTTGTAGGTCTACCTTTATATTATCCATTCATCTTGGTATGCCCCCAGTCTTTCTTGTACTTTATTTGCAAGACCCGTTTTATCATTCTAGTGTCTTCCATTGTTTCTACGTGTCCCAACCATCTGAGTATATATGTTTTAAATATGACCTTGATGGATGGTAGCTAATACAAATCATTAATTTCTTTGTTTTCTTTAATTCGCCTTAAATCTGAACTTTCATCTTTTTAAGCATGCATATTCTTTAAAAAAATGTTTCACTTGACATTGTTCTTTTTGATTTGGCTTCACATCTCAGAGCCATATAAAATAGGTTATATTGGTTTTATATATATATATATATGGATCATGAAACAGTTACAAGATAATAACTGATGTTAGAAGTAGATGTAGTGTATATAGTATATATTCTTTTGCGCTTCAGTTCACACTGCTTTGTTCCACTTTCAGGCTCCGACAACACACAGGTTAAGACAACTTTAAATTTACACAGAACTGTAATAGATTAACTTGTTTTTGATTTAAAATGCTGTAGTTCTTTACAGAACACATGGAAGTTATAATTTAATACACACAACTTAAATCACATGAAACAAAATCTTAAGCAAAAAACATGAAACAGTTTCAATATATTATAGGCAAGAATACAACAGTAAGTTTTCAGACTAGTATTTCAAAACGAACAACAACAAAAACTAGTTGTTGCCATGAAAAAAGTTAATGTGTGAATATTCATTTAATACATTGTCATCGCTAATGCTAATATATAATGCTACTAAGTCTGGGACACTTAAAGTAGAAATGTCAACAGCTGGTTTTGTTTTACTAAATTCCATCCATCTGAGAAATGGGTAATTGGACTGTCTTATTTATTGTAGGAGCTATGATATATAGTGCTTTTTAAGCAAGCTAAAAAGGAATGAGAAAATATATGGTACACCTGGAATTTATTTTCTCTCTTTGTTTTGTTCACTGCTCGATGCTAACCCCAAAAAAATAAATGCCTGGTAACTATTTCAAGTGTAATTCCCTCTTTGCCATGATAAATCTTGGTGACTTTTTTGTTAAAAATTGACGGGGAATGAGAAATTCCAAACTCACATATTCTTATTTATTATTAAATTAAAGCCAATTACTAAATGTAAACCAAAAATAGTGATTGGGTGTGCTGGGGGGGGGGGGGGGGGGAGTAGCAGAATTTAACCCATGTTGTAGCTATATTCCTAGCACTAAAAAGCCATGCTCTAATTTCCTATGGGGTGGTTGAAAATTGGTAGTGCATCTTATTCAGAACAAGGCGATCAATCCCAGCATTTTTTGGCTGTAGTGATTGTCTAGACAATACCATGTTTTTCTTCTGCATTCATTCTTGAAATCCTACAGACAGCAGGATGAAGCACAGAAAGTGGCATGCATTGTATCATTGACACATAACTTAAGCATAGCCTCAGGTTAACTTTGTCCCGTCAAGGGAATGAAACTGTCAGCTCACCCCTCCAACCTCCTTAGTGACCTCTTATGATGTGCATGGTAGTTGACAGTATCACTATTCTTTGCTTTCATTTCTGGCCCTGTTAACACATGGGTGATATTATGTTCAGTAGGCTGAAATTGCTTCTGAAATATGTTGTTAATTATTTATATGTTAATTCAATCATCAGAGCACTTTTCTTTCTTACACAGAGGAATTTGTTCTGGTACCTATTTTAAACTAGGCTGATCAATTATTAGTTGTAAAAATAGTTCAAATCTGAACTTGAAATAATATCAGAGACCACCAGACCAGGAAACCAATGCACGAACTACTTTGCTAAAGCAGCTTCCCTTTGTAAGAACCATAAGTAAATTTAATATGTACTCCACAAGCCTACAACCACAAATGATATGACACTTTGATAAGGTCTGTATATAAACCATAGATCATGGTTGTCAGTTTTGTACAGTACAGAGTAATTGAATGTTACATGACTAGACATATAAAAACAATATGATCATTTCTAAGAGATAAAACATATGAATGGTCCCTACACCCACACATACACAAAACAATATGAATTTTAGTATAAAAGCAGGTGGTACTATCAAACAAGTGGTTTTTGCTCAGGTGGAAATATCACAATGTTCTTGATAATACTTTAGTTGTAGACATGTTACTAAATGTGACAAAGTGAAAATAACAATATACCCACAGCATATCCTTTATTGGACATTGCATTTCAACCATTGTTGAATTTTAGCTATCGTTTTTATGTTTACTTAATCATGCCAAGGTTAAGTGAAATGGCTCAATAAACCCGGGCTTCAAAACCTCACCCATTTCACCCCAACCAAGATTAATAAACTGTAACTAGCTCATCCCACATACAAACCAGCAACAAAAGGAAAGGTCTTGTGGTGTTGCATATTAAAGTTCCATTAAAATTAAGTAAATATGAATGAACATCAACAGGGCATTGCCAGTTTGAAATAAATCAAAGAAAAAAAATAAACAAACTGTGGAACGAGTCAGTGTTTAATATCAATGATAATGATCATTGAGACTAGAATGTGAGATTATTGTAGGTCACATAGTTGTAATATCAATGATGAAAGGAATCAAGATAAGAGATGTCATAACATTCTCAAGAAACCAAGAATATTTTAATATCAATGATAAAATTAATCAAGATAATAAATATTATAAAGGAAAAAAAGTTGTAACATCAATGATAACAGGAATCATAACTACAGATGTAGTCTTTATCATCTCTTACAACATACTTGGCAGGTGGGGTGCAAGGGATTTTGGGGTCCCGCAATGCTCTCGTGCGGATTCATGGTAAGCAGATAACCAAAATCATAAAAGCACCTCCTCGTGGTGCAACATGGTAAATGACTGCTTTGAAGCAGTCTGGCTAATGCTTTATGGATAGTGTAGATTAAGAAGGAAGGAGATTTGTTTGCACATGATAAAGATCTCTAAATAAAAACTCATGGTCCCTATATCCAAACCACTGTCGCACTTAGTCTAAGACAGTATCTGGTCTGAACTGCCTGGCTGTCAAGTCCCAAGCTCATGAACATTGAGAGTCATGAGCTAGTCTCAGGAGAAGTACAGCTTAGCATATTGAGTACAATGAGAGAGCAGCACAGCGCTATAGGGGAGCACCATGTGCAAATAGAAAGAGAAAATGCTATATGGAAATTGTAATTAATGCAATGTTGAACTCGAGAACAAGCTGCTAGCTACCTCCAAGAAGAATATCTCATGGAAAAGCAGAAGTAGCAAATTTCCTATCGTGCCCCTAAATATATATAGGGGCTTTGATTTGGACAAGGTATTCACAATGTCTATGAATGAAACCTTGGTTAAGCGGGTGAATGAACCCAAGCCCAACTCTACTGTAGAGTGTTTCCTATACCAGAATCATGCTCACAGATGAGAAACTGTTATATTACCCGAGGGAATAGGGACAATGTGTCTAATTATGTGAGACAGGCTTACAGGCAGCAGAAAGCCTCGTGCAAGATAAATCTAGTCAACCCAAGCCTAAATTCTTTGGTTACCACCTATTAGGAGACTGCCACCCAGAGACATTCGACTGCATGGTCCTGTGTTCATTCCCCAGTTGAGGCAGAAATGTTTTTCTAATCGGAACGGCTCCTGGGTCGACAAGGTCGGTATCAGAATAATCCGGCAAGTACTGCGAGGGAGAGGAGATTTCTACCACCCTTATATAGCAGAGTAAATGAAATGTGAGATTGCAAACATCTCTCACCCATACAGCATTAATAAATGCTATGAAGTCAATACATTTTCATCGTCTGGCAACCGATAAGAAGGCTGCAAGTGAATTAAAAGCATGCAGTAAATGGTTGAGCTGTGCCAGAAGGCACATAATAACGCAGCTCCTCTATGAAACTATCAGTACAATGCACTTCACATTCCTCCGCAGAAATCACAAAAAAAATTGCATTTAAGAGATCAAACACAAAAAAGATACATGGCAGGTAACAGTGTCACTATTATTTGGTCCCTCTTCAAGCCCTGGAATCAAACAGGCAGAATATTTTAATATCAATGATGATAGGAATCATGATTACAGATGTTATAATAGCTCAATAACTATACCCATAATACCTAACCACCTGTGTGTCAACAGGGCCTGAAATTGAAATAAAGAATATCACTACTACTTGCCATACATATTGTAGGAGGTGACTAAGGATGTTTTGAGGATGGAGTTGGCTGTTCCATCCTATAGTCATGGAAACCTAGAATGCATGCTTAAGTCAGATGTGTTCGGACCATAACAGTTGACTAACTAGAAATAATTTGAGAATTTCAATTTTTTTGTTTTATAAATTCATATTTTAAGCAAGTGCAAGGCTTCACAATATATCCCTTATTGTAACAAGCAATTACATATGTCAAGACTTGAATAGTAATCATGTATGTACAAACACACATTAGAGACACAAAAATGTATTATAGTCCGTTCAGATTCGTTTGCCGAGATGTTAAATTATTTTTATCAAAAACTTATTGTTCATTTGGATTGATCATTTGAAGTTAGGTTTAGAATAATAATGTCGCTATAGAAATATTTTTTTATCAAAGAAATGTGATCCAGTATCAAAGATACCTTATTTAACCTATATTAAAAAAAAGTTAATCTAAATTATAAACAACCGCTGGATTATGTAGATGCTTACATCTCACAGCTGATTATTAAATATAAAGGCATAACCCTCACGGTAGAATGTGCACCGTTCTAAAAGTAGTTGTTTCCACTGTACATTTGTATAAAGCAATGTTACATATGGAAATTCCCGTTTAGCACCAAATATTATTTTTCCTGAACTTAGAATTATGTGAAATCAAAAACGGCTATTGACTCGATTTCAAGTCACAAGTCAGAGGCACGTCTCAATATTTACAGAAAGTAGGAGGCACTAAGCATATTACCTTCTGCAAGTCTATGTGAGAATGAATCTGAAAGCGAAATATTTTACTGAGCATAACATTGCTATAAAGATTTATCAATACTTCTGCAGAGAGCGTAAAAAGGGACATCTTTATTGTTCTTTATCAAATCCTGAGAAGAGAACAATGCATATTTTAGGTTTGTGTAAACGTTCATTTGATCGAATAGTGGAAGCAAGCGGATATTTATTGCCAACAAATTCACGAAAGCAAGGAAGGAAAGAAAAGATAGACAGTTTCGATAAGGACCTAGTAAAAAGAGAAATATGTAGAATGTTTGATAAAAACGAAGAAGTGACACTTAGAAAGTTGAAGATTTGGCTGAAAACTAATAACGACATTGAAATATCAAAAACTTTATTATGGAAAACTGTAAGAAATGCAGGCTTCACCTTTAGAAAGTATGCTGGTGGAAAAAACATTATTTGTGAAAAGCCACATCTGGTAGCTCTTAGAAGCAAGTATTTACGTGAAGTGAAGGGAATGCGCGAGAATGGTTATGATATTGTGTATTTAGATGAAACTTGGATCAACGCTCATCATACAAATGAAAAGGAATGGCAGTTAGCAGATGGAAGTATTAAAAGATCAGTACCAAGTAGTAAAGGGCAACGTTTGATAGTTGCACATGCAGGTAGCAGACATAATGGGTTGTTGCAGAATGCTCATCTAATTTTCATTTCAAAATCCATTGACAATAGAGACTACCACTCCGAAATGAATGGGCACATATTCGAAGACTGGATCGAAAAAAGTATTCTTCCAATATTAGATAGACCTTCTTGTCTGATAATGGACAATGCTTCATACCATAACGTAGTGAACGTAGAAGATAGAATCCCAACATCATCAAGTACAAAAGATGCAATCAAAACGTGGCTCATAAAAGAACACATACCAGTTACCGACAGGTACTTGAAACCCGAATTGCTTAACCTTGTAAAACAGACACAACGAACAAAGATATTTAAAATAGACAAGTTAATTGAAGAACATGGTCATAGATGTTTGAGACTACCTCCATATCATGCACACTTAAATCCTATAGAGCTAATTTGGGCAAAAGTTAAAGGACACGTAGCATCTACAAATACAACTTTCAAATTATGTGATATTGAGACACTTACAAATCAGGCTCTATCAAATATACATAAAGACTACTGGGTGAAATGTGAGGATCATGTGTTACGCCAAGAAGAGGAATATTGGAAAAAGGAAGGTTTGTTGTTTGTTCAGCCGAAAACAGTAATCGACCTATTTGACTCGTCTGATTATGAATGATCATTACTCTGATTAAGTCTACACTAAAAAAAGTTTGATTTGCAAAATTTACAAGTTGATTTGTAAAACATTTCATTGCTCAATACCACCCAAGCAATTCAAAAAAATGTTATAAGCAAACCATCAACCATTACTTATAAAATTTAGCCCGCTTGATTCAATACAGAAGTTCAGATATCTTGGATCAACTATTACAGACAAAATTTCCTTACATGAAGAAATATATGTACTTATTTCAAAGGCAGCGACAACATTTGTGAAACTCACACCAAGAGCATGGAACAATATCAAATTGACTCTACGAACAAAAGATATATTTTAAATTTTTTTACACCTGCCACCATGTAAAATTTTGTGGACACGCCTATGGGTCATCATTGCACTAGATTACTGTAAAATATTTTGTTTATGGTCGAAATAATATTTACATGGGCAAACATCAAAAGAATTCGCCGCTTTCAAATAACCGTTACAGCTAGACATCAAGTAACACATATGTTTTCGCGACATGGACATTTTAACAACGTATGCCAAAATTCATGTGAAATCATCAAGAACTTTTTGAATTATAAATCATAACATCTCGGCAAACGAATCTGAACGGACTATAAAAGGTTTCACAACACTAAACAATACCTACTTTGTCATGTACAGACAACAAAACAAACAAAAATAAAGCATGACGATCAATTTAATGCGAGCATAAGATTGCGACAAATAACAAACGTGTGTGCAAATAACACATGTACACACAAAATTTAGTGATTTTTTTGTGTATATTGGGTATTTATACAATTATTAGCCAAATAGTATAATTCATCTACCAATTTGGTTGCTGTGATCTACATGGATTAGTGGAACTCATCTACTCATGTTGGTTAAGATCTACATGTACTTGTGGAAATCAATTAGTATGTTGGTTGAGATCTACATGCATAAGTGGAACTCACGATATTGGTCATTGACATCTACAGTGATTAGTGGTAGAGACATCCATCTATGTTCATAAAGTTGCAGGTATAGCACCAGACTGTGATGTCTTTTTGCAAGTGCATTTTTGACAGTTCATGTGGATTATTATTTTAAGTCACAGTGTCATGTGCTTTGAGTGGTACTCTCAAAAGGTGGCATGTGATTCTGTGAAGAGATGCAGAACATGTGGAGAACTCGAGTACAATGAAGTCAATCTTCTGTCTATAGCTTTAACTCATCTATGATGTTGGTTATTGGTTAAAAGAACATAAACTACGAACAAGATTTTTTCGGGGTCTATGAATAGTGTGAATGCTGTAGGTTTCTGAAGTGAACTACCACACATTTCTCATTCTAAGTGAAGATGATTCAATCTACTTGGGAAATTATAAACAGCAATAACAAAGTAGAATATTTAAAGCTACTTCTGTAAATAATACATGGTTTTATTGATTGATTGAGAACCCCAGGAATTGCGAGCGATTAGCTATTACTTCATATGCAGTAGGGTGGTTTTCTGAGCTTTCTTTCATACCCAGGAGACTTCAGTTTTCACTTAGTGCAATGCCTATTGAAGAAGCCTTCCAGGTAGGGGGGGGGGGGTAAATATTTGTATAGATGACATGCACTACAAAGCTAGCACAAGAGAGCTTCAATATAACAGTATGTCATCTACTAAGGTTTTTTATTGCATGGGCTGTTTATCTAGTGGGTCATTGGTGAGACCTACATTGGTGAGAACTGCATGCATCCATGGTTTGATAAACAAGTTATGAATTAGTTTAATTCCTCATACCAGTTACTAAACCAAATTGAATTTTTTTTTATGTACAGAAGACAAAGAAGATAAATATAAAAAAAGACTAAAGTTTAACATGAACATACAGTGGTCCACACACATATACACTGAAAATTAACACCATAACCATCCAATACTCAGATAAAAGTAATAAAATCTTGCTATATAATCTAATTACAACAGGTGAAAAGGAAATTAATAAAGCAACTAAAACATGTATTTGTAACCATATTTGCAACATCCTTGTTAGTAATGAGACTAAAATTTTTGAGTTGCACAAATATACTCAAGGTATTGAGTATTCAATGCAATGATATTTAGAAAAATATATATCATTTGAACAAATTTAAAAATCTTGTTTAATGATTGTACCCATTTATAAATATAATGAACAGGACATTGGTGTTCATGTAAGTCACAAAAATGAAAGCCTTTGATTAAACTGTCTCTTCTGCTGATTGTGGGTACGTGAATGCACCCATAACAATTGTATAAACACCATATGCAGTGCACCAGAGGTCCCCCAACCTTTAAAAAAGAATGGGCCATACTTGTCAGGAGTGTGTGCTCAACACTTAATGAACTCTCACATCGCATGCATAACACTTCTTCAAGAATGATGTTTTCTACATGCAGTTCAACTGTGTTACAAGTATCTCTGATAGATCGGAGGCATTACTGCTGTAGACAGGTTATTTCTATTCAAGTTGGCATAGAGAGAAATTTAATCATTTTTTTTGTGAAGAATTGGCACAAATTTTATACATGGATCTAAATAATTACTACTGTTCATTACAACGGAAGCAAAACATGACAAGATCTTGCCTATTTCATCAAATAAGTGATCTACATTTTCTACAGAAGCCTGGTTGTAACACCTTTTATGTATTCAGCCCACAACCTTGACAAGTACCAAAGGGACCATATTGAATATCAAAATAAGAAGGGAAGTTTTGCACATTCATACTCACCAAAATTATGTATTTTGACCCCAAAATCTATATAACAATTACTCTATTAAAGGTGTTTTTTTTAAAACGACAGTATAAGTGTATTCAATGAAACTAGAATATATTCTGTACAAAATACAGAAAATATGTATAGTTTACAGGTATGTATATTATAAATAATTTTATAATTGAAAATAAGGTTCGTAGCCCACAGGTTGAGAAAACTTGGAAGTACACAATAATATGGAAATAGCAAATTGTGAAACCAAAAAATGCAACTAAGTAGTAATGACCAGTTCTAAATAATGCTGAACTCGTGAACATCAACAATGAGTTTAAGATGGTGGAGATTTGTAACAGCCATATTAAATAAGATAAGAAATGGCATCATACTTATAAATACACATCATTCTTGAGTATTATAAAAAGATTTGGAAGAAAGACACAAAACAATACAACAACTGCTTCCACTTTGTACTAAAGTCAGGTTTTAAAAAAAATATACAATTTCTAGATCTCTGAGCATATTTTCAGTTAAAATTCTGTTCCATTTATATATTTTTAAATGATGCTTCATTTCTTACAGAATATCAGATTCAAGAATTAAAAAAAAGAAATTAATGAAGTCGATATTGATTTACATGATGGACAATTTCATAAAGAAAATGTATTTCAATAATACAGTATATTATAAATAACATAATGTATCAACCTGTTTATTAACCAGCCCTAAAAGGGAGCTGTGATACATGTCAATTGTATCACATGAGGGTAATCTTAATACACAGATATTGCCTTTTGTTCAAGGTCACTGGTTTAATTTCAGGTAGTGATGTCTAGTTTACAACTGCAATTTTAGAAGATTATCACTTGAAGAAACAGGGTTACATAAGTGTTATTTTCAGCTGGCAGTGTGTGGCTTTGTTGAGTGAAGGTTGTTTTTATTATATATATATATATATATATATATATATATATATATATATATATATATATATATATATATATATATATATATATATGGGGAACCCAAGTACAAATAAGTCGATCCTCTAAACTGTTTCAGCCTTCCTTAAGCTTTATCATCTTCACAACAAAGTTTGGCTGCAATATACCAACAACTAGTCTCTTCTTTCGCAGTGTACTCTACTGAACTGCCCACCTCGTGATATTCTCTCCCATGTGTATCTGCATACCTCTTGCTCACTTCCCCTCAACTCTGCCCTCAAGTACGGTTTTCAACTAGGTCTTTTAATATGTCTAAAATAAGTAATGTTTGATATCTATTTCCTGTAACATTTCTAACCATATGAAGTGTTAGAACCTATATGTTTGTTTTCTTTCCATGAAGTTCTCTCTATTCTTTTATATATCTAAATCTCAAACACATCAATTCTGTCTTCTAGTTATTTATTTATTATCCATGATTCTGAGCCATACATTAATGTATAATAGATGAAGCATCTTATAACTCTCATTAGTTTGTGATGTTTAGGTGTTAATATTTTCAACACAATGTGCAGTATTTTAATAGACAATTTTCAAGTTCAGAAATATGAACACAATGTTGCAATAGCCGAAACTATGGTGTACTGAATAGTATTTGTCTTCAATTTCACAGATCTGAAAATATGGACATATTTCAAAAAAAGTTTTGTCTAAGGTTGAGAAGCTTCTTCAAGTACAAACCATGTTACTGATAACAAATATAGGTACAATACAAGAATCAGTAGACAGGTTTCTATGGAACAAATAGCAAATATAATTAAACGGAACGAAATTCCAATAAAGTCGCATATACTGACACATCCAATATGTGACACGTTGCGTGATGAGAGGCCCCGACCACTCGACATGCGCGCTGCACACTGAGTGGGAGGTGGATGGCAGTTCATTGCATGTAAATTGCTAGATCGGTATTTTAAGTTACCACATTTTAAGTTGCTGAGATAGTGAAATAGCATATGAAATTTAAAAAGTTGGTATGTTGCCACGTGATTTGTCCACTGATTCGTGTATTGAACCCAAATATAATACAACATTTAAACATAAGTAAAAAACGCAATGAGAAAGTGAGAAGCAAAGAACATTTTTAGCACTCTAATATGTCCATGTTTTTATTTAATTGCAAACTGCATAAACAATACTATCAGAAGGTTTCCCCATAAGATTCGGCTAGATCCATGTAGCTAGCAATGCTGATAGCACTTGCACCAAGTCTTCCAAATGCAATTACTCTCATCACATTTCAGAATATAAAGTATTAAACACAAGATAAATTACACAGATGTGTAGAGTTCTTGTGTAAAAATAACATACACTGATCAACAGGACCAGATGACACATTTACAGACAGGCGTGTTAGTACACAACAAAAATGTCAGCTTCAAATGAATGCATCATGGGAATGAATGGTGAGTAGAAAAATAGAAAATCACAGAGTATAAAATACTAGTTTAAAGGGGAAGACAAAATTTAATATCAGTCAATGTCTATTTGAGAAATCTATTTGGCAACATTACTAATGTGATAAATTTAATATCAATGTAAAATAATTGTAAATGGTATTACATTTGATTGAACTAATGTAACAGCGCTCAGTTATGATTATACAGCAACTGGGTAACACATTATTTTTTCTGGTTTCTATTTATGGCTGGGTCTGAACAGATTTAGTGTCTTTTTCTTCTTTATTTGTTCTCATACTCCTGCAGATTAACAGGACTTAGTTCATAGAATGGAATGTCTTGTGTCACAGTTTACAGCTTAGCTGTAATATCTGCACCTTTCAACCTGATGTAGCCAACTTCAGCACTGCTTCTATGTCACTTTGACCCTATATGGGATGAGACAGTCAACTCCACCCAAAAATCATCTTAATTGACTTATGAGATGCATGGAAGGTAAATTGTGCTATTATTTGCTTCCCATTCAGGCTGCGACTACAAATGAGCGAGATTCAGTTTAAAGGAGCAGCATAGTGAAAGATAATGGGCATAGTGCAGAGCAGAATGTGAACGCTTTTCAGAAATAACAATAGTTACTTATGCAAAATAGAGTTAAGTTTTAAAAACAGACTAACGGGTACAAAAATATAGATAACCGTATATAATACACACTAAAAACACCATACAGGCCTTTATAAAGAGAAATGCAGGTCTAAGGGAGAACAGGCAATAACAATAATATTAATATCATAAGTAGACTAGAATGCAGACATTAAACAACATAAAAACTACACAGTGATGGACACATGGTCTTACTTTTTTTTTTTTAAATGGGGGAGCAGGAAAAAAATCATTGATATTATAGCAATCATAATTTTGCAAAAGTATTTCCACAATTATATTTACATTACTATACACATTGTATTAAGTAAAGAAACAATTGGTGAACATAAAGTTTCTGGCTAAGTTAACGAACTTAACTAAAATTAAAGCGTGCACATAAATGCAAATTATTTATATATTTGAGAATTTATAATCTTTTTTTTAAAAAACACTAACAGGATACAAATATAAAATGTACATATAAAAGTATGTTTCAAGTTAAAAAACTGCTTCATGCTATCAAAATGATGAAAGAACAGATGTGTTTGACTGACAATAATGATTATTATCTGACTTGGTTGGTTGCTGATCCAGTGATTCATGCCCTTTGACCCAGGCATTATATTGCTGGGAAGTATCTGACTTTAAATATTGTAAAATGCAAAGAAAATTCTTCAACAGGGCTGAATATGTTTAGTAATATGTATGGGTACCTGATGGAAGATAGCTGTAGATCATAATAAAGACAAGGTTTCAAAGGTGGACGTTGGAAATGGCCCAAATTTTGATGAGGACAAATCAAGGATGGTAACTAATAGGCAACCACAACCGGCTCAGAAAGCAATTGCAAACTACTGAAACATTTCAAATGTCAAGAAACTCATGATGACCATAAATGAGACTTGAGGTGTTGATGAACACAAGATATCGAAGACCTTTTGAATATGGTACTGAAAGAATAAGTAGGACAAATTGCACAGAGTCAAGAGGCTTATTGAGTAGCAGTGAGGACATTGTTCTATAAAGGCCATATATAGAACTAGACCTAACTGTCTTTATTAGAAACACTGTATATTTCTTATACTAAGAAGATTTCTGACAATGTAATGTATCACTATAACAAAAGTAATGTGCACCATAGGCATGATGTAAGGTTGAAAACTAGATGGGTGATGAGCACAAGATATACAAAACATCTGAGACTGACATGCAATAATAAGTAAGACTACTGTAAAACTATATAACAATAGTGCTTTGCAGTTTGGTACACTTGGTCTTAATACAGATTATTCATTTATTTAGATTTTGGTAGTGGGGCCTTTGTTGTGTTGTCATTCATGTTGTTCTTTTGTTCCATTTGTTTTCAATTCAAAGTTGTTTATTTCATTCTCATTCCCAATATTGTTTAAATGTGCATCTCAACAATAATACTTCTGTGTACATGTCACTGTTATTTTGGATGTCTCTGCTGTTAAATGTCTGCTGTCTAATAAATTTGTAATATTGTCATTAATTTTACTGTTTGTCTTGCCTTTTCTTGATAAAGATCTTATGGTTGAGACGTTGAAACTGTCTTGCATATTGCTATCTGTATTTTTCCCAATAGTCTGAGCTTTCACTGTAAAACTGAACGACCTTGTGTTTTGCCTAAGTACTATAGAAACTGACATGGAGAAGTAGGAACACTTGTGCAAGTCAGACTTATATGGATGTAGTGATAATGGCTACATCTTACCATGGATATGCTGATGATGAATGTGCATCATGCATAGGGTATAAAATGTATATCCAGTATCAAACTGTAAGCAACAAGATTCAGTAATTGTAGATCACTTTTGATGCTAAAAGGAACACATGTTTTCTAAAGACAAAGTGACACTTTTGTGCAATCTCCCCCCCACAGCAAGAAATGTCATTATTTCTCAAAATAGGTTTCCACACATAATACATGTCACTGACATTGTATAGTGAGAAAGATAGGGATTGTCGCTATTGCTGTGTGCGTAATAAGTTTGTGGGCGATATTTTCTCAAATAAAGTCTGGTTACGATATTCGCATGCTCAGTTTTTAAAAGCAGAATCCTATTATCACACACAGTAAACAATATAAAAACAATGGGAATGTTTTAAACTGGCCGGTGTATTGTAGATGGCCAAAGAACATTAAAACCAACTAACCATATCATAAGAGGTGACAAAGGAAGTTGGCTGTTGTGATCAAAATGATCCAAAAGTGCAGCGCTGAAATCGGATATGTCAGACAAAAAGACATTGATACACAAAGCTGTAACCTACAATTGAACTTATACTGTTCTATGGATCACATTCTGATCACCAGCAAAAGTACCTTTTGTTTACACATAATTTCTCTGCAACATTGACCATGCAAGCACTAGTGTTAGTAATAAAAAGACACATGCACGCAACAGAATGAGATGTGCCCACTATACATAAATAAATAAAATAGAAAAAATGGGTGACATCAATACTGTTATAATATCATAATATTACCAATGGTAATACTGATCTAACATGAAGGCTATATAAAACAAAGAATGCTATGAACCTACATGCAGAGGATAAACCAGCATAGAAAATATACCACACTGTAATGCTGAATAGCAAAATAGTTAAACCATTATTTTTTTTAATTTATTAAAACCACTTCATTGAAATACTGAGATTTAGGACCATCTTTTTTATCCCAATGATTTTGTGCAAATAGTATCTGGGTTATGGTTGTAGTCTTTAGCCAAACTGCCACTGCCATTCATCCTAGCTCCATTAGCATTCACTGTATGGCCATTGAGATGCTTCAATTTACAAATATTCTCTATTTCAGCTCTGCGTTTCACTCTGGAGTATGGTCCTATCGCTGGATCAAATATAAAATCCCAAATAACTTGAGACCAGGAATTATGGCATGGTAAGTTGCTGTAGTATTCAGGAGCAATTTTACTGACCTGTCAATAGAGAAAAATCAACATTTTCATAATAAAACAAAGGTTTAAAGGGCAATATGATACTTGACAAGATGCATGTCTATTTTTGTAAAATCTCACAGCACCTCAGACAGACACATACATAATCAGTTTCTCTCCCAAAGACATTGGTTGAAATCTACACATGGTGATGATTCCAGTGACTTTCCATTAAACAAACTTGCTACTCAGTTCTTCATGTGTTCATGTTCATACCTACATTTTGATTAAAAATTAACTCAATTGTAATATATATGTATCAATTTGATCATTCACATAACCCTATTGTGAGAGTTCTCTAACACAAGCCCTTGCGTGAGGCTAACATAAAGCTTTTTAATAGCCTTTGCTATCTCTGCAGTCAATTTTTTTGCATAGGTGTCCCCTTGTCTTCTACATTTATTCCTAAACTTCTGTAGATTAACAGGATGTGGTCCTTATTCACAGTTTAACATGTTTACACAGCAAGTCTGGCTTTATTTTAAATAAATGCCACTGTATATGAAAGCTCATAAAGACTTCTAAATAGTTTTCTATGGATGTCTCTCTATGGACCAGTACTCCACCTTAACTGATTTGGTGTAGTCTTGTAGAATATGTAATGCGGTCTGTGCTGCCTGTCCACATGAACAGAGGTGATGGGGGAAGTCTTTGCCTATGTACAAGGTATACTAGAAGGATCTCCATAAGCTGAGGCTCAGAATCCAGCATATACGGTCAAAAAGAAATACACAACAGTACACAATAGTACAAGTGGACCTGTGATTCCTTGTAAAAGTAAAGTAAACATAGCATTTATTAATGCACTAGAGGTATGGGATGTTAGCTTACATTTCAGTAGCTCTGCTATTTGAAGGCGCTTTGGTATTCACTATTCGGTAGCAATTTCCTCGACTGGGTCAACCCGGAGCCATTGCGGCCTGAAAAACATTTCCACCTCAACTGGGGAATGAACGCAGGACCACTCATATGCTAAGACAGTGCGCTACGCTGCTCTAATTCCCTGTACTTACTGTGACTTTTTTGTGGCTCAGATTGCTGTTGTGTGTCACTTTTATCATCACCGTGGATTGTAGATTATATTTCTTATAGTACAATAATTACTGTTGTATGCAAAGACGGAAAGGTGACCGATATACTATTGTATGGCCTTTTGTATCACACAGACGGTCATTAAGCAAAAAGAAAGAGCAAGCCAATTAGCATTTTCTCTCAGGAGTTGTAACTTTTTAAGCAATCATGTCACAGCAATAGAAGATGTTTTTTGCTTCCTCTTTTATCTTCCCTATCTTTTATTGTATTGTTCCTAAACAACATTTGCTTTTTTTCTAATTTTAGCTTACAGTTTTTCCAACTGTGTTTTGAGTCCACCAAAAATAGTAGCTGTTTTTCCTATGCCTGTGTTTATTTATCTAGGTAAAGGATGTATGTAGTTGTGAACCCTAGGTAACAAAAATTTTCAGCTTGTTTTATATGACTGCTGTTTAATGTGATGTTTGTTGGTACTAATATACTACTATAGATGCATTAAATACAAGTCTGTCTGCTCTCGTTACCACGATTAAATATTAAGTTACCGGTATTCTATTGATAATCACTTATGAACACCATTTATGAAATTTGTAATGTACAGTAATCACATTCTTTCATCTCGAACTTGAAGCTCAATTGTTCAACGTGCAAAAGGCATGACTATAAGTGATGAGAAAAGCAAAAACATACGGTGCAAATGTGCACTCACACACACACAGAAAAATTGTTACAATTAACATCTTTCTTACCTCTGGGAGCCGAGATCCTGGAATGCTAGGAAAGTCATGATGTTCGTTGTGATACCCCACATTCCATGTCAGCCAGTTAAGAGGACCATAGTAAGAGTAAGTTTCATAACCCTTAACAAACATGTAATGCTCCGAGATGAAATGCCCAGCCATCGGGTGAAGACCAGTAGCCATTAAACTACCACTAATTAAGTATGCCAAGGCCTTAATACCAAAACACTGGTAAAGAATAATATCAAATGCAAGCTGAATTAAAAAGTTCAAGATCTCCAATACACATGGGGGCTTTGGGTTGATAAAAAAAGGGCGTATTGAGTAGAACCATGGCTGTAAGAGTATCCATACAAATTTGTGCAGAGTATGAGTAAAAAACCTAGTTTCCAGTCCAGAAGGGATATCAACATCTTTCTGTTCATCTCCCTGATAGCGATGATGATCTAGGTGATATTTTTTGAAAGAAATTGATATTGGCACGCCTATTGGTAAGTTAGCAAAGAATCCAAACAGTCTGTTTGTTAAAGGTCGACTGTGACCGAAAGCCAGATTGTGGGCAATTTCATGAACAGCCAAGCTAAGTGAATGGTTAACAGTACCACCTAAGATGTAAGCAAAGATGAAAATGGTAGGCCATGTGTGATCTTTTAATGTATAGCACATTACTAGCTGCAAAATCACCAGAAGCGTTACAATGTATTTGAACTTTGGATCACATCCCATGAGTCGTTTAATCTCTGGGTATTTTGCTAAATGGAAAGAATAAAAATAAATTATGTAAACATTGATGTGCAAATAGAAAATTTCCTAACATCATTAAAAAACGGGTTACACATATTTTGTCACTCAAAGATGATGATTCAGCTCAACTGGGATGATGATGATTCTACGGTGTGTCCAACTGTGACTAAGGAATGTATAAATTCTTGACAGGCAGTGGAATAGAACATGGGGAAAGACCTACAGATGAAAGAAACATATCAGATCTTTTCCTACGCATTTGTTCTAAAACTTCTGCAAATCAATAGGATTTAGTCCAGATAATGTGTTGGGTCATGTTTTACAGCTTGACTACACCTTTTTTTACCCAACACATCCAGCTTAGTCTCCTTACACAGATCTCAAAAGGTATAAATGCTAATTGTTGACATGAATTGCTGGTTAAAAACTATTTTTATTCTGCCTTAGCAGGATCTCAGTACCAATCCTGCTATACTTTATTTCAAATTCTCTCAATCCCAAACAAACCCAGCATGCTCAGTAAGCAATTTCAGAGCAAACAATCTCACCCTCAAATATGTATTTAGTTCACAAGCTATAAATGCATTTGGTGCAAGTCTGCCTGCTATTTCATTAGTCTACTGCAAACATAGAATGCCCAGGGCAAGAGATCCATGTGATGCTCAGAAGGATGGATGCAACTATATATCATAGTACCATTTATGTCAAAACATGCCATTTTCACTTTTTTAGAGTATGAGCTGAGAACATGACATGATAACTGCCTCAATAAATGGAATCTATGAGAGCTATTGAATGGATGCAGTAGTGTCTCATCCTTCATAATGGAAGTAGTAGTCATATTATATGCCTCATTGACTTCAATCTCAAACTCCTGCTGGATCTCTCTTGTAGTAGGTCAATAGCCAGACTAAATTTCCAGCAGGATGTAGTTCAGATAATGGAAATGCATTGTATCACCGTTTTATTTGAGCCAATGTTCTGACACATCCATCTTGTGTTCAATGATGATTCTACCAACCTTGTGAGCTGTAAAACCCTCAACTAGATACCTCACCAGATATTTTATTTTTCTTCTGCACTCATTCTCAAACTCCTGCAGATTAGCAGGGTGCAGTTCAAGAACAGAATGTATTGTGTCATGGTTTGCATCTTGGCTGGGTTATTTGCCTTTGGCTTGACACATTCAACTTCAGCATGTCTTCTGGTGGGTCACTTTCATCCTCTTTTCAAATTACCAATTAGTTTATTATTTATTTTAGGCTATATAACTGTGAGGTACAAGTGGGAGGGTAACATCACGAGATGGACAGGATACAGTCTAGCAGAGTGTACCACCAATACAAGGGACAGGGGATGTTGGAGGTCTGTTGCAGCCAACCGGTGTTGCGGAGACGGCTCTCATTGATGATCATATAACATCTTCATCATCATTTTTCAGTCAGATATTAAGTTACATTTTCAATAGCCTCAATCCCCATCGAGACCAGCACCGTGCAGTGGTGATGGGGCTTAGTTCAGCCATCAGGGGCTGGAAACTAAGACTGGTCGGGCAGTCCCACTCGAGCAGGACCATAGTCCTGCCCAAGTAAGCAGAGTGCTGAAGACGGAGGCATCCAGCCAAAAGGCACACAGATAATCAGGATGCCATGCACAAAACACAATGAAAACATGTCTACATCTATAAATAGTTATGGTGCCTGCCCTGTGGCGGACGTTGCCGGGCCCTATACCTTGAAAGGGCCCAACCTCAGTTACTGGAAGTCCTCAATTGCCCCGAGGAGCCAGGAGGCAAGGGAATAGAGCTACTGGCCAAACAAACAAACGACCAATAAAAATAATGCACTGGAATGCTGAGGGTGTCAACAGCAAAAGAGATGGATACAGCAAAAAAATTGGAACTTGAAAATGTCCTCAGTGAAGAACAAGTTAGTATATGCTGTATCCAAGAAACACACCTCAGCAGCGACATAGCCTTCCAAATCAGAGGCTACCAGTGCTACCTGTCTGACAGAAAGGACAGGCAAAAGGGTGGAATTCTGACACTTGTTAAAAACAATATCAGCGCATGTCAGCTGGAAGTATATATGGAAGGGGCAGAATACCAGATGCTCCACCTAAAAACAGACTGCAGAATTCCATCTCCTGAACTACTACTGCCCAAATGATAAACCATTGGCACTAGACACAATTCCAGACAAAGAGAGGCGTATGGTGTGTGGTGACTTCAACAGCCACTCTCAGAGCTGGGGCTACGATCATATCGGCAAGAGAGGTGAGGAACTTGAGAGTTGGCAGGATGAAAATAATCTCATCCTTATTAACCAGCCAGCAGACTCACCAACCTTCTACTTGAGAGCATGGCACACCACCTCTACACCAGACCTGGCATTCCACTCACCAAGCTTGGAATGGAACATCACACGTGTCGTTGGAAAGCAGCTTGGAGGTAGTGACCACAGACCAGTATTTCTGGAAATCCACAATGAATTTACCAAGGACAGCAGCACGCTCACAAGGTGGGACTATAAAAGGGCAGACTGGAAAATGTACCAGCATTTAACCAGTGTTCTAGCTAAAGACATGAACTTGGACAAAGACATCAATATAGCAGTGAGTGAATTTAATAGATGTATACTACATGCTGCTAGTAAAACCATACCCAGGGGGGCACGCAAAAACTACAAACCCTACTGGAATGATGAACTGGAAAAGCTGCAAAATGAGATGGGAACATCTAGACAGCAGGCTGAGAACAGACCTAGCCAAGAACATCACAACAAATATCAGCAAACAAAGGCTAAATTTCAAAGAGCCAAGTTGCAAGCCAGACGGAGCAGCTGGAAAGAAAAAACAGAGTCGCTGAACCTAGAAAGAGATACTAGGAAATTATGGAAACTTGTAAAACAACTAAATGATGAAGGTACAGGGAGAAATACCAGGATCACACTTTATAAAGATAGAAACATTTTAACAGGTAAACATGCAGCTGATTACTTTGCAGAAGACAATAACGTCAAAGTCAGCCCAGACAAACAACAGGAGGTTCGAGAGAACCAGCAAAACATTGGACAAGGCGAACCTATACCTGAAGTCATGGAGTCACCAATCACAATGAGAGAACTGGAGCATGCAATATCCAAATTGAAAATGAAAAAGTCCCCTGGAGCTGATGGAGTGTCCAATGAAATGATTATAAACCTGGGAATTGCAGCAAGAGCAAAGCTACTGCAGATCTTTAACACAAGCTGGTCCAAAGGTAATGTACCACAGGCGTGGAGAGAAGCAATAATGATACCACTCCTCAAATCAGGAAAAGATGGCAACACAGTCTCCAACTACAGGCCCATCAGCCTCATACAGTTTATTTGATTAATTTTTATCCTTAAATGTCAAAGTTATTAAACGACATCAGAAGCTATAAAAATATTTACATCCAGCCATGACTATTATTTACAAGTTATTATTTGCTACAAATGAGCTCATCTTGTGTGGTCATCTAAAGCATGATTTAGCACACAGATGTGGCTTATGTGAACATCCTATGCAGTAGTAGCACCTTCGCTTTCATATTTACTTAGCAGCACAATGAACACATTGCTGTCTTTTCCCCTGAAATCAATGAGATGGAAAACCCCCTGATACCTCTCAATCTCTGTATTTACTGAATTTCTTCGTAGTTTGGACAATAAAGCAGCATCAAGGTTGTTAGGTACCTCTGATTAAAATAAACTACAGAGCTCCTCTATCAATATGGTCTTGAAGGTTGAAAGAGGCATAGGTTTCTTTGTGCTAGGGCGGCTCAGTGTGTATAAAATCTGGGTGTTCAGTTGTGTTATTACTAACACCCACATAAATACATTTTTCCACCAACTGTTTTTCTTGTGTGATTTCCATAATAGGAAATCATCTGATGCACTCTATCACATCCATTCATTGACACATTGTAATTATGAATGGGTGATGGTTTCCGGACACTCCTACCCTCAATTCTTCTTCTTTAGCGTTCATTCTCAAACTCCCGCTGGATCTCTTGTAGCAGGACAATGGTCCTACTAGATTTCCAGCAGGATGTAGTCCAGAGAATGGAAATGTGTTGTGTCATCATTTTATTTGCACCAATAGCCAGACATAACCGTCTTTGGCAGGACCCTCAATTCTAATTTCATATGTTGTGCTTCCATATGTTGTTACCAGTTGGCGAGGTTTCTTCAATTTTTTTTATTTCTCCAGCTGACACACATAACTTGATCATCATTTATGAACCATTTTGGTTCATTGACAGTTATTTTTTTAATTCTTTATTTCTGGTGGAAAACCTCGTCTGTTTGCATTGGGAGTTCCAGTATAATAGTGATTGCTCTGCCGCAAAAACTGAACTAGAGGTAAGGAAGAATAATATCTGTCAACAAACAAATGGTAATGCCTTCTAGTAGTTTGTCGTCGCCCGTGTGTTGCCAGGGCCTGAGAGGGAAGAAAAGAATAGCAACACTGTTTACCTTCCATGTATGTCATAAGAGGTGACTAAGGATGTTATGTGATGGAGTTGGCTGTCCCATCCTGTATAGGTCAACATGACCCAAAGCTGGATTGTCAGGTAGATATCACAGCATTGCTGTAAACCATGGCACAACACATTCCGTTCTCTGGATTGCATCCTGCTAATCTGCAGGAGTTTGAGAACGAACAAAGAAGAAGTTTGTCAAAGATTTTGATAGCATAGGTAGACTTTGTGTCAGTTTCCAGCCTGCATGTCGTGTCCGCACCAAAATATACCAGCAGGTTGAAAACATACCCAGTGATGGAGTCACATAGTCCATATGACTTTATATGGTATTTTTTTTGGCTTGTTTGAATTATATTGTTTGTGCCCAAATCTTCCCTTGTGACCTATAACCATCTCATCTATGCATATATTTTCAGAAGGATAGAATGCATTTTGAAAGCTTGCAATTAATTCATTTATGAACAGCGCATGTGGTTGCATCTGTGGGTCTCACTAGACAAACCAACCATGCAACAGAAAACCTTAGTAGATGACATGCCTTTATATTGAGGTTGTCTTCTTATAGAAGCTTCATGGCACTGTATCTATACAATCTCGTAGTCGTAACCTTCTATAACAGTTACCATGTTTTTCCGACAGGCCGACGTTGTGCTTGAACTAGTTACGGGCACGGTGTGGGTGTGCGGAACAACACAGAAACCTGTTGCAAGGGCCAGAGTTGTGCCCTGATGTCGATGTCTGTTTCGGCGGCATTAGACTTGAAACACCATCGAGTCAGATGGCTGCCGGAACAGAGGGCGCAGCACTTATTGGAATGCCCCACGTGTTGTGAGGCCAGTTTCTAATCAAGAATCATTTATGAATGGCTATATTTTACATTTACTCTGTACATCAGCTCCAGCAGCAAGAAGCATTGATTTTAAAAAATCAATTTAAAAAAATATTTAACAAATCAATAAAAAAAAAAATTTGTCCTGCTGAAAATTAATCCAAACCAGGTGCTACTTCTGTGTGTTTTTGTGGACCAAAAGTCTTTTATAGAATGTTTGGGGTCCAAACCTATGTTTATCAGGGTGGCGAGAAACTTCATAAAAATATTTCAGTCAAGCGGAGTCCATTTCGAAAGGTAGAATATTTCCTTCGAGGTGTATTCATTTTCAATTTCTGCTGGGCATAAGAATTAACATTTGCTATTAGAATTAGACTGTCAATTATTGGTTCTGTCATCAAGGATAGCAAATACTGGAGAGGTGAGGTATTGTCAGGAGGCCAAGTTTACTCCAGAGTTGGAAACAAAAGAATAAACAAATAAGGCATATTTACCCTCATCAACCAGGACTGTCTGACAGACTATGTTGTACTGTACAACATAGCACATTATTATTATACATGTGCATGTATAATGATAATAATGATAAGTAATTTGCTATTATCATATTAAATATAAATGTATACTTTAACTTTATAGAGAACAAGTTTTAATCAAGTTACATTTTTAAAGGCCAAAAAATAGTTTCATTATACATGGAGATATTCAAGTTGTATTCAAAAGATCTTTTCGATCTAATGTAATTTTGGGAAAAATAATTTCAGCTGAGTAACATGAATTATGGAACGAAATACACATTACTTAATTACTACAACAATTTACAATGTCACCTTAACTTCACATTAACTAGCCTAGTCTATATAATTATTGAAGTGGTCAACCGTCATGTTTAGCCTTAGGTCTAGGTGATGGCAAATAAAACTAGGGATAAAATAAATCATCAGATCAGCTGTTAAAACTTTAACGGGAAATAAATTGTTCAATGAATCAAACGAAACATTGGACATTAGGATTGGACTCACCATCCATAGTCAGCCTACAGTTCAGTATAAAAAAAACGTTTTTATTAAAACAATTTTACTCTATCATAGTACGTTATCTTTTAAGTACTTATAGAGAAAAGGGATTACTTTAACTTAGTCATACTCTTGTCTAAGAGTCAGTGTCAGTAAGAAGAGAGTAAAAAGTAAAAGAGTAGTAAGTATTTTTTTTTTAAATTTAATTTAAAGTAAAGTATTCCTTATAAAATTAAATCATTTACCTAGCATTTCTTTCCTTCTTGTGGCATGAGGTTCCTCTGTATATGCCCATTCGAAATCAGTTCGTGAGACTCGAGCCCCCATGACTTCTATAATCCCACCTATCTATCTCACACTGAATCAGATCCTGAACTGATTGTGCACTTTACTTCTCTACACTACATATGCCAACATGACGATAGGCCGGATGAATATTTATGAGATGTGTTTGCCAGACTTTTCTCCACTTTCTTCCGAAACCACATTTCTCTCATCATCAAGTGCCGTGCCGAATGGCGTTCAGTCAGTCAGTTCCTCTTTTGCCAAGTTTGGCACATAGGGCGGATGTCATAGTTCTCCATGCCTGTCGGTCAGTTGGTAGGGATTGCAGGTCTTTCTTAGAACTATAACATCCGTTACAGAAACACTGGGAGTTTTACAATGACAATTTGTTAAATCGTCGATTAATAACCAACGAATGGCGCTGGCGATCATAATTATCCATGTACATCGATCTCTCATATATGTCATCATCTCTGTTGGTGTCGTCAATCGACGCCATTTAGTTAAACTGTCCAATATATTTTCTCTGGGTCTTCCCCTTGATCGTTTCCCTTCAATCGTTTCTGTTGTCACTAAATTCTCAATGCCTCCTCTTCTCATTATGTGCCCAATAAATGTTGACTGTCTTTTTCTAATATCAATAATGCATCTTTTCACATCCATCCTAGTAAAATAGCTATCTATTCGTCTATTCATTTGTTTTCCTAGCTCTTCATCTATTTATTTGTTTTCCTATCTTTTTATTGCCGATAAAACTAGACAGCATAGCACTGGCAAAAATGTATGTTGTTGTCATGGTACCTATTAACTTCTCTATTAAAAACTTGTAATGGGTTCCATAAAGTATATATCGAAATCTAGAACCCAAAGTTTATATTCTATCTCCGCTCCCACTGTCAAACACATACATAGGCCCACAGCTTGTTTGAAGGTCGTGGTGACTGGATTACCAGAACCGCGACCTCCACAATTTTTTTCATGGTTATAAAGCTCAGATATAAGTAAATTAAACTAACATCTTCGGTGAAATGAACGTATCTTACCATAAGAGGTCATGTCATGTGACGTATTCTCTCCAAAATGTTGTCTTTCCAATGAAATAATTGAACCGCTCTCTGTTATGGGCTTCAATTATCCAACGACGAGAAAATTTTCAAATTTAACAAGACCACAATCCTAGAGAAAAGTTCGATTAATTCATTGGAAATTTCTAGGCACATTATTCCCGTAGGTTGCCATTACTTTTGGGAAAGAACAGACACTAATCGGACACCGTAGAGAGAACACTTTCATAGAGGTACATTTTACTTAACAAAAAAACAAAACAAAAACCAGTCAAAACCCGCTTTGAGCAATAACGAAAATGTAATATGTACATTATATATGACATATGTTTTGCGTTGCCGAGGCCTGAAAAGGAGCAAAGAATCGCGACACTATTACTTGCTATGCAAATTGTAGAAGCGACTGAGGAGATTTTGAGGTGGAGTTTACTGGGCCATCCCATATAGGGTCAAAGTGACACAGGAGTCATGCTGACGTCGGATATGTCACTCCATAAGGCGCACATATTGAATATACGCTGTAAATCATGACACAACACGTTCATTTCTCCGTGCTACACTCGATTAGCCTGCAGAAGTTTTAATCTGAACGCAGAGGAAGAAGATGATGGGCAGAGCAGAAGAACGACGTGTACATTCAAAAAAGTAAAGTGCAACAGTGCAGCGTTGATATGTCTTAATGCCTATTCTACAATAGACCAAATGGATCATGGAACGGCAGTTTTAGTCATCAACAGATATGGTCGATTCGTGTATGATCAGCTCCATGTGATCAGGCTTGTTTCTGACATTATGTATAAACGACTAAGATCAAACATAGGTCGTCCTATATATTATATGTAGGCATATATGTTATATATATATATATATATAAATGATAATCTAGACCTATATACATATGTGTGTGTGTGTGAAATGAATAAATAAAGAGATACTAAAAACACTTAATACGAAGAAGGAACTACTAAGAGAAATAAATATCAGACAAATAAAATACTTTGGACACATTAAAGATATGACACCTTATTGAAGACCTTAATTGAGCGTAAAGTCAAAGGGAAGCGAGCAAGAGGTAGGCAGAGATACAAGTGGGAGAGTAACATCGCACGACGGACAGGTTACAATCTATCAGAATGCACCACCAAGACAAGAGACAGGAGATGTTGGAGATACGTTGCAGTCAACCTTCGTTGCGAAGACGGCACTTAATGATGATGATGATGATGATGTGTGTGTGTGTGTGCGCGCGCGCGCGCGTTCTCGCGATGCTATTGTTGTTAAGCCAGCCGTAAAAGGTGCCACTGTTGTCTTTTGGAGTATAAACTTGTAAATACTTCGGCCTATACAAACAGAAAACTTCCCGCCAATTACATAATATTGATTTATATCGGTCCCTCACAAAAGATCAAATTGTACAATAATAATACAGTTGATAAGACCATCATAAAACTTGTCCATAGTCTTCTTCTGTGGTCATATTAGATTATCGGGCCTGTAGTCAGGGCGACGTTCACTGTCTTCTCCAGATCAGAGCGCCTACCCCATAACTATTGTCTCAAATATGAATCCTCTAGCCAGACCCGCTGTCTCTGCTTTTTGTATGTTGGACAGTTAGGGAGTATTTGTTCGGGGGGTTTTTTACTCCAGAACCTTTTACAGCTTCCCGTAGTGCTATATAATTTCTAACTATTAAGAGTAATTCTGGCTCCCCTTCATTGTATCTGTTACAAACAATTCATAAAGACCTTAATCCTGGTTTTGTATTTTCCTGGAAAAGACCATAAGATTGAAACGTTGAAAATGTCTAGTTTAATTGTATTTCTATTTTTAATACCAATGCCATATAGTTCGATAGACCGTGCGTTTATCGTAAAATGCATCAAACATTTGTTCTACGTGAGTACTATTGTTCACTCTGGAAGACAAGTTGTCTCTGCCTGTTATTGTTCTACATATCTCAGTTTATAGACGGTATCTTTTAACTTCTTGACCAATCACTTCCTTCTTATCTTAGTACGCTACCCCCTACCCTGTCTACTTTCTCTTTTGTCGTTCTTCCGCCTCGTACATATTGCATTTTTGTTACTTGATGTTCTTCTCTATACATATATCCCACGCAACTATGGACTCTCCACATTCCAGTTTTATCTTAACCAATGCTCCAACCAGTCTATTGCTACTGCAATTCAACTTGCTGATTTAGTCATTACCTAGAACGCTTTCGAGTATACTGGACACTTTGAAAAAAAAAAATTATTGGTGTAACATTGTTTACTAAAATGAACTCTAGCTACTCGTGTTTATTTATGGGTCACCTCAACCGTCGTTAACTTACTGTATGGATCACTAAGTCAACTGCATGAGACTTGCACTTTTATAAGAATGATATTGTGCTGCATATAGCATACAAAAATCATCATTATTCAGTTTCGATTTGGATATCGACAACATGGGTAATATTGAACATCTATCTTTTCTAATGTTCAGGGCCCCATCCATAACAGTTACATAGTTACATTGAGGATTTTTTCGGAATTAATTATATGTAACGACGACTGTGAGGACGTAACCATTTAAAAAAAATGTATTAATGACTTTCATCTTTCTATCGAGTTTATCTCACGTATTTCCTCTACTTCTGTCAATTTCCTCGACATCTGTTTCCGTTGGACACACAACTTTCTAATGTTTCAGTACATTATAAGCCCACAGGTTCTAGTTTTCTTCTGTATACCTCATCTCATAGGGTCCTTTCGCAACTCCCTCCATTCTCACAAGTATTCCGTCTTTATCAGGATTATGCTGACTTCCTTAAGATGTTCATGAGATGATACATTTGTTCGCCAACACCTGTGCACTGACGATCTCTTCTCGACGATTAAAAGTATTCTCCATATTTCCGGTTCTGAAGCCGTGTCCTCATCGTCGAGCTCATTCGTCGGTTCTTGTCTAAGTGGAATTAAGATATTTCTAAACTGATGACCAGATTTGTTGTACTTTTTGTGACCAGTGGGAACGTTCTGGAAATCAGCTATAAAATTAGACACCCAATATTGTGTATCCTAGTGGCAACCTTGAGTTGAAAATTCTTATCAGTATATGGTAATTATGCAATGGATACCCTCTCATTGTGGAATACCAGGAAATGAAAAAAACAGACCAATTGGATAAAGAAGGTGCTGTCGAAGACCAACCAGATGTACTAATCATCTACCATCAGAAAAAAACAGATAATCAAGTCAATAAGAAAGCCACAAACACCAATACAAGATGACTATCACATTAAGAACAGACCAGAACAAGTTGTAATTCTACGCCTTAGAACGAGACACAACCGACTCCGCAGTCACATGTACATAATTCAAGAATGGCCCTACGGCCATGTGTACATGTGGACAGACAGCACAGAGTGTCAAACATATACTTCAAGAATGTTCTAAGTATATAACTCTGAGGCAGACATATTGGCTAGAGGAAACAACACTGGAATCAAAGCTCTATGAGTCACTGTGAACTACAAAAGACAGTGAGTTTTATTGAGGAGGCATAATTACAGATATAGACATATTTATAGTGAACGAAAGAAGAGGTTGAGCATTCGAAAGTCTCATTATAAACTGGTCAAAAATATATGGCTGACTTTTTAGCCTTTCACATTATAATCATTTTCCATGGACATCTCTAGGTTGGCGAATAATGAAAATACAACAATAATTTCAGGATAACAATGGTGGGGAACGGCGTATATCCGTCAAGGAAATTGTGTCATTTCAAACAGTGTAGTCTATTGTCTATCCCCAGGTGAATGATTGTTGATCGCATTCACACTTGCCGTTAAGCGTAGGGGTGGGAGCTTAAGCTGTCGTTCCAAGGCCAGATGTGTCGCAGTGGTTGCATTTAGTCCATGTTTGTTCAAGGCTATCTTGATGTTTTCTATCCACCGTTTTCTTGGACCACCTATGGCCTTAAGCCCGGATATTCTTGTATTATATGCTCTTACTGGTATTTGGTTGACAGTGTAGTAAGAAACACAAAATGACTTATTTTAGCACAAATGTTATACAACGAGCGCACATCGAAAGAGAAGGCATAATGGTAGAGTTTAGGAAGGATGGGGTGGGGGGCGATGATTAGGGCTAGCGTTAGAACTATTTTTAATCCTACCACCATCCCCCTCGTGAACTCTATACATCTGTGTCTCAAGGAAGACAAAAACAGTGTTCTTCTCATTTTCGCTGATTATTTCCCCTGGCTACATTTTCCAAATGACGGCCCTTTTTATGTATAATTTTTAAAGACAAGAATTTGAGGTGGGGGGGGGGGGAGTTATTCAAGGGGATTTTATTGCATCTTTATAATTCGTAGGCAAGTTCATCACTGATACAAATTGATACAACAGAGATTTCGCTAATAGAATATGAACCGGCAGAGTGACGTCACGAACTACTAAACAATTGCATTTGGCGATGATATCAGAAGCTACTAAAAAAATACGATGGGACAAATATATAAAAACTATGAGAGCTGTAAATATTGTGAGGCACGCGTTCCAAACGAGAAACGTTATTTATTTCATTTCCATGCATCTACAAATACTACTCGTTCATGATAAAAACCATACATAAGAATGATAACGTGAAAGACACAATAATCCATGTATTAAGTTCTATTTAACACCAGACGGAAAAGAACTAGTATAATCCATACCCACAGGCAAACATTCCAAAAATTTCAAAGCAGAAATGGAAGCCATAATTGAGGCAGCCAAAATGTTCATAAATTGCTTGCCGAGTCACAACAGGCATGTAGTCTTTCTAACAGATGCTAAGTCAGTGTTTCAGGCATTGAAAGATCCAAAGAACATGAGCAGGAATGAACTTATGGCCTGCCTACTACACCTCAGCAGTACTACCAAAGAAACAGTACTGCAGTGGAATCCTGATCACTGTGGCATACCTGGAAATGAAAAAGCTGATCTCCTGGCAAGGAAAGGGGGATCACTAAAACAAATAGAAAATGATAATACGTACTATGAATGTAAGACCATGTTAAAAGCAGAATATAAGAAAAAGTGAAAGCAGATACACCCAACTGCAGAACCAAATGACCCCTACCACCAAATGTCACGCAAGGAACAAACCATCATCTTCAGACTACGAACTGGTCAAAACAGACTGAGAAGTCACATGTTCCGAAAGCTGAAGATTGGTGAGAGACCTGTGCAACTGTGGACTGAGCCCAGGAACTGCAGAACACATTCTTCATGCCTGTCAACTCTACCAAGAAGAGAGGGAGAAAATATGGCCTACTGAGACGGCACTGCTTCCAGACTTGAGGGGTTCCATGGATGACCTGAAGCGAATCACACAATTCATTGAAGCTATTGGTGCTGTAACCTGATAATTGACAGAAGAATGATGAAGAAGAAGAAGTTCTATTTTAAACCAGATTTGTATAGAATTTTCAACCAACACGTCCATCTTGATATCGAGTAGAAATTTGCCCATAGATAAGAGAAGGCTTTGTGGTGTTCATGCCTCCCCCCTCCCCCCCCCCCCCCCCCCCTTGACCCCCTTGAACATGACCTTTAGCACTAGGAATGTAGTGAAAAGGTTGACCAAAAGCCAACCCCTCCACTCACTTAAAATTGTATTTTTCATCAAAAAGAGGATTTGGCATGAATGACTTGTTTTAGGTAACCCCTCCCCTTGAGGATAACGTATCTTCGACCTTGAAAAGAAATCAGGCATAGCGTTATCAAGTTGATTACTACCTATAAGCCTACAATTTATAACAAAAGATTGTCATTCAGTTTCGAACAAAACTAAGTATTGAGTTTCACCATAGAACGCATCGCTTGTACAATGTCGTTATAATCTTGCGTGTTGATCCAATATACCGTCATTTATCTTGGATGCTGTAACTTTTATCATGATTTCATTGGCTTGCACATCAAAGTATACGCAACGTGGCCAAGTATCAGAGGCATTAGCCAAGGTAAGTGACGCTGGGTGAATCTGCTCACAGGATTAATAGAAGAATGGCTTGTCCTTTCCAGAGCATGTAGGCCTATGTATTGTGGACTTCCGTGAATGCGAAAGTAGAAGGTATTTTGAATGACTAGCTGGTTGTACTGAGACTTGTATTAAACCTTATGTAGAGTCTAGATTCCGGATAATACAATTCAGACTTTTATGTCTACACAAATATCGAAATTTTTAAAGCTTTTTCTCAAATATCAACATTTTAATAAATATTTTCAAAGTTAAAAATGAAATATGTTTGTGCGCGTTATTTGGGGATAAGCGATGAAGCACTATATATATATATATATATATATATATATATATATATATATATATATATATATATATATATATATATATATATATATATATATATATATATATATATATATATATATATATATATATATATATACATACACACACACACATAAAATACATCAAGTGCCATCTCTGCAGCAATGGCTGCAACAGACCTCTAACATCCCGTCTCTTGCTTTGGTGGTACACTCTGCTGGACTGTAACCTGTCCATCTTGTGATGTTACTCTCCCACATGTATCTGTCTAACTCTTGCTCAGCATGCTTTGCCAAGCAGCATGCTGTGCAAGATAGAAAAGTTCATGCTGAGAAAATAAAAAGAGTTAATACAAAAATTATGATGCAGAAATTCAGGCAATTAGTGTGGCAGCTAAAAAACTGATGAACTCTAACTCTGGCCTACAGCCTGTGGTATTCCTGACAGATGCAAGGTCAGTGCTTCAAGCTCTCCAGTCTGGAAAACTAACAGACTTGAAAAAACTACTTAGCGAATTGTCTTACCAGTATAGGGTAACCATGCAGTGGATACCCTCTCACTGTGGAATACCAGGAAATGAAAAAGCAGACCAACTGGCTAAGGAAGATGCTGCCGAAGACCAACCAGATATACCAATCACCTACCATCAGAAAAAACAGATGATCAAGTCAATAAGAAAGCCACAAACACCAACACAAGATTACTATCACATTATGAACAGATCAGAACAAGTTATAATTCTACGTCTCAGAACAGGACACAACCGACTCCGCAGTCACATGTATATAAAGTTCAAGATTGGCAGCACGGCCATGTGTACATGTGGACAGGCAGCACAGAGTGCCAAACATATACTTCAAGAGTGTTCTGATCATGAAACGCTGAGGCAGACATATTGGCCAGAGGAAACAACACTGGAATCAAAGCTATATGGGACACTGTATGAACTACAAAAGACAGTGAGTTTTATTAAGGAGACAGAATTACAGATATAGACATGTTTCAAGTGAACGAAAGAAGAAGAAGAAGAACATTCTGAGAAAAGAATGGTGAGCTTTATTGAACAACTCACTTGTCCAGAGCAGTACATGGATATACTGCCCTGGTCATGCTGAGGTCAGATGAAACGTGAGAGCCGACTTATTGGCAGGCAATGCGGCGATTGACGGCACATTGCTGAGAAGAGATCAAGCTGACTTAATGAAAGCAGTAATAAATTATTTCAAGATGAAGATGTCAATAAGGCTGAGAACGTACACATACAGAGAATGTCAAAGATGGGAGTATCTAGAGGTGAGGGGAGGAGAAGTAATTTTTATGGAATGTCCCGAAGATCACACAATCAACAAATGACTGGGACTCTGAGTCTACATACATTGGGATGACTGCTGGAACGGAGGACGGAACACTTACGGGAATGTCCCACGTGCTGTGAATCCAGTTTATAATAAAAAAATCTCTTGCTCGCTTCCTTTCGACTTTACCCTCAAGAAAGATCTTCAACAAGATATTATCTTTTAATGTGTCCATAATAATTTTATTAGACTGACCTTTAATAACTAATTCCCTTAATAACTCTTTCTTCATATTAAGTGTTGTTAGACCCTCTTTATTTGTTTTCTTCTTTTTCTATCATGATCTCCATATTCTTCTGTATATCCACATCTCAAAGACATCAATTCTGTCTTCTAGTTGTTTTAGTGTCCATGTTTCTGAGACAAAATGTATATATATAGAAGAGATGTAACCTTTTACAATTTTAATTTTTAACTTGTTTATAATTTGTTTAGATGTTAATATTTTCCTCATATCATTGAACGTACTTTTAGCCATTCTTATTCTCCTTTTAATTTGTTTCACATCTGCCGTCATTTGTAATTATGTGTCCAATATATTGATAGTGTTCTACACGTTGTAGTTTCTCTCCATGCATGTTTATGTTTAGCGCCTGTTTTTCTGTGACTTTGCTGATTTATCAACTTGATTTTTTAGTCTGTGTAGTTCATGTTCACTTTTTACTAAAAGAAAAGTGGTATCTGCATATCTCACGTTTTTTTATTATTCGTTTCATTAAACTTGAGTCCTGTCATTTCTTCTATATGTTTAAAGATATTCTCTGTGTAAATATTAAAGTGTATCGAAGAGACATAAACCGCCAAGATGCAACATAATAATTAATGACACAAAATTAGCACAAGTTGAAAAAATGAAATATCGTGGCACCCTGTTAACAGCAGAAGGTAGATGCTCAAGTGAGATAAAGAGCTGAGCAGCACAAGTCAAATCGACATTAAAAAAAATGAGAACCATTTTGTGCAACGGAAGACTATCAATGCAGACCGAATTCGAATGTTGAGATATTACATCGAACCCATTTTTTTAATGGATGTGAAGCATGGACCAAAAAAATAAAATAAAAGCGAATTATAGGTTACAGAAATGTGGTTTCTGAGAAGAATTATGAAAATACCATGGACAACTAAGAAAACTAATGCAGAGGTTCTCATTGATGCTGGCGTAAAAAGATCAAACATTAGGGGCAGACAGTCAAGGTTTCTAGGGCATGTGCTGAGAAGAACACAGCTTGAACACTTAATAACCACTGGAAAGACCAAGGGGAGAAGAGATAGGTGACGATAAAGAGAAAAGTTACTAGATGGACTTGTATTGTGGCACGGTAGAAGCACACCAACCGAGCTTAATGACAACACAAGAGACAGAGAGTCGTGGAGAAACATGATCGCCTACGCCATTCTGCATGGAACATGATTGGTTGAGATATTAAATACGATGGATGATAAAATACACCCTATCTTACCCCACTTCTTATTTCTATGTATGGTGAGTAGCTGTTTTCACACCTTATCGATGCAGTCTGTTCTCAATATATATTTCTAATGAGTGTCTGAGGCGTCTGTGGGACACACCAAGAATAGTCCATTAGACAAACCATCCACGCAATAGGAAACCTTAGTAGATAACATTGCGTTATATTAAGGCTCTCTTATGGAAACTATATAGCATGTAATCTATACAATTATAGACCCCTCTGAGTAGAAGGCTCCTACAATAGGCATCGTACTTAGCCGAAAACTGAAATCTCCTTGATATGAAAGAAAGCTCAAATAAATAATCATCCCACTACACATAGGAAGTAAGAGCAAATCGCTTTCAATTCCCGGAGTTCTCAAACAAACTATATATAAGCCTATATATATATATATATATATATAATCATCAGGTGCCATGCCGGCTAGAGTAGGCGGTCATGGCTCTCCACAGCTCTCTGTCCACAGTATTATGTATCAAGGTCGTTGTTGTTTCCTTGCCGTGCCAGATTGTCAAACTGTCTAATATTTTCTAACGTTTTCGCCCTCTGTCTCTGTTGCCTTCAATTTTGCCTGTTGTGACTATGTTCTCTATGAAGTGGCCAACAAAAAAATAAGATTGCCGTTTTCTTATATTTATCTCTCCTGCCCCAGCCCATCTCATTTCACTCATTCCTAAGATATTTACGTTCATTCTTTCCATTTCTTGATTGATGTATAATTTATTATATATATATAATATATATATATAGAGAGAGAGAGAGAGAGAGAGAGAGAGAGAGAGAGAAGAGAGAGAGAGAGAGAGAGAGAGAGAGAGAGAGAGAGAGAGAGAGAGAGAGAGAGGAAAGGACATTTGAGAGGAGGAATTTCGAAATATAAATACTGAATTTCATATTTGCATACCCATTATCATTAACCGATTAGCTGGAATCAGTGAAATCAATCTACTTTTTTGTTTTGATTCTGCTTTTCCCTCTACTTAGCCTACAAAGTTCAAACTGGCATGTCGCAATTGCATTTATCACTTGATGGACTACTATCCCGCTACAAGCTGACAACGGTGGTAGCACAATCACTACCCTACCCACATATTCCTTCAAAATGGCGTCGGTTATAGGTTCAGAAGTGGAAATTCAAGAAATTGAAGTCGATGCAATACCAGTGGAAATGTCAATAGAGACTGTTGAAACCTCAGATGAAGTTTCGGTACAACCTATGATTGCCTTACAGCCTTTGCACGAAACAGCAGGAGAAGAAATTGTGTTACAAACTCGCGAAGAAGTTGTTGGTGATCCTAATCTTGTATACGCCGATTCAGTTCCAGCACCTGAAATTGAAATTTCTACCGAAGAAGTTATTCCGATGAGAAAGGGAAAAGGTGGTAAGAGAAAAGGAAAATCTAGAAACAGTATTCAAAACAGTGGTATCAGTGTTAATGATTTGGGACTTAGTGATTCTTCTGTGAAAAAATGGGAACAAAAACAAGTTCAGATAAAAACTTTGGAAGGAGAATTTTCGGTTACTATGTGGGCATCAGGTGAGTACAATTTGAGTTTTTAGACTATAATTTCAATTTATATTGTAACGCTTCAGACAGCAATAAATTCTACCAGTTTTACTAAATTACTCTACTGACACTTGAATAAGTATAATGATCGTGATAAATTAACGTCGTAGAGTCTATTTGCCGTAGACTAAGAAGAGAAACGAGCAAATCAAATAGTTGAAATAGGGCGTTTTTGTTGCTTGTTCTTCACTAATATAATTAAAGGCCATACTTGTCGCAATGAGTACTAGTCATGACAGATTGTCTCACTAGTCTGGATGTTAAAGTTAAATGTTTGGTTACTCTTCTTGTGTTTTGAGTGTAATTTTAAGTCTGTAAGAAATGTCGTTAGAGGGCGACATGGTTTACTAATAAATAGCCTAGTTTTAAGTGTTTGTATATGAATGTATACATGCTTGGAATGTTTATTGAACGATAAGTCAATATTTATTATTTTTTTCTTGTTTGTTTTGAAACTAAGTCGGCCATTACGATGTCATGGGCGCCGCCATATTCTTGATGAAAATGGCGGAGGGAAAATGAAGATGGCGACCGGCAGCCATTTTATCTTGTAGCCCTGTTGTTTTTGTGATTTTGTTATATAAAAGTGCAGCGAAGTTATGTTTTTATGGTGCAAAGTAATTGTAAGATAATGTTAAAGAGTGTTGATGTAATAAAATTGAAATATTATGCAACTTGTTGGAGAATTGACAGGGTGAATGAATTTTGGTCATCATATGACCTTGGGGCCGTGATGGACGGCCGCACCAAATTGAAAATTTGAAACGGAAGTTGAAATACGCGTTACTATTATTAGAGTCTCATTTCGACACGCACGAAAGAAGCACTAACAATACATGTGTATTGAGTAGTATTAATAGATAGTATAGTGTACTTTCAGTTTAGTTGCGTTGCTACGGAGTTTTGTATTTGTACGACAGATGAGGAAATTAAATACACATACCTCAAAATTAAGGCTACAATTCGGAGTGGAGTAGAATATGAATATGCGGCCTACACATCAAACAGTCAGCATGCCATACATACCACAGCAAGCTATATTGTTTCACAGATACAGCGAAGGCAGACCTAGAGTTAGAGACCGACCACGAAAACGATGGACCACTGAAATAAAAAAGGCGACAAATTCCACAATATACTAAACACATTAGAGGACCTAGCTTAGGGCCTATGATATCTAGTACCCTACCCTCTAGTAGATTAATTAAGATTAGAATTGGATTAAAAACTAAACGAGCTAGTAGGCTGTATTGTGTATTAGTTATTGATAATTTAGTGGGGGAAATCATAAAGCAGTAGCTTGCACAGTTAAAATACCAGAGGATCTACCAAACAGAGTTACAGTGTAGTAAAACTAGTTACAGACTTAGAGTAATGTAATAAGACCTAAACTTATTACTTAGTCTTAAAAAAGTAACTTTCTCCACATACTAGGTAGTTGATCTGTAGCATACAAGGTACTACAGCAAAATAAGCTTGAGAAATCTCTCTACTACTCCCTCGATGCATAGGCACTAGATTAGATACACTATAGGCTACAGAATTAGGCGTAGTCCTATATACAAATAACCACATCCAACAGCAAACTACTAGTAGGTGACATGCCTACATAGTAGGCCTAAGGCTTTACTCTTGTAAAAGTGTAGTTATGTTTAGGCCTATAGCCCTCTGGGTTAACTTAGAAATGCCTCCCTTTGGGGATTAAACATTCCTCCATAAACACATCCCCCCCCCCCCAAAAAAAAAACAACTGCCCCTGAGACAATAAATCTTAAAAAAACTAGAGTGTCATCTCTGTTACTTACCTGATGAATACCTTAGCATTTGTCAGAAAGGCCATGGGCTGTCAAGAACTAGGAGCTCATTGCTAAAGGAATTGCAACATCATGTAGAGCTATCCACATTACAAAGACATTAGGCACAGCCTCTAAATACAGAGGTCAGCTGCGATATAAGCAAGAATTTCTCTGGACCAATTTGTGAATATAGATATTGTCTTTGATTTTTACAGTTTGGTTCAGTGAGGACTTTCAGTGGATGATTTCTCAGCAGTAAATAAGCAGGATCCATTTTACTTTCTAAATATATTGAGTCAGCTTAGCAATATCACCAAAAATAGTATGGTGGGTTTCAAGCGATTGTGGTATAGTAGGAAATAAAATGCAAACTCCTGCCGAAGCTGGATGTGTTGGGCCATTGTCGCAAATAAAACAGTCATGCAATGCATTTCCATTCTCTGGACTACATCTGCTGGAAATCTAGTAGGACCATGGTCCTTCTACAAGAGAGATACAGCGGGAGTTTGAGAATGAACACTGAAGAAGAAGAAATGCTGAGTTATTGATAATTTTAGTGAATGACACAAAGAAATTGAAAGGGACAATGAATACAGCCAAAGGCAGATGTCTCAGGCCATTGGTGCAAATATAATGGCAACACAACTTCTAGTGTGATCATTGCCTTACTACAAGAGAAATCCAACTGGAGTTTGAGAAAAACACTTAAAAAATCAAAAACAATGATTGAAGCAGACACAGACAATTGCAGATCCTGACGATGTTCTGCCAACTGTAGCATAACAAACAAACCTTTATTTTCAGATTCTAAAATTACCAGATTGCAGGACCTGGAAGTGATGAGTGAAGTTATAAGCCAATTGGCATATAAGAATCAAAAGAAGAGTTATCAGCCAACACAGAACTGAAACAGTCAGTTATTAAACTTGAAGGACATGTTGAATAGTTGCATCTACAGACATATCCAGAGTGCTTTGGTGATGATCTGATGACTATCGTAATTAGCTGTAAAGTGGATATTAACAGACTTGCAAATTTTGAGGGACATGGAGAACACTTACCATTCACTGCATCTTGGTATACAACCAGTTATTTCTATTTTGCCACAGGGAAATAACAAGCTCTGGTTGGATTTGGAAAAGAGTGATTGACAGTGGTGCAACCATTTCTGACATTAAACAATGTTTAAAACTCATTAAAAACTCGGATCCTATGGTGACATGATTATGAGGGTAGCATCCTCCTTTTTTATGCTCATAGCTCTGATATAACCAAACTGGCATTAGCAGTTTAAATAAGTGTAATTTACCACAAGGGGTACAAATTAAATGATATAAACTCATTCGTCATCATCAGGTTCTGTGGTGAGCCAGTCTAAACTTGGAACAGGATAATGAAGTTTTGCTAATCACTGGAAAGACACATAATAACAAACACAAATCAACATTTCAACTAAACGGCTTTACCAAGAATGCATGCACAACAAAAAATGACAAGTGTCGATGTTCACACGGCAGAGCTAAATATAGATATAGGAAGAGTTAAAACTATAATGTCATGGCATGTTTTTTTGATAAAGATACTTTGATTGAAACATTTTGTATGCATTATTATATGCATTTCCAGAGATTAGCAAATCTTCATTATACTGTTCCAGGTTTTGCATGTTAGATTTCAATTTTGCTGCAATGAGTACATATTATTGGTGAACCAGTGTACAATTGGCAGTGTTTGTTTGATTTATCTGCTTTCATGAGTTTTTCATTATTCATGTCTTAAGCATTTTAGTTTTGCATTTTAACTGACAAATTTCCCATGATGTGTATTTTGTATGTAATAATATCATATATATTTTGCTGCTCTAGTATGACATTTTATGATGTGTCTACATCTTCTGTCATTGAATTTGTCATAGCTACAGATTGTCCCCCTATCAGTCCCTGGTTTGATTTGGGGGATGTGTGTAGCAGTTCTGCAAGATTTATTGGAACCTGTTAGTACAGCAGTTAATAGAATTGCATAAATATTGTCGTCTTATAAGCATCAGCAACTATAAATATTGTTTTCTGAATATCTTTTCACTTTCATTTTTTGCTCATTTTTTTCTATTGTACTCCCATAACATTTTAGAGGATCAATCAAAATTAGATGAGGATTCTGTAGCAGGTGATTCTGACACAGACTTTGCAGAGTATATGACAGGAAAGAAATTACCTCCAGGTGGGATCCCAGGTCTAGATCTGAGTGATCCTAAACAATTAGCAGAATTTGCAAGGTAGATACAATTTCTATGATTTAATATATAATAAGAAAGTAAAGCATATCTGGTGTTCACAGGGTACCACATTGCTCTCGTGCAAAGCCAGGGTTAGGATGACAAAGATCCTAAAAGTACCTCCTCATGACCCTCCTTGAAAACAGAAATACGGTGGCTCATGCTGTGTTTCTGGCCAGCACTTTAGAGATCATATCCGTGATGTGAAGGTTACAGATGTAATGAGAATTGATTGCAAAAAAAGACACGCAATATCTCCAACGTCTCTGCAAACACATACAGCATGGGCAAACATATACAGCAACACTGCTGACACACAGTGGCGCAAGGCATTCTGGCTCAGTTAACCGAAATGAAAATGCATTGGAGGAGTGGCCAATGTCGATGTCCTGGTACATTTTAGGGGAGGCCATTGTTGATGTCCTGATATGTGTAGATGTCATTACGAACATTGAAAGTCGTGCTCGAGTCTCTGTACATGAAAGGATAACCTATTGAGTACAGTGGAAGAGCAGCACATCTCCAGAAGGCAGCATTACGTGCAAATAGAATGGAGAAAATGCTACTTGGAAATCAGAACTAAAGTACTGTCCAGCTTGAGAACAAGCTTCTAGTCCCCAGTGGTCCTAATTATGTGTAGAGACTTGGGACGAGGGAGGGGATCACAATGTCAGTGAATGATACCTTGGCTAAGAGGATGAATGAACCAGAGCCCATCTCTATAATGTCGAGTTTTTTTCTATATTGGAATCATGTTCACAGATGAGAAAAGGTCATTACTCGTTGGCACAGGACAATACGTCTATTTAAGCGAGACAAGTTTCCTGGCAGCGGAACACCTTGTGCAAGATAGATGTAGTTGACCCAAGCCTAAATCCCTGATTACTGCATTCTCGTAGACTAATCTCGTAGATTACTGCATTCTCATAGCGAACACAGAAGAAGAAGATAAAGCATATCTGATAAAGGACATTGCTTTTCAACTATTGTTGAATTTACTCATCACTTATACATTTTTTTAACATTGCTGGTACAGTGAAATACCTCTATACTGCATATGTTTATAACACATTTCTTGATTTAACAACACTTAAAAGTCCCCACTGATATTTATTCTTTATTGTTCATAAAACAGAAGTTTATTTAACCAATAGAAGGAGCAATGAATTTATAGTTCAAGGAAATGTTTGTCTTGCTTGCCTGTTTGTTGTTTTTTTTCTCTTATTTTTGTTGGGACAGGATAAAGCCTAGGAAACCAACAGACGACGTACCTCGTACAGTTCCATGTCCACATAAGGTAATGTGATATTTGTAATTGATGTAATTTTTTAACTGTCTTATTCACTCATATTTGAAGGTTTAATAATGAAAGTTATTACTGACCATGGCACCCATTTGTTACCGGGGCCCGAAAGGGTAGCCAAGCATAGGCAACACTGTTACCTGACAATGAATGTTGTACAAGCGACTAAGGAGGTTTAGGGGTGGAGTTGTTACATCCCATAAATATCTTAGTGATTCTGAAGTCAGGTGTGGGATGCCAAAAGATGCAAATATGGCAGCCAAGCTGTAAACCATGACACAACATATTCCATCCTCCAGACTACTTCCTACTAACCTGCAGAAGTTTGAAAATGAACACATAAGAAGATGACCATGTGTTCTGAAGAAATTTAGATGATACGCGTGTAAAAATAGGATGTGTGAGTCGGAAGGTGTAAATTATGCAACTCAACTGACAGTACAATTTACTTCACACTTCTTAGTGGAAACGATAAAAAATTTTGTGTTAGTTATCAGAGCGAATACCATACCTGTCAACTGCCCGTAAATTCCAGTAATTTTTACGGTTTCTTCCAAGCTGTATGGTTTTTACGGGCATACACCAGCATTTACAGGTTTTTACGTGAATTTCTGAAGTTCTGTACGTTTTGGGGTTTTTTTACTAAATTTAGTGGCGACACTGATATTTTTGTATATATTTTAGTGGCAACAGTGATTTGTGCGCAATAGTGTCGTATGCGGGTTTTATTTGATCTGGTCTTGGGGCGAAGTATTGTTGGAAACAATGCTTTTAACACACTGCCCAGTACTTTAATTATTCTCTGTGCTGGGGACGTTGTCTTTATACCGAACTTAGGGAATTTTTGTCCACGTGCATTGATAGTGTTACTCAGTGTATCTACAGTACACAAATACTAGTAACACTTACACATGTATTCTGTTTCTAGGCCTACTATATACATCGTTTAATTTATATTGTATGTTTTTGTTTTCCCCCTAGACCTAGGTAGTGTAGGTAGGCCTATAGTTAAATAATAGAATGTTATTTTTTTATGTAGGCCGAAATCTGATCTTAAGACTTATCTTAAACCAATATTTTATTGTCACGTTATGTTTCTTTTTAGGAATTACAAACGGAAAATGATGCAGCTGACTGAAAATGAAGCCGTCGCTGCTATAGATGCACAATCGCTTCCTATCACAGATGCACAATCTCCACGAGTCATAGTTGTACGGTCTCCGCCGATAATAGATGCACAATCTCTGTTATTCACAGATGCACGATCTCCGCTATTCATAGATGCACGATCCCTGCCGGTTATAGCTGCACAATCTCCACGGGTCATAGTTGTACGACCTCCGCCGATGCACAATATCCGCTATTCATAGATGCACGTTCTCCGCTGGTCATAAATGCTCAATCTCCGCCAGTCATAGATGCACGTTCTCCGCCGGTCATAAATGCTCAATCTCTGCCAGTCATAGATGCACATTCTCCGCCGGTCATAGTTTCATGATCTCTGCTGATGTGCGCTATTAATGGAAAGTTGAAATTATTGTTGAACGCTCTATAGAGCACTCCAACAAATTGTTATAGTTTCAAACGGATCTAAGCATCCATTCTCTGTATTAATTTTTTTTCATCATATTTCTTTTTATCGTATTAAAGGTACATAGGCATAGTCTTTGTACGCTATAATTTTCCCACACTATGACTGTCTATGTTAAACAAAGGCAAACTACCCGTAAAAAAACCAGAATGACCTTCCTTTTTTTTTACGGATGGAGCCCTCCCTCACCATTGTGTATGGTTTTACGGTTTTTCATGCTCAATTATGGTTTTTCATAACTTTTTATGGTTTTCAGTCTCAACAGGTTGACAGGTATGGAATACAGAAGATGAAGAATGTACACATCATCGTAACCATAATGCTTTAGGGTTACAGTATTGCCTCATTAAAAACATGAATCCACTAATTTCACCATGCCTTTCTCTTCTCAGTACTTTGTTTGAGTGTAGAAAAACATAATTCTGTCATTTTTAATTTTATCCATCTATATATTCCTTTTTCTTCTTCTCCCACTCTAAACAGTCCCCTAGATGACAGTCTTGAAAAGGGAATCACGATACATGACACTCCAGATGCAATCTTACTTTACTTTATCTCCTCTCCCTTTCTGTAGTGAGGTGTGGTGGGTTTGTAGAAGATAACTAGTTAGTCATTAGTGTGTTGTCGAGGCCCAAAGAATAACACTATTTACCTTCCATACATGTCATAAGAGGTGACTAAGGAAGTCATAGGGTGGAGATGGCTGTCACATCCCATATGTGGTCAAAGTGACCCATAAACCATGCTGAAGTCTAATGTGTCTGGCTGAATGGTGCAGATATCACAGAAGCTGTACATCATGACAACGCATTCTGCTCTCCAGACTACATCCTGCTAATCTGCCAGAGTTTGAGAGCAATTGCAGAAGATTACCATCTAAGCATATAGGATAAGTCCATAAGGGCTCCAATCTCCCTTGAGTATATCTACAACTACATGATGCCTGACAGTTGTCCTGTAGGGTTTTGTAAGAGAGAGCTCCCAATGAATCCTATTGTAATTTAATCTTGGTTTAGGTATAGTTTCCATTCCTTGTTCCCTAAGAAGTGTCTGATGTTGTTCTTCTATCTGGCCCTGAGTCTTCCCTTTTATTTTATAGGCCTGTCATTGTATTCTGTGTACATTCTCAAAGTTAACAGATCAACAGGATGCAGTCTAGAGAATGCAATGCATAGTATCATTTAAGCTTTGCTGCGATATCTGTGCCTTTTAGTCTGGCGCATCCAACTTTAACATGACTTCTGGGTCACTTTGACCTTCTATGGGGTGGGATAGCCAACTCCACCCCATAACCTCCTTAATTGCCTTTTACGACATGCATGAAAGGTAAATAGTTTTGCTATTTTATTTGCTCCAATTTCAGACCCTGGCACAAGTCACCATTGTATTCACCCTCTTCTACTGTACAGAGTTTGATGAAGTACCTTATTTATGATTCCTGTTTGGGTCGGGTCTTCTGATTGCAAACTATATATCTTTTAGTTGTTCCACTGACTTTTCTAAGGCATTTCATTTCTGATGGTTGGGTTTGGCTTTTGTTGATTGCAGTCACTTCTTATGACATCCACATCGAAACTGGGTCATAGGTGGAACAATATATAGTTTAAATTTTTGTTTGCTTATTTCATTTTTGATGAGGTTTCTGGTGAGACAATCGCCCAGCTTTAGTTTTTCTAGTAATCATCTCTGACAATTTTCTACCTATTTATAACAGTTCTAAAATATTTGAAGTGGTCTTTTTCTTCAGTGGCTCCTGGGATTTTGCCTTTTTACTTTTACTCACATTTTAAAGTGGCCAAGTCACTCCATTACCCAGTTTGATCTGGTGATTCCTTCTCATATGACCAATGACCATGATATTAGTTTTTAAACTGTTTATAATCATGTATGTGGAATTGAGCGGAAACTTTGCATGATGTTGTGGTTTATTTGAAAAGTCCGGAATATATATCTTTTATTGGATATCTTAAGAACCTCACTTTTGGAAAGCACATATTTTTCCTCCTATCTGAATGAACCAGAGTTAGGTATACACAGAGCTAAAACTTGGTCACCTGTGTGCTGTCAGGCCAAAAAATGGAAACAGCAAAGTATAGTAGCATTTTGACCAGCATGCATATTGTTGCAACTAAGAACTAGCTATAAGATTAGCTACTCCTTTCTGAAGACAGTCAAGTACTAAAATATCATTCTAAAATCAGATATGTTTGGTTGAAAGGTATATGGTTTTGAATCACAATGCAACACATTCTATTCCGTCGACTATAAGCTGCTAATCTGCAGGAGTTTGAGAATAAAGTAGATGATATGAATTGTGTCTAGTGAAAAGTTGTACTTGTAGATATTTTTTGCCTTAGATTCTATTAAATCTTCCTAAGTATATAACCAGAACAATTTCTTGCTTGGTCTGTAAACATGATTTGGCAAGACAAATAACAAAACTCTAATTTCTCTGCTTCTGGATTTACTGTACGAATATACTGTAAAGTTTCAGCTAGTAATCTAATACAACAGTGACTCACACATGAGCAATGTGCATCTCTTCACATCTCAGAATACATTAATACACATTTTATTCTTACTATTTCATAAATGAAAAGGAAATTTGTAGCAATAAGACTTTCATTTCCATGCAATAAATCAGTTTTGTTTTGAATCATTTTCAGGGCTGTAACAAGATGTTTAGAGATAACTCAGCAATGCGTAAACACCTCCATACACATGGTCCAAGAGTACATGTTTGTGCAGAATGTGGGAAAGCATTTGTTGAAAGTTCCAAGTTGAAAAGGCATCAACTTGTTCATACAGGAGAAAAGCCATTCCAAGTAAGTATCTGAAACAAATACGGAATCATACATTAAATATGATCGTTGAAGCTATAGTTATTTTAACATTTAAGAATACTTCATTGAATGGAATATTTATGACATCTCTCACTCAGTTGGGACTCTGGATTCTATATTGTTGGTACCATATCCTATTCAGGATGTAGCAATCAACCCAGCATATATTGCCTGGAGTTATTTTTTTTACAATATAAATATGTCCATTATGTTGCTGTTGCATTCTGCACACTTCTGGTGCACAGATTCCTGAGTGGGCTTTGAACCTGGTACCTTGGGCATCTAAGACAAGCTCAGTACCACTCTGCCACAAAAAGACAATTGCAGCATCAACAGACAAATTGACCAGCTATTCATCTCTTATGGCACAGAAGTCAGCCTCCAATGGATGTCTGGATCCCTGGGAACGAAACGAATTATAAAGTATCTCAGAGAGGTGCTGCAGCCCATCAGTTATTCCCAAAAATTTCTCTACAAACATGCAAATAAAATCCATACAAACATCTACAGACAAGAATGGCTATGAAAGTGGGCAGCTCAAAGAGTGGTCATATACTGTATGAACGCCAACAGAAACCAAACCCAATGAACCCTCTAAAACAAATTGAAAGAGCAAACCAGAATCTCACATTTCAACTAAGAACAGGCCACACCTTCCCTTAATAAACACTTGAAAGGAATAAATTAATTACACAAACCAAACTGCAAATACTGTAACGTACGAGAGACCATCGAACACCTACTACTACAGTGCCCAAATCTAACAGACATCCAACAAGAACTACTACCACCGCTTCCAATCATATACAGCACACTACACAACTGCACCACATCTGAGAAGAACCTGAGCATTCTCCAGAAGGGCTATGGGCTGTCAAGACTTGCCTGATCAAAGCAAAAAGGGATTAAATCATCATAATCACCACTCTGCCACAGAGCTGTACTCTGATATATTCAGCAATAAATGTCAGAAAAGTTATTTTTCTATCATTTTGCCAATAATTTTTTCATGATATCCATAGTGTACATTTGAAGGCTGTGGTAAGCGGTTTTCCTTGGACTTCAATCTACGAACACATGTCCGAATTCACACAGGTGACAGGCCTTACGTTTGTCCATTTGATGGATGCAACAAGAAGTTTGCACAGTCTACAAACCTCAAGTCACATATTCTCACTCATGCAAAAGCAAAGTATGTTGTTTGTGTATATTTGTTTCCTCTTAATTTTAGAAATATTTTTATTATCTCAATCTCATTTTCTTACATTCAAATTTATTTTAATTGTTTTGTGGTGTAAAATTCTTGATGTAATATTTGTTATTCATCTAAGTTGAGAGTAACTTGTTGTTACTTTGATGGTTCAAGTCTTCAAATATTTTTTCTAGTTCTGTAATCAACATTTAGTACTGTAATCAACAATAACATCTAGTTGTATAATCAACAAAAACATAGAAAGTTTTCAGTTCAGTTTCAACCCTGTTGCTTTGTAAGTACAACTATGAAATATAGTTTTAAATTGTGCTCATTTTTAGAATTTTCATGTAGAATTTGTTTTAAATTATATTGATTTACACATTGTGAAGCACTAATTTACAATTTTATTTATAGCTTTTCTCTGAAGCTTACAATTCAATTATTTAGGTATTATTTATGTATTAAATATGACATGATTGAGTTTGTGAACCTGTCTATTTAACCTGCAAGCCACAGAGATAATGTTTTGCATGTTTACTCTTGTGGTTTATTTTTCTCTAATTTTCAGGATAGATAGATCGTCTAAAACAATGTTGGTGTTTTCCGATCAAGGATCAGTTGACGGAGATCAATGGTAAGTTTTCATTATAAATTTATATCTGTGCTCGCCCTAACCTTCTCGACGCTTTTGTAAGCTCTTGTCGACAAAAATTAAAATGGCGGCTATTGCTGTTGTCGACAGTATTCATCCAATGAGATAAAGTGTTAAATAGCCGGTACAAAAAGTTCTGGTTTGAAGAGTGCTGGTCATTCTCCAGTCTACCCAGCTGCTACATTTCTTCTAATAAATGTTACTGTGTATGCTAATAGAATTACATAATAACACTGGCCTGTCATATGTCGTAAGTGAATCTGATGAGAGATTGACTATTCTGTAAATAGTTACAGCGATTCCAAATGCCAATTTGAAGTCAAATATTTTCGTTCAAAATGCACATATATTTCAGCTAAAATGTAAACCACGATAGAACACATCCTGACTTTGTCCTGCTAACTTGAGAATGAATGCAAAAGAAAAAAAACTAGACATGCGACACCAGATGAGATTGTGCTATTATAGGACAATCTCTTTGGGAATGTCAACATCCTGAGATTACTCACTGTTTTTTTTTCCAGTATATTAGTTGCATTTTGATTTTTGAATAGTTGGTCTTTCATCAGTATCGAGTGCCATCTTCGTATCGAAGGTTGTCTACACAATGAACCTCCAACATTATCTTTTTGTCTTGGTTGTGCACTCTGCTAGACTGTATCCTGTCCATTTCATAATGTTTCCCTCCCATTTGTATCTCTGCCTACCTTTTGCTTCCTTCCCCTCAACACTACAGTCAAAGTAAGGTTTTCAACATCATGTAATAAAATATGTCCAAAATATTTTGTTTTATTTTTATTTTCTTTAATATTTGTTTTTTTCATTTGTAGTGTTATCAGTACCTCTTTATGTTCTTCCTTGCAATTCACCCTATTCTAAATATCCACATCTCAAAAGCATAAATTCTGACTTCTATCTGTTTGTTAACCTTTACCACGAAGTTACACCTATCAAATTTAGCTTCCTTTTCTCAATATCAAATTTAGCTTCCTTTTCTCAACACCGTCTGTGTGAAAGAGGAAGAAAAAAAAAAGAAAATATAAAAGTTATAATCTATGCACATCTATTTGAAATAGTAACCATTTTTAGTGAAATTCTTATGGCTTGTTTTTCTAATGATGATTTCTTGAGAATTACATTTATTTTCAAAGATATTATGAACACATTAGTTTCGTTATGAAATGACATCAATAACATTAGGCCCAGGACATCATGCATTGAAAATATATCAAGTTGTGTGAAGTGTGTCAGAAAAAATTCTTAGAATACTTTTCAAGAAGTTTAGTGACATCCAAGTGTTTATTTTATTAATTAAATAAGACAATATTAATTATTTTCGCAGATTATTGATTAGAAACTAGCACAATAGCACGTGGGGTACTCCCATAAGTGCAACGCTCTCCGTTCCAACAGCCATACCAGTGTATGTAGACTCAAGAGTCCTGGCCAAATATTGATTATGGGATTTTTGGGACTTTCCAAAATAATTCCTTTTCCTTCCCTTCCCTCTAGATACTCCCATCTCTGACATTCTCTGTACATTCTCAGCCTCATTGACATCATCTTCTTCTTGAAATGGATTTATTACTTCCTTGATCAAATCTGCTTTATTTCTTCTAAGCATTGTGTCGTCTATTGCTGCATTCCTGCCAATAAGTCGGCTCATTTCCTCTGTCCCCAGCATGACCAGGACAGTATATCCATGTAATGCTCTGGACAATTGAGTTATTCAATAAGTCCCACTTTTCCTTTCTCAATATGTACTTTTCTCTCTTGCACAGCATGCTTTGAGAGTCTGTGAGTATTACCAAATGTGTTGATATATCATTTATCGACCAATTAAGTGCTGCTGTAACTCCCTCCATCCTCATGCTTGATGTAACAGTGCAGTATGGAGAAGATTTCTCAACCGATTCTGTAGGCAACAAACCCCCAATTGCTTTTATTTGTATTTCTGTTAACTGAGCCATCTGTGTATATAATTATGTCTTGTGGTTTCGAGTGTAGCTGAGCGAGCTAATGCACTGTAACCTGGGCCCTGACACCTGTCCATTTTCGACACGCTTTATCTAGTTGTATTATTACTTTAGTCAGTGATTTCTTCTCAATGTCTACCTCCACCAATTCACTGACATTTGCTATTTCTTCAAATTCACATACTCTTCACAGTGTCTTCAGGCCTCTGCCATGCTCGATTCGTTTTCCCTTTGACTCATCTAGACGTTGGTGTAATGGGTGGTGGTTGTATTCTGTTACTTTAAGGTAACATCTGTTTCAGCAGCATTATTTTTACAGAAGATATTATGAACACGTTAGTTTGGTTATGAAATAAATTTATAAGTATAATACACCTAGGAGATCAGACACGTCATTTTATATAAAATTAAGCAATTGTCAAAAAAATCTGGAGTGCAGTCAGAAGTTACGTATTGTGCAATTAGCATTAAGGTTAATTATCAATATTTCTGAACCATGCATTAGAGTAAATAGTATTTTACAATTCTCATTTTAATCTAGTTTTATTAATAATTTTTCTTACTTTTGCAGTTTGTCAGATGATGGTTTATTAGTATTTGACTCTAGGAGTCAGTCTGCTTACCAAATTCCTGGAACACAGTAAGTTTTTTTGAGAAATACATTGTAATTTCGTGCTTTATGTTTTAATGTCTATGCTGCTATATTATTTCTTATGCTTGGTCCACTGTTAAAGATAATCATAGCATACCTCAACTTTCAATTCTGTTGTTTACTGCATTGCATCATCCATGTGTTGTCAGGGTCCAATAATGTCAATTGCCATGCATGTTATAAGAGACAACTAACGGGTATTTGGCTACCTCACTATTACCTTCAAATGACATATTTTTGCCAGAATGTAGTCTTTTTTATGGATACTCCTAACATCTAATGATTCTGAGCAAGTTGACCTGCTGCAGCCATGGACATGAAATATAAACAATGAAATATCTTTTGTTAGTTGGATGCACTTTTCTCCATTACCAACAACCATGCCTTTCATTACTAGTTTTCCCATTCTGTTATGTCTCTCTGTGAGCCGCGTTAGCGCACTGGCTTCGCATATGAGTGGTCCTGGGTTCATTCCCCAGTTGAGGCGGAAATGTTTTCCAGATCAAAACGGCTCCCGGGTCGACCCAGCCTCAAATGGGTACCGGATCCGGATTAATCCGGGAAGTAAAGACTGCGAGGGAGAGGAGATGGCTACCACCCTCATTTACAGAGCCTCTGAAATGTGAGATCGCTAACATCTCACACCCCTACAGCATTAATAAATGCTATGGGTTACTTTACTTTTTTTTATGTCTCTCCATATAACCAAAAAACCTGAACTTTGTTGATATATAATGTGAAATATTTTTTTGAGTTGGATGCACTTTTCTCTATTACTAGCAACCATGCTAGTTTACTACATTACTAACAACCATTTCATTATTAGTTTTCCCATTCTGTTATGTCTCTCTCTCTCTATATTGCCAAGAAACCTGAACTTTGTTGCTATACAATGTTGTTAAGAACAAACCTTCACATTTAATGCTCTTAACATTTCGTGATAAGTTTTTTTTCACAGTCTATGATATTATCATCATTTTTTAAATATCTCATTTTGAAAGGAAAAATGCTCTTAATTTTAAGTGTTAATGTTTCACAGAAATTAGTGGATACTAGGAATATGCTTGCTGTGATCAGATGTAATTTTGTTTTACTGTAGGTACCTTGCCAAAGATTTTTGTTTGCACCAGTGTTGATGCTGCTATTATAATTCTTCTCTTGATTTCTGTTGCACAATCCCCTGAAATGTTTATATTTGTTCGTAAACATTCAAAATGATGTAAAATGACTTAAAATGCGAAAACGTTGCCGTATGTGTTCGACCAATATGTGCTGATATCCTAATAATCATTCTATGGACTACATTCTGCAAACCGGCAGTAGTATGAGAACAAACAAAGAAGAAAATGACTATTACATGACATTAGCTTTATTTGTCAGATATCTTATGTCTTTGTTTATATGCATTCTATGTGTAGTGTATTCACTGAATACTTATGTTTAGCCATATATTGATATTCTTAACATTCTTCTGTACATATCCCAGTTGGTTTGTTTATGTCTATGTATTATCCAAAATTCACTTCATATAGCAAACTTTATCCCCATCGAGGCCAGAACCTTGAAGTGGTGATGGGGCTTAGTTCAGCCATCAGAGGCTGGAAACTAAGACTGGTCGGGCACTCCCACTCGAGCAGGACCATAGTCCGGCCCAAGTAAGCAGAATGCTGAAGACAGAGGCAACCAGCCAAAAGGCGCACAGATAATCAGGATGCCACGCATAAAACACAATGGAAACATGTCTGCATCTAATAACAGTTATGGTGCCTGCCCTGTGGCGGCCGTTCAGGCAGGGACGGTGCCTGGCCCTATACCTCGAAAGGGCCCAACCTCAGTTACTGGAAGTCCTTCTCAATTGCCCAGAGGAGCCAGGAGGCAAGGGAATAGAGCTACTGGCCAAACAAACAAACGACCAATAAAAATAATGCACTGGAATGCTGAGGGTGTCAACAGTAAAAGAGATAGATACAGCAAAAAATTGGAACTTGAAAATGTCCTCAGTGAAGAACAAGTTAATATATGCTGTATCCAAGAAACACACCTCAGCAGCGACATAGCCTTCTTCTTCTTCTTCTTTCGTTCACTTGAAACATGTCTATATCTGTAATTCTGTCTCCTTAATAAAACTCACTGTCTTTTGTAGTTCATACAGTGTCCCATAGAGTTTTGATTCCAGTGTTGTTTCCTCTGGCCAATATGTCTGCCTCAGCGTTTCATGCTCAGAACACTCTTGAAGTATATGTTTGGCACTCTGTGCTGCCTGTCCACATGTACACATGGCCGTGTTGCCAATCTTGAACTTTGTATACATGTGACTGCGGAGTCGGTTGTGTCCTGTTCTGAGACGTAGAATTATAACTTGTTCTGATCTGTTCATATTGTGATAGTCATCTTGTGTTGGTGTTTGTGGCTTTCTTATTGACTTTATCATCTGTTTTTTCTGATGGTAGGTGATTGGTATATCTGGTTGGTCTTCGGCAGCACCTTCCTTAGCCAGTTGGTCTGCTTTTTCATTTCCTGGTATTCCACAGTGAGAGGGTATCCACTGCATGGTTACCCTATACTGGTAAGACAATTCGCTAAGTAGTTTTTTTAAGTCTGTTAGTTTTCCAGACTGGAGAGCTTGAAGCACTGACCTTGCATCTGTCAGGAATACCACAGGCTGTAGGTCAGAGTTGGAGTTCAGCAGTTTTTTAGCTGCCACACTAATTGCCTGGATTTCTGCATCATAATTATTGCAGAATTTTCCTGTCGGTGTTCTGATTGTATCTCTAGGCTTGTGTGGATATTCTATATATACACCTGCACCTCCATTCCTCACAGCATTCTGTGCTGACCCATCTGTGTACACTCTGACCCATATATCTTGTGGATATTCCTCATCCAGGAAACTGAGGGTGATTGTCATTCGCTGCACACTGTTCTGTTCGTCCTCGCTTAGTATTCCTTTCACATGGGTCTGAATGTATATTGGCATTCCATGGCTTTCACTCCACGGGGTTTGCTCTGGTACAGACCTTAAGGGGCTGCCAACTTCAGGTAGGTCTGTAAGTTGTCTACGGAGTCGTTTAGCTTGATGGATAAAGCTGCTCCTTTTCAGTCGTCCCATTGCTAGATTTTGGAATCTTTCCTTCATTGGATGACTTGGCATACACTGAAACTTTTCTGCTTGAATTAGTACTTTTGTGTCTCTGCGTTCGCCAAGTGTTTGCATTCTTCCCATTTTCTGCATCTCTGCTATGGGTGTTGATTTCATTGCTCCCAACATTATTCTAAGTGCCTGGTTTTGCACTTTATCTAGATCTTGTAATGTGGTGTTTGATGCAGGACACCACGCAGCTGAACCATATTCCAGGTGTGGTCTTATGCCTTGCTGGTAAACTTTACTGAGTATATTTCCACTGGCTCCCCATGTGGTTCCACTTAGTTTTCTCAGGATAGCTAGCTTCCTCCTGGCTTTTGTTGTTGCTTTGTTTATGTGCTGCTTCCATGTCAGCTTATCATCAAAAGTAACTCCGAGGTATGTGGGTTGTTTGTCTTCTTTCAAGAGCTCTCCGTCTATCTTGAAATGACCAGCTTTTTGTTTTGGTGAGAGGGTAAAGAGTGTAGTGCTGCACTTATCTGTGTTAATGCTGACGCACCATCTATTAGCCCATAAGGTTAGGGCATCGATAGCTCTTTGTATTTGTTTAGTGGCCACTGTTGCATGTTCTTCCGTGCACCAGATCACCAGGTCGTCAGCATACATTGCCACTTTGATCCCGTGTGGTAGTTCAGCAACTAGGTCATTGATGTAAACCAAGAAAAGTGTGGGTGACAGGACTCCTCCCTGGGGGACTCCATGACGCAGTAGAACTTTCTTGCTCTTGCGACCATCTAATTGTACCCTGGCTCTTCTATTATGCAGGTATGCTTTTACCCATTTGTACATTCTTGAGCTAACCCTGCAATTTCGCAATTTCTTTAGGAGCCCTTCTTTCCAGACCTTATCAAATGCTTTCCTGAGGTCTATCCATGCTGCTAGTACCAGTTTCTTTTCTTGGAAGGCATCCTCAATCTCTTGGGAGAGGTAGGTTGCCTGATCTTCAGTAGAGTAGCACTGTCTGAAACCTGCTTGCTGTGATACCAGAAGGTTTTCACTTTCAAGGTACCACTGCATCCTAAGATTGATAATGCGTTCCATTGTTTTACATAGACAGCTTGTGAGGCTGATGGGCCTGTAGTTGGAGACTGTGTTGCCATCTTTTCCTGATTTGAGGAGTGGTATCATTATTGCTTCTCTCCACGCCTGTGGTACATTACCTGTGGACCAGCTTGTGTTAAAGATCTGCAGTAGCTTTGCTCTTGCTGCACTTCCCAGGTTTCTAATCATTTCATTGGACACTCCATCAGCTCCAGGGGACTTTTTCATTTTCAATTTGGATATTGCATGCCCCAGTTCTCTCATTGTGATTGGTGCCTCCATGACTTCAGGTATAGGTTCACCTTGTCCAATGTTTTGCTGGTTCTCTCGAACCTCCTGTTGTTTGTCTGGGCTGACTTTGACGTTATTGTCTTCTGCAAAGGAATCTGCAAAGTAATCAGCTGCATGTTTACCTGTTAAAATGTTTCTATCTTTATAAAGTGTGATCCTGGTATTTCTCCCTGTACCTTCATCATTTAGTTGTTTTACAAGTTTCCATAATTTCCTAGTATCTCTTTCTAGGTTCAGCGACTCTGTTTTTTCTTTCCAGCTGCTCCGTCTGGCTTGTAACTTGGCTCTTTGAAATTTAGCCTTTGTTTGCTGATATTTGTTGTGATGTTCTTGGCTAGGTCTGTTCTCGGCCTGCTTTCTAGATGTTTCCATCTCATTTTGCAGCTTTTCCAGTTCATCATTCCAGTAGGGTTTGTAGTTTTTGCGTGCCCCCCTGGGTATGGTTTTACTAGCAGCATGTAGTATACATCTATTAAATTCACTCACTGCTCTATTGATGTCTTTGTCCAAGTTCATGTCCTTAGCTAGAACACTGGTTAAATGCTGGTACATTTTCCAGTCTGCCCTCTTATAGTTCCACCTAGTGAGCGTGCTGCTGTCCTTGGTATATTCATTGTGAATTTCCAGAAATACTGGTCTGTGGTCACTACCCCCAAGCTGCTTTCCAACGACACGTGTGATGTTCCATTCCTGGCCTGGTGAGTAGAATGCCAGGTCTGGTGTAGAGGTGGTGTGCCATGCTCTCGAGTAGAAGGTTGGTGAGTCTGCTGGCTGGTTAATAAGAATGAGATTATTTTCATCCTGCCAGCTCTCAAGTTCCTCACCTCTCTTGTCGATATGATCGTAGCCCCAGCTCTGAGAGTGGCTGTTGAAGTCACCACACACCATAAGCCTTTCTTTGTCTGGAATTGTGTCTAGTGCCAATGGTTTATCATTTGGGCAGTAGTAGTTCAGGAGATGGAATTCTGCACTGTCTGTTTTTATGTGGAGCATCTGGTATTCTGCCCCGTCCATGTATACTTCCAGCTGACATGCGCTGATATTGTTTTTAACTAGTGTCAGAATTCCACCCTTTCGCCTGTCTTTTCGGTCAGATCGGTAGCACTGGTAGCCTCTGATTTTGAAGGCTATGTCGCTGCTGAGGTGTGTTTCTTGGATACAGCATATATTTACTTGTTCTTCACTGAGGACATTTTCAAGTTCCAATTTTTTGCTGTATCCATCTCTTTTACTGTTGACACCCTCAGCATTCCAGTGCATTATTTTTATTGGTCGTTTGTTTGTTTGGCCAGTAGCTCTATTCCCTTGCCTCCTGGCTCCTCGGGGCAATTGAGAAGGACTTCCAGTAACTGAGGTTGGGCCCTTTCGAGGTATAGGGCCCGGCACCGTCCCTGCCTGAACGTCCGCCACAGGGCAGGCACCATAACTATTTATAGATGAAGACATGTTTCCATTGTGTTTTATGCGTGGCAACCTGATTATCTGTGCGCCTTTTGGCTGGTTGCCTCCGTCTTCAGCACTCTGCTTAATTGGAGCTGGACTATGGTCCTGCTCGAGTGGGAGTGCCCGACCAGTCTTAGTTTCCAGCCTCTGATATCCAACAAACACACCTCAGCAGCGACATAGCCTTCAAAATCAGAGGCTACCAGTGCTACCGATCTGACCGAAAGGACAGGCGAAAGAGTGGAATCCTGACACTAGTTAAAAACAATATCAGAGCATGTCAGCTGGATATATACATGAACGGGGCAGAATACCAGATGCTCCACCTAAAAACAGAAAGTGCAGAATTCCATCTCCTGAACTACTACTGCCCAAATGATAAACCATTGGCACTAGACACAATTCCAGACAAAGAAAGGCTTATGGTGTGTGGTGACTTCAACAGCCACTCTCAGAGCTGGGGCTACGATCATATCGGCAAGAGAGGTGAGGAACTTGAGAGTTGGCAGGATGAAAATAATCTCATCCTTATTAACCAGCCAGCAGACTCACCAACCTTCTACTCAAGAGCATGGCACACCACCTCTACACTAGACCTGGCATTCCACTCACCAGGCCTGGAATGGAACATCACACGTGTCGTTGGAAAGCAGCTTGGGGGTAGTGACCACAGACCAGTATTTCTGGAAATTCACAATGAATATACCAAGAACAGCAGTACGGTCACTAGGTGGAACTATAGGAGGGCAGACTGGAAAATGTACCAGCATTTAACCAGTGTTCTAGCTAAGGACATGAACTTGACAAAGACATCAATAGAGCAGTGAGTGAATTTAATAGATGTATACTACATGCTGCTAGTAAAACCATACCCAGGGGGGCACGTAAAAACTACAAACCCTACTGGAATGATGAACTGGAAAAGCTGCAAAATGAGATGGAAACATCTAGACAGCAGGCTGAGAACAGACCTAGCCAAGAACATCACAACAAATATCAGCAAACAAAGGCTAAATTTCAAAGAGCCAAGTTACAAGCCAGACGGAGCAGCTGGAAAGAAAAAACAGAGTCGCTGAACCTAGAAAGTGATACTAGGAAATTATGGAAACTTGTAAAACAACTATATGATGAAGGTACAGGGAGAAATACCAGGATCACACTTTATAATGATAAAAACATTTTAACAGGTAAACATGCAGCTGATTACTTTGCAGATTCCTGCAGAAGACAATAACGTCAAAGTCAGCCCAGACAAACAACAGGAGGTTTGAGCGAACCAGCAAAACATTGGACAAGACAAACCTATACCTGAAGTCATGGAGGCACCAATCACAATGAGAGAACTGGAGCATGCAATATCTAAATTGAAAATGAAAAAGTCCCCTGGAACTGATGGAGTGCCCAATGAAATGATTAGAAACCTGGAAATTGCAGCAAGAGCAAAGCTGCTGCAGATCTTTAACACAAGCTGGTCCACAGGTAATGTACCACAGGCGTGGAGAGAAGCAATAATGATACCTCTCCTCAAATCAGGAAAAGATGGCAACACAGTCTCCAACTACAGGCCCATCAACCTCACAAGCTGTCTATGTAAAACAATGGAATGCATTATCAATCTTAGGATACAGTGGTACCTTGAAAGTGAAAACCTTCTGGTATCACAGCAAGCAGGTTTCAGACAGTGCTACTCTACTGAAGATCAGGCAACCTACCTCTCCCAAGAGATTGAGGATGCCTTCCAAGATAAGAAACTGGTACTAGCAGCATGGATAGACCTCAGGAAAGCATTTGATAAGGTCTGGAAAGGGCTCCTAAAGAAATTGCAAAATTTCAGGGTTAGCTCAAGAATGTACAAATGGGTAAAAGCATACCTGCATAATAGAAGAGCCAGGGTACAATTAGATGGACACAAAAGCAAGAAAGTCCTACTGCGTCATGGAGTCCCCCAGGGAGGAGTCCTCTCACCCACAATTTTCTTGGTTTACATCAATGACCTAGTTGCTGAACCACCACACGGGATCAAAGTGGCAATGTATGCTGACGACCTGGTGATCTGGTGCACGGAAGAACATGCGACAGTGGCCACTAAACAAATAATAAAGAGCTATCGATGCCCTAACCTTATGGGCAAATAGATGGTGCGTCAGCATTAACACAGATAAGTGCAGCACTACACTCTTTACCCTCTCACCAAAACAAAAAGCCTGTCATATCAAGATAGACGGGGAGCTCTTGAAAGAAGACAAACAACCAACATACCTCGGAGTTACTTTTGATGATAAACTGACATGGAAGCAGCACATAAACAAAGCAACAACAAAAGCCAGGAGGAAGTTAGCTATCCTGAGAAAACTAAGTGGAACCACATGGGGAGCCAGTGGGAATATACTCAGTAAAGTTTACCAGCAAGGCATAAGACCACACCTGGAATAAGGTTCAGCTGCGTGGTGTCCTGCATCAAACACCACATTACAAGATCTAGATAAAGTGCAAAACCAGGCACTTAGAATAATGTTAGGAGCAATGTAATTAACACCCATAGCAGAGATGCAGAAAATGGGAGGAATGCAAACACTAGGCGAACGCAGAGACACAAAAGTACTAATTCAAGCAGAAAAGTTTCAGTGTATGCCAAGTCATCCAATGAAGGAAAAATTCCAAAATCTAGCAATGGGGCGACTGAAAAGAAGCAGCTTTATCCATCAAGCTGAACGACTCCGTAGACAAATTACAGACCTACCTGAAGTTGACAGCCCCTTAAGGTCTGTACCAGAACAAACCCCATGGAGTGAAAGGCATGGAATGTCAATATACATTCAGACCCATGTGAAAGGAATACTAAGCGAGGACAAACTGAACAGTGTGCAGTGGAGGACAGTCACCCTCAGTTTCCTCAGGAATATCCACAAGATATATGGGTCAGAGTATACAAAGATGGGTCAGCACAGAATGCTGTGAGGAATGGAGGTGCAGGTGTATATATAGAATATCCACACAAGTCTAGAGATACAATCAGAACACCGACAGGAAAATTCTTCAATAATTATGATTCAGAAATCCAGGCAATTAGTGTGGCAGCTAAAAAACTGCTGAACTCCAACTCTGACCTACAGCCTGTGGTATTCCTGACAGATGCAAGGTCAGTGCTTCAAGCTCTCCAGTCTGGAAAACTAACAGACTTGAAAAAACTACTTAGCGAATTGTCTTACCAGTATAGGGTAACCATGCAGTGGATACCCTCTCACTGGAATACCAGGAAATGAAAAAGCAGACCAACTGGCTAAGGAAGGTGCTGCCGAAGACCAACCAGATATACCAATCACCTACCATCAGAAAAAACAGATGATCAAGTCAATAAGAAAGCCACAAACACCAACACAAGATGATTATCACATTATGAACAGATCAGAACAAGTTATAATTCTATGTCTCCGAACAGGACACAACTGACTCCGCAGTCACATGTATACAAAGTTCAAGATTGGCAACACGGCCATGTGGACAGGCAGTACAGAGTGCCAAACATATACTTCAAGAGTGTTCTGAGCATGAAACGTTGAGGCAGACATATTGGCCAGAGGAAACAACACTGGAATCAAAGCTCTATGGGACACTGTATGAACTACAAAAGACTGCGTTTTTTTAAGGAGACAGAATTGCAGATATAGACATGTTTAAAGTGAACAAAAGAAGAAGAAGCAAACTTTATTAAGCGTAACACTTCATTACTCTTACTGTTATTGTCCAGGTTGTGTTGCATAAGGTTCTCTTGTTTTCAGCAATCGCCTGTGTGTTGTCGCAACCTGAAAGGGAGCAATGAATAGTGATACTGTTACCTGCTGTGAATAAAACCATGAATATAACTTTCTTAAGGAGCAGATTTTGGAATTTGAGGACCTTTTTAGTCAACCTATCATATGTGTTAGTTCTCAAACTCCTACAGATTAGCAGGATCTTTATGTTTATTATTGTAATTACTTAGAAACCTGCCATCCTTAAATTTGTTACCTGAATCATACAGGAGAAACTTGGAAACAGGGTTGTGAAGTTTTGCTAATCACTGGATACACATACAAACAGCACTGTCATATTGAGGTGTCGTTCTTATTCATTGTGGAAAAAAATAATGTCATGTTATGTTCCTCCAGGGCCATAGGTGGCGCATAGGGCAGAAACCATAGCTTTCCAAAAAATAGTAATACTGGCTTGAAAAAAGAAACCCAAATTTTCATGCTCTTTTTGTAGAATGCAATGAGCAAAAATTGCAGATCGCAATTTCTTCTTCTTTTGTTCACTTGAAACATGTCTATATCTGTAATTCCGTCTCCTTAATAAAAACGCACTGTATTTTGTAGTTCATACAGTGGCCCATAGAGTTTTGATTCCAGTGTTGTTTCCTCTGTCCAATATGTCTGCCTCAGCATTTCATACTCAGAATAATCTTGGTACTCTGTGCTGCCTGCCCACATGTGCACATGACCGTGTTGCCAATTTTATATTTTGAGTACATGTGACTGCGGAGTCGGTTGTGTCCTGTTCTGAAGCGTAGAATTACAACTTGTTCTGATCTGTTCATAATGTGATAGTCATTTTGTGTTGGTGTTTGTGGCTTTCTTATTGACTTGATCATCAGTTTTTTCTGATGGTAGGTAATTAGTACATCTGGTTGGTCTTCGGCAGCACCTTCCTTAGTCAGTTGGTCTGTTTTTTCAATTCCTGGTATTCCACAGTGAGAGGGTATCCACTGCATGGTTATCCTATACTGGTAAGACAGTTCATTAAGTAGTTTTTGCAAGTCTGTTAGTTTTCCAGACTGTAGAGCTTAAAGCACTGACCTTGCATCTGTCAGGAATACCATGGGCTGTGGGCCAGGATTGGAATTCAGTAGTTTTTCAGTTGCTACCCTAATTGCCTGAATTTCTGCATCATAATTATTGCAGAATTTCCCTGTTGGTGTACTGGTAGTATCTCTAGGCTTGTGTGGATATTCTATATATACACCTGCACCTCCATTCCTCACTGCATTCTGTGCTGACCCATCTTTGTATACTCTGACCGATATGTCTTGTGGATATTCCTCGTCCAGGAAACTGAGGGTGATTGTCCTTCACTGCACACTGTTCTGTTCATCCTTTCTTAGTATTCCTTTCACGTGGGTCTGAATGTATATTGGCATTCCATGCCTTTCACTCCACGGGGTTTGTTCTGGTACAGACCTTAAGGGGCTGTCAACTTCAGGTAGGTCTGTAAGTTGGCTACGGAGTCGTTTAGCTTGGTGGATAAAGCTGCTTCTTTTCAGTTGCCCCATTGCTAGATTTTGGAATTTTTCCTTCATTGGATCACTTGGCATACACTTAAACTATTCTGCTTGTATTAGTACCTTTGTGTCTCTGTGTTCGCCAAGTGTTTGCATTCTCCCCATTTTCTGTATTTCTAATATGGGTGTTATTTCATTGCTCCCAACAATAACCTGAGCGCCTGGTTGTGCACTTTATCTAGATCTTGTAATGTGGTGTTTGATGCAGGACACCACGCAGCTGAACCATATTCCAGGTGTGGTCTTATGCCTTGCAGGTACACTTTACGGAGTATATTCCCACTGACTCCCCGTGTGGTTCCACCTAGTTTTCTAAGAATTGCTAACTTCCTCCTGGCTTTTGTTGTTGCTTTGTTTATGTGCTGCTTGCATGTCAGCTTATCAAAAATAACTCCGAGGTATGCTGGTTGTTTGTCTTCTTTCAAAAGCTCTCCATCTATCTTGATAACACCGTCTTTTTGTTTTGGTGAGAGGGTAAAGAATGTAGTGCTGCACTTATCTGTGTTAACGCTGACGCACCATCTATTTTATTATATATATATATATATACGGTTAAGGCATCAATAGCTCTTAGTATTTATTTGTGACTGTCGCATATTCTTCCGTGCACCACAGATCGCAATAATTTCTCATGATATTTTTGTGTGTTCTGCATAGGAGGCAAAATGGCGAGTTTATTAAAGTGAATGAATGTATTTAATAATAATTTAAAAAAAAGATAATATTTATCTTCTGTTTGAACAGTTCCTAGCAGTTAGACACAGTTCATGATGAGAGGTAACATTAGAATTAGTAGATGTGTAGCAGAAACATCACAGAAAATAATGACACAATCATATTATCTGTACATATTTTTTCTGCCAACGTGAAAAGACAATTCATTCTATGAAAAGCCGTGCACAATATATTCTGACACATTAAGCGAGAATGTATTATTTTGCTCCACATGCATCCAAGTGTGTATCCAGTGATTAGCAAAACTTTCTCATCCTGTTTCCAAGTTTCGACTTGGATTTAAGTTTTTCTGCAGTTATTACCTATTATATTACTTAAATCAACGCATGCGGTTGCATCTGTGGGTCTCACCAATGGCCCACTAGACAAACCACCCATGCAACACAAAAAAAACCGTAGTAGATACATACCGTTATATTGATGCTCTCTTATGGAAGCTTTGTAGTATGTCATCTATACAATTATATACCCCCTCTGAGTAGAAAGTGCTTTCAATAGACATTGATGAAAGCTGAAATCCCCTGGGTATGAAAGAAAGCTTAGAAAAATCACCCTACTGCACATAGGAAGTAAGAGCTAATCGCTCACAATTCAAATATAAATAACCCAAATATCGGAGGATATCCGATAAAATGTCATTAACCTTTACGACTCTGAATTAAAATTACGCAATACACCCCCTGGGGCCTGAATTCTTGTTTGGAAAATTTGCATTATTGATGGTGGGTGTTTTGAAAACGTGATAACTTTTTTGTTTTAAAAGATATCAAAATAGTTTTTTGCATATCGAAATAAAGGAGTCAATAGTGAATATAGTCATGTTTTTTTAATTGTTGTATGTATGATATGACAGTTGTGAGTAAGTTGTGAAGTTGAAAATTTGGTGGGAAATCTTAAAACGCCATTCTCAAAATCGCAAATATAATGTCTTGACGGCCCTAATACGTCATCATTGTGTGGAAACATTGATAAAATCCTCATAAATACCTATACTGTATATATATATTGTTTCATATCCAAACTAATATAATATGGCCTAAAAAACTAATAAAACGTGAAGAAATCGCATATAACGTCCATCCGGTCAACACTAGGTCTAGGCTGACACGCAGCGTAATTATTGTCCATGCACACACGTGGCACCCCTGATACATATTATTTTTGTGTTTTTTAACAAATAAACAAACATATTTATCAAATAACAACATATTAAACACAAAAACAACAATTAGAACATGTAGTCACGATCACTTACCCATGCACGCGGTACTCAATTTGATAGTAAAATACGGCAGAAAATGGCTAAAGTCGCTCTAGAAATGCGTTGACAAATTCAACCGGCTTTCCCTTCTATACAATGCTAATGTGTAAAGGAATTTGACCTTTAAACTGTGACATATTCCTAGCTTTGTTTGGCGGGCTTTATACGTCATAGATTCATTACTTCGTGAAGTTCCGTACTCTGGAATCGGGCAATGTCGTATGTAGCGGGATTGCGCCCACAGGCACAATGGAGCCTTGCTCATAGGCGCAATATTGTGAGTATAGAGTCGTAAAGGTTAAGTATTTCACTCGCAATTCCTGGGATTATCAATCAGTCATTACTTAAATCAGTATAATAATGTTTTACCATATGGTAGAAATGGATTGGCCATATCCTCAGAAAGATGACTTAAAAGGAAGCAAGAATAATTATGTAGTAAAGGACAGCCTATTCCAAACTCCACAAGCAGTAATGATCTGACTTTGACATACTTTGGTTAAGGAAACAGGAATGAAAATATGTATGCCATGATCACCTCTTTAAATAAATAAATATACAGTGCAGTAAATTCTCTAACCACAGAGCTGGCCAGACACTGACATATGTGACAATACCTCCAGAATCACCAGGGTGGGGCTGAACAAATCTATTAGACCAATCTTGCCTACTCATTTCTAAGGTAATTTAATCAATGTTGTAATGTTTGTCAGGCCTAAATAATTTGATATTGAGTTATTTGAATGCTGGTAAGACTCTCCTTATATTTGGAGGAGGGAAGCTCAGTTTAAAAAAAATAGCATATCTGTCCATCATAAATTAGTGATATGTTCTTTCCTTCTTTTACACTCTTAAGATTAAACAATTTTTCAAGTGGTTTGAGCTGGAGAGCATGAATACAGTCATATGGTTTAATTTGAGCCATATACGTCTAGTACATCAGATTTTAGCATGTCTTTGATTCAGTATTTACTTTGTGCCAAAAACTTTGTGATGTTGAAATTTACGTCCAATATAATTTGGAAACATTCTGGCAATATTATACGGCACCCACTTTGTATAGAAAAAAAAGAGATACAAAGGTATTTCATATAAAACTTGTGTAACCTCAAAGTTAGATCACTATCCTAGTCTCTAAGACATCTTCAAAGTATGCATTATGAAAATAGTTTCCTGGCAGCAATTAGAAAATATTGCAGAACAACCTTATTCAACAGACTTAAAACAGTATTGCTCACTATTTTGTGGAAGGAAATGATCAGTGTTTTTTTTATTTATACCAAGCTTCTTGTGCATATAAAAATCTAAAAAAAAAAAATTAACACAGATTAGTCCTATAAGCGTATTATGACTTGGGAGTGTGATGTGTAAAATATTAAGCATATCATGACTTGGGAGTGTGAGGTGTAAAATATTAAGCATATCATGACTTGGGAGTGTGAGGTGTAAAATATTAAGCATATCATGACTTGGGAGTGTGAGGTGTAAAATATTAAGCATATCATGACTTGGGAGTGTGAGGTGTAAAATATAATTTTAAAGAGTCTTATTTAACAATTTATTTTAAGCTTTCATTTTTTTTCTTTCTGACTTCAGGAAAACATTTGGTCACTGGATTTGTGTTTTATTCGGCCAGAGGTGCCTGATGTCATCCTGTGAACTAACAAAGTCAGGTTCAGTCTGAAGCCTTCTGGCAGCATCTTAGAGTATTTATACCTAGAATCTATTGTACATATGTCAGTTAGTTCACCTCACATTTGTCTACACAATAGATCTATTTTGACAGATATTGAATGGTTAAGTGGGGCATAATCTATCGAAATTCAAGCCAGCACAGCACACTGCAGTATTATAATCCACATATAGACATCATTGTTAAGACTTCTGTAAAATGGTATATCAAGTGCTGAAATAATGAAAAATTATGAATAGTTTTACAAAGTACAAAATGTATGTTTTGTTAGTTCGTCACAGATGGGTACAAAAAAGTGGTTGTCTCAGATATAGAGGTATGTACTGTATTTTTTCACCATTGTGGTCTATACTATTGTATATTAAGGCCATCATCGCTGCTCAGTCATCACAACTAACACAGTCTATACTATTGTATGTTAGGGTTATCATTGCAAGTCATTTGTGCTGCTCAGATTTCCGTATTACATAGGAAGATCTCAACAGTAGTGCACAACCGCAGGAGCACTAGGAAAGGTTCCTGGTGTAATTTTGTGTGGTGGTAACTTGTTTGTTGGAATATTTTAATTGGATTGTTAACATGTTTGTTTTCTTAATTGGGATTTTTGGGCTTAATTTTCTAGAATTCATGACTGTCAATGGCTCTTTAACATAAGCCACTTACACATGAGATTTCAGAGTTTATTTTTCATATCTTACTAGAAAAATCTACATACCTGTGATGGCTAATTTTTTTGTGTTTTGTGCACGGCCATATAAAGTGAGGTTGTTGAGGTTACGATCCCCAGGAATTATGAGCAATTAGCTGTTACTTCCTATGTGCAATATAGTGGATTAGGAGCCAGTATTATTCACATCTTCAGCTTCTCCTGAAAATTATCAGAATGTATTCCGGAGACCTGAATATGTTGTATCATGGTTTACAGATGTGCTGTGATATCTGCATCTTTCGGCCTGACACATCTGACTTAGCACAATATCTTCAGCTATTGGTGTATAGACAGTGAAAAATGTGACAAATCCATATGAGGTCCATTCAATAATCTTAATATTAACATTCTTCATATTCATCAATTAGGCACTCAGTAGTGAGTATATTCAAAATAAATGCAAATCCCACTCTCTGCTGTCAGGTTTTATCAGGTTTTGCCCTACCAGATAAAGTTTCTTTCTGTAAGTAACCCATCCTCAAGAAGACTTTTTCTAATCAGTAATATATAATGGTTAAGATATAGGCTAGATGTTTGATTACTGTTCAAAAGGTAGATCTGCAACAGATGCTCATCAGTCATTGGCCTGATGCCAAGCATCTGTTTCTCCTTCAAGATTGAATATATGGAACAGATGAGATGTTTCAGTCTGTTGATACTTGTATGTAAGCGAAAAACAATTCTCTGAATGTCTGGGAAGTTGGTGGTGTGGATCTTTATTTATATGGCATTTGTGTTGTTCTTCCCATTGTTATTTTTAAGTGGCTGTCATGGTTGTTTTTGCCACATCAAAAGATGTTACTATATCATTTTGTTCAAATGCTCCATCTTCATTATCCTGTTGGTCTGCTTCATAATGAATGTAATATCAAAGATAAATGTTTGTTAGAAGAGTATATGTGTGGAATCTTGTTCACAGGGAAAGACATGCATATTTACATTAATTTAAGCCTGTGAACATCATATGTGCCATCTTCCTGTATGCTTTTCATAACTAAAAGAGTTTAAAATGTAATGCAAACCAGTGCAGACATTAATAAAAGCATAGCAATTATGCTGATACATTTTGGTTTAACACTACTTACATCCATCCAGTGTCCCTCAGATCAGTGCTGGCAGTGTATCTCGTCATGGATCTGTTTGATCTCATCATGCATCTGTTTTGGGCGAGTTTCTCACTCTCCTCAAAGAATTGCGTTTATGATCTAACCTGCTTCTGTTAGTGTTCTTTTAGTGCAATATTAGAAGACGTGCCTATATTTTAGCAAAACAAATATTAAACTTGAATAAAACTTATACTAAATTATTATATGCAATATCGATAAAGACGACTTACAGTCGCTAAATGCATCGAACTTTTGCCGAATGTATCAATCTGCGCAAAGCACATGTGGCCCCACTTGGGTGACTGAGGGAGGGGGAGAACTCAGTGCATAGTGCATTCCTAGTCGCTTTTAATCTGATTAAATTAGCCATTTTGACAACGTTTACTAGTGACATGATTACAGTAACGTTGCGAAAGCTGTGAGTACTATACCAAAGTTGGAGTGGAACTCCGCATAATATAAACAAATTAGAATGTTGGCACTTGTTCTAGTACTGTACCGTTATTTTAATTGCCAATCTAGCTTGACTTCTGTTTATTTTCCTTTTTTTTCTAACATTACCCACATGTGAATCATTAATCACACCCCCCCCCCCTATGAAAAAATTCAATAGGAAGTTGTATGTTCACACCTGCTTGTTAGCTGGATATAGCCCAGAGAATGGAATGCATTATGTCATGATTCACAGCTTGGTTGTAACATATTTCAGCATGACACATCTTGTGGGTCACTATGACCTATTGGTCTGCACAATCATGAACTTTAATGGCAAGACAAAGTCTTGAATACTGAGGTACTATATTGTGCTCATTTACCCCTTAAGATACTTTACCGCTGAAAAGTGCTGGTGAATTATAATCATATATCTCGGAAAAGCCTTGGTGAATTATAATCATTTACCACTGAAAAACACTTGTCTTCACTCTGCTGGTTCCGAGATATTATTAAATGTTGATTTTGATCTCCGATATGAGGAGAAAGTATTGATGCATGATGTTTATAAACTTAAAGTTCAAACAAGCTTATTTTCCCCTAAATTTTCCAGATTTTTCTAAGTGTAAGCAACCCTGAACTTAAGATAGAATCTGTTTGATAAGCTACACATTGGTTATGAATTATATAATTCATATATTGAATATGTAGTGCAATCAATGATTTATATATATGTTATGGGAATTATTGTGTAGACAGTAGGTCAGCAACAGAAAATATGAACATGATGATAGTACGAGTGACTTAGCCGATGCTTTTGCAGGGAACACAGCTCACATTGAATGACGCTTTAATAGTAGCAGTACAGGGTACACCCATGCATCATTTTAATTAAAGTGGTCAATTTCTTGCAACAGATTCCAAATTATTTCACTTTTTATCAGAACAAACAGACAGACTAAGAAAGTATACATCTCGGCAAGAACAAGGCATGATTTAATTTTAAAAAACTACAAATATGACTGCTCAATGTGAGAAGGCTGGCAGAAGAACAAAGTTACAAGTCCTTCCTGCCCACCAAACAAAACCATGTCTATTTTTCGCAACTATTTACCTCACGTTTTGACTAATTTCATGGCTTTTAGTAGAGAGTCAACATGAATATCTTAATATGTTCAGTAAAGTAGGTCAAATATACTCACCAATTAGGTCACAATGATATTTTTGCACACATGTAAAATTTTAGACACCCACCCATTCGTACAAGACATACTCAAATTTTATTAAAATATCATTGCAAATAACAGTTACAAGTAAAATAATACAAGCACACAATTTTCTTTCTTTCATCAGTATAATTTCAGCACTTTAGCACAAAAATATTCAGTTATGGTCTTACGAGTTAATTAAAAATAGAAGGCGATGACTCGATCCATGTTTTGTATGTCAAACTGTGCATTCCCAAGCAATTACTATTTAAACTTTCTGAAAGTAAATGAGTCTGTGGTAGACCACTTCTAAGGTCTAAAGATCTCTCAATTAAAGATCTATATGGACCCTAAAAATTGGTAAGCTGATGATCGCAATGTATGGAAAGAAACTGCCTACAGGAGCAGAGTCGTTTGGAAAAAATATGATACCAAAGATGAAGAACAAAATAGAGACGCAAACACAAATGTACGGTGGCTATGTTTTTATTGCACAGAAGGTCCATTTACAAGAGATGCTTCTCAACCAGTTACATGTTTATTCTATCTATATATCTATTTATTCGCTAATACCTTTATTGCCTTTCAGCATCAGGGGTAGATGAGTTCTCTAGAGATGGCCCTCATGTGTGCTGAGTATATTGTGGAATTTGTCGCCTTTTATTTCGGTGGTCCATCATTTTCATGGTCGGCCTCTAGGTCTGCCTTCACTGTATCTGTGTAGCATAGCTTGCTGTAGTATGCTGTCTGGTGGTAGTCTGCTGATGTGTGCAAACCATTTGATCTATTGGCTCTTAATATATTCCAAGATTGAGGTGTTGCCGGTTATTTGTCTAATGTCCTCATTTCTCACTCTTAGTGATATTCCTAGGATTCTACGTAAGTGTGCCATTTCAGCTGTCACAAGTTTACGTTTGTCTTGTGCTGTCGTTGTCCATGTTTGGCATTGGTAGCACAGCGTTGGTATAATAATTGTTTTAAATAGTGTTATTTTGGTGTTTAAATCTACATTATAAATCTATATCACCTCCTGCAAAATGAAAAAGGCCATATAAACATACATACTCACACACAGACACACATGAAGAAATGTCATTAAATTGACTGTAATGACTCACTCAACACACTGTGTTGGAGTTACCAAGGATTTTTTGAAATATGAGATATAAACACTATCCACAGACCAAAGTCTGATGTATTGTGCCATTCTCACAAATAAAACCGAGACACAACACATCTCCATTTTCTGTACTACATCCTGCTGGAAATTTATTAGGAACATTATCTTGCTACAAAAGAGATCCAGCAAGAGTTTGAGAATGAAAGCTAAAGAGAATTTTACCAAATACAAAAAGTAGACCAATCAATCAACACACTCTGCTGAAGACAGATGTATCAGGCCTTTGGCACAAATAAAGTGGTGACACAACACATTTCCATTTTCTGGGCTATATCCTGTTGGAAATCTAGTAGGACCCTTATCCTGCTACAAGGGAGATCCAGCAGGAGTTTGAGAATGAACGCTAAAGAAGAATCATCACAAAAACAGTTGTGAATCGCTATCTTCTGATGGGTTTGCTGAGATGGAATCAAAGCAGCTATATATCCAATGAGAGTGTTATGATGATATTGTTCTCTCATAACTCAGGTTTCTGAAGGACCCCTGGAATTGATGTTTCAAATGAAGAAAACTGTAGTGAAAATCTAAAAGTTCATCAATAATAGATTTGTGAGTATCAGTTTGATGATAATACTGTTACAGAAGCCATCTTGTAACTTCTGGTACTAAGCTTCCCATTTGTGGAAATTAACTCCTGAAATAGTAATGCTAGTTCTTTTGTTTCTTGATTGGTGTGCTGCAATTCTGATTATAATTAATTATCTGATTTTGTTATTTGTGTCTGTTTGAAGACACTAAAAAGCATGCTTTCAAGTTCAGCTCTTTTATGATGAGTATCCTGGTATTATTTTAATGGGATTTCTGTGCATGGTTATTGAAATAAAAGAATATTTCTAGTTATTAAGAATAGGAATATTTTTTCTCTCACAAAGCTATTTAGTTTAGAGAGTGTATGCATGTAAAAATTCCATTTTATTTGTTTGTCCTGCTTTTAGGTGCACAGGCATACCTCTCAACTTGTACATAAGTTATGTATTTTATATACAATGAACCCATGTTTCATATGTACTGTTACTGCAGAATATCATTGCATAAATGTTCGTTGCCTGCATTATGTAGTTAATGATCTATATGTAAAAGGGAGACAACACTAAATTATTTACAATGTGAGAGTAAGTTACCTTTTATGCAGAATTTGGAATGTAAAAGTATAAATGTTATGGGTTATTTTGTGCAGAAATACTGGAAGTTTTCTCTCTCTCACGCACACATACACACACGTGTGTGTGAGAGAGAGAGATTATCAAATTGAAAGAAACATCTGTTAATTTAGTTGTTAGATCATCATTATTGCACATATTATGTGTCCATAGATGCTCCAATCTTCCCTTGAGTATATATGCAATTAAATGAGGACTGACTATTCCAGTTCACTGTTGGTTGACAGTCCACAATAGCACTCATTTCTGACACCACCACATTTAATGCCCAGGTCTTTTAATCTGGATATGGAACAAGGATCATCATCCTCATTATTTTGTCTGTGCTATTCCTTGTAAGGAGTTCAGCATGTTCGCTCAGGCCGATGTGGTGGCAGTCCATGCTAGCCAATCTGGTGAACATATGATCTTCTTAATACTGTCTGTGCTGTTAATAATATTCCTTAGATTAACACATGCTGACTATCATAGATAGATTCCTTGAAGCTTATGGCTATCAGTCAGTCAGTTCCTCTTTTACCAAGTTTGGCACATAGGGCGGATGTCATAGTTCTCCATGCCAGTGGGTCAGTTGCCAAGGATTGCAGGTCTTGTGCATTTATGCCTGTTGATTTTAATTCATTCATAAGTTCTTCTGAGCGTTGATTTTGGTCTTCCCTGTTTTCTTTTCCCTTCTGGTGTCTACATGAAGGCTTTTCGTGGAATTCTGTCTTCCTTCATTCTAAGTATGTGGTCGATGTATGTCCAGTGACGTTTGCTGATAATCTTTGTCACATATTCTTGTTATGGCTATCTGCACCATAAAACTTTTCAACTACACACCATCTTCTGCAGTAGACAACATTCCATACTTGGCTAGTGTTTTAAGAATATAGATCACCAGAACAGCTCAGTAGCTAAAAATCTCACCTGTTTCAAAAGATTGCTTATTGCTATTGAACTATCATGGAATCAACATAGCAGAACAGAACTCAATTGTAAAATGCCATAATCCTGACCATTCTTCTGCATACACATGAAACATGGATAGTATAATAACCATCCATCGCAGATGATGGTGACATGTCTACACAGCTATTTCAGACTAATGTTGTTGCAACTCTCTGGTGTCCACTTCTGGCATAGAATCCCCTGCCACTTTTGGGAAGTATGTGTGTTTATTTTCTGTATTTTTGGGCAGCATGTTTTCTTGGTGAGCTGAGACTTTTTTCACATTTATGCTGCTGAGATATAATGCTACTAGCGATGTGTGCAATTGGGCAATTCTAAGCGGCAGATTTCCAGGATTTGACATCGATAATGGTGTATACCAGCCAGCCGTTTGCCCTTAAGGACATACCATACATCAAACATTTTGGAATGTGTATATCAGGCATGTGCACATGTCCAACCCATCTCAGTTGGGCCTTCGTAAGCATTGTGTGTATACTTGGGATATTCTCTCAAGTGAGGACTTCAGCAAATTGTATAATGCACTTTATATTGCCAATTATTCAGAGAAGTCTGTGGATACAATGTGTGTGAAAGTGATTTAACACTCTAGCATGTCCACTGTACATTATCTAGGTCTCACGTGGGTATAACAAAGTAGTTAGTACAATGATGCGATAGACTGCATCAATGCCATTAGCCCTAGAGCCGTGTTTCCCAACATGGGGCGCACACCCAACAGGAGGCAATTTGATTGATCAGGGGCAATTAAAAAATTAGCTTGTCTAGAGTTTAAACACTAACTGCCTACTGCGACTACACTTGAATAAAAAGAATTGTAGGTATCTCAATATGAAATAAGCGTTTTTTAACACTTTATACAGCAGAAGTCTGGAGGTGGGGTGTGGCAGTAACATATTTCAAAACAACTTCATATGGATTGTCCCACTAGGGCAGGATGTTGATTTCGTGCTACGGGAGCGATAACTCTAATTACGTTAATATGCTTCGCTGGCAATATTTAGGTTTTTGACTCATATTAATAATGTTTCCGAATATAATTATTATTAATGAAGAACCTTGATACATAATGGTATGTATTTGTCACATATGTATATTTCTGTGGTCTCAGTATATAAGAAAATAAGTTCAAAAACTCGAATTTGCAGGAGAGGAAAATAAACTTCCCACTCTCATATAAATATGCATATATTTAAATATACAAAGATTTATTACACGTTAAAAACAACAATAGCAAAGATATCAGTATCTTACCTAATAATAAATACTCTATTGTTACTATTGAAACAGCCACTTAAATAGATTAAGACTGGTTCTATCACCCTCTGTGTCCATGTTGATAGGCAGCATAGACCACGGAACATATCCAGCAAGACTGCATTACACTAAACAAGCTAAGAGAGGAACACTGGCCCACAGAGACGTTTATCCACATAAATCTGTATGGGAGCACTGAGGAGCTTTCAAATACAGCAGCATTCATTAAGAAAACTGAAATTGCTGTGTAGACATGTTAAGCTTCGGACAAGAAGAAGTAATTTTTGCGATTTATTCATTAAAAAACCGTACTAGTAATTTTCATATATTAAAATTAAATTAATACATAATTTATTTTTAGTTTTTGATTTATTTTATATTTATTACTTTCTGTTCACAGTAAAATGAGTAGTGCAAGCAAAAAAAACGTTTGTCACTATATGAAGACTATGCCGGACTAAAGAATTAATGAAGGAGGTCGTCTTAAGACACATTTGATTGCAAAACATAATGCTTATGGCAATTCAGATTTAAATTACTTTCAAACTTTTAAAGAAGAATTTTGAAAAAAACAGCATCATTAAAGTATCTGTTTTTTGCTCATACTGCAATTGTTAATCGTACTCTTGAGGCTAGTTATGAAATTTCTTTACTCATTGCTAAATCTGGGAAAAATCATACTATAAGAGAGAATGTAATCAAACCATCAATATCAGTGTTTCTTAAAACAGTTCTGAAAAAGATCACACAGACTGTTAACAGAAGAATAGATAAAATGAGTGAAGATATTTAAATACAACTTGTTGGAAAGCTGAAAATAAGAAAATTCTCAGTGCAAATGGATGAATCCGTACTGATAACTTACGTAAGATATATTGATAAAGGTGATTTATTGAAGAAATGTTATGTTTAAATCATTAGAGAGCAACACTACCTCCAAAGATATATATAAATATATATATATATATATATATATATATATATATATATATATATATATATATATATATATATATATATATATATATATATATATATATATATATATATATATATAAGCTAAAAAAATTATTTAGATGTCAATAATATACCAATAAAAAAAATCATGCCATGTGCTGCATATGGTACTCCTAAATGATGGCAAGACAAATGGCTGCTTAAAATTTATGAAATATGAGAATCCAGAAATGCTTCTTGTACATTGTGTTATTCATAGAAAAAAACTTGATAGCTATAATTATTTCACCTGTTCTTCATGAAGGACTCAAATCTGTTAGAAAATGTGTCCATACCTATAAAAGTCAATGTAAATGTGAGGAAGCGTCTCTTCAAGCTTTTTTGTGAAAAACAAAATGCAGACCATGTCAGACTTATACTTCACACTGAAGTAAGGTGACTCTCGATAGGGAACTGCTTAAAAAGATTTATGGAACTATTTGATACTATTAGTGACCTTTTAAGTGAGAAACCTGAAATAAAGCATCTGTTAACGGCCAATGGTAAAGTATTTGTGAGTTATTTAGCCTTTGAAAAACTAAATATTTAAATCAACAACTTCAAGGAACAAATAAAACTCTCGTCGATGCAAAAGTGAAGATATTTGGTTTCATTACATTTATTGAATTATGTCAAAAATATATTTGAAACAAAAATTTGGAAGTTTTATTGACTGCAAAAATGTGAAGTCATTGATACAGCTATAATTCTTTTTGTCGATCACCTGAAAAATGTATCAGCTGAGTTAAAACAAAGATTTTTCTGATTTAAAATAAATTGATTTTCCAACCTGGATGATGCAGCCAATGTTAGTGGATTTGTCAGATGTATCAATAGAATACCAAGAAGACCTCTCAGAAATACAAAAATGATGAGTCAGTTAAAACTTTATTCAATATAAAAGGAGCTTGAAACAGAAAATCAAATACCCAAATTCAACCAACTTTGCAAGAGAGCTATTGTTACCGTTTCCTTCTTCATATTTAGATGAATGTGAATTTAGTGCCATAAATGATTTGTTAGTAAAGAAAAGCAGTCGACTGGATATCACAGAGGGAAAACTTGAGGTTGAAGCTGACAAAATTGGAGCCCAATATAAAATCTCTTAGCATCAAGCATCAAGCACAAGGGTCTCACTAAATTTATTACTCATCTAGAAGTAACCTCACATTGAATGTTCAACAATCTTTCATATAAATTATTTTGTACTTGAGTTATAGTTGTCTGTTATATGTTTAGAAAATTTATTTACTGTTTTTTTTTCTTAATGATTTCCTAGTGATTTCTTCCTAAGACCCAAGTCTTGTTCCTAACAATTTGTAATTAGGCTTCATTTATTGAATAATTCCATTTTTGTTATATTAAAAAATATGTCACAAAGGGAGGCATCAGACATTTAGAAAGGCTTTGGTGGGGTGTGGTACAAAATAGGTTGGGAAGTGCTGCTCTAGAGAGAGTAACATCAAGATAAGTGAATCTGTGCTCTAGAGAGAGTAATATCAAGATAAGTGAATAATCTGTGGACTGGTGGGAGACAGTTGTTATTTACGACTTGGTCATGGTATTGTTCACATAAGTATCTAAACTGCAGCATGCGCTGTACAGTGGAATCCAGTTATAACGAATTGGTCTGGACTGACTCAGAATATATGTGTAATAACTGATTTTCTTATGGATAATTATTACACGTTAGGTCCCGTGCAATTAACATGTTATTTCCCTTGTGCAATGTTCCACATTATGTAATAGCTGGGTTTCACGGACCAGAGAATGGTTTACCAGTTCCTTGTGGGAAGGGAAAGGTATTATTTAGGCATCATGTAAGAAAGTAAAACATGACACTGAAATGTTGTTGATACACAATTGGCTATCTTTATTTTGCTGGCCTTCTCAGCTCTGCTCATGATGCTATGACTTTTCTGTTGCTCTACACCTGGATTTCAAACGAATACATATTTTTGAGTGCGATATCCATCCAAGCCTGTTATATTAAATATCCATATGGACCATTTGACTTTATTGATATTCAAAAGCCTGTTACTGTTAATGGTAATCTGGAATTATAAGTATATGTATGGTTGGAGCATTTTTTGGTAAAGATTTGCAATCTTCTTGGTAACATGTCTCAGAAGTACCTCAGATGTCTCCGTATTTTCACTACAAATACTTTTTTTTATAAACAAAACAGTGCACTCCATCAGTTGTCAGAATGCTACTTTATTTAGTCTGTTATTACCCTAAGACGGATGGGCAACCTTTTTGGGTTGGATTCAGTAGTCTAACATCAAATTTGCTGGTTGACAACACTGTTTTCAGCTAGTAACATCAAAGGTGTGATGCAATAATATTCATACTTCACTGTTTAGTCTCATATTTTACAATTTGGCAAAGAAGATAGCTTGTGGCTTCGTATTTTCTAAGCTTTCGGAGAACAGAGCATGTGCCCACAAATGAGATAATAAGGCTTATTGTGACATTGTGTTGAAATACAAAGCCTACATTAAATCAAATTTGCTTCATATTTCTTAGGAAAGTCCATATATATCATGAAATCTCTTCCCACTATGAAACTCATAGTACAGAATGCAAATCATATGAACTTGTCCATTATAAGGGGTATAACATACCCTTCTATTTTTATAATGAATTCTTATGTAACACAAGTCATTACTTAGGGCAGTCATTTTCAATTTTTTTTGCCAATGGCCCCTTTTGGAAACTTTTTTTTCCCCATGACCTCCTCAGAGCCTAAAAAATTAAAACTTGAATGTTTTGATGTGGGTTACTACAATGAAATCCCTCTATTATAGATTTATAACAAAATTCTCAACATATTTAAACTTGATGCTGTGGGTTACTACAGTGAAATCCCTCTATTATTTATTGTTTATAGCAAAATGTGATTATTGCATAAATATTTTGTCAGTCCGGACCAATTTGTTGCATAGGGATCTACTGTATATATATATATATATCTTATTTTTAAAAAAGTTGCCTTTTTATGACCACCAGTTGTACATGTTTCAAAACACTACCACTGCAAATTTAGTTTGTACCAAGGATTAAAGTTAGATTTTATCCACCAAATGTTTGTGATCCCAGAGTTCTGACACATAATGTTTGTGTGCCCAGATTTCTGAGATATGTTTAGCATTTTGTCATCTTTTTATTTGATTATGCCATGACAACAGAATTGTTGTTCACATTTTGTGTAAATAAAAATGAATTCTGAATTTAATTTTTAGATTTTGACTTCACTGTGTGACACTATTTATTCTTCTCTTAGCCTCTGAAGCATAAGGCATCATCAAACATTTTCATTTATATTTTGATTCGAAATTATCACAAAGAACATTCTATAAATGCTACGTTCCAGCAGTCATCAAAGAGTATACAGACTCCAGTTCCAGAAAGGACACACTTTCTCCCCTTACCCCTGGTCACTTCCAATCATTCTCTGTACATATATATTATCACCTCCAGCATCATTTTCTTTATTCAATAACAGAAAAATCATAATGCAGCAAACGTGATTTGAACCAGGTCTGCTCAGATGACATCTACTCGCCTCACAACTTGAGTCAACATTTTCCATCTTTGACCACTTCGAATCACTAAAACAAAGATGTGATTTTGTCAAGACTTTCAAGAGTGTGTTGTCTGTGTGTCAATCGACTGGTCCATACTGTATTCACAGAAGCCTGAGAATGTACATGGATGTAGTCTGCAGAACAGAATGTGTTTGTCATGGTTTGCAGCATTGCTGCGATATCTGCCTTTCAGCCTGACACATCTGACTGCAGCATGCAAACCATGACAACTCATTGTTTTCTGTTCTACATCCTGCTAACCAGTAGGAGTATGAAATTAACTCAGAAGAAAACTTCTATTCTATATGCAACTAGAGAAACTTGGACCAGAGTAATGAAGTTTTGCTAATCACTGGAAACACATAATACACACAAATCAACGTTTCGACCAAAATACCTTTATCAAGAATAGTTCACAACAAAAACTACGAGTAAGAACTGCACTATTGACATTGCAGAGCTAAATATGAATATAATCTGGAAGAGTTAAAACTAGGTCAAAAGTTTAACAACACAAACAGTAAATAAAAACACACCCAAATATCAGTGAATTAAAATACACAGAGAATTGATGGCACAGCAGGATTATCATCCATATGATTGATGGGCATTCACCTCAGCCTCACCCTAACACTCAGGTTGTTTGCATTCCACCTGATTTGGATATTTCTGACATTGAGATTTCTATCCTCAGTAAGAGGCTTAAGTTTATACCCCTCCATCCCACATATGATCACTACACTCCTTTGAGGGATATACATTAGTTCCATCATCGCTTGCACCTAGTTTCATTTCCAAGACGGTGAACCATCTGAACAGTTAGTTCTCGGACACAAATGATATATTCTTTCCGTATGCCTCCCGCAAGCATGACTGGACACCCAAGCCTAATGCAACCCGGACCCTGGACTAATACATTGAGGACACCCAGTATGACATCAAACGTCTCCATTTCACCTGCTTCAGGTGCTCAATATTCCTGGCCGAGACTCGCACCCATAGGCAACTTTGTAATGACATTGTCATCAAGCCGGCAGATAAGGGGGACTCTGCTGTCGTCTGGCATCATTACCTCTATCAGTAAGAGAGTCCTACACTAATACACAACACAAAGGATAATGATGTGCACAATAGAGCCAATGTTCTAGAATCCTACACTAATACATGAAAATCAACAACACATTGGTGCCCAATCACAACTAATACAAGAAGAGTAATTTTGCGAGTTTTTGTTTAAAAAGAGTGGAAAAATAGCTACATATCGGTAGAAATTATATAATCACATGTAAGACAAATATATATTTGGCGCCTTTACAATATATATATATATATATATATATGTCAAAGACTGTTTCTGCATTAAAGTTTGTCTACTACAGCAAGCCTCAAACATCACCTGTCTCTTGCCTTGAAGGTGCACTCTGACAGGTTGTATTATGTCAATTTGAAGATGTTTCCCTCCCACTTGTATTACTGTCTACCACATGCTCGTCTTCCATAAACTCTACCGTCAAGTAAGGTTTTCAACTGGGCATCATTTCTTTACATGTATAAATTTTTGTTATTTCTTTGTCAATTACACAGTACCATCACATCGCTCGAACTGGAGAGATCTGGTTTCTGCCCTATGCCCTGTGTTTGATGCTGAAGGAACAGATAGATAGATATAGAATACAGTTTTATCTTGATTTTTTTGGTATTCTTATCCTGACATCTCTTCATTTCTTTTCCTTTTTGTCAACGTTGCTGTAGAAGTATGTATAAGATTTTACCTCCTGTATGTTTCAACCTGTGTTGTTATATTCTTTCCAGAATTGTCTTCCTTATGAATCTCCTGCTGAAATCACTGTGGTCTCTGGCAAGCTGTCCCACTTCCTCTAGCAACATGTACATTCATTCCTGAATATATCTTGGTCAGTCTTTGCCTATAGTGTCTTCTATCACCCCCTTCAACAATGCTCTTTTCATACCATAGTGTCTCTTCACATGGCCGAAAAAACCTAACTTCCTTCCTAATATTGTGTTTAAAAGCCATCCTTCTTGAACATTGATCTTTCTTATGGACGGATGTGTCGGGCCATAGACGCAAACAAAACGGCGCCAAACGCAGTTATATTCTCTGGACATCTTGCTGGAAATCTAGTAGGATCGTGGTGCTGCTACACGGGAGATCCAGCGGGAGTTTGAGAATGAATGCTGAAGAAGAAGTGTTGAAATTTCAACTTGTGCAATATCAAAAACATTTTAATCAGTAATTTCAGATTAAATGATTTTAACCATTGGAGTATAACGGTCACGAGTGTCTCTTTGGAAACATCACAAAACATTCCCTGAATTAATATTCCAGTCTAAGTACAGGACATACTGTAGATGCTCAAAGATCATCAGACAATGCTACTGATGATAACCGCATAAGTTGTGTCTGTTCTCCATAACTTTGGCAACAGATATGTAGTAATTTTATCTGTAATCATCAAAGATTTCCATCTAAATCATGCAGTCACATGAGATGTGTGGTTACACATAGGCCAGCATTGATGCCTCCAAATGGTTGCAGGTGTTTTGTGTGATTGAATATCTATATACAAAATGGTGGGACATGCCTTCTACATATACCCCATTTGAGTATGAGACTTCTTCCCAAATCATTGCATACTGCTTCTGGGAATAAAAAAAGTCCTGTAGAAAACCCTTCTGCAAATTGCACCAGTTACATTGCTCACAATTCCTGTTGAACCATACAATCTTGTTCAGTAGCTGTTGGTGAGATTCAAACATCATTCAAGCCTGCAGTATGTCTCATCTTTCTGGTACCAAAAAAAGGCATTGATAAAATCTTGTATTCAATAATTTAGATTTTTTTTTAAATGTCATTACTGCTTTTTCCCATAGAGAGGTACACTTGTAGCTGTGAGATAAAAGGCATATGCCCTTGCTGTCACCACAACTTGTATGGGGTAGATATTTTACATTTTCTCATATAAAGGAACAATAAACATGCACAATTTAGTAAATCAAATTTATTTTGTATTGCATGCAAACTGTGAAATATATATACAAATACTCATTCTAACTTTACTATAAAAATACTATAAAATATTTAACTATTACTTTTACAATGAAAGGTTATCTACCATGAATAAATGTCTAGTTTGTTGTTTTATTTTTATTTCTATAAAGAAGTAAATCTTTTCATGGTCTAAGACAATAAGGATTGATCAACAGAAGAAAATATGGGACCATTTTAGGAAATGGTCATGACAGTCTTTTGCAGAATCCTAGATTCATGTTAAAAATTGACACACCTGATGATGAGGTTACAGGACCAAAGAGCATGACATTTAACAAAAATGACAAAATGCCCTTGATGAATTCACACTGTGTCAAAATCAAAACAGCTAAGGAAGTTATACTTACTCTATCTCAGGAATATCCTCACAGCATCTCAGTCAATAGCCACAGAGACAAAAACAAAAGTTGTGGTCTGATTTCTTCTTAACCAGGAAGGCCTAAACAGCAGTGTAGAAACACTTTAGCTCTGGCCAGGATGTTCAATGTAATAATTATTTTTGTCAATTGTCTTTCCCCAGGTGGTCTGTTATCCACTCTTGCCATTAAACGTAGGGAGTAGTTGAAGCTCGAGCTTGTGTTCCAAGGCCAGATGTATTGCCTTGACCATGTTTGTTCAAGATGTCCTTGACGTTTTCTATCCATCTTTTCCTTGGTCGTCCTCTGGCTTTGCACCCTGATATCATTTGGTTATATGCAATCACAGGTAACTTGTCGTGATGCATTTTCATAATGTGGCCAAACCACTTGATCTGCTGCCTCTCTATGTATTATGTGCTATACCTATTCTTTCCCTGATGTCCTCATTTTGTAATCTGTCAAACCTGATGACCACTGTGGCCTTCCTCAAGCACTTCATCTCACATATCACTATCTTTCTGTAGTGTGAGGATGAGAGACCAGGTTTGGCACTGACAACACAGTGTTGGTTGGAATATACTGTAAATCATTTGTCTTTTAACATCCATCTCGATCTTGGGATGAAGAAGTAGTGGTGAAGTTGGTATGTTACTGCATTTGTCTTTTGACATCTGATCTCCATCAAGGATTCCATTTTCTGTGGAAAATACTACCGAGATATTTGAACTCTGATACTTGTTTTACTCCTATATTATCTATCTGTATGTTTAGTGGGTTCAGTGTTCTGCATATTTTCCATCTTTTGTGTATTGATCTTGATGATGTATTTTTTACATGTTACAGATAGTGAGTTAACATGATTTTGCAGTTGTTCTTCGCTTACGTACATCAGGCTCTGGTCATCTGCGAAAAGCAGTTCATTGGTTAATTGCTCTGATTTATTTTGTTCTGAGTCTGTGATGTTGACTTCTCCAATTTTTGCCTCTTTTATTATTCTATGTATATATTGAAAAGCAAGGATGAGAGCACGCAACCCTGACGGACTCCCGTTTTTGTCTCAAATGCATCTGTAATACCATCTGATGTTCTTACCACACGCTGGCAGTTTTGATAAAAAACTCTTATACTATCTAACAATTGTCCTTTCATACAATACATTTCTAGAGTTTCCAATAATATATCTCTGTTGACCATCTAAGGCTTTCTCCTGATCTATGAATATTATGTTTAGTTCGTTGTATTCTATTGTTCTCTCACTCATTTGCAGTTATTTTTAATACTGTGTCTTATTTGTCCAACTGTAGCAGAAATATTCAAAGAGCATCTTGGGTGGCCAAGGTACATAGCTTAATTTCCTCCACAGGCAGTTGTGTATTCATCGTTTCAGAAAGCTATAGCAACCTACTAACGTAAATACTGCCTAGACAATCAATACAACCAAAAAATACTGATTGATTGCTGATTGCTATGTCTTGAATAAGATATGCTACCAACTTATTTTTGGTAGCATATCTTATTCTTTATATGACTTGTTTGGTCCTATAAAGAGACACAACTGTTTAGAAAGACAAATAATTGAGGGTAGAGTACCAGGGAAGAGGAGAAAGGGCAGACCAAGAAGACGATGGACTGACGACATTAAAGATAACATGAATACATCGCTAGACAATGTTCTGGAAAGAATACGTCACATGACAGACCAACTTATTTGTAGGAATTTTAAAAATTGCTCAGGAATTGTTTTTGCCTGGACATGGGCCTTTCTATTAAAGATTTTGTAATATTCATAGTATGCACATGGTGCCTCAGATTTTATAGCCAACAGGACTAGGCACTTGACAACACAGGATACCACTGAAGAACATGCTAGAAGGAATGAAAGTTTACAGGCATGAGGAAGACAAGTGTTACAAATGTGATTAAATCAAGAGGCAGCGTTTCAGTGTATACCAGCAGTATATCAGTGTGTACCAGATTGACAGATATTGAATATTGATTATATCTAATCTTTGACAAGAAAGTATATGAATGACATTGAATATTCATTATATCAGATCTTTGACAAGGAACTTCTTAAAAGTGAAAAAGATTGACATCACTGTAGTTGGGTTTTGCTATATGTAATCTGCCTCTCTTAACAAAGTAGCATGGCGGGAATATCACTTATAGAACATGTCTCTGTTGCTTCAAAAAATAATATAGAGGGATCTCTAAAAAAAAATGCACATATAAACAGGCATCAGAAATTGGAGATAAAAACTGTGATCTCTTCAGCACACTGCATGATTTAACCGTTACCACGTCATCGACACCAAAAAACTAAACAAACATCCACATGTCCAGGTGTACTATGCTCAATGCCATGGTAGCAGAAACGTGACCGTTGTTAAGCAGTTTTGTAACTACAATAAAAAGTTACAATCTTGTTGTTTTTTTTTCTGGGGAAAATGGGAACACTGTTAGCATTTAATTTAGCTTATTTTCTGGTCATGGTCGTGTTACAAACCACTGACAAATTAAAGGCATTTTAAAAGTATCAGGTATCCTGTTACAATCCTTGCAAATTGAGTGAAATGGAAACCATTTTAGTGAAATTCTTATGGATTGTGTTTCAAATGATGAAAATTGTTGGGAATTACATTTATTTTCAAACAAGATATTATGAACACATTAGTTTTGTTATGAAATGGCATCGATGCCATTAAGTCTAGACTTCGTTGAATAAAAATCATGTGTATCGCAAAAAAATTCTTAGATCTACTATTCAAAATTGGTTCTAAATTGTTAATGACATCTAAGTGTTTTATTTATTTTAATAGATGATATTATGATCACGTTAGTTTGGTTATGAAATAACATTAAAAATATGATAGGTATAGGCATTTCTTAAAGGACAATCTTATCAGTCAGACAAGAGCATTTGAGTCAGTCAACGAAAATTTTTCCCCAGATGTTGCATTTTGGTTCATGTTTGGTAACGGGTCTACCTCCCAACTTTCTATAAAATCTGCGGCAATCACAAATTTGTGATGTTGTAGACTGATACAAAATGGATAAAGTAATCATAAGTTTGTTGAGCTTACTAGCAACCGATAAACATGTATGTTTGTTAGTCACAAGGACTGTTACTTGATACTAAGATCTGCACACCACCCACTGAGAGCCCCCATGCATACAGCCCTCCTAAATAAATACTCCACCTTCTCCACTCCCAAGTGATGGATAGTTTTAGCCAAGGGAAATAATCGCAGTAAAACTTGTAATTTATTTCATTTTGCTTTTCGCAAGAATGGTAGAACTGTTTACCAAAAATGACACTGCATTTTTCATCATCATTACGCAATTGTTAAAAAACAATCTGGCATACATGGAAAAAGTTACGTAAATGATATTTAGTGTGGTAACGGTATGAAAAAATAAAAGTATCACTACAATGCTAATGAGATCCCCATAGCAAAATGTAGTCTAACTCTCCACTGTACCCATTTTTATGGCTTTCTTTAGATCACAAGTCTGAATCCCAATGTCCCTGCGTTACTTCATGTTCTTGTTGTCCTCATGACATGCTTTTGAAATTGTCATGAGATTAAAATTTTTGCTTATTCTTTCAAATATATTTCTAGACATTACACTTGACAATGTAGTCACATTCAGTAAACTAAAACATTCTATAGCAGAAACGTGTGAACCCCAAGCATATAGGTCTAGTTCACATAAAGAAATACCTTGATATTATTAGGTGAAACAGGTTTCCAAGAAAGATATTGTGTGCCTAAAAAATTTTGATACCATTGGTTTGCTCTGCGCGGTACCTCAAAGAATAACTCATGTAGAAATAGTTACAGATTGTCACTACTTTCAACTCCCAAATCCTGAACTAATTCCTCATCAATGTCTGATTCATTCTCGTATTCTAAGATTCCATTTAAACATTCCCACAAAGATCATAAATCATTCATCTGAATCATAAATAGGTCCATTCTGACCACGGTGCGAAGAAAATTGAAGGCCATAATATTTAAGAGCTCAATAACTACAGCTGCTACAAACGATCGGAAGACTGTGATTTGAACCACCATTACTGCTAGTCACAAGAGGGCTAAATTTTGCATGTCTATCCAGGAGAAACAGTGAAGAAAAATAATTAAAAACAATACGCAGACAGTGGCTGTCTACGGCCGGGATGGAAATGAACGAATTAAGAGGAAAAAAGTATGAGTTTGAAAAAATTAATAACGTGAAGAAATTTGTTGTCTTACTTAAGAGCATGTTTGAGAAAATATCATCTTTAAGAATGCAATTGAGGAAATTATTTACCAGGGTATTCTTAACATTTTGAGGAAATTCCCAAAGTCTCAAGAACATGAGAAAATTTCCTATGTCTTAACTCTTTCTGACTGTAAAAACGATTAATTATTGCAGATAGAAATCCACTGTGGACATATCCAAGATTATTCCTTCTTGCAGATATGACATCTAATTTTACTTCGATTGTAAATGAATTAGTATTAATTTATTTAGGTGTTTAAACGTTAGAAATCTGGCTAACGAAATAAAACTCTTGTGGTACTGTGTGATTAGACGTAGGACATTGGATAGTAGCATTTCAAGACAAGTAAAATTGAAGGTGAGTAGAACAAAGGGCATGCCCAAAAAAATTATGTTCACTTAACATCCCTATTTGTGGTGTAATTTTTGTATTTTATTGTTACAATTCATATATTTTTATATTATGTATGGATTCCACATTCAATTATCTTTCTTTTGATACCTTATATAACCTTCCATATCTAATATTTTGCCTTTGTGAAGATTGTGCGTAAATCATACTGTGGTTCTAAAATTTAGTCTGAAATTAATTACATCCAAACCCCAGAATAATTACATCCTGAAAGAGTTAAGAACATATAGGAAATTTTACATCACTTAAAAAAATCTTTATGGAAATTCCATCTTTAACCTTCACCAAGCCTATATCAACCCCGGCCACCACAAAACAAAATGGCGGTGCGCGCTGTTGACGGCCCGTCCCACCCAGCGAGAATATCGTGAGATTTACACGTACCACAGCCCGCTTAGTTAATGCACATAGCTAGCGACATGTGCAATCGATACCGGAACATCTCCACGTTCACCCTGTCTATTTGAAAAAATTCTGTGTACCAGCAAGACGTTGCAAACTGTAATTTTGTACCGACACCCAAACCTTCAATCATGGATGCGATTTATTTTGAATTCGTAATGGATGACGATTCCGATGAGAAAGAAACTGTGCCGCTTACCGATGCAGATATAGCTCCATTAGATAATGTGTGGTTAGATAGAGATGATATTAGTGACACTGATTCTGTGGGCAGTGTGGAAGAAGACATTTTGGAGGACCAGGTTGTTGAAAACTCAAGTGTCCCTTTGGGGTATAGCCATGATTGGCTTAGAAATTTCGATGAAATTGTTGGACCTATAGGCCTAGCCGATAACCTTAGTGAGGTAGACGTGTTTCGTCTGTTTTTTACAGATGATATTCTTAACATGTTGGTAACTGAAACTAATCGGTACGCTAAGCAGGTTAGTGAATCGAAGGGACAGGACGCCAGCTATGCATCTAGAGTGAAGTTGTGGAAGGAAGTCACAGCTGATGAGATGACAGCCTTTGTTGCTTTGGTCCTCTTGATGGGACTGACCAAACGTTCCTCCTATGAATTGTATTGGTCTAATGATGGTCTCATCGAGATGCCTGGGTTTAGGAATGTCATGAGTAGGAATAGGTTTTTAGCTATTCTTTCATTCCTGCACCTTGTAGACAACACAACAGCTGTTGCACGAGGGCAACCCGGTCACAGCAAGGCGTTCAAGATACAAGGGTTTGTTGACAAACTTATTCCTCTGTTCCAACAATATTACGGCCTCTCCAAAGAAATCAGTATCGATGAAAGCATGATTGCTTTCAAGGGTAGGACTAGTCTTATGCAGTACATGCCCAAGAAACCCTCAAAGTGGGGTATAAAGTCATGGGCACTGGCTGACTCGAAGACTAGTTATCTCTGGAACTGGAAGCTGTACCTTGGGAAGGAGGACATCTATTACAAAAAGAAGGGATTGGCTCACTGTGTTGTGAGTAATTTGTTGGCCACAATGCACAGTAAGGGTCATATTGTCTACATGGACAACTTCTTTTCCTCTCCAGCCCTTTTCATGGAGCTAGCCGAGAACCAGATAGGCGCCTGCGACACACTACAATTGAATCGCAAAGGGGTCCCCCGTGCGTTGAAGGGTCTAAAACTCAAGGTTGGTGACCCACTTCGTACTGAAAGTGATGACAACATTCTCTACCTGTCATGGTATGACAAGAGGCAAGTAAATCTGATGACATCTGCACACGATGCGCAGACCTTCAATAGGAAAGTCTGTTCCAAACACCATGGTGGTAATGTGAGGGATGTGGTAAAACCATGCGCAATACAGGCCTATACCCGTCATATGGGAGGCGTTGACCGTGTTGACAAGCAGCTAACATATTATATGTTAGGCCACAGGTCCTGCAAGTGGTGGAAGAAAATTTTCTTTTACTTGTTGGAAGCTTGCTTTGTTAATTCATCTGTCCTGTGGCGGGCTAAACATCCTGGCAGAGTCAAGGCGGAAAAATTTCGCTTGCAGATAATTCATGGGCTTCTTGAGGGTTGCTACTCTAGGCCTGCGTCTTCCAGTTCCGGAAGAACAAGCCACCCACTGGATAGGATGACACTAGCACCAGCACACCACATTGCTATAAATCCTAAACGGTTGTCCAGTGGCAGGCATTCATTTCCTGACTGTGTTGTCTGTTCGGATCGGTCAAAGAAACGCCACCAGACTCAGTACGTGTGTGCAGCATGTCAGGTCACTCTGTGCTCATATCCCTGCTTCCATCGATACCACACATTGTTAAATTTCAAGACTGAGTGTTCATCTGAGCTGCACAGCAAGTAGGAGAACTGCACAACCAGTGGGTAAGTCATTTGTGTTTGTTGTTTTTATGTAATTTTAAAATATAAATTGTCTTCACCTCTTGCGCAAACCTCGGGTAGGATACATTAAAAAAAAACAATTAAACACCCATTTGCAGTATTCAATTCTGCATTTAAATCTGTTGAAATTATTTAAAAAGCTCTAATAACAAAAATGGTATTGAGTTTTCCAAAACCCATGTCTTGTTGTTTTTGTTATATTTTGCGAAAAAAGGTCTTCACCTCTTGCGCAAACCCTGGGTAGGTTACGGGAAAAAAAAAAAATACACACACATTTGCGGTATTCAATTCTGCATTTACATGCGACAAAAATTTTTTTAATCTCGAATAACAAAAAAGTTATTGCGTTTCCGTAACACCAACCAGAAAATATGAAAATTCTCAAAAAAGAATCCGGTGGCAGAAGATGTTTTGTATTTTTAATCCGGCTTGCTAAAGGTTAAGAACATGTTTAAAGAGCTTCCTCCTGTTTTCAACAATATTTTGAGGGAATAATGCAGATAAAATGTGTTTTCCCTTGAATGCATGTCGATACATAATAAAATAATTGTTTAAACATGTATGAATTTAAACATAACTCAATCACTATCCTCCGAACTGCTGCTGGCTGAACCAAAAATCTCCTCCTCATCCTTTTTGCCCTTGTGCGCTTCACTTCCACTGCCGTTCTCACTTGGACTCTTGCTCCTGCTTCTACTCCTGCTGCCACTAGCACTTCTGCTTCGGCTTCTACTTGCACTGCGAGACCTGCTTCCTGACTTGCTTCTACTTGCGCTTCGGCTTCTACTGCGACTAACACTTTTGCTGGCGCTACGACTGCGACTTCTGCTTGCACTTTTACTCCTGCTCCTGCTTCTACTGACGCTACGACTCTTGCTTCTGCTGCCACTTCTGTCTCTGCTGCCACTACCGCTTCTGTCTCTGCTACCGCTACCACTCCTCTGACTATTACGTGATCCGACACTGATCTTGTCATCCTCCTCATCGCCACTATCCACTTTCCTCCTCTTTTTATCACCATCATCGCTTTCAGCATCTGAGTCATTATTTGTTTCCTCTAATGTCACTGAAATTAAGATAACAGACATTGAATCAAAACATAAAGAATAGTGTACAACAGAAACATAAAAAAGGAACTACTTCTTCTTTCATTCTCAAACCTCAGATTATCAGGATGTAGTCCAGAGAATGAAATGCATTGCATCATGGTTAACAGTTTTGTTGCGATATGTTTCGGTAAAACACACCCAGCTTCAGCATAGATTTTTTAGCCACATTGACCCTCTATGGAATGGGACACTCAACAACTAAACCTCCTTACAACATGTGTAATAGTATCGCAAATATTTACATTTATTTTGGGCCCCAACAACATATGGGCATCAAAATGAATGTACGACCATAAAACATGAACCATCATGATAAACTCACTTAATGCCATCAAAGATTTTCATAAATTAAAGAAATTGAGTGATCAGGACACTGGTAAAACTGTGCCATGTTGTAGCTGTTGTTGATATTCAAATGCTGATGAGTAATGCTACTCTTGTCAGCACAATGCCATTCTTAAACAAGACAGGTCTTCTGAAGTGACTGTGCGCCAAGTGGTAAGTAAATATTGAAAAAATATATAAAGATTAAATAGCAGTTTCATATTGAATAATACACAGAGTTGACATTTTGACCAACAGGTCTTTATCAAGAAAAGGGTGAACAAATAGCATTGTATGTATTCTCTGTTAGATTACATGAAATGCTAAAGCAATGTTATACAGCACACAGGTATATAAATCAACAAAGAGAGGTAAGAACCACAGAAATGTACAGTAATAATAAGAACCACAGAAATGACGAGAAAGAACAGTAGGGCACAAAATGAAACTGCAAAATTGAAAAAAGTTTATAATGTCGCTCCAGTTCAATGTAAAACTGCTATTTAATTGATTTTGTATACTTTTTCTTCATAAATTTGAAGTAAATGTAGATAAGTTATTACAGGTTTCATTATCATCATATAGCATATCCGAAACAGGATGTAGCAGTCATCACAGCCTTTTGTAACTTCTTCTTCTGCATTAGTTCTCAAACTCCTACAGATTAGCAGGATGTAGTCCGGAGAACGGAATGCATTGTGTCATGGTTTACAGCATTGCTGCTATATCTGCACCTTTTGGCCTGACACATACGACTTCAGCATGGCTTTGGGTCATCGACCCTATATGGGATGGGATTATATATATCTTTATATATATATATGTATGTATATATATATATGTATATATATATATATGTATATATATATATGTGTGTATATATATGTATGTGTATATATATATATATGTATGTATATATATATATATATGTATATATATATATATATATATATATATGTATATTTATATATATATATGTATATATATATATATGTCTTTATATATCTGAATACGTGTGCCTGGAGACAGATATAGAGGCAACCCTAACCCTAAATGAAGGGTAGCCCACCCGAATTGTCAAGGCATGCCGAAATCAGATGTGCTGGGCCTACAAGGCGCATAACGGTGGCACAACGTAATCACGCTCCTGGCGGAAATGGCATGGATATCCGTGATGGTTACAATGAAGCGAACGACAAACAAACAATATATCTGAAATATTTTGTTTGAGTTGTCTTTTCTTTAATAGTTCTTTTTTCATACAGTGTTGCCTGTACCTCTTTGTCGCCTATCTCAGTTGGATCTTCATTGTATAGATGATCAGAATATTGGCTCAAGAGATGACTTTTCCTGAAGATATATCTGTATATCAACTGTTAGCATCACAACAAAATTTCAATATATTGGCACAAATAAAACACCAACACAATTCATTACTGTTCTTTGGGCGATATCTTGCTGGAAATCTTAAAGGTCCTTTGTCCTGCTACTAGATATCTGGTAGGAGTTTGAGAATGAATACCCCAAAAAATATCAGCTGTTGTGAAGTTTCTCGCAGATATGTCAATATGCCAGCTGTTTAGTATCTCCCTGAACATGTTATTATGCCAATACTATAACTTTTATCACTTTGTTGACCAAGTTTAAGATCACTGAATTTCCATTATATTTTCTTGGTGACCAATTTTGACGATCATCAAATGCATTATGATACTTCAGTAATACAGCAACTATCGCAATAGTATTACTGGTTGGTTGGTTGCTGATCCAGCGGTCCATGGGCTCATGCCCTTTGACCCAATGCCATTGTGTGATATATGCATGTGTTTGTGAGCTGTTGTTTTGTTCCATATAATGTGTTCCATTTATCTGGCCCTAGAGGGAAATAGTATTACTAAAAATAGCTCATCCGGAATACACCAATCCAATATGGTTGCAACTACGAAATATAGTGTTTTGACATGGTTTGAGGGTGAATTCTTAAATAATTTAGAATTTTTCACAAGCAATTGTGTTCGATGCTCTGAAAGTAATATAAAATTATTAGACCCAACATTATCATAGCTTTTGAAATAGCTCTGAGGCTTTTAACCTTCACCGCGCCGTTGTTAAATCTGTTTGACAAAAAAAGATGGCTGCTGTTGACCGTTGTCAAGTGCACTCACTCAATGAGACATTGTGCCAAATAGGCTTACAACAGCCAAATCACAGCATGTATGTAGTTCAGGGCATGCGCAATCGAAGCCGGTACCAGTTCACGTCCGCCCTGTCTATTTTATATAATTTACAGTAGCGTCCAGACATTGTTCCATCGCATTTTCCGACAGCAACCTAGGCCTACAATGGATACAATTTATTTTGCGTTCGTAATGGATCCCGATTCGGATGAGGAGGTAAGTGTGCCGTTAACAGATGCAGATATCGCTCCAATAGATGATGTGTTGTTAGATAGAGATAATAGTGATACTGATTCAGTTCGCAGCGTGGCCGATGACGACATATTGGAAGAAGAAATTGTTGGAAATTCTAGTGTTCCTTCAGGGTATAGCCATGATTGGCGTAGCAACTTCGATGAAGTTGTTGGACCTATAGGCTTAGCTGATGACATTAGTGCGGTAGACGTGTTTCGTCTGTTTATTACAGATGATATTGTGAACATGTTGGTAACTGAAACTAATCGTTACGCTAAGCAGGTTAGTGATTCGAAGGGACAGGCCGCCGGCAATGCATCTCGTGTGAAGATGTGGAAGGAAGTCACAGCTGATGAGATGACAGCTTTTGTTGCTTTGGTGCTCTTGATGGGACTGACCAAACGTTCCTCCTTTGAATTGTATTGGTCTAATGATGGTCTCATCAAGATGCATGGGTTCAGGAATATCATGAGTAGGAATAGATTTTTAGCTATTCTTTCATTCCTGCACCTTGTAGACAACACAACAGCTGTTGCACGAGGGCAACCGGGTCACAGCAAGGCGTTCAAGATACAGGGGTTTGTTGACAAACTTATTCCTCTGTTCCAACAGTATTATGGCCTCTCCAAAGAAATCAGTATCGATGAAAGCATGATTGGCAATAGGACCAACACACCATATTGCTATAAATCCTAAACGGTTGTCCAGTGGCAAGCCTGCGCTTCCTGACTGTGTAGTCTGTTCAGATCGGTCAAAGAAGCGTCACCAGACTCAGTACGTGTGCGCAGCATGTCAGGTCACTCTGTGCCCCTACCCCTGCTTCCATAGATACCACACATTGGTACATTTCAAAATTGATTGTTCCTCTGAGCTGCACAGCATGTAGGAGAGCAGCACAGCCTGTAGGTTTACTCCAGAGCTGCATGGCCAGTGGGTAAGTCATTTGTGTTGTTTGTTTTTATGTAATTTTAAAATAAAAATTGTCTTCACCTCTTGCGCAAACCTCGGGTAGGATACATAAAAAAAAACCAATTACACACCCATTTGTAGTATTCAATTCTGCATTTACATGTGTTGATATTATTTTAAAAGCTCTAATAACAAAAATGTTATTGAGTTTTCCGAACACCCGTGTCTTTTTTGCATATATTTTGTTTTTTCGAGAAAATGTCTTCACCTCTTGCGCAAAACTCGAGTAAGATACATAAAAAAAACAATTACACACCCATTTGCAGTATTCAATTCTGCATTTAAATCTGTTGAAATTATTTTAAAATCTCTAATAGCAAAAATGTTATTGAGTTTTCCGAACACCCATGTCTTGTTGTTTCTGTTGGTTTTTTGCGCAAAAAAGGTGTTCACTTCCTGCGCAAACCCCGGGTATGTTACATAATAATTTTAAAAATATACATACATTTGCGGTATTCAATTCTGCATTTGCACTGACAATTTTTATTTTTTTATCACGAATAACAAAAAAGTTATTGCATTTCCGTAACACCAACCAGAAAAGATGAAAATTCTCAAAAAAGAATCCGGTGGCAGGAAGAGGTTTTGTATTTTTTAATCCGGCTTGCTAAAGGTTAAACTCCTTCAGATAGCGTAAATATGCATTATTACAGAAAATTTCAAAGCTATGTTGTGATTTAAATTTTGAGAACATTTTTCAAGACAGCTGACATAATTACTAAAATTTGCTAATACCTTTCATAACTGGAGATAAATTTGATTAGCCGGTGTTTGAGTTTGTTTTGAAGTTGACTCAAATAAAATTTATAAGATAAATGGCAAATATAATGGCACAATTTGAAACAGCCACACATCAATACACATAGCAACATTAAGAACAATACCTTGTGCAGTAAGGTTTGGCATTGGCTCCTCCTCTTCCTCTTCTTCTCCTGGTGGTTCTAACATCTGCAGACGTCCCTCCTGGTTTTCAAGGAAACAAAACATGTATATTAATTGTATTTATAGAAAGGAAAAAGTAATAACAATTTTGAGTTATTACTGAAATGAATGTTAAAATGTGAGCATGCGGTGATTAGACTACTTAACTACAACTAAAAAAAGTAAAGTTAACCCATAGCATTTATTAACGCTGTATGGGTATGAGATGTTTGCATTTCTGTAGCTCTGCTATATGAGGGTGGTAGCCATCTCCTCTCCCCGGCAGTCTTTATTTCCCGGATAAATCCAGTACCCAATTACGGCTTGGTTGTCCAGGAGCCGTTGTGATATGAAAAACATTTCTGCCTCAACTGGGGATTGAATCCAGGACCACTCATATACAAAGTCAGTGCGCTAACCACTGCACTACATGACTAAACCATAAATGGAAATCTAATAAATATGTTACAATTGACGCCTCTACACACAAGATACCCAGTGAATAACTTTTAACTAATTCTTTCTGATATGTCTAACTCCTTTGCATTCCAATAAGGTACAAACTAGCAACCTTCTACAGAATGAGTCATAATTCATAAGAATATGGCACATTGACCTTCATTTAAGGTTGGTGCATTCGACAAGTTTTCATTTAATATATTTAAAATCATTGTGGGTGATTATGATGATGTCAATGTATATACCGAAGCACATGCTGCATTGGAATAAATCAGATTAGGGATTCTTGTATAGCTGAGAGCCAATATCATACTGATGTTCAGCATGAGAACAGGGATTGAAATAACTACTACAGTTCTATTGAAGCTTCAACCTCTATTATATTCTAATGAAATTGGGATATAAAAAACACCCGTCATATAAATAAAGATCTATACTAGGGTGCAAATGACGCTACCGGCGGATCCAGGGTTACAAATAACCAAGATCTCAAAAGTACCTCCTCGTGATGCACCCTGGAAACAGAAATACAGCTGCCCGTACTGTTTCTGGCCAACACTTTTGGGGATCGTGTCCATAAATGTAGAGGCAGAAAATGGAACTGAATTTACTGCAAAAAGACAGGCAATTTCTCCAAAACCTTTGCTCCAACAAATGCAGGGCGTGACCAATACACAGTGACGCTAGTCGGTCCGGCTGGAGCATTGGAGGGACAGCCAATGCAAATGTCACGAAATGGGTAGATAACATTACGAATATTAAGAGTCATGCATTAGTCTCATAATGATAACATATTAAGTACAATGAGAGGGCGGCACAGTGCCAGAGGGCATCGCTACCTGTAAACGGAACAGGACAACATTTAAAAAAAATTGGAACTAAAGTTCTGTTCAGCTTGAGAACAAGCTTCTAGTCCCTGGTGCTACTAAAAAATGTGTAGAGACTCAGACATGAATGAGAGGTTCATGATGTCGGTGAATGACACCATAACTAAGAAGGCGAACGAACCCATGCCCAACTCTACTGTGAATGCTTTCCTATACTAGAATCATGCTCGCGAAGAGAAAAGGTGAAGTACCCGGAGAGCACACAATACGTCTAATTATGTGAGATGAGTTCACTGGCAGCGGAACACCTCATGCGAGATTGACATAGTCGATTCAAGCCTAAATCCCTGACTACCATCTCCACAATGACTGCCACCCAAGGACATGTTTTGGCCTGTAAAGTACAAGGGTACAGTGGGTCGAAAAGCCATCATGGCATAGAGTCGATACACATCCATCGCCTGGCAACAAATAGGAAGGCTGTCACAGACCAGGGAAGCCCACTACTTGAATTAAAGGAATGACAAAAACGAATGTGATGTGTCTTCCGAGGTGCAAATAATGCAGCTATGCTGTAAACTAGCAGCACAACGTACTTCTTGCTCCGTGACTTTCGCCATGGAGAGCAAACGCAGAAGTAGATGACACATACCACCAACTTTCCAGATGTCATCAAGTAATTATTTTCTAGTTACATAATAGCAACATCAAGATAATTATTATCACTAATTCCATAAGAGAATCTGATATTTGTATATATGACACAAGTCCATGATAGTTTAACATTTATTGCAGATCAGCACTGTTCAATATCCATAAGTCCATAGCCCGTTAAGAGTTGTGAAAGTACCACATTGGATGCATTAAGACATAGTCCTCCATCGACTTCTATCTTCAGTGATGCGGATGAGCGAGGAAAAATTCCGACCTATCCAGTTCTTGATGTTATCAGTCCATAATTTTCTTAGTCATCTACTTCTTTCACTATTCCCTTTAGTATAGTTTTTGACAAGAAATCATGTCAACACACATCTCCAAACCACATAACATAAATAGATGTTACCAAGAATATCATTCATAAGACTAATTCCATTGCTTCAGGGAATAATCCTAAGAGATCTGGCACACACAAAAATCCACTTTATAAACAAGACGTCACATGCCAAAATCGAACCCACAACCCCTTGAGCACAAGGCGATCGACTTAACCACTACGCCATGGAAATCTCCTGTCCAGGAGTTTGTGACAATGAATGAGTAGACGTTAGCTTTAAAAGTGTCATTTAAGAGACAAATGATGTGCATACTAGTGATGTACTTAGATTTCTCCATGACCTTTCTCAAAGATGATGATATGGATGCTATCCTGGGACAAGTGGAATCTGAACTCGAGCATTACATGAGCCACTGCAAGGATGGATGAGATGTGAGCCTACTGTATTTTATTATAATAACACCACAAACATACCTGTGCTGCCAGCTCCTTGTCTATTAATGGTCTGTGTTTTACAATGAGTCGAGACTTCAACTGGGCATTGGTCACTGCTTTTCTACGCTTACTAAGTCGAACTCTGTGGGTGAATGTTTACACATAATAGTTGTGATCGAATTTATAAAAAGATTATTTGCATGTAGATATGAGAATTGCAGAAATATCCAACCAATTTATGTCATCTCAATGTTTGTGAGTCTTATTACTGGATGCCTAAGGAGCAGAGTGTGTTTAATCATTGATATAATATATATATATATATGTGATTGATTCTAAAAGTTTTACCTGTGAGATAATTTAAATAATATGAAATATTTACATGAGGTGTACAGTTTTTGAAAGCTTGGAATGTGAAGTTTTTATGAAACTTTTTATTTGTCAAAGTAGCCAGCATTCCGTTCCATGCACAAATACCAATATTGAACTAGTTGTTGCATCATGTTGTGGAAGAAATCTGAGGTCTCTCTAAGCAACCTGGTATGCATAGCTGCTTGCACTTCAACGCCAGAAACATAACAGTCTTCCTTCAGCTTGGAGAAAAATTACAAGGTATCAAATCATGGCATACAACAGGTGTGTAAAATATCATTAAACTCCAAGGCAATCACTGTTAGCCAACTCCTTGTTGGATTGTCAACATTTAGTCTTTGCACATCTTGCATTATTAATATCCACATGGACGTCATTTTGTAATGCCATCATTCATTTTTTAATGAATGCAATTAAGCACAACCATCCACCATAACAAATTCAATTAGGTACAACACATTGCTATAATTGTTTCTCCATAGCATCAAATTCCAGGTGGATGACAATATATGTCCTGAAAGTAACTTGATTAGAGATTATTATCACAATGATTCTACAATTATCTGGACACTTTTGTCATTAGTTACAATACTGGCTGGACGTAAACATCTTAAAATTTTTCTCATATATATATATATAAAGAAAATAAGTTGTTCCTAATACATATTATCCTCATTATTAGTTTTTTCAGATGCCGAGATAATGAGGACTAAGAAAACAAGGTTTCTAATCAGTATCTTTCTGAAAAATGACTTCTGAAGAACAATGCTGTAACAAAAAATAATTATAGTTGATACCTGAATGTATATTCAAGATAATATCATACCAGGAAGACTGCAACATTGATTTTTAAAATTAGGCAAGCCCCCCCCCCCCCCCCAATAATGCTGATAGCAGGACCTAACTGTCTCAATACAATTCAGAGGTTATCTAAAATAAAATATAATATTGATGGAAAAAGTAATTGTAATTTGAATATTTAACAACTTTGACCATTCAAACCTTGTTTCCAGTTCATTGTAATACATTCCATCATCTCGCATAATGAAGAAGTATGTCTCCTCGTAGCCTTTGGATAATTTGTTCTTGACATTCCAGTTGTATTCTCTCGCCAGCAAGTATTCATACCTTCAATATAAATAAAAGAGTTAATTTCACATACAGAACAATGATTTTCAAACATTCTGGTATGTGGTAATAAAAGAATTGTATGCTGTAGTTTTCTTGTTAACAGTTCAGAGAAGATTTGCCAGGTTCTGAATATAAAAGCTTCTATGCAACAGATTGGATTTTAAACTTTACCTGTGAAGACTAAAAATCCATTCCTTACCATGAACTAAACCCGTGTAATGAGACCGTCTAACCATTCTTCTGCTCACTCCACAGTGGTGATAACAGATCATAAAATATTAGCAAGAAGTAACAGCATGAAAAGTATTTAAAACAAAATCAAATATCACATACTTTTTCTTGTCAACATGTTTTCATAATTTTATCATGTTGCAAAATGTCATTGGGTAGACAAGGTTCACACCTTGCCTAATGCTTTCTTATTTTTCTGATAATTCCTCAATGCTTCCTAATAAAATTAGAGTGATCAGACAACTGCAGTAAAATTATTTGATGAAAATGCTTCCTAATAATATTAAATTGCAGCCTAATAATGTTATTGTTTGAGTTTAAGCAGATTTCATGTGTTTTTCAAATATGTAGTTATTCAGGTTTTTGACGATTTTGTTTGCAATAGTCCAGGTATGGCTATGCATATGTAATTGGTGATTACTTTGACTTTCTTCAAAATTGGAAATAACATATGAAATTCACCAAGCTAAAGGCTTATGTTTTGGGAATTCTGATGTTGACTAAGTTGTCTCTTTCAACCTCTTTTTTTGTCATTCTTTTGTGTATATTTTACTAATTGTGTACTGTACTTGATAAATGCACTTTGATCAGTGATTACCAAAACTTCATTACCCTGTTTCAAACTTTGAGCTACTTGTATTATTGTAGGTAACTGTACACACATGGATTCGATTCTCAGAACAAGAATCTTCAGACCATGAGAGGCTCATTGATTTATCAAGTTTAAAACAAAAATGGGTGTCAAAACAATCATAGAAAAAAAAGGTAGCAAGAGTGATAATGACCCCACATCATTCCTTGCTGCTAAAGTTCACACAAAAATTATGACTGCATAATACTGAATGGTGTAAAAATATTCATATTTTATTAAAAAGCATACATATGTCTATATAAGAATATACTATATAAATATATTTTGAAGAGTATTTAGATATGCACACACACAATGTATTTTTCCTGATATAGTCTGTAGTTAGTACATATGAACATATAAAAAAATACTGTGTAGAAACATACAATAAAGATAAACATATGAGACATACGTGTCTTCTTCCTCATAATCTCTTCCAGTCTCTGCATCCCTCTTTCTTTTACCAAGTGTCTCATCAGTCGGAAGGAAGTATGCCACAAACTGTTCACCGCTTTCATCCACGGCACCTCTGAAATACACAAACACTTGATTCAACTATCTCCTGACATGCATTTATTAGAACATGATCAAAAATTAAGATCTTACATAACCAACATTGATTAAGTAAAATGTACCTCTTATGGTGAGGTACAATTATTTCCACTATGGACATAATCCAATTTGGTTATAGCTTTACCACAACCGTCATAAATAGTGGAGTTTGCGTTTCTGGTAATCCAGCCACCATGATCTTGGAAATGATGAATAGTTTAAATTACATACCCAACACTAGTAAAATCAACTTAAAGTGTTGTAGTGCATTAATCTGAGAGGAAGTGCTTGCAGTGAGAGAAAAGGCAAACTAGCATCCAATGTATAAATAGCAGGTGAGGTTGCTTGTAGATATGAACAATACAACAGATAATACATCTAAGATACGACTTGGAGAATGACTGCAAGATGTGAACAGTACAACTTCTTCTTCTTCTGCATTCGCTCTCATGTAACCACAACGAATTTATCTTGTGATTTCCGCGTGGGAGCGTAAAGTACATCGTGCTGCAAGTTCCACAGTAGAACTGTGTTATTTGCACCTTGGTTGGCCACTTATGGTCTGGATGTCTGAGGTCCAGCACATCCGTTTTCTTCATGCCTTTAATTCGGGTAGGCTTCCCTAGTCCGTGACAGCCTATCTATCTGTCGCCGGGTATGCGGGTGTGAAGTGCCTCTTCGCCAAGACTTTTGTCGAGCACGTCTATCTCGCACGAGGTGTTCCATCGTCTATGAAGTTACCTTGTGTAATTGGACGTACTGTGTGTGTGTCCATCAGGTATTGAACCGTTTCTCATCTGCGAGCCTGGTTCTGTATCAGGAAGAACTCGCCAGAAGAGTTGGACCTGGCTCTTTCGTCTTCTTACCCTAGGTGTCATTCACAGACATCGTTAACCCCTCGCCCAAGTTGAGTCTCACACCACGCGTTCTCAAGCTGAGCGACCTTGTCCCAAAAGCGCATGAACCCATCGTGTACGGAACCCTTTCTCTCTGCAAGTGTATGTCCAGTATAGGAAAGAGTTGACAGTAGAGTTGGACCAGGGCTAAATTCTGTCCCTTTTCTGCCTAAGCCCATCGGGTACGAAACCCTTTCTCTTCACAAGCATGTCTTCGGTATAGGAAGTCTCGACATTAGAGTTGGGCCAGGTCTTCTTGCTTTTCGGAACGCCCATGATTGGGTCTGGATCTCTCCCTATAAGGAGCACAGGTAACTAGAAGCTCGTCTCGAGCTAACAGAGCTTGTAGTTCCCCTTTCCTAGGAACTTTTCACTTTCTATTTGCACTACATCATGCTAATTGCACAGTAAGTAGAGGATGCATTCCAAGAAAATAAAAAAGCCCTTGACTGTGTGCGGGAAGATGGACTCCTTAAATTACAGTACAAAGAGAGTGAGTGCATGTACTCCTGGATTTAACTACATGTACAATCGAAAGGAAGAAGTGAAACTTGAAATGAAGCACAGAAGAAAGAAATTCTTCAAGTATGAAGTACCACAGAGAGGTGTCATATCTTCCACAGACCAAATTTCTTCCCTCTATACACTACAAAATATGTGTCTTCATTGAATACATTACAGACCATGTGTCTTCAATGAATACATTACTATGTGTCTTCATTGATGATGATGATGTTCCTCCTTCGCAAGCGAAGATGAGCATGGCATGAAAAACAAATGAATTCGATGGAGAAAAAAATATAACAATAAACTGGCAATTGTCTAATTTGGCTTGGGAGTTCGTAGATGTCCGATGAGCCAGATTCGTGCACAGAAAGTTCTATTGCAGTGCATGCAGGAGTGCTGAAGGTTAGCAGTAGGAGAACCTTCGGATCTGTCTTTCCGCTTCTTGCGCTTGTGGATTGCCCACAGTCTTCATTGAATATATTACAAGCCATGTGTCTTCATTTAATACATCACAAACTAGGTTTTTTCATTGAATAAGACAAACTATGTGTATCCTTAATACATACACTAAAAATTATTGTCTTGAAATAATACCTAATCATGGCCTGTGACATTTCCTCCAACTGAACTGGGGCTGAGTAACCCTTAGGGGCTGGGTCAGAATCAAACAGCACTTGAGCAAATGGATGCTTCCACAACTGGCATGAACAAATATCACTAGTCATTATTCAGAATAAATTATGTTTACAGTACTTTAGAAAAATGTGCTTGTAGGTTTTATATATTATTTTTGCTAGAAAATCTTGGAGATTCTGATTCTTAAGTGTTGGCATTTTGTAAATTGATAATATGGTAGTACTGAGCAGCATCAGATCCAAATCAAATTCATGGAGCAATCACAAATAACTATGAAGTCAATCCTCCAGCACAGCAGCATCTCATGTATTGATGCTGAAACAATTCACGAGCAAATTAATGCCTTCCTTATTAATCTACTGACTACACTGATATTGTACACCATTAAGACCTGGTGCTGTGTTTGGCTGGTTTAGAGTGTTCATTGAAAACACCAGTGCTATATGTTATCTGTGGGCATCTGTGGCTGTGACGATAGAGACACAACACAGCGACAAACAGTCAAACAATGATGACCATGGTTAGCCCTGAGTGTGGTGACCAGGAACCAGACATCTTGTATGGCTGGCCGACTATACTATTGATATGGTTACAGACATCCACTATTCAGTAGTAAAAATACTGAATGTATTAATTACCAACGTTGAAGTCGGGTGTCAAGCCAGTGGCAGAAAATAAAACAGTGACACAATACACTTCCGTTCTCTGGACTACATTCTGCTAGAAATCTTGTAGAACAATTGTCCTTCTATAAAGGAAATCTGGTGGAAGTTTCAGAATTAATGCAAAAACAAAATGTTGCCCCACATGATCTGCTAGGAAATTATCACCTATTGGTCCATGACTACTCATTGGTCAAGAATTAAACTGACTTCGAGCCCTGATGACTTGCCATGTCTGAAGATCACTCCACTATCACACACCGTTGATTCTGTATATTCTGTTCAATGCAAAACTGCATGTGAACACATTTTTTGGCTTATATTTTTTTTTACCATCTGAGTTTTATTGCAGTACAATTTATCACAATTGTTTATTTTTTTTATATTATCACAATATTTATCACAATAAAATGATACAATTTATCACACAATCAGCTAAAAAACTGCTGAACTCCAACCTACAGCCTGTGGTATTCCTGACAGATGCAAGGTCAGTGCTTCAAGCTCTCCAGTCTGGAAAACTAACAGACTTGAAAAAACTACTTAGCGAATTGTCTTACCAGTATAGGGTAACCATGCAGTGGATACCCTCTCACTGTGGAATACCAGGAAATGAAAAAGCAGACCAACTGGCTAAGGAAGGTGCTGCCGAAGATCAACCAGATATACCAATCACCTACCATCAGAAAAAACAGATGATCAAGTCAATAAGAAAGCCACAAACACCAACACAAGATGACTATCACATTATGAACAGATCAGAACAAGTTATAATTCTACGTCTCAGAACAGGACACAACCGACTCCGCAGTCACATGTATACAAAGTTCAAGATTGGCAACACGGCCATGTGTACATGTGGACAGGCAGCACAGAGTGCCAAACATATACTTCAAGAGTGTTCTGAGCATGAAACGCTGAGGCAGATATATTGGCCAGAGGAAACAACACTGGAATCAAAGCTCTATGGGACACTGTTTGAACTACAAAAGACAGTGAGTTTTATTAAGGAGACAGAATTACAGATATAGACATGTTTCAAGTGAACGAAAGAAGAAGAAGAAATCACACAATTCTGCTGTCAACTGGTTGAACCTGGTAGCAATCTTCGAATAAGACTAGAATACATTTCTTCTGCAATTATTCTAGTATAACCAGTTCAGTATCTTTTTTGAGATGACCCCCTTAAGTTACGCTGTAAACCATGACACAACGCATTCCATTCTCCAGAATCTTCAGGAGATTGAGAATGAACAAAGAAGAAACTAAATTAAAGTGTTGGCTATGTTGACATAAAATTATGCTGGTGTGTGAGACAGATTTACTATATGCTATAATATGATATATATAGCAATATCTGGGCACATCCTTTTCTACACCGGAAAGTCATATATCAGTAACAATTGTGTCACATAGAACCATTTGCTAAGCAATAAAACTCACCTGGAAATCTGGGAACACCTCCATTATCTGGTCAGGCAACACACCTGGTTTACTGTAATGTTTCATTATCTAGAGAGAAAAAAGGAGAAAGTTATTAAACAATACAAATTGTTACAAATCTCTGTTATTTCAGAGTCTAACATAATATACTGTTCAAAAAAAGAAATGCAACATTAATGCAGTGCTAATGGACATCAAATTTAAAATGTGTAACTAAATTTTATTTCACATAATTAATATTTCAAACTTTAAATGAAGAACCTTTCAAATTAACAATGAAATAATGTTCATTAAATTTGGTTTGAACTTTTATTCTTTGCGACTGAGGCCTTCATTTCAGTAAGGTGTATGGCCTTCTCTGGCCTCAATCAAAGAATGACATCTTGATATTGATGAGATTAGCAGTTGATCTGTTGTTATGAGATGGCTGCTCACTCTTCCCTCAGTGCAAGAGACAACTGTTGGAGATTGGCTGAAGCCACGTCTCACTGTGGAGTCATCTGTTGAGTTCATTCTATGTGTTCTATGGGGTTCATGTCTGATGACATGGCACGCCACGGAATGGTCTGGACGTTGTCAGCGAGGAACTGGGTGGTGAGTTGTGCCACATGAGGTTGAGTGTTATCCTAAAAAAATCGACCCTTGTGCAGCCAAAATTGGAAGGACGTGAGGACGAATAATTTCAGTGACATATCATTCAGCATTCAGGCGTTTTTCAATTCGCACCAGATCACTTCTTCCCATGAAGTTGATCACCTCCAATTCAATGTGGAGGAGCCTCATCAACGATGTCTTGGGAGTAGTGCTCATGTTCTCTGCAGTAAACCCGTATCCATCTATCATGTTGGAATTTAAAAATGATTTAGTTAGCAATTGGAGGCAAGCAGTTTGAACTGTTAGATTTCTCCATATAACAATGAAAATATTTCTTTTTTAAAATACAGGAACTTACACAGGATATGCGGTAGATTTTCTCAGTACGATGCAAGTCTTCGAAATGCTGCTACCGATAACACTGGTTTACACACAAAAATGAAGTTGAAAGTTGTCTATAATTTATTAACTGAATTAGGAGCATTTTGTGCCACCGAAGCCAAAAATGACATCCATTTTTCTCAATTAGGTCAGATTTTTTTCTAAATTGATTTAAAAAAATTATATTCTCTGACTATAGCCTTCTATTCATAACTACATTTTGGTGATATTAGTAGTTGATTTATGTGTTACTCACATAAAAAGTATTTAACGGAATGTATTTATTAAATGTTACAAACATGAAATTATATAAATGAAGAGAAGACATTGAAAAAGGTAAGGACATGTAAATTATGTCATCTCCGAGCAAAACTCAAGACATAAATTTCAATTTCTCCGACATTCTTGAGTGCTCAGCAGCAGGGATGTCTCTCTTCAGAGTCTAGCAGTAATCAGCCATCATTACTGCATCCCAACATCCTTGATACCTGGTCTTCATCTCTTTTATGTCCTGATGGAACCTCTCTCCCTGCTCATCACTCATTGATCCAAGATTCTCGGGAAACTGATCCACATGTGAGAATAAATAATGCACTTTTATGCTCATGTTGAATCCAAGGATTTTGAAAGCAGTCAGCATATTGTTGACAACTTCTTCATAGTTACTGGCTTTGCTGTTGCCACAAAATTCTTCACAACCAGAACAAAGGCCTTCCATGCTTCCAATTCCAATTTGTTCATTGATTTTTCAAACTCAGGATCTCTGATGAGCTGACGAACTTGAGGACCATCAAAAATGCCACCTTTCAACCTCTCTATGGTTAATCCTGGAAAAGCGTGGCACAAGTAAGTGAAGCAGCCACCATCCTTGTCCAGGGCTTTGGTGATCTGTTTAATCAAGCTAAGCTTGATATGCAGCGGTGGGAATAGTATCTTGTGTCTGTCTACCAGAGGATTGTTGACGATGTTCTTTTATCTACCTGGCACCAATTCTTCACATGCAAGCCAGTCCTTCTTGGTATAGTGCTGAGACCTGTCCTACTATCCCACATGCACAGAAAGCAGGGGTACTTTGTAAAGCCAGACTGTTGTCCCATTAGGAAATTCACCATCTTCAAGTCAACACAAATATACCCCTCATGCTGATAATAAGAAATTTTATCCTGCACATACTTCACCACTTCATACTTCTCCTTCAGTGTAGTTGAGTGAGCATGGGGTACAGAAGCAAACTGATTGCCATTGTGAAGCAGAACACATTTTAGTGATCTCTTGCAGCTGTCAATGAACAATCTCCACTCTCTGGGTTCATAATGTTGCACTCCAAGCTTCTGCAGAAGGTAAACAATATCTGTACAGTACACCAAGTTCTTCTCTTCAAAGAAAAAAATGGAAGAACTCTTGATGCCTGTTGCGATAAAAAGTTCTTTGCTTTCAATCTGGATGCCAAAAGCTCAGCTGAGGACTTCGACAAATTGAGATCACAAACAACATCGTTACGCTCATTTTGGTAAAGGATGTGAAATCTTCATAATTTGTATAGATTTCAAGATTAAGAAATTTTGCAACATATGACGTGAAAATACCCATACATGTGACCAAAAAATACTTGCTTTCTATATCATTTGTCCTTTTAAATAGGAAAAAAAACCACACTTTTTATCAAATGTGTGGAAATAAGTTGTTGTTTTACTGATTGATTTGATATGGAATATGACCCGCCTATAAAAAAACATCATGTAGTGCTAGATAAAAAAACCTGACCTGATTGAGCAAAACCAATGTGATTTTTGGATTCACCACAATAAAATTATCCTAAATCTGTAAAAAAAAAACAAAAAAAACCATAGGCAGCAAATTTGATGTTGACCAGTGTAATGTATTTTCATTGTTGCCGCCTCTTTGCATCATAATACGGCATGACTCTGAACTTACGTTGCAAACTTACTACCTCATGACTACATAATTTGTGATGTTACTGATGAATCAGTAGTGTTAAGAAACCCAAACACAAAATGAAAATATTACAATATTTCTCTGCTGTTTAGCATTGGACGTTTGTAAGTTCCCTGTTATGCTGAGGGTTTACAACATTATTAAAGCTGTGTCTCATCATCATGTGTCAGATTAAAACTATTACTTCAAAGCCAATATGAACTGTTGGATTTCTCAATGTGAGGACAAAAAAGAGGAAAAACAATGTATGTGAACCAAAGACACCACTACATAAATAAAAACAGGCCAGTGCTGAACATCAATAACATGGTGTCACCCTCACCAAGCCATGGTATAAGACAATACTTACTGGCTGCTTAGCCTTTTCAAATGTGTTGTTGATGGCATTGATTTGACTTTCCCTATCTTTGTAAAGATCTTCCTCCTTCATGATTTTCTTGATCTTGAAACCAACCCTGAGAAATGAACATAATTTTAACTTGGTGTGAGTAAACACATTTTACATGCTTTTAAATCTTTACATTTTAAAACATATGGAAGGAATGTCTTGACTCAAGATCAGTAGAAAAATAATAAACAACTAGCGATATTTAGATGATAGTCCTCTTAGCAGAAGAACATGAGCTACAAAGACTAATAGATCAAGTTGATAAATCAAATAATAAACATTATGGACTAGATATAAATATACAAAACCCATGATAATCTGCAAAATTTCAGAGGAACAAATGATGCTAAACATAAAAATACATGAAGAGATTTTAAGAATTATATTGAACAAAAGACATATATTCATCTGCAGCAAATAAACACACTTGCAGGTTACCAAGAACCACTTTTGGCAGTGGTGAAATAACATAAACATGTTTGTATTGGCATGTATCGAGACACGAATAGCTTTTAACAATTATTTTGCACGAAACAGTCAAGGGTTGAAGAAGAAAAGGTGGGGAAAAGAAAATCCTGGATTGATAATCAAGGAATGGTCTGGGCATGTTTTTTCTACTCCAATTGGCTGAGGATAGAGATGCTTAAAGGGCTTTTTGTGTTGATGTCTCCAGTGTGGCACCACTACGATCATGATGGATTATGGGTCATATTATTATTATTATTACACTTAGTCACAAATGATGACAGATGTGAAACAGAAGTTAAAAAGGAGAATATGAATAGCTAAAAGTGCTTTCACTGACATGAGGAAAATATTAACATCTAAACAAATCACAAACATGAGAATTATAAAATGATACATCTACTCTACTTTATTGTGTGGTAAAGAAACATAGTAAGACCCATAACACATGCAGAAACATGGTTGATGAACAAACAACTAGATGACAGAACTGATACATTTGAGATGTGGATATATAGAAGAACTAGGAAACTTCATAAAAAGAGAAGAAAATAAAAAAAGATGTTATGACAACATTCTGTAGGAAAAATAACTATTAAAGGATATAATAATCCAACAAATAAAGTATTTTTAATATATTAAGACATGAAACTTTGATGAAAACCTTACAAGAGGGTAGACTCGAGGTGATGCAAGCTAGAGGTAGGCTGAGAAATAAGTGGGTGAGAAAAATCATGAAATTGACAGGTTATAGTTTAGCAGAGTACACCACCAAAGAAAGAGACAGAAGATGTTGGATATCCGTTGCAGCCAACCTTCATTGCGGAGACAGCACTTTATGATGATTAGATATTATGAAGCAAACAAATAAACAAATTAAGAGAGTGAAAACAATATGGAAATTAACAAAATATCTCACATAATTAACTATGTTAGACACAGTTATATCGTAACCAAGCTGCAAACCATAACAATAAATTCTGTTCTCTAGTCTACATCCTGCCAACTAGCATGAGTTTAAGAGAGAACACAGAAGACAAATATTTTATTGTGGGATGCACAGGGACACATGCTGCTCTCATGTGAATCCAAAGGTTATTCACTAGCTAAAATCCTAAAAACAAATTCACACTGTGCATCTCAGAAACTGGCAAATTCAGGGTTGGGTTTAACCTTTAGCATGCCGGATTAAAAAATACAAAACCTCTTCCTGCCACCGGATTCTTTTTTGAGAATTTTCATCTTTTCTGGTTGGTGTTACGGAAATGCAATAACTTTTTTGTTATTCGTGATTAAATAAAAAAAATTGTCAGTGCAAATGCAGAATTGAATACCGCAAATGTATGTATATTTTTAAAATTTTTATGTAACATGCCCGGGGTTTGCGCAGGAAGTGAACACCTTTTTTGCGCAAAAAACCAACAGAAACAACAAGACATGGGTGTTCGGAAAACTCAATAACATTTTTGCTATTAGAGATTTTAAAATAATTTCAACAGATTTAAATGCAGAATTGAATACTGCAAATGGGTGTGTAATTGGTTTTTTTTTTATGTATCTTACTCGAGTTTTGCGCAAGAGGTGAAGACATTTTCTCGAAAAAACAAAATATATGCAAAAAAGACACGGGTGTTCGGAAAACTCAATAACATTTTTGTTATTAGAGCTTTTAAAATAATATCAACACATGTAAATGCAGAATTGAATACTACAAATGGGTGTGTAATTGGGTTTTTTTTATGTATCCTACCCGAGGTTTGCGCAAGAGGTGAAGACAATTTTTATTTTAAAATTACATAAAAACAAACAACACAAATGACTTACCCACTGGCCATGCAGCTCTGGAGTAAACCTACATGCTGTGCAGCTCAGAGGAACAATCAATTTTGAAATGTACCAATGTGTGGTATCTATGGAAGCAGGGGTAGGGGCACAGAGTGACCTGACATGCTGCGCACACGTACTGAGTCTGGTGACGCTTCTTTGACCGATCTGAACAGACTACACAGTCAGGAAGCGCAGGCTTGCCACTGGACAACCGTTTAGGATTTATAGCAATATGGTGTGTTGGTCCTATTGCCAATCATGCTTTCATCGATACTGATTTCTTTGGAGAGGCCATAATATTGTTGGAACAGAGGAATAAGTTTGTCAACAAACCCCTGTATCTTGAACGCCTTGCTGTGACCCGGTTGCCCTCGTGCAACAGCTGTTGTGTTGTCTACAAGGTGCAGGAATGAAAGAATAGCTAAAAATCTATTCCTAAACCCAGGCATCTTGATGAGACCATCATTAGACCAATACAATTCAAAGGAGGAACGTTTGGTCAGTCCCATCAAGAGCACCAAAGCAACAAAAGCTGTCATCTCATCAGCTGTGACTTCCTTCCACATCTTCACACGAGATGCAATGCCGGCGGCCTGTCCCTTCGAATCACTAACCTGCTTAGCGTAACGATTAGTTTCAGTTACCAACATGTTCACAATATCATCTGTAATAAACAGACGAAACACGTCTACCGCACTAATGTCATCATCTAAGCCTATAGGTCCAACAACTTCATCGAAGTTGCTAAGCCAATCATGGCTATACCCCGAAGGAACACTAGAATTTCCAACAATTTCTTCTTCCAATATGTCGTCATCGGCCACGCTGCGAACTGAATCAGTATCACTATTATCTCTATCTAACAGCACATCATCTATTGGAGCGATATCTGCATCTGTTAACGGCATACTTACCTCCTCATCCGAATCGGGATCCATTACGAACGCAAAATAAATTGTATCCATTGTAGGCCTAGGTTGCTGTCGGAAAATGCGATGGAACAACGTCTTGACGCTACTGTAAATTATAACAACTGGACAGGGCGGACGTGAACTGGTACCGGCTTCGATTGCGCATGCCCTGAACTACATACATGCTGTGATTTGGCTGTTGTAAGCCTATTTGGCACAATGTCTCATTGAGTGAGTGCACTTGACAACGGTAAACAGCCGCCATCTTTTTTTTGTCAAACAGATTTAACAACGGCGCGGTGAAGGTTAAGAAAAGGTTAAAACCCAATTTGTATTCTTCTAAGAAGATATAATTGATTCAAGACCAGTTTGATTGACAACCATTTCCCATCAAGAAACTGTCACTTTGATAAATTTATGTTGTTCAGTATCCTTAGAGCACATGTGGTGATGTGTGATATCTTGGTACAGGAACCAACCATAGCAAAATACCACATTTGTCTTTTGACACAGACTTCATCTGATTAGGGGAGACTTGTTAAAATATTGCAAAACCACTGAGTGAGTTCTGGACATAAATTCCCCTTCTCCCCCTAACTGGACATAAATAAAACACAATTTCACAATATCTACAAACAACCTGACACATTTCTTACTTTGCTTCAGACTTGTCAGCTTTCTGGATAAATCTGTTGTACTCTGTAGAAATGTACTCGGTCTTACGCAACCATGAAACATTTGTGTTGTGATGTCTTGACCTGATACAACAAACAGTAATAATGATGGTAGGCCAAAATAAAACAGGAAAAAGTGTTAATTTTACATATTCTTGTGTACTTCACACTGGTGGCACATGGCCGAGAGGTTAGAGCCTTAGTCTCACACTAGTGAGGTCTAGAGTTCACTTCCCGGTAAGAACTGGGTTTTTTTCTGTCGGAGGGTAAATTAAAAAACTCACCCTGTACATAATGTTGCGACAGCAAGAGCATGCAGCCTTTATCATACAGCTACAAAATCCCTCACTGTAACTCCTTAATGGGAAACATGCAGTATTTGACAGTTTGACTTTACACTAGTGCTTTTCAAAGTGGTGGTCTGTGGGTCAATCCATGAGCCATTAGTGCAAGTCCTTATATACATAGATCCATTGACGTAGGTCAGTTCCAAGCATATTTGGAAATAAATTGCTAGTTCACAGCAACAGACAGTTTGAGAAATACTGCTCTTTACCATTGTATTTTGCCTATCAATGTCAGGCTAGGAAAAGTTTTCCTGTCTAAAGTCTTAGTGTGCTTCGTATAATGTTGTACTAATTGTCTCTGTTATGCCATAAAGCTAATTTGGTATTTTCTGCCATATCTCATTGTTCTTTGTAGTAGGTTGGAGATTGCCTTGTAATTGACCATTTAACTCACAGCTTCTTGATGAAATTATATAGTGTTACCTTGCTTCCTGATATCTTCTGTGCTCATTCTCAAACTCCTACAAATTAGCAGTATGTAGTCTGGAGAATGGAATGTATTGTTTCATGGTCTATAGCTTCACTGCAATATCTGCTCCTTTTCAGTTCTAGCATCTGACTTCAGCATGGCTTCTGGGTAAGTTTGACCCATACAAGATGTAAATCTAACAGCGACCAAAATTCTTCTGTGTCGTGTTCAACAACATCCGAGGCAGGTTGATGTGTCAGTATTCTTTGTTCTCTCCTCAGGCTTGGGGTAACAGCCAGGTGCTTCCTGGTATAATCATTTCTTCTTCTCACACCAAGTATTCTGTATTGAAATTTCATTTATATGTCATCTGTTCTCTGCTTTTCCTGTTGGACATTACAGGATTTAATGAAAATTGGTTTTCGGGCTATGGCACGTTTGGTCACTTAATATTCAGCAATATTGTGATGTCTCATACAGCAGGTAACTCCATCAATCCACCTTCTTGTTCTTCCTCTGGCTGTCTCCATTCTGAGTTTATGTCTCATACAGCAGGTAACTCCTTCAATCCACCTTCGTGTTCTTCCTCTGGCTGTTTCCATTTTGAGTTTGTATGTTCTTACTGTGGGCCAATATGGATTCCTTCTCATTAAGTGATAGAATAATTTCAATCGCATTCTTGCAGTCTATTCATTCCTCACATGATCTCTTCTTGTTCTGTTTGCTGTTTATCTTAAGACATATCATTTCACACATAGTAAGCTTTCTTTATTTAATTAGTGCCCATGTCTGACATTGATGACACAATGTTGGTATGAAGATGATGATATGAACAATCCCTCTAGCGGGTAGCTTTTGACAGCCCATAACCTTTCTGACAAAAGCACAGGCTTTTCTCAGTTGTGTAACTGAGGCAACTCCCGGACTCATAAAACTTATCTCACAGTCATAAGTGTGTAAGGGAGTTTATAGATGCATGTTCAACAGTCCCTGAGTTTATGTTCTCAATGATAAAATGAGGCAGAAACTCCAACCTTGTTGTAAACTGCACTACAGCACAACAAAAATTCTTTCTAGAAGACCTAAGAACTGTTAGAAATTAATAATTGAAACATCTGTATTTAACAAGGCTTTTATTAAACTACTGTTGAATTTTTAGGCACCACTAATATATTCAATCTCATTGCCAGTATAATCGGCTTTCAAATTATGAGCACACTTATGCAAGTTGAATTTGTGGAACTTAACCTCTCTAATACCAAGTCAACAATGTTATAACTTGCTTTATTAAAATTCTAACCTTTTAGAATCTCCAGGCGCATTGATATCTTCCTCAAGCAGCCTCTCATCTTCTGGTTCTGGGTAAGCTATTAAAGAAAGACAACACATACTTTAAAGTCACCAACAATGACCACCACCTATTACATCAACCTCTAGATAACACAACAGGAAGATGCTTTAAATAAGGTAGGTCTTGGATGGCAGAAGATATCATACTTAGCACCTGCAAGCTACAAGTAAACACAGAGAGAATGTCTTTGACAAATTATGTGATATATATAAAATAATAAGGACACTGTCACCTGCCATGCATGTCATGAGATGCGACTAAGAAGATTTTGGGTGGAGTTAGCTGTTTCATCCTATAGAGGGACAAAGTGACTCAAAAGCCAAGCTTACCAGATGTGTCAGGCTGAAAGATGCAGATATTGCAACTAAACTGTAAATCATGACACTACGCATTTTGTTATCTCGACTACATCCTGCAAATTATCAGGAGTTTGAGATGGAACACAGAAGATTAGAAATCAGCATCACAAGGGACAGATATTCACATAAGCACTCCATTTTCTATTTCATCATCATCATGTGCCATCTCCACAACGAAAGTTGGCTGTAACAGACCTCCAATATCCCGTCTCTTGTTTTAGTGGTGCACTCTGCTAGACTGTAACCTGTCCATCTTATGATGTTACTCTCCCACCTGTATCTCTGCCTACTTCGTGCTCGCTTCCCTTTGACTTTGCCCTCAAGTAAACTCTTCAATAAGGTGTCATGTCTTTTAATGTGTCCAAAATATTTGTCTGATCTTTATTTCTCTAAGTAATTCCTTCTTCATATTAAGTGTTTTTAGAACCTCTTTGTTTGTTTTCTTCTCTTTTCATGATGTTCTCCTTATTCTTCTATATACCCATATCTCAAAGGCATCAATTCTGTCTTCTAATTGTTTGTTTAGTGTCCATGCTTATGAGTTTTACATTAATATAGAATAGATGTAGAATTTTATAATTCTCATTTTTAACTTTGTAATTTGTTTAGATGTTACTATTTTCCTCATGTCATTGAAGGTACTTTTAGTCATTCTTATTCTCCATTTAACTTCTATTTTCTGTTTCAGTAATAACAAAAGAGTGTTCAAACTCAAAGTCATAACATAGATAATTAATACGTAAAGAAAATTAGATAAATGGGAGTGACTAGATGTGACAACGTGTGTTCTTTGGAAAGATCAGAATATTCATAATTAATATAACCAGATGTTAATTGTGAATATTCTGATCTTTCCAAAGAACACACGTTGTAACCTCTAGTAACTCCCATTTATCTTATTTTCTTTACAAATTCATTATCACTACAAGTCTCATTTTCTTCATTGTAATTCTGTAGCAAATCTTTCTAAATGTTTATAACATTGGTTTTTTTGTTGTTTGAAAGTGACACATTTTTGTGGTACATTGTACCATTTCCGGTACAGTTTTCCTTTACTTCAATTTATGGTCTTTCCCATGCTTAAATGTTATGTATAATTAAACAAGAAACAAGACAAAATGGCAATCATTTTGAACACAAATTAGTAATCCCAAAAAACTTCAAAGAAGCCTAAGCTCTAAAGAAATAAAACCTATTTTTAAATGGTTTCTGAGGATGACTGATAAAAAGTTGTCCCAAAAGATAAAAAAAAAAGCTTGATAACCACCGGTGTGGGTGATCATGCATCTCCAAAACTCTCTCTTGTGTTAAATAACTTAAATAAGTTCAGTTGGTGAAATTCTTCCATGATGTGATGATAACACAGCTTCTCCCTTTTGTTTTCCTCTGTCTCTTCACCCCGTGATATTTCTGGTGGTTACTAAATGTTCAATGCCAACTACAAAAATTATGAACTCACACGAATTTTGAAACACATCATGAGTTTCTTGGCATGTGTACGTCCCAGTAGTTTGCCAATGTTTTCTGAGCCGGTTCTGGTCACTTATCATTCACCGCCTTGGTCCAATATTGGGCCTTTCCAACTCCTGCCTTCAAAGCCGTTGCAGATAATATGATTTTCAGCCTTCTCCACTAGCAATTGTGTGCACTATAGAGGACATGCCCTTGCCAAGAAGCTCATCCGACTAGCCACAGTCATCATCGGGGAGGGGGGCCTCGTGGAGCCATTTGTGAGCTAGACACTTAGTTGGGAAACCAAATAATCCTGGCCTTCCCAAGAGAAGTGGATGTCACTCACTGTGAGGCAATATCCCTACACACTTCTGTCCTACACCCCCCCCCCAAGTTAGACCACCCACATAAAAATATGATATCTCCCTCAAATATAATGTTTTTACCATTGGGGTCAATTTTATAAGTGTCTGGATTGATGAGATCAATAGTAACACCAAGGTCATGTTCTGTTAAGAGGTCATACTTGAAAGATCTTTCTAAAGATGTGGGCTTGTATGTGTAAAATCTGTAGATTATAAAAAACACAAATCAATTATATGAAATAAAGAATTTTAAAGAAGACATTTAAACAATTTCTGAAAAGATTTTTCATCAGCACATGGTCTTTTTATTTGATTTTGTCTTTTAATCTTTTAAAAACCATAGGATCATCTGTTTCTTCTGTGTTTGTTTTCAAACTCTTTCAGATTAGCAGGATGCAGTTCAAAATACACTGTGTCATGATTTACAGGTAGGCCCGACACAGCCAACTTCAGAATGGCTTTTTTATCACTTTAACCTACAATGAGATGGGACAGTTTAACATCACCTTCTAACGCCTCTTAAGTCGTCCCTCAAAGCATCATGGCAGGTCAGTATTGCTATTCCTTGTCCCCTCTTCAGCCCCAGTAACACATTGACGACTGGTCCTCGCTGCATTTGAAAACATGTAGAAAACTACAAAAACATGTACGTGCTCTGCACTAGCTGTAGTTATTTTAACACTTTTACATGATAACTTCATTATATGATACTGTTGTCAGCCTAGTTTATGTATGTATGTTTGTTTATTTGTTTGATTCAATTCTCAGGGATGTACAAGTGATGAAGCTAATGCCTCTTATGTGAAATAATAGTACTTACATAGAACAAAAGTTTTGTAGACAGAGTTTTACAAAGACTCACAGACTAGCGAACTATGATACAAATACCATAATATAAGACATTTTCAATGTTTCAACCTTAAGGCCCTTTTCAAGAAAATACAAAATAAACAGTGAACAAATAATAAAAAAAGTAAAAACAATGGCACTGTTACAGAAGCACTAGAGGGCAGACATTTGAAAAGCACAGACGTGCAAGGTGACAATGACATGTGTACACAAGTATTGTCATAGAGGTAAGCTTTTTTTTAAAAAAAACAGAAAACTAGAGCAGAATGAAAAAACTATACCTGAAAACAACATAGACAGCAATATAACGAGGACCCCACCACCCAAAATCTAAATAGATCAGAATTAAAACCATACGGCTTAAGGGTACCAAACTTAAATATAAACTGATTTTCAATGGCGTACCTAGCTCTATCATCAGTGGAGCAGGATCCGAGGGCGGCAGTGTCCTGAATATCACGGCCATCATGATGATAATCACCATTGAAATGTATTGCAACAGGAGTAGGCTTGCTGTGGTTAATAGCATGAAGATGCTGGAAGGGACAACCTTATGCAAAATAGGTGTTTCTCCAGAGATTCATGATAAATAATAACCAAACTATCAGAGGATATTCGACAAAGTGGTGAGTGGTGCAGTACCAAAAATAAGTAGCTATAACACATATGATAAAGTATTATTGTGACTGACCTATGTGCAATGTAGAGGTTTCTGAGCTTTCTTTCATACTTAGGAGACTTCACATTTTCAGCTTGATGGAGTCTTCTACTCAGGGAGGAGGGGGGGTGGGGTACATGTTATGAGATGAACTGATAATTTGCTTGGATCACACATTGTTTGCCTATCCCTGATGAGGCGCTTCGCAGCCAGCGAGCTGTTCCTTGTGTAGGAAGACCATTCCATTACCACCTTTTGTGTACCTAGGTCCCAGACCAAATTTCTTCTGTATGAGTCGTGTTGGGAAATGGAGACTGTCGCATTAGACTCAGGGTTGATACACCTTCCTAGACGAGGTGCTGCTTTGCCAAATACGTCAGTGGTTTGACCTGTGCATTTCTCGCACACTCGCATCGTCCGCTTGAGATGGCCTTCTAATCCATCCCCGGTGCGGTCTCTGTATACAGCAAGAGCACCAGTATTTCTGTTTCCAGGGTGCACCACAAGAAGGTACTTCTAGGGTTTTAGTTATCTGCTAGCCATGGGTCCGCACGAGAACATTGCGAGACCCTTTGCACTTCACTGATATAAAAAATAAATAACAAAAAATAATGTCAATGTGAAATAATAAAAAACAAAGGAACAAGGGTTTTTCCATGTTACGATAAATATGGACTTTTATCAAGGAACAACAATGAACTAGAAATAAACACACAAAATGTCAATACATGGAAATAGTCTTTGTTCCTCAGCTTTCATTATACCCAGAAGACTCCAACTCGCGATGATGTGCAAAATGCTTTGAGAAGAGGTCTCCTACACAGAGGGGTACTAAAACAATTGTAAAATTGAAGTGCTGTGAAGTTCCCACAAGAGGAAATCATTCATATACATCTATTTTCTTACTTTTTGTTTTTCTCCAAAGTAAATATATGCAATAGATTAAATCCATTTGTAACACATCTCATTTTATACAATTTTTTTCAACCATTTTCTTCTTCTTCTACGCAAATATTTTTGAGTGCACTCTTGGGCAATCTATATGTTTTCAGTGTTGCAATTCTTTGTTTCATTTCTGATCCAAGCAACAGCTAGTGTCCATAGAATCTTCTGCAGACATTTATGCAAGGAAGAAAGTTTCTTTAAACAGTCTATGAGATTTGAAGTGTTCTTCTTAAAACATTTCTGTTGCCCCCAATCCTCTTACTGATTGTTTATAATTCACAGATTGTCTTTTTTAGGGAAATACATTGTGACTATAAAGGTAAAATAAATATTCATAGATATTATTTTTTTTAAATATGAATGCAAACCTGTTTGTTTCAAATGGGTATGTGATGAATTTTGGGTCAAATGGAATATCTGGCAATGTATTGTTGTACTTCACTCTGCAAACCAGTTCTGATCTGTGAGACAAATTAGCAACATTAATCTTTTTCATTAAAAAAATTAGAATTTTCAAAATTCTGGATAAAGAAACAAAACAAATTACTCATCTTGGTAAATCAGAAAGTAGTAGATGAGATCTGAACCCGATCCGTTCAGAAGCCTGATGCTGACATCAATTCACCTCATAACCTGAGCTATGATTTTAGCCAAGATATCCAGTGTCAGATGAATGGACATGGCTAAAATCTTGCCTGCTATTTCAGATTTTAAAAATAATTCCTTGATACTTTCCAATTACTTATCTGGGTGATGTAATTGACAAAACTTGATGAAACAGATTTAACAGTTATGATAAAATAAAGCAAAAAGAGCACGTATGATTCTCAGAAATATATAAAGAAATATATAACTACCGGTACATCAATCTTGAAATAATTAATAAAAATGTAAAGACTGTGACTCAGGGTTCTAAAATATAGCAAACAGATTGCAGTAAAAACATATATTTATAAAATAACTAATAAAAAGGTTCAAATCTTTAGATGGATAAAATAACGAATTATCACATATAAAGACAAACATGCTCATACCAAGGAAAAAAGTTGAGATGGGTTGAATACATTAAGAAAGCTAGGAAATGATATAGCTAGACAATCATTGATGTCGAACCAACAGAGAAGACTTAGAAACATAGAAGAGAAGTCAAGCAGAGATTAAGCTTACATGGACAGGATGAGAACATACGGTACATAATGAAAGATATAAATAGTAAGTCCTTGTTCTTGGCCTACGTACCCATGTATGCGCAAATACCATTTTCATCTGTTGACATTAGTTTTCAGTGCTATATTCACTGACAGTGCTTTTTACTACCAGTTATTTCTTCTGTTTGTGCTTGATAAAGGCCTTTTAGTCATTACATCCACTTTGTGTGTTTTTAATGGTTTGCAATGTTTGTTTATACTATGTAAGCACTCTTTAGTTTATTCCATCCCAATTTTACGGTTCATTCATTTTCACCAGAGATATTATGATGATTTGAGAATGAAACCACATAAATTCTGTAGAATTAGGTTTATTTTACAGGGTTCCCACTGCGCAAAATGTAAAAACCAAAGGTAAGTAATTTAGAGGAGCGCGGTAGCCTAGTGGATAGTGAGCTTGCTTGCTATCATCTGGTTACAGCGTGCCAGGTTCGAAACCACGTCCGGACATTATTAAAATAAAAATCCGGGTTGTGATTTCTAACTTGACACGACCACTCCTCCAGTCGACTCAGCTGTAAATGAGTACCTGACGCATGAGTTAGGGAAGGTAAAAAACAGCAAGGAAGGGAACTGGCCACCCCACCTAATAGTTGCTGCGGCTTAGTACATGAAGAGTTATCTTCATCCCCGACGGCAGATGCCATGGGACCTACCTTTACCTTTTTAAGTAATTTTTAAATTATTTTTTTTCAATTTGTTTGTTCTTTGTGAAAAAAACGTCTTTACCACTTTCTCATACATCTGGTATCACACACACACAAACATACAAAAATTACACCAATATATGCAATATTCAATTCTTTATATGTACAAATATTATTTAAATATATCTAATAACAACAACCAAAAAAACACACACAAAAATCGATTTTGCGACGATCTTGCATTATTGCGTGAAAACCATCAAGATGTAAAAAGAAAAACTGATAGATTAAAATTAATCACAGGACAGATCAGTTTTCAAATCAATCCATCATAAACAAACATTATTATCTTTACCGGTTCATCTAACACAATTAATTTAAATGGAAAACAACTTGAAAAGGTACCAAAATGTTACTATCTAGGAACCAAATTAACACTCAACTGCGATGTCATGGCAGAAATTATAACTCGCATTGCATTAGCACCAAGTGCCTCTAATAGACTGTCTAATATCTGGACCATTCAGAAAAATGCAAAATATACTTTGTAATATGACCTTCTCATTAGAGGTGAGAAAGAGAGTTCTGCAGTGCTATATAACCACTATACTAACATATGGGTGCGAGTCTTGGACAATAAACAAACTGGAAAGTGGGAAATTAGAGGCAGCAGAGATGTGGTTCTACAGAAGAATGCTGAGAATACCATGGACTGCCAGAAAAACTAATGTAGAGGTGTTCAAAGAGTCAAAGGTGAAATTGACCTTAATCAACAATATAAGAAAAAGGCAATCTGCTTTTTTGGCCACTTTATGAGACAGGCAGGTTTAGAGAACATAGTCACAACAGGCAAAATTTAAGGCAACAGAGACAGAGGGCGACAACGTGAGAAAATATTAGACAGTTTGACAACCTGGCACGGCAAGGAAACAACAACGACTTTGATACATAATACTGTGGACAGAGAGCTGTGGAGAGCCATGACCGTCTACGCCAGTCGGCATGGCACCTGATGATGATGAATATCTGGAGGTCAAAGTCAATCAGCACACTCACAATAATGTACTTATTTAATTCTTGCATCATTCCAGTGATGTCATATGGATGTGAAAGCTGGAAAAGTTCTTTATCTAAAAATTAGGTTTTGTTAAACACTGTGCAATTCCATTTTTAACTAGCCAACGCCACAGATTTCTGCGCAACACCAATCAAATTTAAGGATGCAGTGATGTGACAGTGACATCTTCTTCACCCCCAACATAATGAGGTTTTTCTGCTGAATAAATTTCGAATTCATTTATTTTGATTAATTTTTTCACGGAAATCCATAGTCAAGTAGTTAAAAACAACATTTCCACCACCCCCACGAACCGTTCATGAATGCCTATTTTAACAATTTTCAAGTCACGCATGTGGTTGCGTCTGTGGGTCTCACCAATGGCCCACTAGACATACCATCCATGCAACAGAAAACCTTAGTAGATGACATGCCGTTATATTGAGGTTATCTTCTTATAGAAACTTCATGGCATGTAATCTATACAGTTATGATTTTGTTTTGTTGTTGAAATGTTTTTCATGTTTGCCTAAATATATATGTATGCACCCTCTGTGGTTGGGAGGGAGCCAGAGATGTACCATGCAGCACTGAGAAGGAGGAAACTGACATCATTGTTTTTCCTATGGCTCAGGCCCATCATAGAGGCACAGTGACTCAGGACGTGACAATCCTTTTGACTTGAACATTTGGTTGCATGCCTGGAGCTATAGAGAAGTTTGGCATAACCAGTAGTCAATTGGTGGCGGGGAATGAGCACAGTGAACCCTATCTTGGCTACAGTGTCTAGGCGCAGTGCATAGGTTGAAACCTACCTTCCTGGAGGTGTGATAGTTATTATCTGGCTCTGTCCCAAGTTGGGCCGAAAATCCACAGGCTTCCCAGCAATATAATGCTATCTAATGGCATTAGGTCAAAGGGCATGAGCCCATGGACCGCTGGATCAGCAACCAACCAACCAACAATTTTCAAATTTCCGCGCGAACGGCCACCGCAAAAAAACCGTGACATCACAACTGACCATTCTAAGATTCTCGATTCCAACACATTTCTACACGAACCGTGATGTCAAAACCCCAGCGAATGCCGTGTGACAAATTTCCAAGCGAACCGTGATGTCACAACCATTGACCATTTCTTAGGGAATACCTCGAAAGTGGGACAAACATCACAGCAGTGGACAAAACTGCAAATGTACCAAAAAATCAGAGAATAGACACATCAAAACTACATTACAGATGTTATTAGAAAACGCCACTGGTCCTACATCGAACATGTCCTACGCCTAGACAATAACAGAATACACCACCAATCTCTTGCATGAATACGAACAGGCAGAAGAGCCAGTGGTAGACCAAAGGAAACACTCAAAAGAAGGAGCACAAAAGAACAATACTTAGAGAAATTCTTCTTCTTCTGCGTTCATTCTCAAACTCCTGCAGATTAGCAGGATGTAGTCCGGAGAACGGAATGCGTTGTGTCATGGTTTACAGTATTGCAGCGATATCTGCGCCTTTCAGCCTGACACATCCGACTACAGCATGGCTTTGGGTCACTGACCCTATATGGGATAGCCAACTCCATCCCATAACCTCCGTAGTCGCCTTTTACGACATGCATGGAAGGTAAACAGTGTTGCTATTCTTTGCTCCCCTTTCGGGCCCCGGCAACACACAGGTGCTTAGAGAAATTAAAACAAACAATATTCATAGAATAACATAGGCCTACTATTAAAGAACTGCACAGAATAGCTTTGAACAATCAGAACATACTAACATACTTATTGTAACATCTCATCATAGTATGATATCAGCAACATACACTTCATAAAGACTCTGTATACTGTATGTTCTGATAGTTCAAAGCTATTCTGTGCAGTTCTTTAACCTTCACCAAGCCTATATCAATCCCGGCCACGAGAAACAAAATGGCCGCGCGCGCTTTTGGCGGCCCGACCCACCCAGCGAGAATATCGTGAGATTTACACGTACCACAGTCCGTGCACATAGCTGGGGACATGCGCAATCGAAGCCGGTACATCCCCCACTTCCGAAATGATCGTTTTTGAGAATGGCTAGCTATTCGTAAAAGTTTAAGAGCAATTAATCTGACCACATCTGCACACCGGTACGATGCAATGATGGTATATCGGTTTTATAGACCTTTATTTCATCGTATTTCGAATAAAATAACATTGAATCGTGGCTTGAATCATGAATTATTATGTTATTTAGTTTCACAGCTGTAATATACAGAATGCCGTGTTGGTTTGGGGACTTGTACGTTTGATATCAAATATTTTGAAGTGGCAGAAAAAATAACTCTAGGCCTAAGCTCAAAAAACGATTTTACAGCAAATCTACAAGTTTTATACAGTTCCCCCGGCTATATTTTGATAATTTCGCAGTGAAAGACGCATAAATACAACAGATTTGCGTGATTTAGTTTACAGTGTTGCCAAGGAATTCGATATGTAAGGTAAGTTATTTATTTACTTATTTTTTTCCTCTTTATTTGTTATAAAATATGTTTTTTGTGATAAACGTCTTTACCACTTTCTCATACGTCTGGTATCACACACACACACGTACATAAATTACACCAATATATGCATAATTCAATTCTTTATTTATATGTGCAAATATTATTTAAATATCTCTAACAACCAAAAAATTATCACATTTTCAAAACAGTCACCATCAATAACGCAAATTTTCAAAAAAGAATCTGGTGGCAGGGAGATGTTTTGTATTTTTTAATCTGGCTTGCTAAAGGTTAATAGTAGACCTATGTACTATGAATATTATTTAATATTGTTTGTTTTAATTTCTCTAATTTAAATTTTGTTTGTTTAATTTCTCTGTACTGTAACAGTCAGAGAATTGGAGAGATCTGACCTCTGCACTAAGGAAAATAAATGAATTAATGAACAACAAACAAGTTATCGTGTTTTCAATACAGCCACCAACAATAACACAAATGAAATTCTCAAAAAATAATCCTGCTGCAGGGGGAAAAATGTATTTCTTGTAAACACGGCTTGCTAAAGACTAAAGGTTAAATAATAATAAATAAAAATTCAATTATTCATAATAAAAATAAATATATTATTAAAATTTAGCAATTAATCCTGGTTACCGTAAAATAAATACAACTAACCGTTTTTCGCCTGGTCGCAATCTTTTATCCCTATCATCTCTTCTCCCATTTTGGACAGTTGGTGCCATTGTATAGATAATAGACTTTAAAAATGCTACAGAAATTTACAAGCAAGTAAATCAAAACTAACTCCTAACCATTTTCGCCATATTGGATTATCGAACACTGTGCCAGCCATAATTATAACAGCCATATCATTATTTCAACAATATATATTTTAATTGACAGCATAGGCCTGTTATTTTAATGGAATTTTACATAAATAGACTTAGGTCTACTGTCTTTACAATTTTCTATTCTGTTTACATATATGCTTTGCTTTACAGTATATAGTTTATATTCTTGAACAAAATGTCATTTGAATGATTGTTTTGCAATCTATAAACTTTATAAAGTCCTGGTCATGCAGCAGCTATTTCAAAACTTTAATGAGTTCTCAAGACGGGTCAATTCTTTTTCATGAAAATTATCGTAAGGAATTTGTTCAACAGACGAATAGGCCCTACTGTTCCTAAATTTAAACGACTGGATATACTTTATTTTTCGATTGATATCAATATAATTGTTTAGCATAGGTCTACTAGCAATTTTATCTAGATACTATATTATTAGTAAATTATTATAATTTTAATAATACAATATAATACAATATTATCATAATTCTGATTATTTACCATTAATTTATAATAAATTTTATTATTAGTCTTAATTAATTATTTATTACTAGGCCCTAGAGAAAATATTTAAACCTACATTTCAGTTTTCATCAAAACAATCAGGTGTAGGGCACTGTAGGCTAAAAGTTAGTTTAAATTAGGTAGAACGTAGAATACGAATCTGCACACATTATTTACAATAATTAGGAGTTGACACCATGGCAGCTCCTGGACTAGGAGGACAGATGGTAGGAACAGGCCAAATGCCTGTCTCAGTACTTCCAGGCATGCATTCTCAGCAAGGAGGAATGGTATCACAAGGAGTAGGGGCTATGATGTCACAAGGAGGTGGAATGGTGCCTCAAGGTGGTATGGTGCAGCAAGGCGGTGGTATGGGACCTCAAGGAGGTGGTATTGGGCCTCAAGGAGGAATGGTACCTCAGGGAGGTATGATGGTGCCTGTACAGACAAATCCACAGCAGGTCCAGCCTGCAGCAGTACCAACTGCGGAGACTGATCCCATTGCCAAATTTAGAACCCTTTTACCAAGACTGAAAGAATCTTTGGTGGTGAGTTTTTGTAATTGTGTTTTAAAAATGTCAGTAGTTTATTTTTTTAGTGTTTGTTCTCAAACTCCCACCGGATCTCTTGTAGCAGGACAATTGTCCTACTAAATTCAAGTAGGTTAATGTAGTACAGAGAATGAAAATGCTTTTTAATGCCATTTTATTTGCACCAATGATGTGACAAATGTTTTTTTTAAATATTTATCATCATTGAATGTTGGCTTCAACAGCCCCTGTCTCTTGTTTTGATAGTGCCCTCTGCTAGACTGTAACCTGTCCATCTTGTGATGTTACTCTCCCACTTGTATCTCTGTCTATCTCTTGCTCGCTTCCCTTTGATTTTACCCTCAAGTAAGGTCTTCAATAAGGTATCATGTCTTTTAATGTGTCCAAAATACATAGCTGTCAATTTCCTGCAAATAGCCATATTTTGTATGGTTTTTCCTAAGATTTATGGCTGTATGAGCGTACATCGGCATTTACAGGTTTTTACATGAATTTCTGCAGTTCTGTACATCTTTGTGTTTTTTTACTAAATTTAGTGGCGACACTGATTATTTGGGGGCATATATTTTAGTGGCAACAGTGATTTATGCGGTTTTTATTTAATATTTTTGACAACAGTGGCTTTTGTGGATTGTCATGGCTTTTTATATTTATATCCAGTCCATATTCTTTGAAAATAATATATTCCTAGTCTAGAAATGTCCACATTCCTAGGAGGTCACTACAGCCAAAAAAGGCTAAGTTGATGGCTACTTCCTGAATAGGATATACAACATATTTTTTTCTTTTGGACCTAAATCAGATTTGTGTATTTATTGGCATTGTGAAACAAAAACATCTGGTAAAGGAGTTTGTGATGCTTGGTGTTGTTATTCAAACCCTTTTTTTGTAAAAGGGATCATGAAATTTACATTTAGCAACAAGTAAGGGGTAAACGTGCACAAACAAATGTGGATAATTGTACTTTCCTCAAAAATGTAATAATAGGGTTTTAAAAATAATAGACTGCTTATTACCCCCAACAACATGCCCTGACGACAAGTTCATAGATAGGAGGGGGATGTTCAGCAAAACAATATAAATTTGAGCAGGCTATAGTTATTCGACACAGCCAAAGAGGGTGGTGAAAAATTGAAAGAGCTTCCCCCCCTTGACATTGTGTATGGTTGTTCATGTTCAATTATGGTTTTTTAGAACTTTTTGTATGGTTTTTAGTCTCAACTATTTGACATCTATGAAAATATTTTATTTGTCTGATCTTCATTTCTCTTAATAATTCTTTTAGAATTAGAATTTTTGTTAGAACCTTTTTTTTGTTTTTTTCTCTTTTATAATTTAAATTATAATTTACTTTCCATGATGTTCTCCCTATTCTTCTATATTGTTTGTTGTTCGTCCATCACAAGTGAGATGACCATTTGTTACATCCACTATTGAAAATTCAATTTATGTCCTTGATTATGAGTTCCTAGATGGCTAATGAGCCCTATTTGAGCTGTAAATGTCCTTGGACAGTTCGGGCATGGAATGATCACTGTAGACGGATTGTGACTTTCTAGCTACTCTCCGCTATTGAGCTGCTGCATTTCTCATCTTTTCATAAGATGATGCGCTCTTTTTGATTGTAGAACGCCATGTAGATCTATTTTGTGTAAGTTCTTCCCATGTATCTTGGTCTATTTCAAAGGCTTTCAGTAAGGTCTTTAACGAGTCCTTGTATCGCTTCTTTTGACCACCTTGATATCGTGTGGTCTGGCATACACAACAAGTGACCTGCCCAAAAGAATCTGTGTCTTATTCTTATTTATAACCACATCTAAAAGGGCTAAATTCTGTCTTCTAATTGTTTGTTTAGTGTCCATGTTTTTGAGCCATATAGAATAGTTGTAGCATTTTATAATTCTCATTTTTAACTTGTTTAGATTTTAATATTTTCCTCATGTCATTGAAGGCACTTTTAGCCATTCCTATTCGCCTTTTAACTTCTGTTTCACATCTGCCGTCATTTGTGATTATGTGTCCAAGATATTGATAGTGTTCTATTTGTTATAGTTTCTCTCCATGTTTATGTTTAGCGTCTGTTCTTCTGTGACTTCACTGATTATCATGGTTTTTGTTTTTTGGATATTTATATCTACTCCATATTCTTTACTTGATTTATCGATTTGATCTATTAGTCTTTGTGGTTCATGTCACTTTCTGCTAAAAGAACAGTGTCATCTGCATTTCTCAAGTTGTTTATTATTTTCCCATTGATATTTCGACTGCAAATATTTTCTTTTTCATTGCAGATGTTTCATTGCCCACATCTCACAACCATACATTGCCACTTGAAAAATATAGCTTCTTATTAGTTGTAACTGTTTTTCTGTTTGCATCTTGCCATAGATTTATCATCTGTGAGGTTTTTTGTAAGGCCATTGCTAATCTCTTTCTGATCTCTGCTGGAGAAATTTCTTGTGCTGTTGATGGTTGACCCGAGATATTTAAATTTGCTGAGATTTTCTAGTTATTCTTTGTCAGTCGCTATTGTAAGTGTTAGTTCATCTCTGTTTATATGCATTATTTTTGTCATTTATTGCATTGAAGAAAAGATTTTGTACCTAGCTATGATGTTTAACTGACATAATCATGTTTTCTAAACCTGTAGGGCACCTTGATGTTATCTTCATACCTAATTTCTGGAATCTCATGTCCTCTGATATTAAAGGGTTGAAACTGTTTATAATGTAGATCCCCATGTACATTTTGTATGTTTTCTGCATATTAGAGTAGATTAGGCATTTATAATTCTCAATTTTAGTTTGTGATTTGTTTGAATGTTAAAAGTTTTCTGATGTCATTGAAAGTATTTTGAGAAATCTTTTCCTTTTAACTTCTATTTCTGGAGCAGAGAAAGCTTACTACATGTGAAATAAAATGTCTAAGAAAAGTAGCTAACAGACCAAAAAGAGATAATGTGAGGAACGAAAAGATTACAAGAATTGTTGTAACAACATCTGTGGTCAAATATATTGGAAAACAGAGACTAAAATGGTTCGGCCACTTAATGAGAATGACCCCTTATTTGCCAGTGGCAAGAGCATACAACATGAAAATGGAAACAGCAAGATACAAAGGAAAACCAAGAAGAAGGTGAATCGAAGGAGTTATCAACATTCTGAGATGTCACAATATTAATTGCTGCATATCCAGTGACTAAATGTGCCATAGCGAGAAAAGACAAGATAGATCTGTTTCACATCTACCATCATTTGTGATTATATCCACGATATAGACAATGGTCTACTTGTTTATCTCTCCATGTACAGGTACTTTAATGATCAGCATTTGTTGCAGTATATTTAATCTCTGTGTATTATATGTTTAGTGTTGGTCCCTTTTTTATTTTGTTGATTATCATGTCTTTTTGGTATGTTAATATTTAGTAATTATTCTCTATTGAATTTGTTGACTTCATATTTTTTAGTCTTTGTATATCCTGTTCATTATCTGCTAAGATGGCTCTGTCGTCTGCATATTGTAGGTTATTTTTTTTCCATTGATCTTGAGACCTAAATTTCCTTCTATATCATGAAAATGTATCTTTGTATAGATGTTAAATAGGCTAGGTGATAAAGTTCTTCAACATGAGCAAAAATGCAACACAGTAAAACTAAATTACTGTAAAACGTTTTTTACTCCTGCTCTGTGGTGGAGAGATACAGAGTATGTCTTAGAAGGCCAATGCACCAGGTTCATTTTCTGCCACAGACAGTTGTACATAAAGACACTTCAAAGCAATGATGCCCCACTTAATGTAAATATTACCTAGATAATAACTACAGCCACAAAAAAGGGTTGATCGCTATATCCTAAACCGAATATTTTAGCTGCTTGATGAAAGCCTTTTAGTCAAAACATTAATTTTTGTGTTTTCCTGTGTGCTTATTGTGATTAATAAAAATTCAAACCCTGTGCTTTCACTTTTCAGATGTTGGATTAAGTTTTACAACAATTTCACATTATTAATACCTGTTTTAATTGTTATTTATTACATTCTGTGTTACAGAATTTGTTTAAGACAGGGGGACATCTATTTTACCAAAATGCTACTCAAGATGAAACTGGGTGAGAGAATGTTCTGATTATTTATATTTGCATGTGCATAACATATTAATATATAATAATATAACATATTTCCATGGGCATTTGCAACCCCTCCAGATAGCAGCAAAAAATGTCAAACATGATTAACCATGGTTAGATCTGAACATAGTGTAAGTACGAGAATCAGTTCTCTTGTGCGACTGCCTACTTCTAGCAATGTGGTTACAGATGTTTAGTGGAAGTTGTAAAAATACTGAATGCATTAGTTACCAATGCCGAAGTCAGATGTATCGGACCATTGGCATGTATAAAGTGGCTATGCCAAATATTTTAAAGTGCTCAAAGGTTAGTCATTGTTATGCACATATTTAAGCATGTTCAAATTTGTTCTGCCTACTGTGCTGCTCCTTTGTGATGGTTACAGAACATGACAGGTGATCACTCCCTTGTATATCTTCTTAAACAAGTGGTTTTATCTTTAAAAAAAAAAAAAGTTGTTCATACATTTTTGTACATTACGTCTGCCTTTTGACATTTGATGATCTTTTTGCAAAAAAACGTTAGAGGGGAAGGGCTTTTGGCCATGTTCCTAGTACTAAAAGTCATGTTCTGATTTCCTAAGGGGGTGGTGGTTTTAAACATTATGTCCTGTGGGCCTGCCACCAACATAGTTTGCTGTGATTAATTCTTACTTTGAATATATGTGAATTTATTTGTTATTAACCTTTACTGAACTCCCAGCGAGTGGATTACCCAACAAATTGCTGACGAACTGGTTAGCCAGATGCTATGCATTGATTTTACGAAGGGAACATGATGTTAGTATTCACATGACTGGATTTGACAAATCATAGCTTTTTTTGTTCGACTAGACTTCCTTATCCGACTGTTTACTAAATATGAAAGACAGCTGGGTTGTTGTAATTTCAAAACCCACGACATCTGTCCACATCTACAAACCGATATGGAGAGATGGAAGTGAATCGGGTTTTATAGACTTTGGTTTTCAGTAAAATCATTATGAATTGTGATTCTATTGATGAATTATTGAGAATAGTATGTTTTCTAAGTATATATACAGACGTAACAATATGGTTGTTATGTATAGGCCATACAAGTAATATTTTGAAGCAATTAAAAACACAACTAGGTCTATCTGAAGAGAACGATTTTACAGCAACTCTTAATGTTTTATTCATTTACTCCGTGATATTATGTAGAATGAAACAACATAAATACTACAGCAGTGTTGCCACTTCAGACAATAAAGGCAAGAAATATTTTTTTAAAAATAAATTGTTTGTATTTTGTGGGGGAAAATGTCTTTACCACTTTCTCACACATTCTGGTATCACACACACACAAACAAAACTTACACAAATATATGCAGTATTTAATTGTTTATTTATATGTACAATTATTATTTAAGTATCTCTAGAAACAAAACAGTTATTGCGTTTTCAAAACAGCCACCAAAAATAACATAAATTTTCACAAAATAATTTGGTGGCAGGGACAAATTTCTGTTATTATAATCTTGCTTGCTAGAGGTTAAATAACTCATGTAATTTCTTACAACATGTGCTAAATTCTTGATTAATTGATTGTGTAGAGTGTAGATAGAATACAAAATCTTAATCTTTTTTTTCTTTCATTATTTTCAGTGTTCAATATGAACATGTCAGTGGAAAATTTGAAAAATGTCTTGAAGAGTTCTATGCTATATGTGATCAAATTGAAATTTGTTTGGTGGGTATTTCTTTTCCATTCATGTGTTATTTTTTTAATTTAGGCCTATTTGGCTACCTTGTACAGATTATAGTCACAAAAACTAATATATTGGAAAGAACAGGCCTTCACAGTATTTTCCATGCTCAGTATGCATAGACTGAGATGTAGTTGCTGGGACACACATTTGTAGAAGAACAAAAAAATGGTACGATACTGAAGGTATCAAAGTTGGGGGTAAGATCTCAGAGCTGATCTCAATTTTGGTACAAAGATATCTACAAATGTAATATGCATGATACAGACATTGATATTGAATTATAGGAACAGGACAATGAAACATGTTGTTTGAAGAAAACAAATTATTAATGGTATAAAGACAGAGGGGAAAGTGATAGTACAAGGGTTACATGTTTGCAAGGCACATATCACATAATTGCAGAAGTTATCCAGTGGAATGCTGTGTGCAAACAATGGAGGACTGTATATGGCTCAGATTGATCTTACTAGCCACATCCATTTTCACTATGGATTGTAGTTTATACTACCTATTACAGTACAACAATATACTATCCTCTGAAAGGATGGAGAGGTGCCAGTAGCAAATAGTAAGTTTCTGTACAATTTTTGTTTCAGCTGGTTGGGACATATATAAAGAATGAAGGACATCAGAGTGATAGAATACGTTTGTGCACATAAAATACAATGAATAAGATGAAGAGGTAGCCTGAGAATAAGATGGATAGACAAGGATAGCAGAAGACTTACAAGAACATTTAAAAAAACAGTAATTGGAGAAGGACAATGGATCGAGATGGGTACAGATGAATTGTGTTTGCAATAATAAACCTTCATGGATTGCACCGTTAAGATTATATATACTAAGCTACTGTAAATTAAATCAACCTTTCCATTATGAGATGGTAGAGACATTACTGTTGCCTTCGAATGACTGGATATTAAATGGCATTCATTTGTCCAGTTTTCATGTCTGAACTTATCAATCCATGTTTTAAATATCTCAAATTTCAGACGAGTGGAAGGCATATTTATACATTCTTAGTCCTCTGCATTTGTTCTCAAATTTCTTCTTGTTGGAAGGATGTTATTTGAAGAATGGAATGAATTATGTCATGGTTTACATCACTTTGTTGTAATGTCTGTGCCTTTCAGCCTGACTTAACTTCAACAGGATATATTCTGGTCACTAGCCTTCTACCAGATTCAGGAGAGTATTCAAGATGACGGTATGACCAGGCATATGTTTATATACTATGCATATGATGCTATTTTTTTAGAGCTTCTCGTTGCTGCAGCCACCGTTAATAGCTGCTATAATGTTCGGATATGGTTATATGGTTTCTGAAATCAAATGCTTAACCAAAGTGTGATCAAAAGTATTAAAAATAAAGCAAATTTCTGCTGCAGTTTACTGACTGAGACACTGAGGTTATACACCTTTAGATGGCTGATGGACAAGTGAGCTTAACATTTATGTGATAGCTCCCAGTGCCATGATGCTGGTTCATAATCAAGGGGTACAAAAGCTCATGATTAGCTCATCTTGGCCACCTCTTACGACAGTCACGGTGTTACTATTCTTTACACGACTTTGATGTCTGAATCATGTGTGGTGTATAAAATAATCTGTTAGAGTGCCACATTAAAGCAAAAGATATTCAATAAATGGTGGTACTGCTAGTAGAACAGAATGAAAATAATACTCACGTGGAAGACAGGTAATGGAGTTCTACCGGATAACGACTCACTATCATTGTCGGATGCCTACATGAATTAATATACACAACAAACCACAGAATATAATCATACAAATAACAATACACAGGACATAATTGACATTTCGGACCAAAAGGCCCTTGTCAAGATACACACATAACATAAAAATACCACAAGTAGAAATGAATGCACCACAACAAGCGTGTCCAAGTGAAATATGGTAGTGAGATACTGGAAGGATACGAATAGGAAGTACACAAAGACGATAATTTAGGTGGAATGAAACAATGGCGTAAATGGCGGCACAAAATGAATAAAGACAAAGAAAATCTGACCGAGAACTAGGCAAAAGAGTGGTCGGAATGGCTTGATGGTGCCCAACTAAAAAATGAGATGATTTTCTAGGGCGTACCTAGATCTATCATCGAGATCTAGAAAATCGTCTCATTTTTTAGTTGGGCACCATCAAGCCATTTGGACTCAATTCCGACCACTCTTTTGCCTAGTTCTCCGTCGGATTGATCTTAGTCTTTATTCATTTTGTGGCGTCATCGTTTTGTTCCTCTCGTTCCACCTATATTATTGTCTTTGTGTACTTCTTATTCGTATCCTTCCGGTATCTCACTACCATATTTCACTTGGACACGCTTGTTGTGGTGCATTCATTTCTACTTGTCATATTTTTATGTTATGTGCATATCTTGACAAAGAAAGACCTTTTGGTCTGAAACGTTGATTATGTCCTGTGTATTGTCATTTGTATGATTATATTCTGTGTTTTGTTGTGTATATTAATTCATGTAGGCATCCGATAGTGATAGTTTATCAGTCGTTATCCGGTAGAACTCCATTACCTGTCTCCCGTGAGTGTTATTTTAAAGCAAAAGACAGGATTTGGGAATTATGTTGCAGTCAATCTTTGATAATGAGATCGTATCTGATGATGTCATGTGGGAATATGTTGTCATGAACATATCAGTGCACACTGAGGTAATAAGATTGCAGAAATTCTTATATGTTAAACTTTTGTGGGGGCATGTTGGGAATAAATGATGTGGTAATGTGGACTGGCTGCAGAAATTTAGTGATCATGTGTTGGATGAATGGGGAAAAGTTAATGTGTTATAAGTGTGTAATATTTTTTTATGTATTGTTTCAGTGTCTAGCTCATGAAATAATTCAACAAGATAAAGACAGTACCAGAAATACTCCTAACCCTGTTGTTTCCCAAAAGACTGATGCTCCTCAAGCAGAGGGTCAACTATACTCCCAATACTTATCAACTGTGAGAGCCCAGATCAGTTGTGCTAAGGATATTCGAGATTTGCTTCATGAGTGTCTGAAAAATTTTCCAGAGCATACCCATCCATGAAGCTGATTGTGAGTGCATGTGCTTTCAGATCTTTGGAAAAACAATGATATGCTTTGATAGTGGCACTGAGTATGGTGCACAGTTTGCATTATACACAATAAAATTATTAATATACCAAGAATACTGTGAATAAATTGTGCAATTAATGAATGAACAAAATAAGTGCAGCGGTAACAAAAATAAGAAGTGGTAATACCTATTGTAAAATATTACTGTCAGTGATTACTAATAAATAGCAAAAATAATGTCAACGAAAAAAACAAAATGAACTAGAAATAAACACATGGGACCATGCCATTGAATTGATAGATTGTGTGTTTATTGTTCATAATTGTTTCTCGATAAAAGGTCCCTATTGGACCATAATGGGGGAAACGTCCTCTTTCCTTTGCTTTTTAGTTTCCCATTTACATAATTTTTTTCATTTATTAGTTATATATTAGTAGTAAGTGACAATAATACTATATCAACTGTGTTATAGCTTTGTAATTTGTGTATGCTTTCACTTTCTTGTGTTAGAAACTAATCTGCTTCCTAAGATGTCAAGATTAATTCACAAAATAGAAATGGGAAGGACTGTAACAACACTGAACTATTCAGTAGTAAATTGGTTATGAACAGACATCATTGCACTTTGGTCAAACTCTTAGGTTCTCAGTCTTCCCCAGCAGATATGCATGAAGTCGGATGTGTCAGACTGAAAGGTGCAAATATCATAGCAAAGCTGTAAACCATGACATAGTACATTCTGCTCTCTAGACTACATCCTGCTAATCTGCAGGAGTTTGAGAATTAACAGAAAAAGAAGTATACATAACTGTGTATTGTGGTACTTCCACTGGAGTGCTGGTACACAAAGTTTACACACACAAAACTGTCAATCATTCATTGCATTTCATTGACTGCAAGATAGAAGCATATGCACAGAATGCCTTTCTGACAAATTACAGGTCCTCTTCAGTTCAGTAATCGAATCGACATCCAGATTCATATATGGTTATTGGGGGGGGGCTGGTTGTGGATGTATGTTTAGTCCACAAAGGGAGGCATTCCAGTGTGGCCCCAGGATCATCAAGTTCTGCACTGCACACACTTCTCAGCCAACTCACTCATCATTCTTCTGTCTGGGTTTTTTTTTATCCCTTCAGTGATATTACATGTAGCATTTTCACGAAAGAACAAAGGTGCAATGTCCACTGACCTGCATCTTTTCGTCATCCATGGGGATCTTTTGATAGAGAACACAAGTAAGAAATTGAAACATGACATGCAGTTACAATGATTGGTTTTTTTACAGGTGACAGGTTGTCAACCTATTCTCCAACTTTTCTTTATTTTTAACTATTTTTATAATAGTTTTATAATATGTATAAGATTGCTAAACCTATTCTGAGTCCATGCATTATTATCAAATCATTATTGCATGCTTATGGAACCATAAATGTATACTTAAGTTATATCTAGGGGGGGGGATTGATGATTACTCCACATCCCAACACATCATCAAACATAGTCAGTAGTTGAGAAACTATGTACTTCTACATTGACCATGTGGTCTCAATCTGCCACATGGTCATAGACATCAATCTACCATGATCATTCGATGCTACGGTCATGCTCGAGAATATAATATCTTCTTTATCTCCAGTTGTATGATCTTATGGTGGTCCTTTTTCTGTATACTAACATTGTGTATTCTAAAATGTTCTCTATCAAAGTCCCTTGATTCAATCCTCATTCAGTTAAATTATGGCCATGTGTACATGTGGCCAGGCAGCACAGAGTGCCAAACATATACTTCAAGAGTGTTCTGAGCATGAAACGATGAGGCATACATATTGGCCAGAGGAAACAACACTGGAATCAAAGCTCTATGGGACACTGTATGAACTACAAAAGACAGTGAGTTTTATTAAGGAGACAGAATTACAGATATAGACATGTTTCAAGTGAATGAAAGAAGAAGTTAAATTATGTAGTCTCAATATTCTTATCTCTCTATCTTTGCTAAACCCTTTGTTGCCTTTCAGCATCAGGGGTAGAAGAGTTTTCTGGAGATGGCCTTCGTGTGTGCTGAGTATAATGTGGAATTTGTTGCCTCTTTTATCTCAGTGGTCCATTGCTTTCGTGGTCTGCCTCCACTGTATCTGTGTAGCATACTTGCTGTGGTATGCTCTCTTATTGTAGTCTTCAAACCATTTGATCTGTTGTCTCTTAATATATTCCAACATTGGGGTGGTGACTGTTCATTCTCTAATTTACTCATTCTACCTCTTAGTGATATCCCTAGGATTCTGTGCAAACATGCCATTTTAGCTGTCACAAGTTCACATTTGTCTTGTGCTATCATTGTCCACATTTGGCATTGGTGGTACAGCGATGGCATGATAGTAGTTTTGTATAGTGTTATTTTTATGTTTACATCTACATTTTTGTTTCTGAAAATTGATGTCATTTGCCTTAGGGCTTGGTATACTTTACTACACCTATTATGGATTTATTTACTGCTCTTGCTGTCTGTTGTTATAACTCCCGGGTGAATTTGAAAATTTATCTGATGTACCTGTGCTCATTCTTACTGTGCATGACTATCGGTGTATATGCTCTGACAAAAGTTTATCAGATGCTGAGGAACTCCATATATCTTTAGTGTTATCCATAGCTGTGTTCTGGATTATCAAACTCCCTATCATTAGTAGGAACATACCTTCACAAATGAATACTGTAACTATTTTATTGAAGATATATATATCAAAAACACACTTTATTTACTACACATAACATCGAAATTCAATCATTATATCAAAACAATAATTCATCTGGGACCTAGACTTCTACAGCCAAGCTGTCTACTGTGAGAAACACAATTACGCATATCATCTACATAATTCATCATGTAAGCCTAAGTCCTTATCAAAATCTACCAACGTTTCTTGTAAGGCAAACTGAAGTAATGACATAAACATCAACCTCCAATAACTATACCTATTAATAAGTCGTACTATAGTTTGAGTTTGACTTCTACTTCATAATTAAGCATTTGCTAACTTATGTACTAACACTATGCCATGTGTCTGGCAGATCTAAACATAAAAGTCGATATTCACAATAAAATTAACTAATATCAATATTACAACTAATACTACAGTTATAAGACTAACACTGATTAGGTTTTGTAACTTCAATAGTGGAGAATTATATCGTCATTATTCTATCTTACTATAAATGGCTAGACAAGCAGTCCCATCCTGAGTAGATCACATATCTACCTTCTCAGAATATTAATCCCTATATTAGATTTAATTCTAAATCAAACAAAAGGAGTATAACTTCTTCTTCTTCTTTCGTTCACTTGAAACATGTCTATATCTGTAATTCTGTCTCCTTAATAAAACTCACTGTCTTTTGTAGTTCATACAGTGTCCCATAGAGTTTTGATTCCAGTGTTGTTTCCTCTGGCCAATATGTCTGCCTCAGCGTTTCATGCTCAGAACACTCTTGAAGTATATGTTTGGCACTCTGTGCTGCCTGTCCACATGTACACATGGCTGTGTTGCCAATCTTGAACTTTGTATACATGTGACTACGGAGTCGGTTGTGTCCTGTTCTGAGACGTAGAATTATAACTTGTTCTGGTCTGTTCATAATATGATAGTCATCTTGTGTTGGTGTTTGTGGCTTTCTTATTGACTTGATCATCTGGTTGGTCTTCGGCAGCACCTTCCTTAGCCAGTTGGTCTGCTTTTTCATTTCCAGGTATTCCACAGTGAGAGGGTATCCACTGCATGGTTATCCTGTACTGGTAAGACAATTCACTAAGTAGTTTTTTCAAGTCTGTTAGTTTTTCAGACTGGAGAGCTTGAAGCACTGACCTTGCATCTGTCAGGAATACCACAGGCTGTAGTTCAGAGTTGGAGCTCAGCAGTTTTTTAGCTGCCACAATAATTGCCTGGATTTCTGCATCATAATTATTGCAGAATTTTCCTGTCGGTGTTCTGATTGTATCTCTAGGCTTGTGTGGATATTCTATATATACACCTGCACCTCCATTCCTCACGGCATTCTGTGCTGACCCATCTGTGTATACTCTGACCCATATATCTTGTGGATATTCCTCATCCAGGAAACTGAGGGTGACTGTCCTTCGCTGCACACTGTTCTGTTCGTCCTCGCTTAGTATTCCTTTCACATGGGTCTGAATGTATATTGGCATTCCATGCCTTTCACTCCACGGGGTTTGTTCTGGTACAGGCCTTAAGGGGCTGTCAACTTCAGGTAGGTCTGTAAGTTGTCTGCGGAGTCGTTTAGCTTGATGGATAAAGCTGCTTCTTTTCAGTCGTCCCATTGCTAGATTTTGGAATCTTTCCTTCATTGGATGACTTGGCATACACTGAAACTTTTCTGCCTGAATTAGTACTTTTGTGTCTCTGCGTTCGCCAAGTGTTTGCATTCTTCCCATTTTCTGCATCTCTGCTATGGGTGTTGATTTCATTGCTCCCAACATTATTCTAAGTGCCTGGTTTTGCACTTTATCTAGATCTTGTAATGTTGTGTTTGATGCAGGACACCACGCAGCTGAACCATATTCCAGGTGTGGTCTTATGCCTTGCTGGTAAACTTTACTGAGTATATTTCCACTGGCTCCCCATGTGGTTCCACTTAGTTTTCTCAGGATAGCTAGCTTCCTCCTGGCTTTTGTTGTTGCTTTGTTTATGTGCTGCTTCCATGTCAGCTTATCATCAAAAGTAACTCCGAGGTATGTGGGTTGTTTGTCTTCTTTCAAGAGCTCTCCATCTATCTTGATATGACCAGCTTTTTGTTTTGGTGAGAGGGTAAAGAGTGTAGTGCTGCACTTATCTATGTTAATGCTGACGCACCATCTATTTGCCCATAAGGTTAGGGCATCGATAGCTCTTTGTATTTGTTTAGTGGCCACTGTTGCATGTTCTTCCGTGCACCAGATCACCAGGTCGTCAGCATACATTGCCACTTTGATCCCGTGTGGTAGTTCAGCAACTAGATCATTGATGTAAACCAAGAAAAGTGTGGGTGACAGGACTCCTCCCTGGGGGACTCCATGACGCAGTAGAACTTTCTTGCTCTTGCGACCATCTAATTGTACCCTGGCTCTTCTATTATGCAGGTATGCTTTTACCCATTTGTACATTCTTGAGCTAACCCTGCAATTTCGCAATTTCTTTAGGAGCCCTTCTTTCCAGACCTTATCAAATGCTTTCCTGAGGTCTATCCATGCTGCTAGTACCAGTTTCTTTTCTTGGAAGGCATCCTCAATCTCTTGGGAGAGGTAGGTTGCCTGATCTTCAGTAGAGTAGCACTGTCTGAAACCTGCTTGCTGTGATACCAGAAGGTTTTCACTTTCAAGGTACCACTGCATCCTAAGATTGATAATGCGTTCCATTGTTTTATATAGACAGCTTGTGAGGCTGATGGGCCTGTAGTTGGAGACTGTGTTGCCATCTTTTCCTGATTTGAGGAGTGGTATCATTATTGCTTCTCTCCACGCCTGTGGTACATTACCTGTGGACCAGCTTGTGTTAAAGATCTGCAGTAGCTTTGCTCTTGCTGCAATTCCCAGGTTTCTAATCATTTCATTGGACACTCCATCAGCTCCAGGGGACTTTTTCATTTTCAATTTGGATATTGCATGCTCCAGTTCTCTCATTGTGATTGGTGCCTCCATGACTTCAGGTATAGGTTCGCCTTGTCCAATGTTTTTCTGGTTCTCTCGAACCTCCTGTTGTTTGTCTGGGCTGACTTTGACGTTATTGTCTTCTGCAAAGGAATCTGCAAAGTAATCAGCTGCATGTTTACCTGTTAAAATGTTTCTATCTTTATAAAGTGTGATCCTGGTATTTCTCCCTGTACCTTCATCATTTAGTTGTTTTACAAGTTTCCATAATTTCCTAGTATCTCTTTCTAGGTTCAGCGACTCTGTTTTTTCTTTCCAGCTGCTCCGTCTGGCTTGTAACTTGGCTCTTTGAAATTTAGCCTTTGTTTGCTGATATTTGTTGTGATGTTCTTGGCTAGGTCTGTTCTCAGCCTGCTGTCTAGATGTTTCCATCTCATTTTGCAGCTTTTCCAGTTCATCATTCCAGAAAGGTTTGTAGTTTTTACGTGCCCCCCTGGGTATGGAACAAAGGTGCAATGTCCACTGACCTGCATCTTTTCGTCATCCATGGGGATCTTTTGATAGAGAACACAAGTAAGAAATTGAAACATGACATGCAGTTACAATGATTGGTTTTTTTACAGGTGACAGGTTGTCAACCTATTCTCCAACTTTTCTTTATTTTTAACTATTTTTATAATAGTTTTATAATATGTATAAGATTGCTAAACCTATTCTGAGTCCATGCATTATTATCAAATCATTATTGCATGCTTATGGAACCATAAATGTATACTTAAGTTATATCTAGGGGGGGGATTGATGATTACTCCACATCCCAACACATCATCAAACATAGTCAGTAGTTGAGAAACTATGTACTTCTACATTGACCATGTGGTCTCAATCTGCCACATGGTCATAGACATCAATCTACCATGATCATTCGATGCTACGGTCATGCTCGAGAATATAATATCTTCTTTATCTCCAGTTGTATGATCTTATGGTGGTCCTTTTTCTGTATACTAACATTGTGTATTCTAAAATGTTCTCTATCAAAGTCCCTTGATTCAATCCTCATTCAGTTAAATTATGGCCATGTGTACATGTGGCCAGGCAGCACAGAGTGCCAAACATATACTTCAAGAGTGTTCTGAGCATGAAACGATGAGGCATACATATTGGCCAGAGGAAACAACACTGGAATCAAAGCTCTATGGGACACTGTATGAACTACAAAAGACAGTGAGTTTTATTAAGGAGACAGAATTACAGATATAGACATGTTTCAAGTGAATGAAAGAAGAAGTTAAATTATGTAGTCTCAATATTCTTATCTCTCTATCTTTGCTAAACCCTTTGTTGCCTTTCAGCATCAGGGGTAGAAGAGTTTTCTGGAGATGGCCTTCGTGTGTGCTGAGTATAATGTGGAATTTGTTGCCTCTTTTATCTCAGTGGTCCATTGCTTTCGTGGTCTGCCTCCACTGTATCTGTGTAGCATACTTGCTGTGGTATGCTCTCTTATTGTAGTCTTCAAACCATTTGATCTGTTGTCTCTTAATATATTCCAACATTGGGGTGGTGACTGTTCATTCTCTAATTTACTCATTCTACCTCTTAGTGATATCCCTAGGATTCTGTGCAAACATGCCATTTTAGCTGTCACAAGTTCACATTTGTCTTGTGCTATCATTGTCCACATTTGGCATTGGTGGTACAGCGATGGCATGATAGTAGTTTTGTATAGTGTTATTTTTATGTTTACATCTACATTTTTGTTTCTGAAAATTGATGTCATTTGCCTTAGGGCTTGGTATACTTTACTACACCTATTATGGATTTATTTACTGCTCTTGCTGTCTGTTGTTATAACTCCCGGGTGAATTTGAAAATTTATCTGATGTACCTGTGCTCATTCTTACTGTGCATGACTATCGGTGTATATGCTCTGACAAAAGTTTATCAGATGCTGAGGAACTCCATATATCTTTAGTGTTATCCATAGCTGTGTTCTGGATTATCAAACTCCCTATCATTAGTAGGAACATACCTTCACAAATGAATACTGTAACTATTTTATTGAAGATATATATATCAAAAACACACTTTATTTACTACACATAACATCGAAATTCAATCATTATATCAAAACAATAATTCATCTGGGACCTAGACTTCTACAGCCAAGCTGTCTACTGTGAGAAACACAATTACGCATATCATCTACATAATTCATCATGTAAGCCTAAGTCCTTATCAAAATCTACCAACGTTTCTTGTAAGGCAAACTGAAGTAATGACATAAACATCAACCTCCAATAACTATACCTATTAATAAGTCGTACTATAGTTTGAGTTTGACTTCTACTTCATAATTAAGCATTTGCTAACTTATGTACTAACACTATGCCATGTGTCTGGCAGATCTAAACATAAAAGTCGATATTCACAATAAAATTAACTAATATCAATATTACAACTAATACTACAGTTATAAGACTAACACTGATTAGGTTTTGTAACTTCAATAGTGGAGAATTATATCGTCATTATTCTATCTTACTATAAATGGCTAGACAAGCAGTCCCATCCTGAGTAGATCACATATCTACCTTCTCAGAATATTAATCCCTATATTAGATTTAATTCTAAATCAAACAAAAGGAGAATAATAAAAAAATACATAATAGTATTGCTGGTTAATCACTTTTTGTGTATAATTAGTTCTGATCCATCATCTCTATACTGCTTCTCATATATTTTAACCATTTTTCTATTATAGGATAAGGGAAGCCACTGTCAATTATAACAGTAGATGGACATAGGCTCTATTAATATTGTTTCCTCTTTTAAATTTAGGCATAAGTGTTTATGTGTGTGGTGTTCTACTGTGTTATTTCCACCCTCATGTGGAGAGAAAAGAATATATAGTTGTCAGACTCAAAGGGACATGCTGGTGTGTGCAATAATGAGAGCAGACAGACTTGCATATAGGCATAAGGAAGACTGCGTTCTGGAAAGAATATGTCACTTGATGATGTAATCTACCAGCACATTGTTTATTCATTTTTTCTGGCTCAAATCATATGAGAAAACTTGGAAATAATGGGTATTCATACGAGAAGAGCCAGTGTATATGAGCATCACAGTGAATACGAATTTGACATGAATGCCTCACATCGAGGAAATTGGCAGAAACATGCTGTGGGACTAATGTAGCAACATTAAGGATGATATATGCAGGTGCAATTAGACCAGTACTAGAAATGGATCAGCAGCATGGTCTTCATAAGCCAATTCCTGCCAAAGACAGATGTGTTGGGCCATTGACACAAATGCAACGGTGGACACAAATATAATTGTATTTGACTGTAGTCTTGTCATCTGCGGGAAGTATAATGTAGCATTCTGATAGGCTACTGGTAAGACCTTCAGCATGCAGAACCTAGTGATAACATTATATTATAGTATTAACTGTATGTGTTTTCAGTTTGTTTTTTTAATAAATGCTCCTGTTAGTGAAGTGGTATCTATGAACCCTTCCATAAGCCAATATTTACAGGTGGTGTTTCCTACCATGCAGTGTCCGTCCCTATAAGCACTGGACAGCGATAAACTACCACACCTGAAAGATGCCATGCAAGAAGTGAGAATTCAAAGAAGTGTACAGCTAAAGTGAATTCACCCCATTTGTGTATGAAAAGGCAGATATATCTGCAAAAATGGAACAAAAGGACCAAGAAATCACCTACCAGAAAAAGAGAAACCTCATCAAAGCTATTTTTTTAAAGTGAACCACCCAAAAGATAACTATCAATCTCTTGATATTGCTGAACAAGTTACCATCTTTCACACCAGAATAGGCCACAACTGCTAAACAATAGACTAAGATTTATTCCATCACCTCCGTGTTTGTGTGGACAGGCAGCATGGAACATATCCTGAAAGACGGCATTGCACTAAACCAGACTGTAATCTCTCCATCTAATGATGTTACTCTTCCACCTGTATCTGCCTACCTCTTGCTCGACTTTATCCTCAAATAAGGTCTCCAATAAAGTGTCATGTCTTTTTAATATTTCCAAAATATTTTATTTGTTTGATCTTTACTTTAATAATTGTTTCTTCATACAAAGTGTTGTTAGAACCTATGCATTTGTTTTCTTCTCTTTCCATGAAGCCCCTATTGCTCTATATCCACATCTGAAGCATCAATTCTGTCTTCTAATTGTTTGTTTAGTGTCCATGTTACTGAGCCATATATTAATATAGAATAGATGTAGCAATTTATAGTGTTCATTTTTAGCTTGTTTGTAATTTGTTTATATATCAATATTTTCCTCATGTCATTGAAAGTTGAGGGCAGAGCACTGGCCCACAGAGCCAGACATTCACAGAAAACTTTATAGGATTCTTCAAGAACTTTCAAATACAGCAACATTTATCAAGAAAACCGAGCTTGTGTAAACATGTTCAACTTCCAACAAGAAGATGTTAGCAAGTTAGGTTGGCGAAACCGAGAACAGCGGCGGTAAAGAAGACCTCTTCATAGTACGTCATTCGTTACGTTTTTCATTATTGTCGTAATTTTTGTTGGTCACTATTTGTATACTTGGGAGTCGCATGGCAAAAACAGCCACGGCCTATCAACGATATTCACGAAAATACTCCAAATCGACATTTCGTGTTATGTTTACCTTCTCTGTACACAGGTCTTTATACGGAGCTGGTTATGTTGCCTTATGTGTGCTGCAGCTACATAGTAACACTATTATTAGGAAGTATCGATGAAAAAGTCATAATAATACCTGCGAGTTGTAGACACATCTCATGACACTTAGTCCACCACTGTCAATTTGCCTGCTACTGAAATCAGCACTACGGTGCGCGGGTAGAACATGCTAATTTAAACATTAACTCACCAGTAGCGTAGGGAGGGGGTCGGAGTGCGGACCGCCTCGGGCGGCATGATCGGGAGGGCGGCAAATTTATTTTCCTCCAGTCTTTCATAATCACTGACATATTTTTTTAATGTCACAAGGGCGGAAAATTATGATTCCGCCCCAGGCGCCATTGACCCACGCTACGCCACTGTAACTCACCTTTCAATTTATCGTCCAGTGGAAGCGATTACGAGCGTACACGCGCTATTGGTCCGGGTTCACATGATGCTACAGAACAGCGTCTTCGCAAGCGACATTGAGTGATCGATTTCTGATGCTTGCAAAGGATGCGGTTTTGTAACACCCTTTGCATTTGGATCAATCGCACGTGTACACTCCTAATCTCGTTGTCACTTTTTGTGAATAACAGTAATGGTGTTTCTTCACAGAGAAATCAGTTATATGATGTAACTCAGACAGTGTCCGAGGTGGAGAAATTTGAGAAACACTGTATTTTTCTGTTTGTTGAAATTGTATATTTTAAGAAAGGTTATCTGATCGTTTTAAATATAAGACCCATAATCCGACAGGGCCATAGCGGTACCGCATTGAAGACATCTGTACAAAAACTTCTGTCTGCAGCCATTCGGAAGAGTAGAATAATCATGCTTCAATCATTCCTTGATGTTGTTTTACTTGATGTTGATTTATTCAATTTTATTTTACCACCTCTTTTTTCCACCCTCAGCACATCGCAAAATAGTTTTATAAAGTGTTGCCGTGCCTCGTTACTTGTCCAAATCAAGCAAGTTTACGCTTCCGGCAGAATTAACTTTTGATAACCTACTATTTGTTACCGAAATAATATATTTGTCTTATGTTTTTCATAACTTATTTTTAACATGAATCTGTATAGCACTATATTCCAAAACCTGAACACTTCTTTGTGTCTATATTTCTTCTTCTTCGGCGTTCATTCTCAAACTCCTGTTGGATTTCTGTTGCAGCAGGATCATGATCCATTCTAGATTTCCAGCAGCATGTAGTCCAGAGAATGGAAATGAGTTGTGTCGCCGTTTTATTTGCGCCAATGGCCCGACACATCTGTCTCTGGTGGTGAGTGTATTTAGTGTCCAACATTATATCGTTAAAAGAAAACTGCATAGCCTATGCCATCTTCAGCATGTCCACCAAACCACAGTAAATCTCACTAACCATAAAAGATCAAAAAGATGAGACACCAAGATGCATTAAAGTAATTTTTAACCAAAAACTTTCATTGCAAAACAAAATGTATAACGAGGACAGTACTCCTTACTTTAAAAAAAGGGCGCTGGAACAGATTGAGAGCAAATTGGAAAATTCTAAGTAGACCTAAAGTGTGTAAATATAGGCCTATATATATATATGATACGTAAGACCAGATTTGGAATATGTCAGCATTAGCACCCAGAGCCGTCTTTACACCATTTTGGGCCCCTGGGCAAAGAAATAGTGTTGGGCCCCTGGGCGAAGAAAAAGTGCCCCCCCCCCCTCAGGAATACAAAATAACCATACAACATATTCGCATGGGGCCCCTATGCTCGAGGGCCCCTGGGCAAATGCCCAACGGGCCTATGTGTTAAGACAGCATTGTTAGCACCACTGCAGTAAAAAGTAACACTCAAAAGATATCAACGATACAAAATCGCAATATCATAATTCATTCATTCATTCTCCTTTTGTGCTGAAGTTAGGGCAGAGGTCAGATCTCTCCAATTATGTCTATTCAAAGCTAGTATGTGCAGTTCTTGAATAGTATGAATATTGGTTGTTTTACTTTCTCTAAGTATTGTTCTCCTGAGTGTTTCTTTTGGTTTGCCCTTTTCCCTGTATCTATCCATTCAAGAGATTGGTGGTGTATTCTGTTGGTGTCTATGCGTAGGATATGCCCAATGAAGGACCAACGGAGTTTTCTGATAACAATTGTGGTGAAATTTTGATGTGTCTCTTCTCTGATTTTATCATTCGATTTGAATTCACTCCAATGGGTGTTAATTATCCTACGAAGACATTTTTTCTCGAAACTCAGTCATTTCTTTTCTGAAGATAAAGAGTTTTTTTTCCAGCTCTCACATCCATATGATAGCACCGGAATAACGCAGGAAGAAATCACATGTGCTATCTTAAATATCTGATGTTGTAATACACAGTTTGTCACAAAATAATTCATTTGAATGAAAAGGAATTGGAATGAACTGACTTCTGTTACACAAATCGGTCTGGACTTTTCGATGTTAGTTGATTAATCCAACGATCGACGGAATGACCCAGACTTGATTAGATAAACACCCTCCATCAACGGACGTCACTACCGGAAGTCAATATCGATGAAAAAGTCATAATAATACTCAATATCAGAATTGCTTGATCTTTATTTCCTTTAATAATTCTTTCTTCAGTGTTGTTAGAACCTCTTTGTTTTCTTTGTAGAAAAATACTGGGTAGATGGTCATAACCATGCAGAATATGATCGGTAAGTTGTTAGAAAAGATTGTTGCATGAAAATTGTCCTTACACCTAGAGAAGAATAACAGACTACCCCACAACGTTGGAAGGCTATCGTCCAGGTAAGCAGACTTGGCACAACGTTGCCGTATTCGCGCAAGATGGGTGTGAACGTTTCGGCGCACGAATGGAGACGGTGCGCGGCTGTAATAGACCTGGAAGATGCTTACAACAGAGTGCACTTGGATTTCTTGATGAACATGATGTTTCAACTCCAAGTAAGTCCTTTTATTGTCATGTGGATTGCTTCGGCACTTTTTCAGAGACCGGTGGCTCTTAAGTGTGGGGGATTGGTTTTCGGCACCAGAAGTTATAAGCCCGGGACTACCACAAGGGCCATCTATCCTCTGTATTATTTAATGTGTACACAGTTAAAATTACGAGCTGTCATGTTGCAGGACCGGGGAGAACTATGTCCTATGCTGATGACATATTGGTATATATGCAGGGCTGGGATAGAGAAACGAGCGCCAGGAATTTGCAGAGGGAACTTGATTGTAATGGTTAGTGGTGTAGTGATTTTGTGCTTTTGTTAATCCATCAACGGCATCGATAACGTGGTTTTCCCTGAATAATCACATAGTAAACAGGTCCACGCCGTCAGTTACGTTAAAAGGGGAGGGATGTCCTCGAGAGAACCAGAACAGCATGAACAGAGGCTGTTATTTCTGCTGCATCAGGGATTAGTGATGGCGGTTGTAGAGTATGCGCTGGTGATTCTGACACTGTCAGACTAAAAGAGAACGATTGGATCCAGAATGAGACAATGCGAACCATACTGAGGTGTACGAGAGATACGTCGGCACGGGCTATACGATACTTGATTGCCCAACTGCAGTGCAAAGAATACAATTGTGCTGAGCGCAGGCCTATCTACAAATCACCGCTGATAAAGAGCACCCTCTACATCCTGAAATTCTCAAACCATCCCAATCATAGAAATGGAAACATGCACATTTACCATCATTGGAAGAAAGAAGAAATAAGAAATTGTTCGCACAGATCTACAAGATCATTGACCTTGTAGAGTATCCAAAGTTCAAATGTTTGGAGTCCTAAACAAAGCAGACCTACAAAAGAGCGACTCAAAAATAGTAGCTTCCTACACACCGCAACAATAGCATCAGAAAGCGCTCACTGGTCGTCATAATTAAATATCACACCCGCAACGAAGGTTGACTGTAATTTACCTCCAACATCCCGTCTCTTGTCTTGGTGGTTTACTCTGCTATACTGTAACATATCCATCTAGTGATGCTGTTCTTCCACTTGTATTTCTGCCTATCTCTTTTCTCGCTTTCCTCTACTTTACCCTCAAGTTAAGGTCTTGAACAAGGAGTCATGTCTTTTCATGTTTCCAAAATGTTTTATTTGCTTGATCTTTATTTCGCTTAGTAATTCCTTATTTATACGAAGTGTTGTTAAAATCTCTTTATTTGTTTTCCCCTCTTTCCATGATGTTCTCCCAATTCTTCTATCTATCCACATCTTAGGCATCAATTCTGTCAATTTTTGTGTGTTTATTGTCCATGTTTCTGAGCCAAATATTAATATAGAATAGATTTAGCATTTTATAATTCGCTTTTTAAATCTTGCTTGTGATTTGTCAATATTTTCCTCATGTCATTGAAGGTACTTTTAGCAATTCATATTCTCTTTTAACATCTGTTTCACATCTGCCATCATTTGTGATTATGTATCCGAGATATTGATAATGTTTTACTTGTTGTAGTTTCCTCCATGTATTTTTATATTATAACCTGTTCTTCAGTGACTTTGCTTATCATCAGGATTTTTTGGATTTTTTAAAAATGTTTATATCCAGTTCATATTCTTTACTTGATTTGACATGATCTATTTTTCGTAGTTCCTGTTAACGTTATGCTAAAAGAACAATGTCATCTGCATAACTCAGGTTGTTTATTAGTTTCCCACTGACATTGAGCCTGCTATTCCTTCTATAATTCACTAATACAGATCTACAAAACACAACCAGCGAACTTTTTAACATATACCCAACACGGGACAAGAAAAACTTTCCAAGAGTTATGGACAGTATACCAGACATTATTTCAAAAACATATTCTCCAATACAAGTACTTAAGAGACAACTAATAACCACATATATAAAGTATACCCAAAAGGATATAAAAACACATGCATAAATACATGTATCAGCGAAAGAAGAAGTATTTGACTGGTGAGCTGGAATATATATAAAAACACAAGTAAATTTAAGTAGGAAGCCAGAGGATAATATTTTAAAAATTCTTGAGACTAACGGGAATTGAACCAGTCCGTTCTACGGCACCAAATCGCCTAGCAAAAAAAGATGCGATTTCATCAAGCCATTCAAATCGTGCACACAAAGTCACCCGAACGGACCAATCGAGACAAGGACTATTACAACAACAACAAACATCCCGTACAGGTATTGAAATATCCTCAGTAACAACAAACACATAACATAATGTGTTTTTACCTATTATTATTAAACTATAATAATTAAACTAGCATGGTTCGGAGATGTATGCAGGCACGATTCCTTGTCAAAAACAATACTGCAGGGAACTGTCGAGGGTGGAAGAAACAGAGGAGGTCAAATAAAGACATGGACAGACAACATCAAGGAATGGACAGGGCAAGATATTTCCACACTCATCCGCATCGCCGAGGATAGAATTCGCTGGAGGACTCTGTGTGCTGAAGCATCCAATGTGGTACCCCTACGACCCTGAAGGGTTATGGGTTTATTGATTGATTGAAGCAAAAATTGGATATAAGAGAGTCAGCCAAAATGTTCACACATTTCTTGACAAGCCATAACAGACATGTAGTCTTTCTAACTGATGCCAGGTCTGATTTTGAAGGCATTGAAAGATTACAATAACACGAGCAATAAATAATGTGTGAACTCATGTCCTGCCTACTACACCTCAGCAGTACCGCCAAATAAACAACTGCAGTGGATACCTGGCCACTGTGGCATACTTGGACATTTCTTCTTCAGCGTTCATTCTCAAACTCCCACTGGATATCTCTTGACTATGGTCCTATCAGATTTCCAGGAGGATGTAGTCCAGAGAATGGAAATGCGTTGTGGTGCCGTTTTATTTGCGCAAATGGCCCGACACATCCGTCTTCGGGGAGGTACTTGGAAATGAACAAGCTGATCTTCTGATCTTCGCTAGGGAGATCCCCATTCTGATAAGCAAATGGGGATCACTAGAATAAATATAAAGTGATAGTGAATTACGTATTACGAATATAAGACTATATGATAAAACATTATATAAGAAAAAGGGGAATCAGGTGCACCCAACTGCAGAACCAAATAACCCATACCATTAAATATTACACAAGGAACAAACTATTATCTCCAGATTACGAATTGACCACAACAGACTGAAAAGTTACATGTTCAGAAAGCTGAAAATTGGCGATACGAGCATGTGCAACTGTGGACTGAGCCCAGAGACATCAGAACATATTCTTCATGCATGTATACCTTATAAGGACGAGTGGGAGAAAATATGGCCTAATGAGATCGCACGGCTTCCAAAACTGAGGGGTCCATTGGATAACCTAAAACGATCTCTGCACAGTTCATTGATACACAGTTCATTGAAGCCATTAGCACTATAAGCTGCTAACTGACCGAAGAACGACGAAGAAATAGGCCTACATACAAAAGAATACTTATCACTAGCGATCTGTATATGTTGATCTTTACTGTAATATAATGCTGCTATTTTAAAATTCGCATTCAGATTTTCCATAGCAGCTATTGCCATCTAGAGTCTTATCTTGACCTAATGGTCATCACATACAACATATTTGGGTTCAAAGATATTAGAACCGTGCAATTATATGAACAGTGTCGTCACGGCAAGAACGGGTAGCTAATAATAGCAATACTTTCACCTGTCGTGCATATGCCATATCTTAAATGGCGACTAATGATGTTTGGTGTAGAGTTGACATAGGTCTATGTCAAAGTGATCTTAAACCCTTGCTTTAGTAGGGTGTGTAAGATCACAATGAAAGGCACAGATATCGCAGACAAGTTGTAAACCATGACATAATATATTCAGTTCTTTGTATTACATCATGCTAACCAGCAGGAGTGTGAGTATACACGCATAAGTATATTGTCTGAAGGGGCCGGGTATCGTTAAGACGTTTAGGTGGGTTGTGAGCATGAACAGGTTGGGAAACACTGCTCCCAAAAAGACTGGTTCTCATAGCACCATACCTCATTCATTCCTTTTCCTTTAGCGCTGAAGTTAGCGCATAGGGCAGATGTCTTCTTCTTCAGCGTTCATTCTCAAACTCCCGCTGGATTTATCTTGTAACAGGACAATGGTCCTACAAGATTTCCAGTTGAATATAGAATGGAAATGCGTTGTGTTGCCGTTTTGTTTGCGCCAATGGCCCAACACATCCGTCTTCGGTGGAGTTAAAAGCTATTCTTTGCAGTTCTTGAACAGCATTGATGAATATTGTTTGATTTAATTTCTCTTAAGTATTGTTCTTCTGAGTGTTTCCTTTTGTCTACAATACCTCACCACAAGTACAAATTACCCACTGCTTCCGTAGGCTGGTTGAAAAAAAAACAACCGTACCTCGCCACAAGAGGTACACATTAATTTACTAGAACTTCATTGGCTAGTCGAAAAAAAGAGTACCTCGCCACATGAGAATTACATTGACCAGTGCCTCTAGACATAGATTACGCACGCAAACTATTCGTTAGAGAAAAACGTGGATATGATTTATGTTTCTGTGTCACATCATGATTTATTATAAAATAATGCAACCAATATTATATATTGCTTAAGTAATCATATTAGCCTTACGTCGTGCATACAAAATTATTTATGTGTCTGTCTTTCCTTAATATTATTGTAGTGTAGTATACTATATTTTGACAGATGTCATTATTTTAAAATTAATTTCGTCAATTCTAGTCCATAAATTTTAACTTCCCTTTTGTAAGTTTTGCATATTCCATCAGAGTGTGTATTTCCCTGGTGAACTTTCAGGACGTCCGTTTGAATAAAAAAAAAAGATGCCGAAATCATCTACATCAAGAACTTCAAAGAAAAAGAAATATAACGCACGTTTCCCACCGGTAATCAATTATTTTACTTACTTACATTATTTGACATATAAATTAGTTAATACTAAACTATTTCGCACCCAGATTTCTAAATGGAAATATGAAGTATGAGTAGTTGTGTAGGCCCAGACTATACTTTTTAAGTAGTATAATTATTATAATAAGAATGTAGTATGTATGTATATCTAACTTAACTTGTCTTAAGTATAGTATAAGTATATAATAATAGTAGGTCCCAAGTAGTAACTAGACCTACGTAGCACAAATAGGCCCTATTATTGTACTGTAGTTAGTAGATCTTAATCTAGGATCATTATGAGGATTAGATCATCATAATCTTTTAAATTGTTAATTGTTGTTGTCTGTTACTAATGTTACTGATTGAATTGTACTCTGGACATAAGACGTAGCAAAATGATGATGATTGATACTGATAGTTAACAGAATTTCGACTGACCAACCAATTTTCTAGCACTGCCTATCTGGTTAAGTAGGGGGCCTACTATCTATTTGTTGTGTTGGTCATGATTCAAATCTGTGAGTGTATGCACACAGTATTATATGAGGGATTAGGTTTAGTAATTTACTCTGAACTATAGTAGTCTATAATATGGTGCCTCAAATATGTAGAGCTAAACTATGGATAAATGTAATAATGTTACTCAGGAAGGGTTTATTATGCAAATTTAATACTATAAAAATACGAATACTTTTTCATGATTCATTCCCCAGCTCCTGGGATAGGAGTATTGTAAGGTCGCCGTATTGTAATTGTTCAGAGAAAGGAATGATTTGTGTGATGCAAATTACTACAGTTAACATTAGCCTATAATTTTTCATCTGTTTTTTTGTGATGTTTCATATGTTTAGCAGTGAAAACTGAATTGCTTTCATGACTATTTGTCAGCAGGTTTTTTCAGATGCCCCAGAGTTTGTTTTTTAAATTTTGTCTCCTATGGCCAGGTTTTAACTCATGTAACCAAGAACTAGAAGCACCATTGAGGAGCGCAGTAGCCTTGTTGATAGTAGCTTGCTTGCTATCACCAGCAAGTGTTCAGTTACAGCGTGCCAGGTTCATAATCACATCCGGACAAAAAAATCCAGGTTGTGATTTTTACTTCACATGACCACTCTTCCAATCAAATTAGTAAATGAGTATCTGGCACTTAAGGACAGCAAGGAAAGGGACTGGCCACCCAATCTAATAGTTACTGTGGATTAGGATATTAAAAATTATCTTCATCCCCGACGGCAAGTTGCTATCATGGGACATACCTTTTAACCAAGAGAACGTCTCCAGGATATGTTCTAGACAACAGTTACTCCAATACGCCCTCCAATGACATCACTGTGAAAGACTAATGTGACTGATCCATGCTTTTCATTGGTTATGTTCTAGACAACAGTTACTCTAATAGACCTTCGGCAACCCCATCGAGGCCAGAACCTTGAAGTGGTGATGGGGCTTAGTTCAGCCATCAGAGGCTGGAAACTAAGACTGATCGGACACTCCCACTCGAGCAGGACCATAGTCCGGCCCAAGTAAGCAGAGTGCTGAAGACGGAGGCAACCTGCCAAAAGGCGCACAGATAATCAGGTTGCCATGCATAAAACACAATGGAAACATGTCTGCATCTAATAACAGTTATGGTGCCTGCCCTGTGGCGGACGTTCAGGCAGGGACCGTGCCGGGCCCTATACCTCGAAAGGGCCCAACCTCAGTTACTGAAAGTCCTTCTCAATTGCTCAGAGGAGCCAGGAGGCAAGGGAATAGAGCTACTGGCCAAACAAACAAACGACCAATAAAAATAATGCACTGGAATGCTGAGGGTGTCAACAGTAAAAGAGATAGATACAGCAAAAAAATTGGAACTTGAAAATGTCCTCAGTGAAGAACAAGTTAATGTATGCTGTATCCAAGAAACACACCTCAGCAGCGACATAGCCTTTAAAATCAGAGGCTACCAGTGCTACCGATCTGACCGAAAGGACAGGCGAAAGGGTGGAATTCTGACACTAGTTAAAAACAATATCATCGCACGTCAGTTGACAAGAGAGGTGAGGAACTTGAGAGCTGGCAGGATGAAAATAATCTCATCCTTATTAACCAGCCAGCAGACTCACCAACCTTCTACTCGAGAGCATGGCACACCACCTCTACACCAGACCTGGCATTCCACTCACCAGGCCTGGAATGGAACATCACACGTGTCGTTGGAAAGCAGCTTGGGGGTAGTGACCACAGACCAGTATTTCTGGAAATTCACAATGAATATACCAAGGACAGCAGCACGCTCACTAGGTGGAACTATAAGAGGGCAGACTGGAAAATGTACCAGCATTTAACCAGTGTTCTAGCTAAGGACATGAACTTGGACAAAGACATCAATAGAGCAGTGAGTGAATTTAATAGATGTATACTACATGCTGCTAGTAAAACCATACCCAGGGGGGCACGCAAAAACTACAAACCCTACTGGAATGATGAACTGGAAAAACTGCAAAATGAGATGGAAACATCTAGACAGCAGGCTGAGAACAGACCTAGCCAAGAACATCACAACAAATATCAACAAACAAAGGCTAAATTTCAAAGAGCCAAGTTACAAGCCAGATGGAGCAGCTGGAAAGAAAAAACAGAGTCGCTGAACCTAGAAAGAGATACTAGGAAATTATGGAAACTTGTAAAACAACTAAATGATGAAGGTACAGGGAGAAATACCAGGATCACACTTTATAAAGATGAAAACATTTTTACAGGTAAACATGCAGCTGATTACTTTGCAGAAGACAATAACGTCAAAGTCAGCCCAGACAAACAACAGGAGGTTCGAGAGAACCAGCAAAACATTGGACAAGGCGAACCTATACCTGAAGTCATGGAGGCACCAATCACAATGAGAGAACTGGAGCATGCAATATCCAAATTGAACATGAAAAAGTCCCCTGGAGCTGATGGAGTGTCCAATGAAATGATTAGAAACCTGGGAATTGCAGCAAGAGCAAAGCTGCTGCACATCTTTAACACAAGCTGGTCCACAGGTAATGTACCACAGGCGTGGAGAGAAGCAATAATGATACCTCTCCTCAAATCAGGAAAAGATGGCAACACAGTCTCCAACTACAGGCCCATCAGCCTCACAAGCTGTCTATGCAAAACAATGGAACACATTATCAATCTTAGGATGCCGTGGTACCTTGAAAGTGAAAACCTTCTGGTATCACAGTAAGCAGGTTTCAGACAGTGCTACTCTACTGAAGATCAGGCAACCTACCTCTCCCAAGAGATTGAGGATGCCTTCCAAGATAAGAAACTGGTACTAGCAGCATGGATAGACCACAGGAAAGCATTTGATAGGTCTGGAAAGAAAAGCTCCTAAAGAAATTGCGAAATTGCAGGGTTAGCTCAAGAATGTACAAATGGGTAAAAGCATACCTGCATAATAGAAGAGCCAGGGTACAATTAGATGGTCGCAAACGCAAGAAAGTCCTACTGCGTCATGGAGTCCCCCAGGGAGGAGTGCTGTCACCTACACTTTTCTTGGTTTACATCAATGACCTAGTTGCTGAACTACCACACTGGACCAAAGTGGCAATGTATGCTGGTGATCTGGTGCACGGAAGAACATGCAACAGTGGCCACTAAACAAATACAAAGAGCTATCGATGCCCTAACCTTATGGGCAAATAGATGGTGCATCAGCATTAACACAGATAAGTGCAGCACTACACTCTTTACCCTCTCACCAAAACAAAAAGCCGGTCATTTCAAGATAGACGGAGAGCTCTTGAAAGAAGACAAACAACCAACATACCTCAGAGTTACCTTTGATGATAAGCTGACATGGAAGCAGCACATAAACAAAGCAACAACAAAAGCCAGGAGGAAGTTAGCTATCCTGAGAAAACTAAGTGGAACCACATGGGGAGCCAGTGGGAATATACTCAGTAAAGTTTACCAGCAAGGCATAAGACCACACCTGGAATATGGTTCAGATGCGTGGTGTCTTGCATCAAACACCACATTACAAGATCTAGATAAAGTGCAAAACCAGGCACTTAGAATAATGTTGGGAGCAATGAAATCAACACCCATAGTAGAGATGCAGAAAATGAGAAGAATGCAAACACTTGGCGAACGCAGAGACACAAAAGTACTAATTCAAGCAGAAAAGTTTCAGTGTATGCCAAGTCATCCAATGAAGGAAAGATTCCAAAATCTAGCAATGGGGCGACTGAAAAGAAGCAGCTTTATCCATCAAGCTAAACGGCTCCGTAGACAACTTACAGACCTACCTGAAGTTGACAGCCCCTTAAGGCCTGTACCAGAACAAACCCCATGGAGTGAAAGGCATGGAATGCCAATATACATTCAGACCCATGTGAAAGGAATACTAAGTGAGGACGAACTGAACAGTGTGCAGCGGAGGACAGTCACCCTCAGTTTCCTGGATGAGGAATATCCACAAGATATATGGGTCAGAGTATACACAGATGGGTCAGCACAGAATGCTGTGAGGAATGGAGGTGCAGGTGTATATATAGAATATCCACACAAGCCTAGAGATACAATCATAACACCGACAGGAAAATTCTGTAATAATTATGATGCAGAAATCCAGGCAATTAGTGTGGCAGCTAAAAAACTGCTGAACTCCAACTCTGACCTACAGCCTGTGGTATTCCTGACAGATGCAAGGTCAGTACTTCAAGCTCTCAAGTCTGGAAAACTAACAGACTTGAAAAAACTACTTAGCGAATTGTCTTACCAGTATAGGGTAACCATGCAGTGGATACCCTCTCACTGTGGAATACCAGGAAATGAAAAAGCAGACCAACTGGCTAAGGAAGGTGCTGCCGAAGACCAACCAGATATACCAATCACTTACCATAAAAAAAAACAGATGATCAAGTCAATAAGAAAAACCACAAACATCAACACAAGATGATTATCACATTATGAACAGATCAGAACAAGTTATAATTCTATGTCTCAGAACAGGACACAACCGACTCCGCAGTCACATGTATACAAAGTTCAAGATTGGCAACACGGCCATGTGTACATGTGGACAGGCAGTACAGAGTGCCAAACATATACTTCAAGAGTGTTCTGAGCATGAAACGCTGAGGCAGACATATTGACCAGAGGAAACAACACTGGAATCAAAGCTCTATGGTGGGACACTGTATGAACTACAAAAGACAGTGAGTTTTATTAAGGAGACAGAATTGCAGATATAGACATGTTTCAAGTGAACGAAAGAAGAAGAAATAGACCTTCCAATGACATCACTTCGAAAGACTAATGTGACTTATCCATGCTTTTCATTGGTTGGCAGTACGATGTACTGTATGGAAAGTGACCAATGTAAAGTTTGGATTAGCTTCTTGCAGTACACAGTTGGAAGACCTGTTATGAAGTAGACATTGGTTCTTGAGTCTGGAAGACATTTCAACATGGGCATTGGCAATTTTTGATAGCCTTTAATATTTGAAGTTATGCATGTAGTTTGTTGATAGTTTTCCAATCTGCGGGAGCTCTATGTTTTGGAACATTTAGTATTGTATCCTAGCTCTTCATTATTGCTTCATCTGTGAAAACATTAATCCACTTCTTATTGAGGCATTTGATGAGTCACCTGACCTGATTTTTGTTGAGTCTTTTTGTATAATCTTAATGTGTATTGACTAAAGAAGAGAGAGATAAAATATGGCTTATGAGATGACATTTTCTTGAAACTGAGGGACTCCATATATGACCGTAACACTTTGCTCACCAGCAATCCAGAGCGTACTTATCCACCATTACCGAGGGTGTACACAAAATTGTATACATCGACATCGCCGTCTTTAAAAATCTGTATAAAATTGATCTAGCGCGAGAGAGCCTTGAAACTTTCCATGTGTTGTAATGACTATTTGCACTTTCTGAATTAATTTGAAAGCTCCAGAGTTATTTCAAGTGCAAAAGGCTACTTATCATAATGCTAGGCCTAGATTTACGTTAATTTCTATATATCATACAATATTACTTTCGAAATATCCAATATTTCTTGATAAAAACTCATCTACGATGTCTATAACATTATTGCAATGGGTATTCCCATTTTTCTGATCTATCATAGCACTTTCGACTTTCATCAAAATTGGTCAACACGGTTCTGTAACAAAAATTTGACTATCGACGAAATTGGTCAGGAAAGTGTTAAGCATACCATATAATTCAAGCTTATGATAGCCAGAGGAACAATTAAAACTTATTAAAGCTATGGATGGAGTTTGGAAACAAGCAATAACTAGCCTTTTCATATGACCACATAATTCATATAGATTTAAATCAGCTGGCTGCCAATATTATGCTCTTTACAAATTTTAATACTTTCTTCTTTTCAGGCAAGAATCAAGAAAATTATGCAGACAGATGAAGAGGTGGGAAAAGTAGCTGCTGCAGTTCCAGTTATTATCTGTATCCTTTCAAGCTATTTATGCAATAATAATATTTTCAATGTCCTCTAGAGTAGTGTAGGCCACATGATCTTCTCTGGGAGGGGGGGGGAGGAGAGGAAGGTAACTATTTGAATGATAACCAACAAAATTTATAGCGATAAAGCTTACTTGCATAGAAAGTTAATGACCATTTTTAAGGCACCCAGGAGGCCATGGAAGAAAATTTGTCTCAAAAAGGGCCACGGGCAAAAAAAAGGCGGAGAACCATTGCTGAGCACACAAAAACAGTTATTTTCTGTCTTGTTTTCACAAGAGAAAACTAAGGGGAAAGGATGTGAGTGTTGATTACCCAGCCTCATGATCTTTACTCTGATGAGTTATGCTGAGGGCTCATGAACTACTAGGAAGGAATCAGCGCTTTAATTGTAGCATTGATTTCATCTTAAAGTTTGAAAGAAAGTTAGGGCAAATTTCCCTTTACAGTAGAAGGCTGTTTGGAGATCTGTTTGTAGCGTAATAGTTAAGCTGTTTGCCTTGTATTCAAGAGGTCATGGGTTCGAATCCGACACGTGTTGTCTTGTATACAATAGGAATTTTTAGTAAATCCCTGTGGATTATCGCTTGAAGCTATGAAGTTACATGCTATGAGTGGTACTCTCGGCAGGTGGCATGCCGCTTCGTTGAGAGTGATGGAGTATGTATGGAAAACCATATACAGTGAAGTCAATTCTCTACGTCTTTTGGACCTTTTTTAGTCTGTTCAGCTCATGACATTATACCCTGAAGACACATTGAATAAAAGCATTATCTGGGATTTGTAAAAGCTCTGGAAAACTTCCTAATTAAAAAAATGCCAGAAAATACAGCTGTATGTAAATCCCTACGAACTTGCATAGAGAATGAGAGTGAAAAATTTGTAAAACTTTGGGGTGTCATCATCTTTTCCTTATGTGATGCTGGTTGTAGTAAAAAAAAATTAAGCAGAACTACAAGGGGCCAAGACGTTTTTCTGCTTGAGCTAGATTTTTGCTTAATCAAGAAGCAGTATGAAGAACTTACCAGGCATGCATTTAACTAAGATAAAATAAAATGCTGTACTCATGTACTTATTCACAGTATAATATAAGTGCATAGTGATAATCATATGCTGTCCAGAGCAATAGAAATGTGTATACCCTAAAGATTGAGTGTGTCTGTGTACATGAGTTCTCTTCAGTGTACAAGATAATCTGTTGCTGGTACAGCATTGCATAATGCACGTTCTGGCTCTGGTGGAGATTTAAAGAGCAATTCTTGATTGACCAAGGTACCAGACTAAATAATATTGCATGCAGAAAACTGTGCATTTGAACAATTCAGAAAGTAATGACAACATACTGATCATATTTATATTACCTCAAAAATCACTACAGCCAAAAAATGATGGGTAGCTTGCTGCATCCTGAAAATGATATGCTACCAATAATACACTTTGATTGTTTCCATCTTTTGATGTATGATGGCAGACTAAATGTCATTTATTCTTCTATGTGGTTTAGGTCATAGACAGATTTCATAAAACTCTGCCGCCCTCTTATCTCACTATGAAAGCCGGGAATAATTGATAGATCTATTTGTATAAAGGCTAACCTGGTCTCCCGAAATGTTTAGATTATTTAGTCTGGAAATGCGCATCAAATGTTGGAAATTTATGCTTAAATGCTTTATTTCCACTTTCCGTGTGACTGATCACATCTGACTTTACTGCTATAGAACTTAAATACTTCAACCTTGGATTTTCATGTTGTTTCTTTGTAACTAATTAGGGGTGATATCTGACAGGAGACTTCGCAGTAATCTCACTTTTAGGAAAATGTATGTCCCTCATAATAGGTAATAATTGTAGCAATGCTGTAATCTAACATGCAAAAAACTTTAGACTAAATCATGCTGACTAACTCTTACATCATGCTGACTAACTCTGAGTCACATCGTGCTAACCAATTCTGAGTTATATCATGCTGACTAACTATGAGTTACATCATGCTATCCAGCTCTGAGTTACATCATGGCTGACCAACTCTGGACTACATCATGGCTGACCAACTCTGAGTCACATCATGCTGACCAACTCTGGGCTACATCAGGGCTAACCAACTCTGAGTTACATCATGCTGACCAACTCTGGACTACAGCATGCTAACTAACACTGGACTACAGCATGCTAACTAACACTGGACTACATCGTGCTAACCAACTCTGGACTACAGCGTGCTGACCAACTCTGAGTTACATCATGCTAACCAGCACTGAGTTACATCATGGCTGACCAACTCTGGACTACATCATGGCTGACCAACTCTGAGTCACATCATGCTGACCAACTCTGGGCTACATCAGGGCTAACCAACTATGAGTCACTTCATGCTGACCAACTCTGGACTACAGCATGCTAACTAACACTGGACTACATTGTGCTAACCAACTCTGGACTACATCATGCTAACCAACTCTGAGTTACATCATGCTAACCAACTCTGGACTACATCGTGCTAACCAACTCTGGACTACATCATGCTAACCAACTCGGAGTTACATCATGCTAACCAACTCTGGACTACATCATGCTGGCCAACTATAGACTACATCATGCTGACCAACTCTGGACTACATCATGCTAACTAACACTGGACTACATCATGCTGGCCAACTATAGACTACATCATGCTGACCAACTCTGGACTACCGTACATCATGCTGACCAACTCTGGACTACAGCATGCTAACCAACTATAGACTACATGCTGCTAACCAAAGAAGTTTGAGATCAAATTAAAAAAAGCCTTCAACTATGTGTATATTATGATAAACGTATTTTAAAAATTGAAAGTGTTTTATCAGGCAAATTGTCAATATATATAATTTTCTGCTAGTTGGAATCTGTATTATGACTTAACTGAAGTTTAGCTCGTGCTCTGGAGTTGTTTATTGAGTCATTAATTATGGAAACATCTAAGACAACTGTTGCAAAAAATGCAAAGACACTTTCAACATCTCACATGTAAGTCAAGAATAATTCATTCATTATCATATAAGTATGCTAGAAAAGTGTATTCTTTTTCTTCTACTTGTTCATTCTCAAACTCCTACTGGTTAGCAGGATGTAGTCCAGAGAATAAAATATGTTGCATCATGGTTAATCAGATTGGTGCAATATCTGCACCTTCGACTTGACACATCTAATTTTAGCATGGCATATGAGTCACTTTGGTCTATAGGATGAGACAGTCAACTCCATCCTCAAATCTCCGTAGTCACTATTTATGACGCGTGGAAGATCTTATGTTACTATTTTTTGGGCCCTTGATAACACACTTTGCGGCTTTTCATTATTCTCTGTTCTATGGATGGTACACTTTATTTGCTTCATTATGTATTCTATGAATGACTCAGTTAGAATGTTCTTTGTTCACAGAAAACAGACTATAGAGATGAACAAACAGTTTGATTTTTTGCGAGATTTAGTAGCCGCTGTACCTGATCATCAAACAGAGGACAATAATGGAGACACTGGTACACATGATGGTGAATCCACTAATAAGAAAGGACGAGGCAGGTTAGAATGTTTATGCATATTGTAAGAATATTTTTAGTCAGATAGAGTAGAGGAGATTGAAGAGAATATAACAGATGTAATTGCATGAACTATAATTTTTAGTTTGATTGGTTGCTAATTCAGTAACCTATGTGTTCCTGGGACCCATAAGGAAAGAATAATAACGCTGGTGGCTATACCATCCCATATGATGATGTTCCTCTTTCGCAAGCGAAGATAAGCATGGCATGAAAAACAGTAAATGCAATGATAAAAAATAAATAAATAATAATTAGAATTGGTGATTGTCTAATTTGGTTTGTGAGTTCGTAGATGTCCGATTCGTGCATGAAAAGTTCTATTGCAGTGCATGCAGGAGTGCTGAAGGTTCAGGGTATGCGAATTTTCAGATTTGTCCTTCTGCTTTTTGCGCATATGGATTGCCCGCAGTGTTCTTTCTTTTTCAAATTTCGTGATGCCAGCAGTGATCTGGGTGTGCCAGGCTGAGCAATCAAGTGCTGTAGTCTCCCAGGAGCTAGGATCATATAGCCCCAAAAGTGGAGGCAGTGCTGTTGTTATATGTGTCAGGCCAAAAGATGCAGATATCGCAATCATCCTGTTAACTATGATAGAATATATTCCTTTCTCCAGGCTACGTTCTGCTACTCTGCAGGAGTTTGAGAACAGAAAAAGAATTGGTTCAAGGGTTCATGTCCTGTGATCCAACTATAATTTGATTAGAAAGGTATTATGGTGAGTAACAGAAAACTACAGCGTGTCTATACATTTGAATTCCTGGGTTCTTTTAGCAAAAACAGTAGTAAATATTATGAAGTCATAACGAAGTTTGTCATTGTATTACAGAAACTAGCAAATATGAAGAGCATATTGCTGGGTTGTAGTAGAATAACAAATTGAACAATTCTTAAATTCTCCATTAATTTTCCCTCTCAAATTTTTCCTTGCATGCGTGTAATAGACACTGGATAGCTTTTCATCCACGTGGCAACCATGGCCTGGCTTCTAGTTCAGGGTGCAAAGAATACGGCCACTGTATTCTTTCCAGACATGTTGTTGGATGTGACTAAGGAAAGTTGGAAGGTCGACTGACAACCTGTTAACTATGAAAAAAATAATCGTCATATCTTGTCTCCATTTCTTACTTTTGTCTTCTATCAAATAATCTCCATGGATGACAAAGAGATACATGCTAGTGAACATTGCACCTTTGTCCTGCTGTGACAATCCCATATGTGATGGAGAATGCTAGATGTGCTATCACTGCTGATGGGTCAACAAATCTGAAAGAAGACTGATAGATGTTGGCCCAGATCTAGGACATGATAATCCTGAGATATCGGTGAATTGGAATGTCTCTTCAGGGACTAAACATGCTTCCATAAATCCCACCTTACACATCCATGCCTTTGAGACCATATATGAGTCGTCATCTCAATTACACAAATGAGAACCAGTGATTCTGTCAGGAAGGCTATGAGTATGTCAAGAACTACATGTTGGCAGCTAAAGAGATTATTTCATCATCATCATCATTGGATAACCTACATTGTACCAGAGAGCTAAATACAAATGCTTCAAGTTGGACTTCATGACCTTTTCATTTCTGTTTTTAGTCTACAGTCGGGTTGGTTAGTTGGTTGCTGATCCAGCAGTCCATGGGCTAATGCCATTGTGTGATATATGCATGTGTTTGTTAGCTGTTGTTTTGTTCCATATAATGTGTTCCATTTATCTGGCCCTGGAGGGAGAAGCATTTTCCATAGTCTACAGTCTGTGGATATATTTATAAAAAACTGTTTCACTGTTTATTTTCGAGAGAATCTTGTTATCTTGAATACTATGGACCAAACACATTACTAAGAGTGCCATTCTGTGATAGATAAATGTCAAAATAAAATTGAGGGGGCACAAATACCAAACAAGAACCTGGTAAAATTTAGATAAACTGTAGTTTTGTTTACATTTACAGAAAGAATGGTGTGGTTGTGATGATAGTTATAGTTTGCCAGTTCCAAAAAAAAGATATGCAAGCCAGCATGGACAGGTTTTTTACAGCTTGTGATATGTTTGGCCTGATCATCAACACCAAGAAAACAGTGGTTATGTTTCAACCAGTTAGAAGTACCATTACCCAGTTATTAAGGTCAATAAAAACTGTCTCCTACCAATCTACAGATTCACAAATCTTGTTAGTACTCTCTCCAGGGCTGATTGTATTGAGAACACAGAATCTCTAAGAATGACTTGCATTTTTGGCAGACTGCACAATGTGTGGGAATAGAAGGGCATTGGCCTCGCCACAAAATTAAAATTCTATCGTGCCATTGTGCTCATTACCTTGCTATACATTTGTGAGACCTGGACAGTGTACAGCAGACATGCCAGAGTTAAATCACTTTGATGTGTGCTGTATCTGCAAAAGTCACAAGATAAAGTACCTGATACCGAAGTCCTGACTCGAGCTAACATTCATACAATACTGAAGTCCTGACTCGAGCTAACATTCATACAATACTGAAGTCCTGACTAGAGCTAACATTCATACAATACTGAAGTCCTGACTAAAGCTAACATTCATACAATGCTGAAGTCCTGACTAGAGCTAACATTCATACAATGCTGAAGTCCTGACTAGAGCTAACATTCATACAATGCTGAAGAAAGCCAAACTGAGATGGGCTGGACATGTGTGCATGCCTGATAAATGCATCCTAAAACATCTGATATATGGTGAGCTCCTCAAGTGAAAAACAGCTGGCCAGAAGAAATATTTCAAGGACTCTCTCAAACGTGTCTATAAAGAGTTTCAACATTTATTCTGAGGTTTGTCACTCAGAATCGGCCAGTGTGGTGCAACAATACCAGCAGATGTGTATGCATCGCCGAGAAGCATAAAATCTCAGAGGCACCGAGAAAACATGCTGCTCGAAAAGATAGAATAACAAAAACAGAGACACACAATTCTGATCATTGGTAGCATATACTTTACAGGATGTAGCTATCAACTCAGCATTTGTTGGCTGGGGTGATTTTCTAGGCAATATAAATACGTTCAGTAGTTTGCCATTCCTTTCTGAACGATCCGGATGAACAATTGCCTCGAACTCGGTACCTTGACTGTCATAGATGTGCTCTGTACCACTTTGCCGCAGAGCTGGAATAATTCTAATCATACATGTTGCAAATGTGGTAGGGGATCTATACTAGGATTGAACTTTTCATTCATCTCCATACACACCAGAGAACTGCAACAACATGTTTGAAACTGTTGTCATCATCACCTGTGATAGACGTCCATTATTATTAGTTTAATAGTCACTAGAACTACTGTTTAAGTGCTCTGTTAGTTTTTCTTTTTAGCTAGCTTTAAAGGGACTGAGCACATGTTGGTGCTCAAGCACATATATGGGTGCAGAGACTTATATTTTCTGTTATATTATCTAAATTGCTGTATTTATTTCTTATATGATATTTAATCACACAGACCACGAAAACCAAAGGAATTGAAAGAAGGAGGAAGAAATAGAGGGACATCATCAAAAGCTTCATCAAATACCTCAGTAAGAAATAAATATTAATCATCATGTTGGAACACTGTTCATTAACATGACAATGATTGCTTTAAATTTTGTTAGGTTTAGCAAGTTATATAGATGAAAACTTTGTAACCTCAGCTTGAAGGAGAGCAAAGAATAGATAACACTGCCACCAACTATGCATGTCGCAAGTGATATCTAAGAAATGTTTAATTTAAAATTGGCTTCCTCATCCCATATAAAATTTAAAAAAAAACATGCATGGTTTAAATAATTATATCGACATGATTCCTTGTCAAAAACAATACTGCTTTGAACAGTCGGAGGTGGAAGAAGCAGAGGCGAATAAGTAAAGGCATGGACAGACATCAAGGTTTTTTCCTCACTCATCTGCATTGTTAAAGATACAAATCACTGGAGGAGTCTGTGTACTGAAGCATCCAATTTGGTACCCCTACAACTCTGACGGGTTACAAGATTATAGTCAGTGAGTTATACGACATATTCTCTCCAGAACGTTGTCTTCCCAATGAACTCCCTGAACCCATCTATGTCTTGGGCCATGCGGCTTGCATTTTTCAAATACATATTCATGTTATCTTTAATGTCATCAGTCCATCATCTTCTTGGTCTGCCCTTTCTCCTCCGACCAGCTGCTCTGTCCTTCATTATTTGTCTTTCTAAACAATTGTCTCCTTATATGACCAAACGGGTGGAGTTTTCTGTTTGCTATTATGTTTAGTAACCAACACTCTGCCATCTTCAATGTGTCTATAATATCTGAGTTTCTCTTTTTTCCCTATATGATATTCTAAGTATTTTTCTGTAGCATTTCATATTCTTTTCTGCTGTTTTACTTAGACTCCATGTTTTGCACCTGTATGTTGCAACCAAAAAAATAAAAGTTCTTAGCATTAGCAGTTTTGTTTCTATTTTGTTGTTTTTCAAACATGTTACAATATGCCATTGCTAATCTTTTCCTTATCTCTGCCATGTGCAGTCTCCTCCACTGTTTATGTTTGCTCCTAAGCACTCAAATTTATCTACACACTCTATCTCGGTATTGTCTATTTTGATGTTTGGTTGTTGTGTTGTATCTGTTGACATGATTTTTTTTTTTCGCTTTTAAATATACATTTTGTGATAAGCTGTATTTTTTGTGTGTTCTTGATTCGGGATTATAGGATAGGATAAAATAAAAAGTTAAATTCTCTGCAATAAATCGTTCACAATAGTACTTACGTTAAACACAAGTTTTGTAGTTGTACTTGACGACGACTAACAGACTATTACTATTGAACTATAGGGTGTTAATACGAAAACATACCAATAACAGCATACAAGATTTTTGTATTGATTGTTAAACCATTAATAATATAACTTACTACTGTGATAACACAAGTTTACTTGTGATGATCCCACTGACACAAGGAGACATCAGGGTCCACTAAACAGCTGTCATATACACACCACCAACATTGGGTGGCGGGAAATTGTCTAACAGTGTGGATACAAGAATGAAAGCTGCAAACCGAGAATAATTGGATAGCAGAATGGTAGAGGTCAAGTGTAAATAGAATACTCTAGCCTAGTAAGACAGTTTATTGATAGTACATTCATGCAGAAAGCAGTCCAAAAGTCTACCACCCTTTGTGGCATGGAGTACTCAGGTGCTTACTGTGAGTGTATCCTCATAAACTGAGGAACTAGAAAGAAACTATAACTTCAGGAAAACAATTTCAACCATATCAAACAGAAGAATGCCCTCTATCAGAGAAAAATATGATGCTTTACCAGGAAAGTCACGTGGAGTCATAGTTGGACTGTATTGATCAGCCATTGATATGCCACTCATAGCTGAATGGTAGCATTGTTCAGAGAACCAGATCTGCCAAGACTCGACTCCAGCTATGTGTGGTGATCCTGAACAGCAAGCTGCAACTTGATAGTTTGACCAAAGACTAGGGATCGAATAGGGAGGAGATACTTAAAGTACCTAAAAATGTTTACCTATAAATTTATTACCGCATGTGGAAGGTCTGTGGGTATTACCAGTGGTCTATCACACAAGCCATTATGCTATTTTATACTTTTAGTAGATGGTATTACTATATAGCAAAGCTTTCTTCCTGGAGAAATCATTCCAGCAATCATGCTTACAGTTGTATGTTTCATGTTGTATGTTTTGAGTTTTACTGCAGTCTGTTCACTTACCCGTGAGTTAAATGCATGTCTTGTCTCAGTTTCTAACTGTTGTCTATTAAATAATCCCCATAATGACGAAGAGATGCATACCAGCAGGCATCCCATCTTTGTCCTTTTGTGACAGACTCTTAGATGGAGTGGGAGATGCCCAATATACCATCAAATGGGTCAATAAATCTGACAGAAGAATATAAAATTAGTTGACCCAGAAGTATATGCTATACCCTTGACAGGACATGATGATTCTGGGATTCTGCCACAAAGAAATGCTTCCCTTCGGGAATCAAACATGTGTTCATAATCCCCCTAATACAGCCATGGTTATCTTTGTAAGAGTGCCTGACTGTGGTCTGACTAAGCAAGTTAAATCAAGTACCATGCAGAGTGACGTAGGTGATTATGTTTCTTCACAACTCCCTTTCTCTTGTATTGGTGACATTCTTCCAGGCGATGATAACAACCCATCTAAGCAACTTATGTCTTTGTCTTCCTCTGTCTCTTTTCTTGATCTTCCTGTGATTTCTAAATGTTCAGGTTTTACTCTTTATCACATGCCCTATAAATCTTGACTGTCTGCCTCCAATTTTTGCTATATGTTTCTTTACTCCAGAATCTCTGAAGACCTCTACATTAGTTCTTTTAGTTGTTCATGTTATTTTAATCATTCTATTTAAAAACTACATCTTAGAAACCTCCAGTTCACTATGAGATTTTTTGTTAAGCAGGTAATAAAGAAAGAAAGAAGGCACACCTTGTCCCAGAAATGCCATACTGAATGTACATGTCGAACCATAATGTCACTGTAAATTATTGTTATAAATACCCTTATCAGGATGAATGAAAATGAAGATATTTAAAATGAAGACAAAATTGGCTCTGGAGAATTACATTCTCATTTGTAGTTTTCACCTCTACACCTCAAGCCGCCGCCTTTCGCGATGCCTTGCCATTCTCTTCTTTATCTGTGTAGTTGGGAGGTGAACTTTATATCGACAAAATCCGTGAAATGAAGGACTTCTTCCTTTCTCACCTATCCCCTGACAGTATCTTCAGGTCTGCCCTGCTTTGAGTGTTCAGCCTCTCCCATCATGACATTAAAAATAACTCATAAGACTTCCCCCAAAAAGAGTCAAACTTGGGGATCTCCCTAGCGTAGTGGTTAAGCTATTCACCTTGTGTTCAAGAGGTCATGAGTTTGAATCCGTCTTGTTTATAATGTGAATTTTTTCGGAGATTCCTGTGGATTATCACTTGAAGCTACGGAGTTAAGTGCTATGAGTAGTACTCTGCGGATCATGTGGCTGTTTAACTTTTTAAAAAGTCACACTTATTCTTACCTTCCACTCTCATCGTGCTGGTGTCCTGTTCTGGCACCGTTCTCTTCTTCAGTCAGAAATCATACATATGCAGTATGTTGCTTACAGACCGTTGCTTCAGTCAACCCACTGTAAATGAGTATGTGATTCATTCGTTGGTAGAGGTAAACACAGCAAGGAAGAGAACTAACCTGATAGTCGCTTTGACTTAGTACAGAAAGAGATCTTCATTGCCGATGGCATATTGCTGCCATTGGATCTACTTGTGTGGAATTACATACTATAAATATTATTTTCAGCAGGCGGAGTGCTGCTTTGTTGAGAGTAGCGAAGTACATATGAGAAAGAGTATAATGAAGTCAATTCTCTACACCATATTTCATATGGATAAATTAACTTGTCATATCTATTTAGTGACATGCATATATGGTCTTGTTTCAGGAAGATGAATATGATGAGGAAGATGATGAGGATACTGAAACAGATGAAGAAGGTTCATTGACAGAGGCTGGAGCTTCATCATCAACTCCATCTACCTCTTCTGCAGTACCAGTTATGGGAAACCCACAAGACAGGTTGCCCTTGCCTGGCATGAGTTATCCAGGTAAGCAAATTTAGAAGTGAAAGAAAATATGTTGTTTTTACTGTGTTGTCCTTATTACCGAGGTCTGAAAGATGTACTCTGACGTGATTAGGAACTAGCGTCACAGCACTGGGGCATTCCTGTATATACTCTGCTTGCCATTCCATCAGCCGTCTAAAAGTGTATAAGCTCAGTTTCCCAGTCAGTTGCTGATTACGCATTCTTCTGATCTTTCCGGAGAGGAAGCTCTTTCTCCCATCGCCTCTTTCTCCCATGTCTCGTTCTACTTCCTTCTCGTAGGGTATCCATGACTACTCTAATAAATTCAATCCTGTCTCTTCTTATCTCAGTGCTGTTCACCAAGGCCTCACCAGCCAACAGATTATCTCCCTCGTTTCCCCCGACCCCAGCAGAAACCAAGACAGCAGATCCATGCAATACTCCACGAGCGCATCGAGAAGAGCAGCCCATTTAGCCCCGACCATACACCCTTCCATCCCACGCAGCACACTCAGAGAGTCCGATAGAATCACAGAGTATTCTGACTGTGTTGCCAGGATCAGAATGGTTACATAATTTGCATAATTTGTATTGAGCGTAGTAAAGGTTAAAGAAAATGTATTTTTAAAATCATCATATTGACAGTTCTATGCTGTTTCCCTTTCTTAGTGATAGGGTTGTGGCAATAAGGAAATGACTAAGGGAGTGGTGAAAGGGTTAATGTTTCAAGCTTTAATATAGATCTTTTAATCCTATTCTTATAATAATATCTATTCTTTTAATACTCTTTTTTCTATGTTTCTAGCTTAATTATAGATCTTCTGCATTAGTTCTCAAACTTTTGCAGATTAGCAGGATATAGTCTGGAGAACAGTATATCTTGTATCATGGTTTACAGCTTGGTTGCTCTATCTGCACCTTTCAGTTTGATACATCCAACTTCAGTGTCTTTTATAGGTCTCTTCTTTCACTCTATGGGATGGGCCAGCCAACTCTTCCCCCCCCCCAACCTCCTTAGTCACCTCTTACGACATGCAAGACAATTTATCATTATACCTTGCACCATTTCTGAGTCCCAGTAGCTCATACACAATTATTGATTTATTCTTAAACCTTAGTACACTGCATTAACAATTGCATAATAATTCCCAGCCACCGCAATCTTGTTTTACCCTTTTTTGTTATTATATAGAGTATTTGGAAAACGCAATCACTTTTTTTTGGAAGCTTTTTGTATAATTGTTTTTTTATGGAAATAAAGGAATGACTTACTCAATGTAATGATGTAGGTTTTGTTGGTGTGTGATTTGTGAGAAAATGATTAAGATAAAAAATACACACAAAAACTTACAAACATGTAAGTCTTCTTCAGCGTTCATTCTCAAACTCCTACTGGATCTCTTGTAGCAGGACAATGGTATTACTAGATTTCCAGAAGGATATAGTTCAGAGAATGGAAATGTGTTGTATTGCTGCTAAATGTATAGGCCAGTTCTATTTCTGATGTTAATTCATAACCAAACTAATGTGTTCACAATATCGTTTGGGAAAACAAATGAAATACATAGATTTCACTGTTATCAGCTAGACCTAATGGTCCTATAATTTATTAAAAAAATTGCAAAACCGGAAATTATTGTAACCTGAAAAGGCACTATCAACTACATCCGCAATATTTTTCTTTATATGCACTCTACAAAGAGCTGCTGTCCCAATCCTTAGCTACCTAGAGCTGAGAAACAATATCGTTTCAGTAAAATCAAGAAATACTTTGTCATCGCAATCAGAAAAATATTCTCTAAAAAAGATTTGATTTTGATGGATTGCAGAGAAAAATATTCACTTAAAATCTAGAACAGAACCTCCTGCTTACCTCCCTAGAGACAACTGACGGAAACGGAAGTTGAATTATGTCTATTTTGGATTCCTGTGTTACCTGGATTAATGACTTTAGTTTACAATCATGATTTCTTTGTTTAAAGAGGTGCAAAGCAATTCTCAACAGCAGCTCAAAATAAATTTGGTCTGGTGACTGGAGTTGCAGACTGTGTACTCAACTAAGGGCTAATATATTTTATCATGTTCCTAGCTTCATTTATAGATCTAGTCTTTAATATTCTTCATGTTTCTATCTTCATTACAGACAAGCAGCTAGTAAACTATTTGTTGTCATGAGCCCCTTTAAATAATTTTGTTCTACTGCATACTCCCAGAGAATGTGCCCATTTATCTTTTATTGTAGTTGTAAAGGCTCAATAGTTTTGTAAGTCTTAGCATATCCCTGAAAAGATCCACATTTTAAGAGCCTGTTCTTTAACCTGTAACAACCCAGTTAAAAATAGCTCATACTGCATCTGACACCCTACCATTTTTTAGGATTTCTGATTTTTATGCACGTTTGCTTTTTTGGTGTAACGTTTTTATTTGTTGATGTAAAATTCAGAGACAATAGAGATAAATGAATGCTGATATGATTTGGAGGTGTTATTTACTTGTGTGTGTCAGTGTTATGTTATGTATAATCAAAATTGAGAACGTGGACAAATGAACACAAAGAACTTAACACTTCAAGGTCACACGTAGAGTTAGTTGTAGAAAATACTGCTCCTCAAATTCCTCATCGTATATGACTCCATTTACATAACTATTAAATATTATAAACATCTTTCTCAAATTCCATATGTTGATCTACAGTAACGGAAGCACTAAAGCTTTAAAATTCGTCCTTTTCCAAATCATAATCCGTGATGAAATAGTGAAAAATAGCAGCACATAAGCTAGGTCTGTGCATTTCGGTTTCCAAACGTGAAATGTGGAATAAATTATGGCTGCATGTTTATATTGCTGCAGAAAACTAAGGAACAATAACTTTAGCATATACTTACTATAAGAGCATGATGGGAAATAAACATGAACGATTGTTGTCCATGACTACAAATGGCTACCTTGATGTAGACATTTGTCGATGTCAGATGTCTATCGCTAGATTATATTTGTAGACTATGGATTGCTACCAGTTAATGCTCTTTTTTTCATGTTTCTAGCTTCAACATGTCTACTCTATCATTCAACACTTTCATTTTCTTAGCCTCATTACAGTTGCCATTTTTATCTTTCAGGATCACAAAGAATGATGGACAATCCTCTAAACTTGCAGTCGAGGTGAGATTATTATAAGTTTATATTGGAAAATAAACGTGTATGTGTAAACATTTTAAATCATAGAAATATTTTTCAAATTCAGTAGTGTAGCATTGCTTGAAGCCTGCCTGATGTGATACAATAAAGTTTTTGCTTTCAATTTACCACTCCAGTCTGTGGTTGATAATATGTTCAATAGTTTTGCATAGACAGCTTGTGAGACTGATTGGTCTGTAGTTGGAAACTGATGCTGTTATTTCCTGATTTTTGAATTGGTATCATAATTGCTTTTCTCCAAGTCTGTAGAACTTTTCCTGTGGTTCAATATGTATTAAAGATCTGCAGCAGCTTTGTTTGTGATGTATTTCCTAGGTTTTTAATTATTTTATTGTACACTCCATCAGCACCTGGTGACTTTCATTTTTAGTTTGAATATTACATGCTTTAATTCTTTAAAAAACCATCAATAAAAAGTAATACTACTATAAAACTTTATAACAATAGAACTTACGTAGAACACAAATTTTGTAGTTTTACTTGACAACGACCAACAATCACTATTGGACTGTAGGGTGTTAACACACAAAAAATACAAATCACAGTACACAAGACATTTTCAACATTTCAACTATAAGGTCTTTTTCAAGAATATACAGAACAACCAGTGAACAAACATTAAAAGCAATGGTACTTATCACAGAGGCACTAGAATGCAGACATTAAACACTTAGATGTCCAAGGTGACAATGACATCATGTACACAAATAGCCATGGAGGCGGGTTTCTCAAAAAAGGAAATGGGAAATGAGATTAGGATGGAAAAAAACTATCACTGAAAACAACATGGACAACAATAAAATGAGGGTGACATCAACCAAAATTTAAAGAAATGAATGATCGGAATTGAGTTCCAAAGGCTTACGGTACCAAACTAACAAAAACGATTTTCATGGGCATATGTATATCATCAGTGGTGCAATATCTGAGGGCAGTAACCTGGATATCAAGGGCACCACGATGACCATCACCAATGAAATGTTCAGCAATTCTGTTTTCTCATACCAGCTGCTTTGCTTGGCTTGTAACTTGGCTTTCTTAAATTTTGCCATAGCTTGTTGATTTTTATTGTGCTGCTCTTGGCAGGAGTTGCTCTCTTCCTGCTGTCGAGATGTTTTCATTGCATTTTGCAGTCTCTCTAGTTAGCTACTTTAATAAGGTTGTAGTGTTTACAAGTCCCTCCTGTATTAATAGTTTTATGAGCTGCCTGTAATATATATCTACAGAACTCACCAAGTACCTTTTATCGATATCTTATCTGGAGGTAATGTTTATACATTGCCCGCTCTGCCTTCTTGTAGTTCCATCTAGAGAGAGTGCGGCTTTCCTTGATATTTTCTAGTCAGAAAGACTGGCTGTTGGTCACTACCATCTCATAATATCAATATTGTTCATGCAGTGGGTTCCTGGCTACTCAAACACACCTGGCAATGACAAATAGCCAGACTAGCAAAGAAGGGAGCAAGACAAGATCCGCCATACACACGAATGACCATGCACACAGTTAAAATGATGTTGAAACATGTGAACGAAGAGACTTGACTGAACATATGAGAAACACTAAGAGAGAAATCTACAAAAATATGACAAACCCAAATATCATAGACAACATCAACCTCCTGGGAAGGAAAGACCAAAGTATCATCTTCCAACTTTGCACACATGTACAGCTTAACAGTAACCTGAACAAAATAGTCAAACACACTCCAGGGCGCCAGCTGTGCACCCATTCCTATAAAATTGTCAACCACTACTTTTTTGAATGTCCCGTGTTAGATAATATCAGCAAAATGCTTCTCCATCCAATGCCATAAACATGTGGAACACTTTATATAGAACACAAAAACAGAACACAAACACATGGATATGTCCTACAATGGCATTGGGTCAAAGTTTGTGAACCTATGGATGCTGGTTTAGCAACAATCAACCAACCATAGTCACTGCCTCCAAGCTGTTTTCCAACATGATTTATGTTCTGCTCCTGTTTTGAGAGTGAAATGCCAGGTCTGATATAGAAGTGGTATGCCATGATCTGGAGTAGAAGGTTGGTAAATCGATTGGTTGGTTCATCAGAATTAGTCCATTTTTATCCTGCCAGTTTTCAAGTTCCTCAGCTCTCCTGTTCATGCGATCATACAGCTCTGTGAGTGGCCAATGGAAGTCTCTATATACAATCAGTTCTTGATTCTTGATTAGAAACTGCCTTCACAGCACGTGGGACATTCCCATAAGTGCTCTGCCCTCTGCTCCAGCAGCCATCCTAGTGTATGTAGACTCAAAAGTTCCGGTCAGGTGTTGGTTGTGTCTTCGGGACTTTCCAAAAAATTTACTTTTCCTTCCCTCACCTCTAGATACTCCCATTTCTAACATTCTCTGTATGTGTATGAAGATTGATCTTGCTCATATTTATTAGGGCCTGGCCAGAATTTGCTTTCAGCCACTGTGACCTATTTATGCCCCACCTCCTTATCAAAGAACTGGCATTGATGGAGAAACTCTGTAGTGATCATCATCTGCTAACATCAGGGTCAATGAACCACAGCTGCCAAGACCCAACCCCACTTCCACATAGTGATCTTGAACAATAGACTGCACAAAGACTAAGTATCAAAGAGGGGAAGTAACGCTAGTGCCCTAAAATGCCGAGATGAAGTTAGTGTATCAGGTCAGAATGTGTATATATCACTGCCGAGTTATAAAACGCATTCAATTCTCTAGAACAGAGTTTGTAAATGTTTTGCTGTCATGGAATACCAAAGTATTTGTCCATTTATCTTTTTATTATATATGTAAAGGTCCATAATATTTCTTCATGGACTCCCCTGAGAAGATGGGATGTCTGCAGACTACAGTTTAAGAACTGCTACTACAGACTACATTCGGCGGACTAATAGAAGCTTGAGAATTAATGCAAAATAAAAGTCTAAGGAAAACAAACATCCTGACATCTTCTCAATGGAACTGAAGCAATACATATCTGCTTGTAGTACAATGATATGGATTATGTGAACTATATATTTTAAATTGTAATTAAGACAGTTTTGTCCACTTGATTGCACCTTGTTTAACTTCTCTCTGTATTCCCCAGCTTGCCTCAACACTTAAACAACCAGGCAATAACTAACGTCCAACACCAGCCATATCAGCAGCAATACTCAAGCTCAAATTTGCCCCCTTACAGTGCACAACCCTACCCTCTTTTTGTACCCAGCCCATCTCAAGGTATGACCAACTACGCCACTCCACCTCATTTCTTAAACACCTACCCTCTTATGATGCCTTCCTCTCAACACCAATTTCAACCACATTTGCAACAGATTCCTGGGTCACACCAGCAGATGTTAAATGACCAGCAATGTCCCACACAGCCATGCATACAGCAGCCTCAGTCACAGCCTCAGCCCATGAACCTTTCTTACTCATGGGCAACTACCGCAACTACAAATGGAAATGATGATTATGATACGTGATGACTTCAGATTATGCTTGGTGAGGGGGACTGGGTATACATTTTTTTTTCAATACCAGGTTATTTGATGTTCTTTTACATGAAGTAGGTCACATTGTATTAGAAACAAAAAAGCCAGCATAAGCATGTTTTATTAAAGATATTTTAAGAAATGATATAACCTGCTCTGAAATTTACATAAATATTTGACACAAATTATCAATGACGGGATCTTTCTAGATCAGCTTATAGTACAAAGACGTTTGTGATTTGAATGACAAGAGTTTCTTTTGTCAATATCTTAAAAATTGTTTTAATGTTTTATTCATCTTCTGCATTCATTCTCAAACTCCTGGCAGATTAGTGGAATGCATTGCATCAGTGTTACCAGCTTGGCTGCAACATTTGTGTCAGTTGACGTGATATGTCTGACTTCAGCATAGCTTTTTTTAGTCATTCTGACCTACAGAATTGAACTCTACCCCCAAACCTCTCCTGTCGCCTCTTAAGCAGGCATGGCAGATCAAAGTGATGCTACTATTTTCTTCCCTTTTGGACTCTGGTAATGCACAATCTAAAACATATGAAAAATCTAATGATATATATCTAATGATTATAACTTGCTTTATACGCAGGTTATAGGATATAATTGTTGGGAAATTTAGTGGTCTAATTCAAACATTCTATTTGCTGAATATGATATAAATGGCTGAAAAATGCAAATATTACATGTTAACTGTACACTAGCAAGTCACAACATAGATAAAGTATCCCTTTTCCATGCAGATGAACCATATTGAGGAATACCATATTAGGTTTGTATTTTTTCATTGACCAATGGCATGCATAGAGATGATATGGCATCACCCCCTCCCCATAACTTTACTTTTCATGAAGATCTGGCACTCATTTCCTAAGACAGGGTTGGCCTTGGAGTCCTTGACGATTTGCAAAATATTTTTTCCACATAGAAATAGTGCCTTGGATCATCTGACTAGGAAGTCAGTACATTAACCTCTGAGCTAGCGTGGCTCCGCGAGTACAGCATACGTAGGCTCAATTCTAATTGGTTATGCTAGAGTAATCCAGAAGAACATGTAGTGAGTTCAAGCATCTAATAAATATGAGGTGCAGAGCCTCAGGAAGAAACCCTTGCATTAGTTTTTATGAGAGATTGTATTTGTTCTAGTTTATCCAGGGGAATAAAAATGTACCGTAAAAATGAGTAGGAGATATAAGAGCATTTATGTGAAATTTTGATTGAGCTCCATATAACAAGACGAGTGTCAGTTAAACTGAGTATTTGCTTCTTTGAAATTTGTTATAATCATAGGCTGTCAGCTTTATTTTGTAACTTATAATCATTGTCAGCTTTTTTTTTATCTCATAGTCAAGCTGTCAGCTATTTTTCTGTATCTTAGAGTCGTTCTGTCAACAGTAAAGCATTTTATAATCATTGTCAGCTGTTTTCTTTTGTATCTGTCATGCTGTCAGCTGTTTATTCTGTATTTTATAGTCATTAATACAAACTATAGGCTGTTCAACTCCAATATAATATCTGTCCGACTCTGTGGCGGAGTGATTCATATCCTGTCTGTAATGGCGAAGGTACCAAGTTCGAGCCCCACCACAGACAATTGGGCATCCAGACCGTTCAGAAAACAATGGCAAATTACTAAACATATTTATATTGTCTATAAAATCATGACAGTAAATAAAAGCTGGGTTGATAGCTACGTCCTGAATAGGATACTCTACCAATTTCAAAAAATAATATATGGCCGTAGAAGTTATATAGGGAAAGTAAAAAAAAATCACTGGAGAAAAAAATTAAATTCATTTGAAAATAAATGACTTAAAAAACTAATAAATATTATATCTATGTTTCTTCCGTGCTGAATACAGTGCATAGGGCATAAACCAGAGGTCTCCAGTTCAAGCAATGTTATGCTGATGTGTGTAATTCTTGCATGTTGTTGAGACCCATAATCATACCCTCTCTGATGGTTGTTCTGCAAAGAGTCTCTCTTGATATTCCTCTTTTTATTTTGCCATCTGGTACCTATTTTAATACTTGTAGTGGCATCTGTTTTAATTCATTCTAAGTATATGTACGTTATAAGTCCTTCATTTTCTTTTTATTATTAGAGACATATTGTTGTTTGGTGTTTTCTCTTGCTTGTTTGACTTGAATTCTTCCCAACCAATATTTAAGAGTTTTCTAAGACATTTATATTTAAATGAATTTTCCCCACCGAAGACGGATGTGTCGGGTCATTGGCGCAATAAAACGGCGACACAACACATTTCCATTCTCTGGACTATATCCTGCCGGAAATCTAGTAAGGCAATGGTCCTGCTACAAGGGAGATCCAGCAGGAGTTTGAGAATGAACGCTGAAGAAGAAGAAGAATTTTTTTCTCCATTGATTTTGTTATTTTCCAACTTATATTATTAATATTTCCTTTTAATTTTTTGCTGTAGGCAAAACAGCATGCCATCTTTGGGTGGGGATTAATCTTAAATATCGGTTATGAAGAATTAAAGCCAATAAACGAATAAGAGAGGACACCAAAAGCAATATTTTTTTTACAAGAAAAAAATTGTGGGCATATCTGGCATGTAATAATAATGAGTGGATGTTGAAAATAGAGTACCACTACAAGTACTAATTAAAATCGATATCAGATGACAAAAGATGGAGAGAGACCAAAATAACAAAACATTTTGTGGAACACAAAGAGGATATGAATATGGTTCTTAACAACATACAAGAAATAGTTCTGAAAGCAAAATCACATCCTTCAAAATGGAGAACACTGAAGAGACAAAGATAGAATCATTGTGACAGCTGTTGTTGTATCTTTTAATTGTTGTCAGCTGTTATTTTTTTTATCTTATCATTATCAGCTATTTTTACATCTTATAGTCATTGTCAGATGTTTTTTACATCTTATACATTAATTATTCTGAATCATTGTCAGCTTTTTTACATCTTATACAGTAATCATTCTGTCAGCTGTTTTTGTATCTTATAGTCTTATAATTTTGTCAGCTGTGTTGTTTTTTTAATCTTATAATCGTCAGTTGTCTTTTTTTTGTATCTTGTAATCATAATTATTTTGTTTGTGTGTTTGTCTATCTTATAATCATTATGTCAGCTTTTTTTTTTGTATCATATCATTGTCAGTTGTTTGTGTATCATAATCATTCTGTCAGCTGCTTTTTGTATGTTATTATATTTCTATCAGCTGTTATTTTTGTGTCTGAATATCATGAATTCTTCTAATGGATGTTTCCACTTAATTCTCTTTGCTTGTGTAGAGGGTCACCATGAGACTTCTATTTCCAAGGTCCTGAGTTTAACCCATAAGTGGCAGCTAATTCATGAACATTTTTCATTAACCACTGACCATAATTAGGTGTGGTAAGGTTCCTAGTCCTACTGAAAACAGGCTATAAACTTGGAGGACTTGTGGGAAAGTTATACATATCATGGAACCTTTGAAAGTTTAGAAATCAATTAAAACACTGCTTTCTTGTCAAAATATTTGTAACATCCCAATTTAAATAACGGAAAACTAACTGACGTAGTCTAATAGTCCCAACTTGTACGAACCTAATCGTTATTTTAACACTGCTAAAATTTCACATATTACTGTCATTGGTGCCAAAACATATAAGCAGTGTCTAATATGTAACAATTTAAATGTAATTTCCTTTATAAGATATGCTTCAGCTATTATTCATTAAAAAATTGTAACAAATAAGACACTATCCTATCACAAAATATAATAATATCTGGCATTTCGTCACTGATACTACAGTGTTTGTACATGCCTACTAAGATGTTCCTGTATATGAAGAAGGTGATGAAGTACATGTGGTACTGGCAGAAAGTGCACTTTTGGTGTTTCTGACATAGGAAAGTGCAATGGTCATTTCACTATGAGTTCTTCCAAAATTGATCAGTTTCCCCTATCAGACTTTGGATCACCTGAACAGGAAGCCAATTCACTAATAATTGAGCTGCAGTAGACGTGGTTACTTTTTTACCTGTTATACTGATTTTTTAAAGATTTACTTATGTTAAAAGACATTTCACGTTTGTACATATTTTCCACGGAGTGATGCCATTTTGTTCAAGTCACCTGGTTTGTTTCAACTTCAAAGTTTTAAAATCTCAGAGCCGTCTTTATGTTTGAGTTAACTTTTTGGCCATTATTGTTAATTTACTTTTTTTTGTGCCAGTGTGAGTGCATTCACATCCCCACGTTTCTTAGTGTTCTGATAGATAATTGTGTGAAGACATGTGAAACAATTGTCTCAATTCTTTCATTAGATGTAATAAAGTGTACAAAGTATAGTGTATGAATATTTTTTCTTCTTCTTTCATTCACTTGAAACATGTCTATATCTGTAGTATGAATAATGAAATGTGATGAGTTATTCTTGGAGACAAGTCAAAATAATTAATTCATTGATGTTATGCCTAAAATTGATGATCAATTTACTTAACAATAAACTATACTTATAGTTATGTAAATTCTCATTGTTCCTAACAGCAAACTCGATATTCTATTCCAGATCTCTCTTCTCTGATCCTTTGACTTCTAATTTTCACCATCATTAGCATGCTATGCCTTTTGCACTTAGGGAGCAACTAAAAAGTGCTATTCCTCTCTTTTAGCTGGTGTCTGTACCAAGTCAGAGCTCTCATTCAATTTGTACACTGTTCCCCATGTAATTTTGGGTGTGCCTTGTTTCTGTTTTTTTCCCTGAGGTGTATATCCTAGAGTAGTTTTCATGGTCAAATTCTTCTCCATGTGTATTAGGTACATTGTACATTACTAATTCTGCATCAACAGTTTTAAAAAATGTGCATAAGGTATTAATTAATATCTTGCTGTTTACTTTGTGCAAGTTAATATAATAAATAAGTAAATATGTGTTACAAAAACCTACTACTACTAATAGAAAGATAATGGAAGCAGTTATATTATAAAAAGAATAAAGATGATAGCTGTTGACCGCTGAAAACGGATGTGTCGGGCCATTGACGCAAATAAAACAGTGACACAACGCATTTCCATTCTCTGTATTACATCCTGCTGGAAATCTATTAGGATCATGGTCCTCCTACAAGGGAGATCCAGCGGGAGTTTGAGAATGAACGCTGAAGAATAAGCTGTTTACGTTTTGATTTAAGATGTTCATCTACAATAGTTTTTGCCATAATTTTTTTTAAATTATTGTTTCTATTATCTTTTTATTAACATGTAGCCCGCTCGCCAGGGGTTTTCCTGGTTAAAGACACTCCCAGCGAGTGGTGTCGAACATTGCTATGTCGCTATTTAGCGAAGTAAAAATCATACGATTGTTAATGTCATGTGACCGGAATCAGTGAATCATAGTTAGTGATATTTTCCTTTAATATTGGCATGATGTATTCTACTTCAGCATTCATTCTAAAACTCTCGCTGGATCTCTCTTGTGGAGGACAATGATCCTATAAGATTTCCAGCACAGGGTGTAGTCCAGAGAATGGAAATGCGTTGTGTCACCGTTTTATTTGCGCCAATGGCCTGATACATCCGTCTTTGGCAGTGGTATGATGTATGAAAATAGAAGTTTGTTGACAAGGAATCGTAAATAATGAGAGACATCCAGATCAGAATCCGTCGGTGGGTTACAATGGCCATCAATATGTATAATTGATGTAAAATCATTATGGATTGTGATTCTAATAGTAAGGAACTATTGGGAATTACATTTGTTTTCAAAGTGGATAATAGTAACATGTTGGTTTCATTATGAAGTACAAGTATGGACCTAATGACAACATATTGACGTCATTTATCGACAGCATTAGGTCTATACCTTGATAACAATTTTTTCAACAGTATACGTAACTTTTACGTTTCATTTATTTCCCCAGCGATATTATGTTAGTTTGGTTATAAAACTACATAAAAATAATAGACTTAGGTGTGTTAATAGATGTTTTCAGGGTTGCCACATTGAAAAATAAATAAAGATGAGCAATCTTTAAAAAAGGTGTAAGAAAATGTAGATGAAAATACCTGGGATATGTTCTTAGAATAGATGAAAACAGACTGAACCAGCAAGCCCTTATGTGGACACCTTAGGGGAAAAGAAAAAGAGGAATATCTAAAATTACCCGTAAATGCACCATACTTGAAGGTATAATAATAGGTTGCAAATCCATACAAGAACTAAAAGTACAGGCAACAGACCGCAACACAAAGAGAATCAAAACCTCTGCCCTATGTGCCGCCTGTAGCGTGAAAAGAACAAACTAAATTTAAAAAAAAAAAGTTTTTTGATTTGATTTTGAAGTTTTTCCCAACTTTACAACCATTTCACATATACATAAGTAAAAATTAGACCAATATGTGCAGTATTAAATTCTTTATTTACATATACACACATTATTTTAAAATTTCTAAGATCAAAAAAGTTAGTGTTTTCTAAATGCCCATGTATGTTTGTTGTTTTTGTGTGTGTGAAAATGTCTTTACCACTTTCTCACACCTCTCGTATCACAAATACACAAAACAAAATTACTCACATATGTGCAGTATGCAATTCTTTATTTACATGTGCAAAACTTATTTTAAAATCTCTAAGAACAAAAAAGTAATTGCGTCTTCCAAACACCCACCTAAAAAAACCTTAAATTGTCAAAAAAGAAACCAGTGGTAGGGGAAAGATTGCGTTATTTTAATCTGAATTTCTAAAGGTTAATAGTAGTAGGTTATAAAATTTAATATATTTTCTTGCATAATTGTTTTACATACAGCTCTCGCCTGATCATTGGATATTCTCTGATTTTTTGGGTAAGTATATATTACTTTGTGTGAAGAGATTATTGGTTGGTTGGTTGCTGATCCAGTAGTTGATCTTGGCTCATATCCTTTGTGTGAGATTTTTCAGTGGCCAGAAAATGCATAAAATTTTCCACGTTTTATCTTTTCCTACTCGATGATTCCAATGCATACAGTAGAGTTAAAAGGATTTTACTATATGTTCATTTTAGTTCTAGGACAGTATTGGGTTGCAGATCTCCAGATGTTTTGTGGTGTCATAAAAGCATTTATAATAAAAGACTGATGTCTTCTAAGTCTGCTCTCTCATTACTTGTGTCATGGTATCCAATGGAAAATGATTTTTATATTTTATGAGGTTTGCATTTTGTCAATCACTTTCATCAAATATACAGGTTTGTTTTCAGTTTGTAGACACACTTCCAGTTTTACTGATTTTGAGATGTTGATTGTTTATGGATTAAGAACATATGAGGCAAACAACTTATCAATCATCCCCACAATGAAAGTGCCATGAGGTCAATTTCTCTTTTCTTTTTCATCTGTGAGGGCCATACTGCACTTGTTTAGTGGCCACCTCTCGAAGACATGACAGTCACTGATGCATCTATGTTTTGATTAAAGAAATTTAGAATTGAAAATTGCATGACTGGACAATAATAGGCCATATTAATAGTAAGTCTATACAGCATCACAGATATTATCAGTATGCTCCCTTTAGCATCAGTAAGAAGAGAGAGAGAGAGTAAATATTTGACCGTCCATACTACCATGAGATAATCCTAACTCAGTGAGTCTGACACTAATTTTTAAGCTGAATTAAAAATGTGTCTAAGTTGAGAAGCTCTTTTGATTATGGAATAATTTCTCTAATCACTTAGCTTTCAGCCATACTTTTAACAATATGTCGCAGATAATTTTTCTGTTGTTATGCAAATAGTAATTTCACTGTCAAATTTTTCTTTCAGTTAATTAGTTTATATGACCATTTTTTGGTTATCATTTGCCTCTACACCAGTTGTAACTAAGTAGTCCAATTAAACATGTTTTGAATAAACATGTCCTACCCAGCACTATTTGTGTTCCTTGTCAATGATTAAATTAATATACTTAATATATTCTTGCTGTTGCAGAATTTATTTTGCTTTTCACAGTTAATGGCAACAATGACAGATTAAAAAAAAAATTTAATATTTGATAATGACCATTATCTCTACAAATTTTGCTAGACTGCATGCAATTTTGTGACAATTGTTTGTGATGTAGTGTCAAGTTTTATTTATTAAAAAATAAGGATTTAATTATGGCATTCACATGTAGCAACTGGAAAACAAAACCCGTAAAGATATATATTAAGATCAAACTTTTCAACTCCTACGTGATTCCTGTACTAACACAGATGCGAAAGCTGAAAATCCACTCAAGGCATAGAAAAAAAGAACGAGATAATTTTGAGAATAAATAACTATGAAAAATCCTGAACATAGATTGGAAAAACTGTCACAAATGAATCAATAAGAGATGTATCCAAACAAGAATATGTCAACTATTATTAGAAGATGGTGTTGGCAGTATTTAGGCCATGTGCTTAGATCAGATGAGAATAGACTTACCCACCAAGCTCTGTCATGGTCTGTGGCAGGAAAATGAAAATGTGAAAGACCCAGAACAACAATCAAGAGACTAAGCCAATGGGTATTAACATCACCCAAGAACTTCAACAACTTCTAGCAAACTGCACAGCATGGAGAAACATGACTTCTGCCCTATGTGCCGTACTTGGCACCAAAAGAACAAATAAACTAGCTAATTAATTCATATGAGAAAGCAGACATGAATTTACAGTTGGTGAATGAAAGATGGACACAAAAGGGACATATATGTAGACACTGTTGTAGAGGATCCAGGCTGTGATTGAGGAAATTTATTATTAGATGTGCCATAATAAAAGACTAGGAATAAAAGAAAACTAATATACAAATATTAATTGAACTAACCGATAGATGGCTACCATAGTTATTATGGGTTCCTTGCACTACCTCTGAAGTCTAGTGTGCTGTTTAATATGTGAATCGGGGTGCAAAGGGAACGCACTGCTCTCGGCAGACTCAGGATTAGCAGATAACCAAGAACCTCTTGGTGCACCCTGAAAACAGCGGCTAGTGCTGATTCTGGCCAAAACTTTTGGGGATTGTGAATGTGGAGGTAGCAGATGGAAAGAGATTTGATTACATCTCCGACACAAACAGCGCTAAAACATGCGGTGGCACTGTAAGACACAGTGACACTAGTCAGTCCAGTCTGAGCATTGAAGAAAAAGAGCCAATGAAAAAGGCACGAAAAGGTAGAGGCAAGGCGTGAAACTAAAGACAACTTACTCAGTACAATGAAAGGGAAGCACTGCGCCAACTGGAAAGAGAAAGTGAAAACGTTCCACGGAAATCGGAACTACACGCTCTGTTAGCTCGAGACAAGCTTCTAGTTACCTGTGCTCCTTACGGGCAAAGACCTGACCCAACTCTAATGTCGAGCTTTCCTATACATCTCGCGATGTATAGCTCGCGGAGAGAAAAGGTTATGGACTACGGGACAACGAAGGCAGCCATGGCCCAACTCTACTGCTGATCTTTCCTATACTGGAAACATGATTGCAGAGAGAAAGGGTTCACTACCCGATGGGCCAGGCACATATGGGACAAGGGCGTTCAGCTCGAGAACACGCCTTGCTCCCAAACGCGTGGTAAGACTCGGACTTGGACGAGGGGTTCACGATGTCGGTGAACGACACCTCGATTAAGAAGGCGAATGCGTCCGGGTCCAACCCTTCCGCAGAGTTCTTCCTTTTCTGGAAGCAAGCTCGGGGGGAGATAAGGTTCAGTACCCGATGGGTACAGAACATCTAAGTACACACGGCAAGTTCACTGACGGTTGAACACCTCGTGCGAGATAGACGTGAACGACAATCATCTCGGCAGAGTCATTACACACCTGTCGTGTGTGTCAGGCTGTCACCGCTAGGGAAGCTTACTACCCAAATTAAAGGCATGATGAAAATGGATGTGCTGGGCCTCGGATGTCCCGGTCACAAAGTGAACCAACCGAGGCACAAATAACACAGTTCAACTGTGGAACTTGCAGTACAAAGTACTTCACGCTCCTAGGCGGAAATAAAACGATTACTCAATTTGGTTACAAGAGAGCGAACGCAGTAGAAGAATATGTAAAACATTTATAAAAAAGGAATGGTTACTGATTACGGGAAGCACCCCCATCAGGTCAGCTCCTTGTCGCCGAGATGGGGCTTAGACCAGACACCAGTGGCTGAAGACTAAGACTGGCCAGACCCTCCTACCAGCATACGTAAGTTTGAGTGGCAACATTTAGTGGCCACCAGACCAACCACCATTCATCATTACATTTCTAAAAGATGATATAACTATGGTGAGATTTATTTTTCTGAAAACCCCACCAGCATTATATCTTTACATTTATATGTTTTTTATGTCGTAATGTTCTGTTGATCATAACCCATGGAGTAGAGAGCCGTCAACTTGTGGTATTGCACTCTGTTATCTGTGACCCGGACTGTCAAGATCTCATCGGTTTGATGCTGTATGTTGAACTGACACCAAGAAATCAGCTGGGAAAAAATGGAAACCTGAGGTGAAACCATCCAATTCAGGATGTAATGATCCTGCATGTCTTTCCAAATTTGGCAGACATGGCACACGTCTTGCTAGGAATGAAGAGTGATGAAACATGCTTCAGATCCACTACCCATAGATGGAAGTCTGGGAAGAGCTAGGACAACGCAGCATCGTACCAGTTGGAAAATTGTGTTCCAGTTCCCAGGCCCTACTTTGTTGGATCACTCCTCTGGGTTTTCATTGAAAGCAAGCTCTAGAAAAAATAACCTTAACACAACTGTTACCACAAAACCCCTCAATAATGAACACTATACAGACACAACAAAACTGAATAAGACATGTACCTATCACCACTTGGTACGCATGGAAAAACATATGATTATCACAGTTGAAGAAATCAGGAAGGCGCTAAAAAGTACAAAAAACACAGCTCCAGGGCCAGATGGCATTAGATACAATGACAGTCGGAGAACGGATAAGATGGGAGAGTTGGCGGACATGTTCAATAATAGCCTTCTAAAGGGCACAGTGAAAGAAGACTGGTTGCACAGCTATTTAGTTACACTACCCAAACCTGGGAAGCAGGGCTGGCCCTAACAATTGTGGGGCCCAATGCGAAACGGATTGCGCGGGGCCCAGTCTGGGTAGGGAAGAAGATAATAAAATAAATTATAATATTAATTTATGGGCCTATGAAGTGCGGGGCCCAATGTGGCCGCATAGGTTGCAATGGCCTACGGCCGGCCCTGCTGGGAAGGACCACACCAGGATACAAGGCTACAAAATAATAACAATACAGAATACGATAGGCAAGATTTTGGATAAAATTGTGGCCTGGAAGGTATCGTGTTATCTTGAAAGAAATAAGTGTTTACCAACATTGTTAGGAGGGTATCGCCCAGGAAAGAAGACATGGCAGAATGCAACCATATTTGCGCAGGATGTTTTTGAGGGGTTCGATTCGCGCATGGAGACGTGCGGTTGCAATAGACATTGAGGATGCGTATAATAGGGTATCCTTGGATATCTTGATGGACCAGCTGTTAAATCTTGCAGTAAATCCTCTGTCGTGTCGTGGGTTGGCGCCACACTGATGCACAGGATAGTAGTTCTTAAGTGTGGTAGATGGATATCTGCACCAACGGTTATTAGCACTGGTCGGCCACAGGGATCGCCTCTATCTCCTGTACTTTTCAATGTATACACAGTACATATCGATGGCAATCAAATCACAGGTGTTGGCAGAACGATGTCATATGCCGATGATATTATGGTGTATAGACAGGGCAGAAATCGAGAAGAGTGCGTCGTAGAACTACAGAAGGAGCTGGACAGACTGACAAATTGGTGTCAAGATACGGGAGCAGTGGTTAATCCGTCTAAGGCATTCGTGACGTGGTTTTCCTTGAACAATCACATGGTAAAGACACCTATGCCACAAGTTTCGTTGTCCGGGAAAAGTTTAGAAAGAACACAATGAGATATCTGGGTGTGTTTTTTGACAGAAGCCTGAAGTTTCAGGGAACATGTTGACCACATTATCATAAGGGCAGGCAAAGGCTTAGCAGCAATAAAGGTTATAGCTGCTGCGCAGTGTGAGCAGAGGTTGTTATTTATTTTGTACCAGGGTTTGGTTGTGGATGTGCTGGAATATGTACTTGCAATTCTGACTCTTAGCCAAACTCAGATCGAAAGACTGGATATAATCCAGAATGCAGCAATGCGTATCATACTGAGATGCACAAGAAACACATTGACAAGAGCTATGCGATACCTACTTGACTGCCCAACAGCTGAGCACAGACTACAGTATTGCTGTGCACGGGCGTACCTTCAAATATATGCAGATAAGGAGCACCCGTTGCATTCCGACATACAGAAAGTTAAAGGCAGCAGACTCAAGAGAGGGAGGTCGTGGATGGGACGTGCTGAGGATGTCATACAAAGCATGTGCAGATTGCAGGATGTGGTAGCAGGTGCAGAATGGATAAGTCTACCCACATATTTTGAAACTTGTTGTAATATCACTTGTAGTAATATCACTTAGCAGGGAATGCAGAGAATGGTGTCTCACAGCTGTGGAGAAAGAAGTGAAGGCGTTGGTCATTGAGAATACCAAAGAGGGGGATGTGATTATATACACTGATGGATCTGTGATTAGGTATGTTCGCAGTGCTTGGGCCTTCACAGCTCAGTGCGCTGGTAAAACGATAAAAGAGGAGAGTGGTGCCTTTGCTGTCAGTACGAGTAGTATGACCATGGAGACTATGGCGGTGACCAGGGCATTTGAGTAGCTACGCACACAGAAGGTAACGCAGTTCTGCATCTTGAGTATGATTAAGAAGGTACAAGTGGGTCTCGTTCGCGAACAGTGGATTGAGGCCTTCTTCTTCTTCTTCTGCGTTTGTTCTCAAACTCCTGCAGATTAGCAGGATGTATTCCGGAGAACGGAATGCGCTGTGTCATGGTTTACAGCATTGGTGCGATATCTGCACCTTTCGGCCTGACACATCCGACTTCAACATGGCTTTGGATCACGGACCCTATATGGGATGGGACAGCCAACTCCATCCCATAACCTCCTTAGTCGCCTTGCACGACATGCATGGAAGGTAAACAGTGTTGCTATTCTTTGCTCCTCTTTCGGGCCTCGACAACACACGGGCGGATTGAGGCCTTGGGAAAGGCGAGCCTGAAAGTGGTTACATTTATTTTCGTGCCGGGACATGTGGGCGTTCGAGGCAATGAATAAGCGGATCAACTGGCATCATGCACGATTGTGGCACAGTTCGCTGGGGCAATGAATCGCGCTGACGTTTTGAATTCCTTAAGAGATATAACATGCGAGAGTGAGACTAATGTGGATGATGATTCCTTTTCAATGGCTAGGATTAAAGATCAGGGATTGAAATGCGGTGTTGCTAGAAGTAAACTATTTGGAAGGCGCAGAGAATGATGGTCCACCATCATAGGACCGGTACTGTCAGCAGAAGTGTAATGGCGGATACACTCAAGGAGAGATCGAAGCAACTATGGACGTGTCCAGTTTGCAGTGATGATGATCCGACGACTAACTAACTAACCACCTGGTACAGGGATAACGCGTGAAAGCTAGCATCCCAGTGGATCGGATAAGTATGTAAAGTACGGTGAGCACAGTTGCACTATAACTCAGTGTTCATAAAATATCAGGAGTTAAAACTATAGTGCCGGGAAATAACCCAATATACTAGAGGTGAGAGTGCTGGGACAACACAAGGCAATATAAGGGAAAAAACAAATAGGTAAGGAGTGTTGCCACTACATAAATATACAACATGCTAACAAATAACCACAAAACGGACGTTCCAACTAAAGAGTTTTTATTAGGACCAAAAACAAATAACAAATACTACAGAGACATAATTGATAGAGATAAGGGGAGCAAAAGTAGATAATAAAGGAGAGTGGATAAGAATAAAAGAATAATTAAAACAGTTTACAACAAGATAAGAAAAGGTGAAGAGAAAGCAAAAGAACTAGTATGATGAAATAATCAAAATGTACATATTTGAATAGAATGTTGAACTTTATTACCAGTTTCGAAACCAAGTAGAATAGAACTGCACAGGACAGTAAGGTAGAACCAAGCAATACTCAAAATTAAATCAATATTTCATTAATATCGATAAATCAGTCAAGACAAAAGAAATGAAAAAACATAGAGGGAGGAAAAGATAGTCGTGAATTGGAAATTTAACAATAAGGAAGGCTAATTAAATATAGAATGTAAAACATTATGTATAAGTATGAGAGCATTTTTAGACAATCTAATAATTTTCTGATGCAAAGAAAAGTAACGGCTTAGTTTAAGTTAGCAGAACTGATGCCACAATACTGGATTAAATCTTGGATGCTCAGTCCTTTAGCAGATGACAAATGTGCAGGTACTCCACAAGGAACTTACTATACAATGGAGTATCATGGAAAAGAACCCTACATATGTAAATGTCATACTATACAATAAAACAATTATAAAACACATCTGTGTGTTTTATAAGATGTGTTATGAGGCTGACGTCATTGCATTGCAAGAAACACAGCTAGGTGAAAGTGGTAATATCAGGATAGCCGGATTTCAGTGTTTCTACAACAGGTGACATCTTGGACAGGCAATCTTAGTACGCGAGGGTTTTAGTGTATGCGAGGTTGATATGTCCAAGTGGGATAGTGACAATATCCAGTTACAGGCAGTGAGGGTCCAGAGGGTCCAGCACCCAATCATGATTGTAAATGTGTATGCCTGCAACACGAGCATTGATCTTCAGGGTTGGAAGATCCTAGGGGAGATAATGGAACAGGAAAAGCAGATCCTCTTTTGTGGTGACTTCAATGCGAAAGGTACATCATGGGGCAATAGTGCTTCGAACAAACAGGGAAGAGAACTTGAGGAGGCCCTGACAGATACGGACCTGGTGTGCCTTAACGATGGCCGTATAACAAGGATGGCAAGCAGGGATGGTGATGATGATAGCGCTATCGACCTGGCATTGGTGTCATCAGCTTATGTGGCTATCTGCAAATGGGACGTGCTGGGACATCATGGCAGTGACCACCTCCCATGTGTTGTTCTCTTAAAAAATGACAAAAGTAAGCAGATAAGGCCAAAGGTAAGATCCTTTAAATATGATCGCAGAGGAGTGGATGTTGTGAGCAGAATTCGACAAGACAAACGTAAGGCTCAAGTAGTGGGAAATCTGGTGTGGGAACGAAGAGGTTCAAAGGGCATGGAGCGAGAAACGGAAAGCAGTATCACTATGGCAAAGGGCACGGAAACGTGTTGCGGCTCAGCCCATGGAGGTCGCACAATGGAAACGGAAGAAAGATATCTTAGTCCAAACATTCAAAGATGTTGCAAAGTAGGCAAAGGCGTCAAAATGGGACGAATTTTGCAAAGATATCACACGCGAAAAGTCACTAAAATTGTTCTGGCGGTTACACAAATCCATGAATGGTCTCACAAGACGCATGACTATTGCCGATTTCCAGAGCGACGATACCGTCTGGCAGAAGACGGACGAGACAAAAGGTGCGGCATTGCTGGCACACTACACCGCACAAATTGGTCAGAGAAATGTGGAGGCATATCAAGAAATCAGGAAAACGCTCACAGACACGTGTAAGAACTTGAGCATGGAAAACCATATGCTAATCACAGTTGAAGAAATCAGGAAGGCACTGAAAATTACAAAAATTCAGCACCAGGGCCAGATGGCATTATATACGATGACATTAGTCGAAGAACGGATGAGGAGTTGGGAGAGTTGGCGGACATGTTTAATAATAGCCTTCTAAAGGGCACAGTGAAAGAAGACTGGTTGCACAGCTATTTAGTTCCACTACACAAACCTGGGAAGGACCACAACAGGATACATGGCTACAGAATAATAACTATGCAGAATACGATTGGCAAGATTTTGGAAAAAATTGTGGCCCGGAAGGTATCGTGTTATCTTGAAAGAAATAAGTGTTTACCAACATTGTTAGGAGGATATCGTCCAGGAAAGAAGACATGGCAAAATGCAGCCATATTTGCGCAGGATGTTTTTGAGGGGTTCGATTCGCGCATGGAGACATGTGCGGTCGCAATAGACCTTGAGGATGCGTACAATAGGGTGTCCTTGGATATCTTGATGCACCAACTGTTAAATCTTGCAGTTAATCCTTTTGTCGTGCGTTGGGTTCGCGCCGCCCTGATGCACAGGGTTGTAGTTCTTAAGTGTGGTAACTGGATATCTGCACCAACGGTTATTAGCACTGGCCTGCCACAGGGATCGCCTCTATCTCCTGTACTTTTCAATGTATACACAGTACATATCGCTGGCAATCAAATCACAGGTGTTGGCAGAACGATGTCATATGCCGATGATATCCTGGTGTATAGACAGGGCAGAAATCGAGAAGAGTGCGTCGTGGAACTACAGAAGGAGCTGGACAGACTGACAAATTGGTGTCGAGATACGGGAGCAGTGGTTAACCCGTCTAAGGCATTCGTGACGTGGTTTTCCTTGAACAATCACATGGTAAAGACACCCATGCCACAAGTTTCGTTGTCCGGGAAATGTTTAGAAAGAACTAGCACAGTGAGATATCTGGGTGTGTTTTTTGATAGAAGCCTGAGTTTCAGGGAACATGTTGACCACATTATCATAAGGGCAGGCAACGGCTTAGCAGCAATGAAGGTTATGGCTGCTGCGCAGTGTGAGCAAAGATTGTTATTTCTTTTGTACCAGGGTTTGGTTGTGGCTGTAGTGGAATATGCACTGGCAATTCTGACTCTTAGCCAAACTCAGATCGAAAGACTGGATAGAGTCCAGAATGCAGCAATGCGTATCATTCTGGGATGCACAAGAGACACATCGACAAGAGCTATGCGATACCTACTTGACTGCCCAACAGCTGAGCATAGATTACAGTATTGCCGTGCACGGGCGTACCTTCAAATACATGCAGATAAGGAACACCCATTGCATTCCGAAATACAGAAAGTTAAAGGCAGCAGACTCAAGAGAGGAAGGTCGTGGATGGGACGTGCTGAGGATGTCATACAAAGCGTGTGCCGATTACAGGATGTGGCAGCTGGTGCGGAATGGATAGGTCTACCCACAGATTTCGAAACTTGTTTGAGAGTAGTAATATCACTTAGCAGGGAATGCAGAGAATGGTGTCCCACAGCTGTGGAGAAAGAAGTGCAGGCTTTAATCAGTGAGAATACCAAAGAGGGGGATGTAATTATATACACTGATGGATCTGTAATTAGGCATGTTCGCAGTGCTTGGGCCTTTACAGCTCAGTGCGCAGGTAAAACGATAAAAGAGGAAAGTGGTGCCTTTGCGGTCACTACGAGTAGTATGACTATGGAGACTATGGCGGTGACCAAGGCATTTGAGTGGCTACGCACACAGAAAGTAACGCAGGTCTGCATCTTGAGTGACTCTATGAGTATGATTAAGAAGGTACAAGTGGGTCTCGTTCGCGAACAGTGGATTGAGGCCTTGAGAAATGCGAGCTTGAAAGCGGTTACATTTATTTTCGTGCCGGGACATGTGTGCGTTCGAGGCAATGAAAGAGCGGATCAACTGGCATCGTGTGCGATTGTGGCACAGGGCGATAGGGCAATGGATCGCGCTGACGTTTTGAACTCGTTTGAGATATAACACGCGAGAGTGAGACGAATGTGGATGATGATTCCTTTTCAATGGCTAGGATTAAAGATCAGGAATTGAGATGCGGTGTTGCTAGAGGTGAACATTTTGGAGGGCGCAGAAGAATGATGGTCAACCAGCATAGGACCGGTACTGTCAGCAGAAGTGAGATGGCGGATACACTCAAGGAGAGATCGGAGCAACTATGGATGTGTCCAGTTTGCAGTGATGATGATCCGACGACTAACTAACTAACTAACAATTATAAAAGTCAAAGAAAGAGCTGGTTTGACAATACACCCTCACTAAATATAGAAAAAAGACACTACTGAACTGTGGAGTCTCATGAAATCAATAAATGTGGAATTACTATCAGTAAATGTAGCTATTACTGGTATGTAGAGACAATTGTCTCGCTTCATCAACAATTTTATCCCTGCTATTCAAATTCACATCTAACATTTTCACTCCTGTTAACTTCCTTGACACCATTCATTCCCCTTACATCAGCACATCCGTCTACTACAGACCTACTGATTCACATGGTTTTCTGCTTTACTTTTCTCATTCTCCCACTTGTCGCAACTCTCTACCATTCTCCCAGATTCTTCATCTTCATCACTTATGTTGTGATGGATATGACTTTCTTGACAAATCCTCTGATGCCATCCTGGTGTTCTTGATATTCAAGGTCACTGCCATTAGATCCTGCACCACTGATGATATACCTAGGTACGCTCTTGAAAATCCTTTTATTTTTTAGTTTGGTAGTCTAAAGCCCTTTGTACTTAATTTGGACCATTCTTTTTAGTTCTTGGTCGGTGTGTTCTTTGTCTTTATTCATTTTGTTTCATCATCTTTTTGCTCATTTCGTTTTCCACATTTATTTATGTTTTTATGTATTTCCTGTTCCTATCCTTCTGGCATCTCACATCCACATTTCGCTCGGACATGTTAGTGTGTCATTCTTACTCATCGTCTTTTCATGTTATGACAATAATAAAAATCGCCTAATATGAAGGCTTTGTTTCGACTCTGCTTATAGTTCTTCTATTCGTGAGTCATGCCTTAACCTTATCTCTACATCCAAAATTAAAAGTAGTTAACTTAGTACAGTATAAGGTTTAGGTGAAATGTTAATTATTCAGCTGAAAACTCCATGTCGACATAAGAAATGTAACTGCATTCAGTTCTGAGTTTTTGTGTGAAACAAATTGTGTTAGTTGATTTATTTTGTGACAAATAAGTTTTTTTATTTGTGGTGTGACAAATGCTCGGCACAAACTGTTAGTTTATAATTTGTGCTTACACTTGTATATGGATTTCTGTATAAAATGAGTAAAATTACACAAGCCTTCTGTTCAATTCGATCCTACAGAATTTGTAGAATCCTGGCTGATTTTTTGATACCATGCAGCAACATATTTTAAAAATCTATGAAAGAAATCAAAACACTGAACCTTTAAAGGCAACATACTATAGTATGGACTTTATTATAAACTTTGTTAAAGTATTATATTATTGTATATCTGTATGGGTGGAGGAGACTAGCCCATATATATATATATATATATATATATATATATATGGGAGGATTTGAGCGGTTCTTTTTGTATTTGTTCTCAAACTCACTCTGGTTTGCAGATGTAGTCCAAAGAACTTACGGCTTAGCTGTGATATCTGCACATTTCACATCCTATTTGAACATGTTCTACTTGGTTACTGTGACATATGTGATGAGATAGTCAACACTCATCTCAAACCTATTAGTAGTCTCTTATGACATGCATGGCAAGTCAGAGTGTTACTATTCTTTGCTACCCCTTCTGGCACTGGCAACACACAAAGGGTTAAACCCTCCCCCCTTAGATTATGTAGCCTCATAATTAATACTACAGAGAATGCACAATCATACAAGTAAGACAGCAAACCATACCACCATCCATTTTTTAATATATGACAGTAGAGCTAAAAAACTTTATTTCTGAAAATGCTTCATATGAAAGTAAGTACCGGTAAATAAGCTTATTTTTTTTCTTCAAAACTCTCTATGTGCAAAGTAATAAAATAGAGATGTATTTAGGTCCACAAAGTCAATAGTGAAACGGCAAACATGTGCATGGTTTGGACATGTACGCCGACATGATTCTTTATAAAATAAAAAATACTGCAGGGAACTGTCAAAGGTGAAAGCAGAGGAGAAATAAAAGCATGGACAGACACCATCATGGACTGGACAAAATTTTTCCTCTCTCATCCACATCATTGAAGATAGAAATCACTGGAGGACTCTGTCTGCTGAATAATCCAATGTAGTACCCCTACGACCCTGACAGGTTACTTGATTATATAATAGAATGTGAAAAGTATTGCAGCCAAATGGGGTGGGGGAGGGGTGGTGTCAATTCATGCTAAAATATAGACTATCCATTTCTGTAAAGACACCTTTTTTCTAGAAAAAAGTTTTTTTTCTCCAGATGTTGAGAAAATAGTCTCTGGTGAAGGGATGAAGGTATTTTAAAATCCAATTGTGATGCCATTAGCACCAGGTGATTTATTTATCTTTTAGTATTTTGCTTTGATCTAATTCTAGTAGAGTTAATTTTGTTGTTTAGATTGTAGAAGAGATGTTTTGAATTGGAGGTAATTTATTTGACTGTTTTTGTAGATTTGAAATTGTCTTGTCAATTGTATTTACAGTCTAGTAAACTGACCGTTTCTGTTCTGTTCATAGCTCCTTGGTGCATTAGTTTTGAGTTGAATTTTGAAATCTCCATTTATTGATTTCCAATAAAAAGTAATACTGCTGTAAAACTGTATGAAAATAGTACTTATGTAGAACACAGGTATAGTAGTCTTATTGGACGACGGCTAACACACTATCGTTGTTCAATGCTGATGTGAAAGAACACACAGAACAGTACACAATCATACAAATAATAGTACACAGGACATAATCAACATTTCAACTATATTTTATAAGGCCTATATATAACTATGGTTACTTTGCATCGCCTGTCAATGAAATGCACAGAAATAATCAAAATTATGATGTAAAAAGGCTTGTTTTGCTTCTGCTTGCAGGTCTCCTGTTGTTAAGAAGAGAATCATGGCCCAGGCAGTGTTCAATTGTCCACACTGTTTAATTGTCTAAACAAGAAACTAGCTTTCGTACTAAATTTTACTACCTGGGAAAAGTGGGCAGGGTCTGCTATAAATCCAAAACCTGATATACTTATGACTGGGATATCTCATGCCAGTGTCCTTGATCATTTACGATTTTGATCAAAAGTAAATGAGATAACCACTTCAGTATTTCACTGTTGGATTTTTGTTTTCATGGTCATGCATGAAAGTTTCTTTAGGTTGAACCAAATCAGAAAAAAGGTAGAGATATGGTTGAGTATCCCTAGAAAAAATAAATTATAGAAAATTGCAGGCCAATCAGTCTCCTTAGCTGTGTAGGAAAATCATGGAAATACTAATTCTACCTATGTTCCTTAATCGAAGGGTAGGGTAGGGTAGAAACCAATGTTCTCCAGTTTGAGAGGTGTCATGCTACTGTGTGTAGTTCTTGTATATTATTGAGAGCCATAGTTATACCATCTTTGACAGTTGTTCTACAGAGAGTTTCTCTTTATCTCATTTCTTTTTTTTTTTGCCATCTTCTTCTTCTTCAGTGTTCATTCTTAAACTCCCACTGGATCTCTCTTGTAACAGGATAATGGTCCAACTAGATTTTCAGGATGTAGTCCAGAAAATGGAAATGCGTCATGTCGCCATTTTTTTTACACCAATGGCCTGACACATCCGTCTTCTGTGGTTTTTTTGTCATCTCATACCCATTTTAATGCTTGTAATGGCAGTTTATTTTCATGAATTCAAAGTACATTTCCAATATAAGTCCACCGTTTTTTTCTCATTGTTGTAGAAACCTATTGCTGTTTGGTGTCTTCTCTTATATGCTTTTTTTTGACGTGTATTCTTTTCAGCTAATATTTAAGTTTTCTAAGACATTTATTTTCAAATGAATTTAATTTCTTTATCAGTGCGTTTGTTATTTTCCAACTTTAGCAACCATATGTTAATATAGATACTACATTAATTGGAGTTAAACTGTCATAGTTTGGTATATATTTACATGATAATACTGAATAGCTGAATACATATGACTCATGTGGTTGCATCTTTGGGTCTCACCAATGGCCCGCTAGACATGCCACCCATGCAACAGAAAACCTTAGTGGATGACATGCCGTTATATTGAGGTTATCTTCTTAGAGAAGCTTCATGTCACATCATCTATACAATTATGTGTTTATTTTGTTGTTTAAATGTGTTTCATGTTTAAATGTGTTTCATGTTTACCTGAATATATATGTATGCACCATCTGTGGTTGGGAGGGAGCCAGAGATATACTGTGCAGCACTGGGGAGGAGGAAACTGACAGCACTGTTGTTTCCTATGGCGTAGACCCATCATAGAGGCACAGTGACTTAGGACGTGACAATCCTTTTGACTTGAACATTTGGTTGCATGCCTGGAGCAATAAAGAAGTTCGGCATAACCAGTAGTCAATTGGTGGAGGGGAATGAGCACAGTGAACCCTATCTTGGCTACAGTGGCTAGGATCATTGCTCAGGTTGAAACCTACCTTCCTGGAGGTGTGATACCGGTAATTATTCTCTGGCTCTGTCCCGGGGTGGGCCGAAAATCCACAGACTTCCCAGCAATATAATGCCATTTAATGGCATTAGGTCAAAGGGCATGAGCCCATGGTCAGCAACCAATCAACCAACCAACCTGAAGACATATGGTTTCTGTAGTTCTTAGAAAGCATTGACCCACAACCTTCAGTGATTCAAAATTCTTTGTCATTGACAAATAGAATTACCTACCTAAGATGGCATCTACTTTACATTGATATATTGCTCAGATATATGGATAATGAACAAACAGCTAGAAGACATAATTGATGACCGAGATGAGGATATATGGAATCTCCAGTGATTAGGAAAACTTCATTACCCTGTTCGTGGCTTTACCTGTTGTATTTAAGTTTTACGCAGTAAGTAAACATCAATCTATTGCAGAAAAAACAAAATAAGAACACAGCTCACTAAACAAACTGCTATTTGAAGATGGTCAAAGTTTAATATAGACACTTTAAGATGAATTACAGTGATACACACACATGCTCCATAATTTTACAATTTTCACAAGGTAAAAAAAACTTACTAAAATAGAAAAGAGCTCTACAAAATGGTTACATTTTTAAATATATTATAATACGGTAGTTTAATACTAGAGTGCAAAAAAAATGATAAAGAAAAATGTTTTGTTCTGATGTATTTTGTGTCTTTAAATATCTGTTAATGCGATGATGATGAACTTCAAAGGAATATGAGTATGCTACTCTTGTTCATTGTGCAATTCTCGTCAGCCGTAAGAAATATTTTCTTTTATACTCATGCTTCCTACTTGAGTTTACTTGTATGAAATTATTTGAAGCAACATTGCTCTGTTTCTTGTTATTTATATTTACAAGAAAGCATGTAGGTTCTTGAAGTATGAATATGAATTTTTATGTTTGTGTTCATGAGAATACTTAAATACTTGTATAGGATGTTCATTGCTGTTGTAATAGTCCTTGTCTCGATTGGTCCGTTCTCAGTGACTCGAGTACAAAGGTTGAATGTCAGAATATAAAAATAATAAGAGCCACAACTCCTCAGAATTGTGAGGGTGCAACATTTGAGATATCAGCACAAAAAACTCTCCAAACACAACCCCCCCCCCCCCCAAAGCCTTTTGAACAAATGTTGAAAAATCATGCATGGACCATTCCTTGATGTTATCAATCCACAATATTCTTTGACAATCTCTTCTCTTTCAACTGTTATTTTCAAAATAGTTTTAGAAAGTGAGTTGTATCTTGTTTCATGTCCAAACCAAACAAGTTTATGCCATTTCACCACCAGCAAAAGTGGTTTTTGATAACCTGTTAGTACTAAATATGGTGGATTCAAGGATTTCCATATTTATATCATGATTAATTCAACCTTATTTAATTCGACTACTCTGTTTAAAATCGGATATTGGAACGTTTCAAACTGGAAAATGGCTGAAAGAAGCACCATCAGCACAATGGAAGGATGGGATTATTTTCAAACTCCTCAAAAACAATGACCTAACTGATTGAAACAACTGGAGGGGCATCACATTACTCTCAATATCAGGGAAAGTGTTCTGTGGTATGGTACTGGAAAGAATTAAAACATCAACAGACAAAAGATTAAGAGAACAGGCAGGATTTAGACCATACAGATCATGTGTTGACCAAATATTTACACTCAAGACAATAATAGAAGAATCAGTAGAACACCAATCACAGCTGATTATAAACTAAATATGGTGAAATGCCATGATCTGGACCTTCATCTACTCTAGAAGGGCTGTGCTTCGTTTAATTTCTTGAATTAAAAAAATCCTGTTGCATGTAAAAGGAATGGTTCACTTCCAGCAGTCTAGGCATGAGTCATCTGGAGATCGTGAAATATAATAGCCAAAACCATGTCCAACCTTCATAACAACATCTTATCATAGGTGACAGTGCCACTATTCATGTTACTCTTACAGGAAACAGTGACAAACCAGTGGTTTGTTAAAGTAAGAGCATATTGAAGTCATTACTTTAAATTCTTATTGGAAATAAGATGTATGCAGCAACAGTCTCAGAATACATGTACATTGCTAGGACAGGCTTTAGTAAGAAAATGGTTACAGTAGTAATGTAAAGATTACATTGCTAAACATGACTGAAAAAGCACATATATGCAGATGTTTGTTTCCATCATATAATTGATCCCATGAATTATGAACAATATAGCTCGTTTCCAATGTGCAATAACGGGGGGGGGGGGGGGGTTGCAAGAGCTTATGAGTTATTACTGCAGGTTATCACCAGAGCTCTCTGGACAAGTCCACAGCTGCTCTGATCCATGACTCAATAAGTCCATCAGAGTGTAACTTTTAACAGTTCCAATTCAATGCTGTTTCAGTCTCTTCGTATATCTATTATTTTTCTCTTTATTTGCTCTGATCATTACGCATGCCTCATAGATAACATCTATATAATGCTAAGTTTGGGCAGTTTTTAAAGACCTATGCTTTCGACCTTAACCTTACATTCCAAGAAGATTTCTAACATTTGGAACCAGGCAAGGTCAATAACTTGGTATAAAATGTTATGAGTATATTATGTTTCACATAGTTTTCACTATGATAGACACCATTCTCACTTGTGTAATTTCTTCTACAGCGTTCATTCTCAACCTCCCATTCGATCCCCCTTATAGCAGGACCATGGTCCTACTAGATTTCCAGCAGGATGTAGTCCAAAGAATGGAAATGTGTTGTGTTGCTGTTTATTTTGCAACAATGGCCTAATACATCCATCTTCAGTGGACTTTTGTAATTTTGATAGTACATCTTCCTCTGTGACTACTGTTTTGTTTATGATACTTCTCAAAGATATATATATATTATTTATTTATATATATATAGACCCACTCTAAGTAGAAGACTCCTTCAATAAGCATTGCACTAAGCCGAAAGTCTCCTGGGTATGAAAGAAAGCCCAGAAAACCCACCCCACTGCACAGAGGAAGTAATAGCTAAATGCTTGCAATTACTGGGGTTCTCAAACAAACAATATATATATATTATCATCATCATGTAGCATATCCTTAACAGGATGTAGCAGTCATCACAGACTTCCTATCAACACTTTTGTAGCTCTTGAGCTAGTCTTCCTGCTTCTTTTATTGTCATGTTCAGGTGGTCTCTTTGATGTCCTGAGTCTATCCTCTTCAAGCTACGCCCCTTGTTCGTCTCCCTGGCTTCATCCCCTCTATTATGATCTACTTTAGGCTGCTATGGCATTTAATATGGCAAAAATTGTAGTTTTCTGGAAAGAACCATACTGTTTAGCCAGTTTTCTTTTACATTAATTTCTCTCAGGATGGCTACATTAAAGATCTTTTTGGTCCATGATATTCTGAGGATTTTTCTGTAACATTTTGTTTCAAATGCTGCTATTTTATTTTCACTTTGTTGGTGATTGTCCAGGATTCACATCCATTTACTGCCACTGGGAATATGCAAGCTCTTAATAATGTTAGTTTTGTTATTTTTTAGCAGCTCAGCCATATGATTTTCATTTGTATCAGCTTCTTTGACGTGATAGCCAATCTGAATCTTTTCTGACTTCTTCTTAGCAATCACCATTACTGTTGATAAGAGAGCCAAGGTATTCAAAACTAGTGACTCTTCCTAATTTACTTTTGTTGATACTGATTGAGAACTTGATAGTGGTTTTGTCGCTTGTCATAATCTTGGTCTTGTTTCCACTCAGAAATAGGTTTTGTTTTCCATTATGTTCTTTAAATTTTTCAAAAAGCTTTTGATACTCTCCATAGACCATCACTTTGGGAGATTCTCAGACTTTATGGCTTTCCCGAAAAATATGTAAATGTTATCAAAACTTTCTATCTAGATTCAAAATTCTGCTTGAAGACTGATAGTGGGATTACTGACCGGTTCCCAGTAGAAACTGGAGTAAAGCAGGGTTGTGTTATGTCACCAATACTGTTCAACAAGTGTTCTTCTCACTGCTTGACTGGATAATGCGAAAGTGCATAAGTCAAAAACAACTATGCATCAAATGGGTTAATAACGGAACTTTAGAAGATATGGATTTCTCAGACCACATTGCATTACTAAGTTCAACGCAAACACACTTGCAGGAAAAGACAATAATACTCATGTGGGAGACAGGTTATGAAGTTCTACTGAATGATGACTGACACACTATCACTGTCAGATGCTTACATGAAAAAATATTTACAACAAAACACAAGATATAATACAAATGACAATACACATGATATAATAGACGTTTCGAACCAATAGGCCTTTGTCAAGATACGCGTATAATATAAAAAGACGAGTACAAATTACTACACCACAACAAACATGTCCGATTGAAATATGATTTCACCACAGACTACAAAAGACAACAAAACTATAATATTTTTCAGAACAAATAGGCATGTAAATAAATGTAACCAAAACAAAAATTATGGACTTTACTAATGTAAATAATGTGATACAAATAAATAACAATATACTAGAAAAAAATAGAACATATCACTTATTTGGGAAGCAGAATAACAGCAAATTAGAGACTAGTACTGAAATTATGACCAGAATTGCTCTTGCATCAAATACATTCAACTCACTTTCAAACATTTGGAAATCGAAAAAACTGAGCATTAATACAAAGCTTCGGTTGTTCAATGCATGTGTTATTTCGATTTTGACATACGGGTGTGAGAGCTGGAAATCAACTACATCTCTAGAAAACAAACTAAATGCCTTCGAAAAGAAATGTCTCAGGAAAACCACACACACAAACTGGAAAGATTTCAAGTCAAATGAGTCACTAAGAGAAGAGACAAAACAAGAATACATCACAGACGTTATTAAAAAAAGGTGTTATGCATACATCGGTCACACACTCAGAATGATTGAAGACAGAATACCACATCAAGTCTTTACGTGGTCACTGAGTGGCAAGAAAAAAAGGGAAGACTAAAAAGAAATCACAACAGCTGGTATGAAAATGAACAATCTGGAACAACTGACTGTTGATCGACAAGCATGGAGAGCTATGACATCTGCCCTATGTGCTAAGCTTCACACAAGAGGAAAATGATGATGTTCTGTAATGGAGTTTATGAGGTGTTCAAAACCCGCTTGACTGTCTGCCAATAATGTTGTATCATCTGCATATCGTAGTTCTGGTATCTTGTGACATCCGATGCTGATTTGGTCGAAGTTATTTCTCTGTTGGTTATTTCTTACATTCCTCATTACCGTATGTTCTCTGCATAAATGTTGAAGAGATATGGTGATATGACTCATCCTTGTCTGACTCCTTTTTCCATGCTCAACCAATCAGATGTTTCACTATTTACTCTCACGGCTGCTTGCTGGTCTTGATATAATGTTTATATATATATATATATATATATATATATATATATATATATATATATATATGAAGACATCAATGTTCTCCAGTGCTGTTCTCACGGGTGCTTCAGCATGCAGTGCAAATTTATAGTTATGAGTAGACTATCATCAGCGCATACCAGACAGGTCCATAGTTGATTTGATCCCTGCCTCAATAAATCCATCAGAATGTAGTTACTTTTATTAATTCACATCAGACATCTTATCCATGACTAATTATCTGATTGAAAGTCTGGTATATCTCTAACATGTGAGGTATTGTTCATGCTGTGGTAGAACATTTATTGGGAGGTGTCACTGTCACAGCATATTTTACCACAAAACATACACACACAACCACCACCACATCCCCCTCTCCTTGTTAATTTCACCTTGTTAGCAAGTAATAGAATTATATATGTGAAGGTAACTTTTGATTGAAGCTTCTCTTACAAGTATGTTTGTTTGTTTGTTTTTCGTTCGCTCCATTGTAACCATCACGGATATCCGTGCAATTTCCGCCGGGAGCGTGATTATGTTGTGCCAACAAGTACGTTAATAATATTACCTATAAAAGTAAAGACTCTTTAATATTACTCTATAAAAGTAAATAGAATGAGAAAGTCAGTATTACATTTGACAGGTTATGTGGAGGGTGGTAGAATGAGGAAGTAAACATTACACTAGACAGGTTATGTAGAGGGTGGTGGAATGAGAAAGTCAACATTATACTTGACAGGTTATGTGGAGGGTGGTAGAATGAGAAAGTCAATATTACACTTGACAGGTTATGTGGAGGGTGGTGGAATGAGAAAGTAAACATTACACTAGACAGGTTATGTGGAAGGTGGTGGAATGAGAAAGTCAACATTATACTTGACAGGTTATGTGGAGGGTGGTAGAATGAGAAAGTCAACATTACATTTGACAGGTTATGCGGAGAGTGGTGGAATAAGAAAGTCGATCTAGAAATAAACTAATAGTAACAATGTTGGAGATGATCATTTGGTTATATAAACAGATGATTCTGTTTGGAGGGACTCAGGATCAGACTGGGATTTCCTTCCTCAAAGATGCAGAGTGTAGAGTATGACTGCTTCCAGTACAATAATTGAGGTGTAGGTAGTAATGATGACTCTAAAATGGGTCTCTGAAACAAAGGCAGTTAGCTAATTATTATATTGGACTCATTCCATGATTAGAATGAATGGCTGCACCATGAGTGGATGGGCTATATTCAGTTTCACACTTGTAAGGACTTGAGCAAAAACTTTGCGCAGGTCATTCTGAAGTTAAAGGTAATGAGAGAATTGACAGACTTGCTTCAAGGGCCCAGGCGATAGCAGCAGAAAAGAGAGACAATTAAAATTTCCTGTGTATGTGTCTTTTGGATGAGTAACGGATGATAATACTCTTATTAAAAGTTTGGAAATGCTTTTTGAGATAGTAGACAGAAACAACTGAGGCTTAGGATGAGAAAGATATACAATCTGCAGGTTACAGGAAATATCAGTATACATATTCTTCAACATTTGGTGAAATTGATTGAATTGCTATATGGATATCCAGAGTATACTGCTTTCGGCATACCACTAATCATCTGAATTTCAAAAGTGGATGTAACAAATGGTTATCCTCACTTGTGATGGACAAACAACAACAACAAATCATATATATTTATGCAAAGTAGTTATCTGGTCTATATATTGCCTGTTATTTCTGAAGCCCTTGTTTCTTGTTTGAATTGTTTCTTGATTAGGAACCAGCATCATGGTACTTAGGGAATTTCCATTAGCTCATCAGTCCAGTATTATAAGAGTATATAAGTTCAGTGCACCAATAAACTTTGATATGCTAACTTTCTAATCATCTTCAGCAAATCTGTTCATGTTGCTACTGTTGTTATCATAGCAAATGCCTCCTGAATTTTCATTCTCTGAGTATATGTTCTGGGTTGCATTGCCAGAAGCTACATTGATAGCGTTCGTAATAGTAAAACTATTACAGCTGTTGACAGTACTAAAAGAAAGAAACATAGTTAAATCACTAAATATGCTTATAAAATAATACTGGATATATATATCTATATATGTAAATGGATAAGCTCAGTAGATCTTTGTTTTCTTATGTTCCTTCATTTCGTAATGCAGTCCAATAAAAATTGACAAATTAATAGAAAATTCTACAAAGATTTTAATGGCGCTAGCAGAATTTCAAATTAATGTTCGTGTCCTGCTAAACATAACCAATGATATGATTGGGTAACCTTTTACCTCTGACTGAGTAAAAAAGGTCAAACATTTGTATATGAATGCAGTTAATGGCTAATGAGTATACCTAATGAGTGGTAGAAATATGTATTATTGCATTTTTATAATCTAATGCAATAGAACTTTATGATGTATTCATGATGTATACTATTGTTTCAAATTACATTTATGCATTGTTTTGGTAGTATTTGATTATATAAAATGATTTTTTTCACATCTGTCACAGAAAGGTCAAGGTCATATAATCATAAACACATGTAAAGGCCTACCTTCAATCTTCAAATTATTATTGTACCTTTTTAATTGATGGTAAGTGTGTTTCAATTGACATTTACGATGCATTAACAGGTAAACTGCTGTGTCCACCTACCTTTCTGCTATTGTTTTGGTAGTTGATTCTATAAAGTGAAAAATCTCACATCTATTTTCATTTCACACCACTCGATTACCAGCCCATTTATAGTCACATCACAATTATGCAAAATTTGTATATATAGAGATTAATTTTACCTTCGGAACTATACAGTCTACATAGCAAAATCAGTAGAACATTGGACATTGGGGCCATAGATGGAGTTTAATCCCCAGAGGCGTCGTCTTAATTTTTTAATTTGTTGTATTTTATAAATCTTGGCTTACTAAGATAAACAGGTCTTTGGCGCAATTGAATAATAATTCATGGCTATTATTTTCTGTTCTTGTTATTTTAAAGGTATTCCTCCAAATCTGAATGTAGGCCTATGCTATGTCAGGGTGCTAGCGTGTAGAAACTGAAACATATCAAGGTCATTGCTAATTTATAAGAACAATATTTGCTACTATTCTATTTTTCTTTTTATGAACCTCGGAAACGGTGGACATTTCTTCTAATATATATATAATATATTGGTTGTTTATGATGTTCTCCTTGTGGTGAGGTACACTTCTTTCAATAGTGGACATAAGTCCACTTTGGTTATATGAGAGATTTTACATACATATATATATACATTGATTATTTCTTGACGGATGTTTCATTTTCTACATGAATTGATGGTAACTGTTCTTTCTTTTCTGTAAGATTCCGCAAGCTTGTCTGCTGCGTGTATGCCACAGTAGAGTTTACCTGAATCCTCCAGTGTAATTTTTTTGTTGCTGGGTATTGCAATCATTTCTCACTTGGTTAGTTTCCACAGTTTTCTCCCTTTTTTTAAAATTTAAATTTTTGAGTTTTTCCCTCCAGCTTCTTCTCTGTGTTTCTATCTTTTCTTTAGTGAACTTTGCTTTGGTTTTTAGTAAATCGATGTGGTTCTGTTGGGATGGTTGTGTCTCTGCCATATTACGAGATTCAGTCAGTTCTTCCTGTAGTTTTTGGAATGTATTGGTCCAATATGATACAAAATTTTTCCTTGCTCCTCTTGGTATTGTCTCCTTAGCTGCCTGAAGTATTCCTTTATTAATCTCCATGACAATTGTGTTGATGTCTCTGCCTGTTAATTGTATGTCTTTTGTTAGTAGGTTTGCTCTATGTTTATATATGTGCCAGTTTGCTTTCTTGTAGTTCCATCTTGGCTTAGTTGGTCTTGTAATTGTTGATTTGTTCACCTGCATGATAACTGGACGATGATCACTGCCACCAAGTTGTTTGTCTATTGTTTTTTCCATTATTCCAGTCAGTTCTGAGGTGCAGAATGCCAGGTCTGGGGTTGAAGTGCTATGCCATCTTCTTGAGTAGAAAGTTGTGGATTCTGTGGATTGTTCAGGAGGATTAGGTTATTATCATCTTGCCAACTTTCTATCTCTTCTCCCCTTCTGTCTAAATTGTTCCCAGCTTTGAGAGTGGCTGTTAAAGTCTCCCATTGCCAGAAAGTGTTTGCTCAGGATGTTAGTACTGGTCATGTTTAGTGGGATGTCATTTGGGCAGTAGAAGTTTAATATGTGCAGTTCAAGGGAGTTGTCTGTTAGATGAATCATGTGGTATTCAGCACCTTTCTCTTGTGTTTTTGTTTCTATGTAATTGAAGTTATCCTTGATCAGCATTGGTATGCTGCCTTTCCTCTGATCTTTCCTGTCAACTCTAAAGCATCGGTACCCTCGTATTTTGAAGGTTATTTTTTCATTGAGATGGGTTTCCTGTATGCAGCAAATACTAATCTCTTTCTGGTGCAAGATGTTTTCTAGTTTGATTTTTTTGTTTTTAACTCCCTCTGCATTTCAGTGCATAATATTTAGATGGTTTGTCATCCTGTCTGGTTGGCCAGTCCCTTACCTCTTCTTCCTCCTGGCTCCACAAGGTAGACTAGAGGGACCTCCAGTAGCTGGGGTTGGATTCTGTAGAGGTTCAGAATCCAGCACTGCTCCTGCCTGGGGGAACTTCACAGGGCAAGCACCATGATATTTTTAAAAATTTTGTTGTGCAGACATGTCAACTATTCGGGTTGCATGATACCATGGTTGCTCGTGCGCCTCTCGGCCTGGTATCTCTGACTTCAGCACCTGTGCTTGCTTGGGCAGGACTGTGGCCCTGCTCGATATTGGGTTGGCCCAACCAATCTTAGTTTCCAGCACCTGTTGGCTGGACTAAGCCCCGTCTCCACGTCAAGGAGTTGGCCTCGATGGGGAGATAGATTAGTAAGATAGATATATTAGATAGATTATACAGACAGATAGGCAGACAGACAGATGATAGATAGTTACGGTTGTTTCTGTTATCCTTAATGTTATTATCACAAAATCTGTGGTATGCTACCTAAAAACATAGTGAGTAGGTCTATATTTATGAACTCACATGCAGAAGGTCTGTGAGGCTACCACTACACAATAGTACACTTCTAGCAAATGATACAATAGTAGGTTTTTCTTCCAGTGGAAATCCCTCCAACATTCATCTTCACAGTTATAAATGTTTCATGTTGTATGTTCTGTTGTCCCCCGGCTAACGGGTTAAAAGCATGTCATCTCAAATTTTTACTGTTGTCTTGTACCAAATAATCCCCATATAATTAGTGGATATTGTGGACATACTCAAAAGACATTGCACCTTTGTCCTTCTATGGCAGACTCCAAGGTATGCCAAATGTAACATCACTGAGAATGATCAACATAGCTGATGGAAAAAAAAGAATTAGTTGGCCCAGAAGTATTTGTTACACTCTGGACAGCATTCTAGGATACTACTGCAATGGAATACCTCCCTTCAGAGACCAAACATGCATGCATAAACCCCCTAACACAATTATGAATTTACTGAGAAAGAGGTGTTTTTGTGAGAAAAGCTATGAGTTGTCAATAGCTACCTTCTCAGAGCTAAAGGGATTACTTCATCATCATAATTATACTTATCAACTTACAGATGTGTGACTGGTGCGATGTTACTGATAGCAGAGATTTGTCGTTCAAGATAGCTAGATGATGTGGCTCCACCAGAGCTGAAAATAAAGGAAGAACTCTTATTAGAACACGATCAAAAGTTATATTTTGCATCTATTCTATACATCGTTTAACTCTCTGTAGCACATAGGTCCTCAATAAACCTCCTCCATCTTGTCCTATTCTTAGCTATTGCTTCCAGCTCTTTATTCCATCTTATAACATTAGGAATATGGAAAGCTATTGATATTTTCCCAAAAGAACAATGTTAGCCTCAACCCCTCCCCCCTTTAAAAAGCATTTATGGCTATGAGAAGATATATACCAGTATATCACATGTGGTAATAGTTTTTCTAAGACTGTTTAAATCTTCTTGATCATACATTACTGTTCAAAACTTTGTGTAGCTGCAAGATGTGTTGAAACTGCATTTGAGATTGTTTTAATTGAGTTTTTCTGTGAAGCAAAATGTGTTGCTTAATCTTGAATTCAAATTTGTGAGAAGTAAGCATCATTTCATGTAACAAATACTCGGCATAAATGTATAGTTTGTAATTACACTGGCATAAGAATTTATGCTATGAACTGAAAATATAGTCAATGATATAGTATTAAAACAGGTCCACCAATTCAAATATTTAGGTACAACGATTATCACAGATGGAAGAAGTTCAACAGAAATAAGAAGCAGAATAGGGTAGACAAAAATTGCCAAGGGAAACAATCAAATTAATAATCACATAGGGGGGAGGGGGAATAGGTATTCCAAACCAGAACCGAAAGATTATCAAAGCAAGTATAAAGCTAACTCCAACACAAGATGACTACCAATATATGAACAGGCTAGAACAGGACGCAACTAACTCCATGTATATACAAAGTTCGAGATTGACAACACAGCTGTGATCAGGCACCTCAGACAGCAAAGTATATTCTTTGGGAATGCCTGAAGCATGAAATGCTGAAGCAAATACACTGGCCCAGAGAAACAAAGGTGGAAGAAAAACTATACGGATGTAAAAAACTGTACATGTTACAAATTACTGCCTAGTTTATAGAGGAGACATAACTTAAGATATAAGCACATTGCAAGCAAAACAAAAGAGGAAGAAGAAATGGGATAATTCTAACATCTATCTATGTTCCTTCATTGCTGAACACAGTGCATAGGCCAGAAACCAGCTCTCCAGTTTGAGCGATGTGATCGTACTGTGTGTAATGCTTGTATGTTGTTGAGACCCATAGTCATATCCTATTTGATAGTTGTTCTGCAAAGTGTCTCTCTTGGTCCTCCTCTTTTTCCATCTGGTACCCATTATAAAAAGTATAACAGGCATTTTTCAAAAATATAAACTCCTATACAAGTACTTAAACTAAAAAAGACAACTAAGAACTACATACAGAAAGCATATCCAAAGGAGATATGGACATGTATACAGATGGATCCATGAAAGAAGCAGTGTTAGATGGGGAGCAGATATGTGTGTATATATATATATATATATATATATATATATATATATATATATATATATATATATATATATATATATATATATATATATATATATATACTGTATATATATATATATATATTTAAACTAACACCAGATGGAAAAGAAATTTTTTTAAATGGTACATAGGCCTATCCACAGGCACATATTGCACAAAACTTCAAAGCAGAAATGGAAGCCATAGCAGAAGCCACCAATGTGTTCATAAATTCCTTGTCGAGCCGTAACAGACATGTAGTCTGTCTAACTGATGCAGAGTCACTGTTGCAGGTATTGAAAGATCCAAAGAACATGAGCATGAATGAATTCATTTCCTGGTTACTTACACTTCAGCTGAGACCATCGCCAGTAAAGACCTCTGTATAGAAGGCAAACAAGACCTGAAAGGCTGATTTTTTATTATTGTCATGTAAGCCGTTGGTAGAGATTGGCTTTTTCAGAATGCGCCTCCAAGTAGGTCTATATAAATAGTGGTAAATGAAAATCATGACAATATCAAAAACATCACAAATGAAGTCCTATTTATGTTCTGTTGAAAGGTCTATACTGGAGTCCAGTTATGCCTCAGTACTACCACCAAAGAAACAGTACTACAGTTTATCCTTGGTCACTGTGAAATACTGGAAAATGAAAATGCTGATCTCGGATTCTCCTAATAAGGGAAGGGGGATCCACTAGAACAAACTGAAATAGAAAGTGATAAATGTAAGACTATGATAAAAGCACAATTTAAAAATAAGTACAAGCAGATGCACTCAACTGCAGAATCAAATTTACCATACGACCAGTTCTCAAGCAAAGAACAAACATTATCTTCAGATTATGAACTGTTACTGATTACAGCAGAATGAGAAGTCACTTCTTCAGAAAGCTCAAATTGGTGAGACATACATATACTGAGCCCAGAGACTGTTCTCCATCAACACATTCTTCATGCATGTCAACTCTACCAAGAAGAAAGGGAGAAAATATAGCCTACTGATACAGCAATATTTCCATACCTATAGGGTTTTATTGATGACCTGAAGTGAATTACTACATAGTTCATTGAAACTATTGCACGATGTAACCTGATAAAACTGACTGATGAACGACAAAGAAGACTTACTGACGGTTTGGTTTTTTTCTTTTAATACATACATTACATGTCTAAAGCACCTGGTAAGTCAAAATGTAAAGCTGACCTGATTTGCTTCTTCTGTCTTCTTAAAATGCTATACATGCCATCAGTCTTATGTTGTGTTGGAGTATTTGAGGAAAATTCCTGTGAAGTATTCTTGGCTGAGTTTATGAAGTCATGTCGCACTAACAGGAAGGAAACAAATTACAAAAATATATTATTTATACCACTTTTATTGTCAATAAATAATTAACTAAGCCACAAATTAAAAAAATAGAAAACACATTTTAATGTAGAGAAGATACATTTTTTTAAATGTAGCATATTTTATTCAGGATGTAGCCATCAACTCAGAATGTTTTGAGCGTATTGATTATTTAGGCAAAATTAATACATTCAGTAGTTTTTCCATTGCTACATTACATTTAAGGTTCCTTTATTCCAATTAAATGTAGGCCTATAGACTTAAATTAGCTGTTTAAGCTGAATAAAAAAAAATAGTTGGCATATGAGGAAACATGCGATGGAAAAGAAGTAATGAGATAGATATGAGAAAAATAGATAACATCTAGAAGGAAGTTTATAGAATTGTGGAGAAAAGGTATACAAGTAGATGAGAAAAAATAGATAACAGCTAAAGATAAGTTATAGAACTGTGAAGAGGTAGGTTATTAAAGTATTTATGATAAAAATATAAAATAGATAGAGAGAATTTTATATAACTGCGGAGAACAGGTATAGAAATAGATATAAGAAAAATAAAGCACAGCTAGAGAGAAATTTATACAATTGTGGAGAACATATATAGAAGTGTATATGAAAGTAGAAATGAACAGAATAAAGTTGCAGGCAAAAAGTCTGTGGTATGGATTTTTCATGCATGCCCGTAGATAAAGGGGGGGGGGGAGTCTTTTTTCTCTTAGGAAATCAGAAAATGACTTAGTGCTAGGGATTTAGCCAAAATTGGTAACCCCCATCCCAAATTTTTTTTTTTTAAATAGGTAGTAAAAAATCTCATGAAAATAAAGAAATCCAACGTGAAAATGGATAAATCACTTTTTTGGTTAAAAATAAAAACCCTGCTGAAAATGTATCTGCAACCCTGGGATCTTTATATTATTTATGTGAGCCAGACGTTCTTTATTCCATTTTGATTTTAGGGTGGTGACTTATAGTTGTTTTGACAACCTCATAAGTCTTCTTTTTCTTCTGCATTCAGCATCTGCGGTCATGTTATTTTGTCATGCCTGTTTTCAATGAGAAGCCCACTGTCTTCTCCAGGTCAGAGCAATTGCCCAATAGCTTTTGTCTTAAATTTGTATTCTCTGGCAAGGTCCGCTGTCTCTGTTCTTTATATGTTGGGCAGTTCTGAGTCTTTGGGATGTTGAAGTCCTGTATGTGTTCAGGAGTCTGGATTCTGGATCCACATGGACATTCATCTGTGCATGAGATCCTCAGTTGGTAAAGGTGACACAACAGTCTGCTGTGGCCTGTTCTAAATGTGGAATAGGATAGTGTGCTGTTTTGGTATCTTTGGAGAATATGTATTGCATCGGGTTTGTCTTTCCCTTCCCTTTGTTTTTTTCACTTTGACATGTATGTATTATGGATTCTTGTTTTTGCTTTTATGTAGTACAGTGGGTGTCAGAACATTTAATCAACATATGCAAGGGCATTTATGCAAATAGCCAATGTGCAGTAAGAACAAATGCAGGTGTGTCCAATAAGTTCCAAATTCAATCAGGAGTTTGCCAGGGGTGTGTCCTATCCCCTCTACTTTTTATAACATATATCGACCACATCTGTAAACTAACAAGTACCAACGAAGAAGATAACATAAAATACAAATTGAGCGAACTACTCTTTGCAGACGACCAAGTACTAATAGCAACATCAGAAGAACAATTGCAAGACCATAAGAACAGACTCCACACAATATGTCAAAAATTCAACATGAAGATCAATATTGAAAAGACCGAAATAATGGCAATAGCAAAGACAGAAAGAGATATCACTATCTCCATCGATGATAAACACCTTAAACAGGTAAATGAGTTCACTTATTTAGGAAGCATTATATCGAGTGAAGGGAAAACAAGTAAAGAGATACAAAATAGATGCAACAAAACATACCAGATCCTAGGACAGATGACACGCATTTTCAAGAACAAAAATGTAAACATAGACACTAAAGTTGCATTATACAAGACTATTATTATTCCATCACTATACTACCAGAGTCAAACCTGGACAATGACAGCACAAGACAAACGAAAAATAGTGACAACAGAAATTACATGTCTACGAAGAATACTCGGAGTGTCATTAAGAGATAGAATTAGAAACGATAACATCAGACAGATAACCAAAACAATACCAGTATTGGAACACATCAAAAGACAGCAGATCAAGTGGTTTTCACACGCTTCCAGCCTACCGACATATAGCATGCCACAAATGGCCATGACACATAGACATAACGGTTATAAAGCCAGAGGCAGACCATGTAAAAGATGGATCACAGAAATCAAAGAAGCCACAGGAACAAGCTTACAAACAGAGCACAAGAAGGCCATCTCCAGAGAACTCTTCCACCCCTGATGCTGCAAGGCAAACAAGGGACACAGCGTATAGATAGATAGATAGAGTGGGTGTCTGTGTTGTTTAATTTTGCTACCTGGAGCATCCACTTTCTCATGATTCCACAGTATGATTGTTTCAATTGAAGGACAATAGTTTTGATTTTTGGATGTGTCTGAGCTCATATCACTTCATAAGTGTTTCTTACATTTTATTTAAGTGTTCAATCTTCCTTGGCTAGTTTCTCTGCCTCTTCATTGCCAGGGATATTGAAGTGTGATGGTATCCTCTGGATTGTGGAATTTTTTGAAATATTGGACCAATAGTTCAAGCAGGCTTGTTAGGCATATTAAATACCGGTAGGCAATAAAAGGCCTATATGCCCTATGTTTTGTTTAGTGCTGAAATTAGTAAAACGGCACTTGGAAATATCACTAATTATATATTCGCTTGATATTTTTGCTTGATTACTGTTTCTGCTTGGGTGCTTCTACTAAATCTCTGAAATTATTGCAACTAAATATTGAAAATAAAATATAAAAGGAGCGTTAAATAGCATTTTATGTTGAACCATACATAGTACTGACATTTTGACCAAAGGGTCTTTATCGGGAGAGGGAAAAAAACACCAGAATGGAACCAGAAAATCAAACAGAGACTACAAACAACACTAAGGTAAAGCTATGATATACAGTGTACAGGTCTTGTAATAAACAAATAGAGGCGGAAACCACAAAATTGTGATTACATGATGAGAAAGTACAGTAAAGTACACAAAGAAAATTTAACATGGAAAATAAAAGTATTAAAATGTGTAGTAAGAAACATAACAAACCTGACTAGCAGATGTAATACTATCTTTACAGAATACTATTGCATTGTTATATAATTCAACATACATTATTTAGTTGTTTTCTTTCATTTTGTATGTTGTTTTTAAAGGCATGAATTAAGTATTCTGTTTACCTTCTTCAACAGCTGTCTCAGGAGATTCAATGATATCAGCTATGTCTGTATGTTCGTACAGTTTTGCTGCCTCCAAAGCTTCTTGTATTTCAACTTGATTATAGTTACCTCTGTTTAGAAGAATTATCACATTTTCACGGTGCCCATTCTCTGCACTTACTTGCAGGGCAGTCTTATTATTGTTGTTTTTTATTTGAGCATCTGCTCTTGCATCCAAAAGAAGTTGTATAGTCATTTTGTTGTTATTTACTGCGCAAGACAACAGGGGTGTATCTCCATCAAGATCAGGCAGATTCACATTTGCTTTATTCATGATTAAACATTTCACAATGTTAATATGACCTAATTGTGCACTTATGTTCAGAGCTGTACTGCTACGATTGTTTATGGCGTTCACTTTGGCTCCTTTTTCAATTAAGGTTTTGACAATTTCAGTATGACCTCTTCTAGCAGCTATAATAAGAGCCGTATCATTTCTCTCAAATTCTGTGAGTTCCAGATTTGGACTAGGCTCAGTATGGAGCAAATATTTAACAATTTCTGTATGGCCATTGTGAGCACTGAGCATTAGCGGTGTTAGACCTACATTACTTTGTATGTTTACATTTGCATTACCTTCACATAGTAAACGGACTGCTTCCTTATGACCATTAGCACTGCAAATATTCAAAGCAGTGTTTCCTTTATGGTCTTTTAAATCAGTGTTGGCTCCTGCACTCAGCAACACTTTCATGCACTCTGTGAATCCAAACTGAGTGCTGTACATTAAAGGTGTCCAACCATCTTCGTTACATTGGTCAACACTTGCTTTTTTATTTATTAGCAGTGAAACTATATCTACATTTCCCTTATGAGCAGCCATCATCAAAACAGTCCGTTTCTTACTGTCGACAACATTAACTCTAGCTCCTTTGTCAATGAGGGCCTCCACAATAAGTCGATGTCCATTTAATGCAGCTGTATGAATGGCATACTCTCCATCACCACCAACTTTGTTGACATCTGCTTTATTATTCAGGAGTAAGTCTACTATAGCTTCATGCCCACAACTGGAACTCACAATCAAAGGTGTATTCCCTTTACCATTAACACAGTTTACATCAGCCTTATGAGCAATCAAAAGTTCTGCAATAGCAGAATGACCTTTTATAGCTGCATCCATGAGAGGTGTATCACCATTCTGATCACGGGTATTAGATGAAGCACCATAATTCAGTAAAGAAGCAAGAGTGTCAGTGTGACCATTTGATGCACAAATACCAATAGCCGAGGCACCCGCGACAGACTTGATATCACAACAACTACCATTTTTAAGAAGATAATTTACTACAGCAGTATATCCAAATTGAGTTGCTAGCATTAAGGCATTCCAACCTTTTTTCTCCTCTGCATTAATGTTAGCTCCACGATTATGCAATAGTGTAACAATACGTTCATGGCCATTGTATGCCGCTGTCATCAAGGCTGTCCTACCACTTGTGTTTGATATATCCACACTGGCACCTGCATCCAGCAAACTTTGAACAATATTGAAATGTCCCTTATATGCAGCAAGGATTAGCGCTGTATCACCATCTTTATCAGATACATCCACATTAGAACCTGCACCGAGGAGAAGACAAACTGCTTGACCATGCCCACAGTAAGAACTAATAAGCAGAGGTGTTTTATTGTCATCACCTGTTTCATTCACATTTGCACCAGCTTCAATTAACATCATCATAATTTCAGGATCGCCATTGACAGCAGCTTTATGGATTACTGGCATCCCTTTGTTCCCGTGCATGTTTATACCAGGATATGGTTTCCCATGATGTTCAAGCAGCAACTTGACAATATGCCTGTGTTTGTTCTGTACTGCCATGCATAAAGCATTTATACCTTCATAATCAAATATTCCATCATTAGCACCATTATTCAACAGTAACTCTACTACTCCTGTGTGACCTTTCAGGCATGCACACATCAAGGCTGTGTCACCCTCGTTATCAACAATGTCTGGATCTGCCCCAGCATTGAGAAGTTGTTCAACTATATTGCGATAACCAGAAAGAGCACTAGTGAACACAGGAGTGCGTCCATGCTTGTCTCTAATGTTTACAAATGCTTTATGTTTAATTAGCTTTTTCACTGCCAATGAGTGTCCTCCATTGGCTGCAATATTCAAAGGTGTCAGTCCAATTTTGTTCACATGGTTGACATGTGCTCCAGCTTTAAGAAGTATTTTCATGTTTTCCACATGTCCATGCCCTGCACATATTTCAAGAGCTGTACCACCAGAAACTTGTGTTGCATTGACATCAGCTCCATTTTGTACAAGCAGATCCACAGTTTCAAATAAGTTGTGCTGACTGCAGCACATCAGGGGTGTCCATCCCCTTCGGTCTGTTGTGTTTATGTCAGCATTTTTCTTTAATAACAATCTTATTGTGTCATTTAGTCCTTCGTTGGCTGCCACAATTAAAGCAGAATCCCCCTTGTTATTTTTTACATGAACATCAGCTCCATTATCAATGAGATCTTTGGCAATTACTTCATTTGAAGCAGCAATGGCACTCAGAAGAGCAGTACTGCCATTATAATCTGTATCATTTACATTGGCATGTTTGTTCAGCAGAATCTGTACAATTTCTTCATATCCTGCAACACATGCAATCATGAGGGCTGTGTGTCCATTTCCATTTTTCAGATTAGGATCTGCACCTTGTTCAAGTAATGTCTCTGCAACCTTAATTTTTCCCAATGCTGCACATACCATCAGAGGTGTTGCATCTACTTTGTTATAAATATGATTAATGTTTGTTCCTTGTTCTCTAAATTGTTGCAACAAGTCTTTGTCTGATAGCAATTGGGTTTTCCCAATGCTCTTAATTTTATCTAATAGTTTCTTGGCTTGTCCTTGTGTTCTTTGAAGAAGAGGTACATTTTCACTTGCTCCTTGCAGTTGTTCTAATTGATGCTTAAATTCTCTAAAATTAGGAATTTCAGAATCATCATCATTGACAAACTTCTCAGCTAGTTCTGTGAAACTCTGCATCTGCCCCATTTTGCAAACTGCATTAGCGAGAGGTTGCACCTGAAATACAATTTATGAAAAATTTCAACTTAGGGCATATGGCAATACATTTGGATTTTTGCAAATACTACAATTACTTTATTTGTAAATATTTAGTCAATCTTTGTGTACCCACAAGATTGCATCAGTTGTCTCTTTCCTTTATAGATTTCATTGAAACACTTTGTAAAAGACTTAAATCTTTAAAAACAAATTACACTTTGTGACCTTCTGGAGTTCTGGATCACTAATTCTTGTTTTCTTTTGTCTGATATGACAAGTTATCTTATATTCTGCAGAGATGATTAAACTATAGTAATTGGGGCACTATGATCTGCAGAAGTTGATTTCTGAGACATGGGCATTAGTGGTGTAGCATCAATAGACCAAAATGCTCGACTTCCCCTCTCATGATTAAACAACTTAGATCACACAAATTTAGTTATTTACTATAAACATTACAGAAAAATAATAGTAGATTCGTTCTTGTTTTGAAAGTTATCTGTCCTTGACGCCAAAACGATTTGGTGCAGGATTTCATTTACATCAGTAATGTTCATTCGCAGCTGAGAATCTGACATTTGACCTTTTAATAATGATTCACTTGTCAGATAAACAGATGCAAGTAGACTTAGCTTCTGTGACATATGTCTTTATCAATATTTCATTTCGTTAAATAATGTATCTGTTTCATTAAAAAAGAGGCCTTATTTTCTTAGGCTGTACGCAGTATATAGATATGATGCAACAGACATTCCAGTAAACTGTGTGCTTAATAATAGTGCTACTAGTTGCGTTTATGGTGTGGTGTTAGTGGAAGTTATATACAGATCGTGGTTATGTTAGGTTTACTTCTAAATCTATAGATATATTTACGATGGTTGGCTCAAAATATATTTAACTTGTATCTGTTGAAATTTGAGAAAAGTGATAAAATGAAGTTCCATAGATATAAACATGTCAATATGAGCTGTGAAGTTAGTTTAAAATGTTGAGATGTGATTTTCTATTTTATGAAAACTGAGAAAACTGACAACTGGTAAAGTTTTTTGTTTGGAGTGTTAATGTTGAGCCTCCTGATGAGATTTGAGTTTAGAAATGCGACATGTTGAATGTTGAGGGGAGGGGGTGTAATTTTGTTGGATAGAATAGAGCTGGGACAAGACACTGGTCAAAATTGAGAGCATGTAGTTGGTCCATAGTTGGCATCTTGTTGGGATATTGAAACTATGCTTGGGGTATAGTTGGTCCTTATGTGGAGTATGGTAGGGGTATGTGATTATGATTGTTCCATAGTTGGATTATGGTTGGGATATTTGCTTTATGTTTGACCTATAGGTGGGCCATCGTTGGTATATACAGTATTTGGTTTATTTGAGTTATGTATTTTTGTGCATATATTTCTTCTTATTCAGTGTTCATTCTCAAACTCTCGCTGGATTTGTCTTGTAGCTGGACCATGGTTCTACTAGATTTCCAGCAGAAATGTGTTGTGTCACAGTTATATTTGCACCAATGGCCCAGCCAGTGGCGTAGCGAGGGGGTAGCGGAGGTGCGGACCGCCCAGGTAAGCATCATTGGGAGGGCAGCAAATTTATTTTCGTCCAGGCTTTCACATTCACTGATATATTTTTTAATGTCACAAGGGTGGAAAATGTTGATTCCGTCCGAGCGCCATTGACCCACACTATACTACTGGGCCCAACATATCCGTCTTTGGCAGAATTGTGTGTATACCGGGGTATGTTGTTTATATGGTTTGTCTACATGGTTATTTAATATCATGGAAACACAAATATAGTAAAAAATGAGAAATACAGGGTTGCATTTTAGAAACATGTCAATATGGGCCATGAAGATAGATCAGAAGCAGTGGAAGTGATAATGAAGATAGAGAACACTGGTTGGATATATGACTGAAAATGACCATGGAGATAGAGAAGAGGCTGAAAGTGGAGCTAAAACATAGAAGCCATGCAATATGGGACATGGAGACACAGAAAATGAACAATATAGGGAATGAAAAGATAGAGAAGTGGGTGAAAAAGTTGACTTGCATATATAGAAAAAGTAACAATATGGGCTATACAAGCCTAAAAACGTGTACTTGAAAGCATATAAACTTTACAATATGAGACATGGGAACAGAGAAAATTAAAAATGTTAAAATTTGTGGCAGAGTGGTACGGCGTGTCTGTGACAACCAAGCTTCTGAGTTTGATCCCCCCAAAGGTAACTGTGCATCCGGACTGTTCAGAAAGCAATGACAAACTACTCAACATATTTATACTGCCAGAAAAAAATAACTAGTCAAAAAATGCTGGATTGATGGCTACTTCATGAATAGGATATGCTACAAATATTGACCATCTTGCTCCTCATTTTTCATCATAGTTTTCTGTTATATAAACTATATAACGATACCTCTACACCTCCTAGGCAACTCCCTGCGTCTAGTTGCTCATTTTCACATGCGCTATTATATTCTAGCAATTGCATGTTCTATTTGTATCTTCAGTAATTTTCGATGTCCTGTGGGGAAAAAATAACACCATGGCAACCTTGTAGTCTCGTCTTTCTTCACATGAGCTATTCTTGACAATCATTAAAGGGTAATACTGCTAATAAAACTGTATGAAAATAATACTTACGTGTCGTAGGCAATAGGTAATGAAGTCTTACTGAACGACAACTAACACACCTTGTTTGCAATTTCATGGCCAATTTGTGTCTCCACCAATTTTCAATGCCATGTTACAGAAAAAATAACAACATGGCAACGTTTAGGCTTGTCCTTTCTTCACATGAGTTATTCTTACAATTTAATGTTTGATAATCTATAGTTAAATTTGTCTTTAAAAAACAACAAATAACTTAGATTCTATTGTGGTTCTTAAATAGTTATTAAATAAATCTTTTAAAAAAATATTTAAACCTCTATATTACACATTAAAACCACAATTATCATGAAGAGCGAATTGGCGAATACCATTTCATTGGGCTTCGGAAACTATACTATTGTATGTGAAAGGAAGAGTATTTCTAAATATTCTTATCATTTGATAGATAATGCCTTCATCGCGAGTACATAAAACTTTATCATATTTTAAATGTTTCAGTTGGTAAGTTATGAAAACCTGCATACAAATAAAACGCGTCGTACAAATTTTACATAAAAAACCAGAATAAATGTATTTAAACCAAAGTTTAAATAAGTTTTTACTGTCTTCAATAGTTAATAAGTTATACTATAGACTATAACTTTTATTGGCCTACATAATTTAGGAATATGGCCAATTTTACCATCGAAAATTTTGCCATAAACGGGTTAAACCATTTAGCAGCCCTGCTATACCTAACAACATCGCATGGGAAAAGTCCGCAGTAATTACTTACCCTAATATTCAACCACACAATCTGTTAGAATTCTATGTTGTCAACTTAAATAGGGTATACGACTGTCTTTATACCCAGGCGAAAGTACAGGCTTTATAATAGCGGGAATACCATGACTGACAAAGCATTCAACTATATATTTCCCGAAAACTGACGTCACTTGATATATATGCTACATATTGGTTGAGGCATTAGATTCGGGAGGTGTAGTGGAGCTTAAAGTGGTTCAAACTGAAAATGAAACAAACGATTTTATATTTTACTAGTGCTTTTCAGCGCTTTTCACGGAGATTTGCAGTAGAGCCATGGAGGTAAATGTTGAAATGGGGGAGGTGGAGGCGGGCACAAACCAGTATTTCAATATAAGAGGACCCTAGGAATGTACTTAAAAATAAAAATAAATTTATAAAGCTTAAAAAAGCTTGTAGTTGTACAGAATGTATGTACTCACTGCACAAAGAATGTCTCACAAATCAATGACCATATTTTGTCGATCGGAGATCACGGAAGATCGTGTGTCCTTAAAGGGGGTCCAGTGTTAAAGGATGTGGAGAACCAGTACATTAAATTAAACTAGGAATAGCACACTCTGGTATAGAAATGTAACTACATCCGAGCATGCGGTTGCGCCTGTGGGTATCACCAATGGCTCACTAGACAAACCAACCATGCAACAGAAATCCTTAGTAGATGACATGCCTTTATATTGAGGTTATCTTCTTATAGAAGCTTAATGGCACGTCATCTATAGAATCCTGTAGTCATAACTTTCAATAACAGTTACCATGTTGTTCCGACAGGTCGACGTTGTGCTTGAACTAGTTACAGGCACGGCGTGGGTGGGCAGAACAACAAATAAACCTGTCGCAAGGGCCAGAGATGTGCCCTGATGTCGACGTCTGATTCGGTGGACTTGGACTCTGGACACCATCGAGTCTGATGGCTGCTGGAACAGAGAGAGAAGCACTTATGGGAATGCCCACGAGCTGTGAGGCCAGTTTCTAATCAAGAATTAAGAACTACATCTAAACAAAAAAAAAACCTTAAGTACTTCTTCTACGTTCGTTCTCAAACTCCTGCAGAGTAGCAGGATATAGTCCAGATAACTTAATGCGTTGTGTCATTGTTTACTGCGATATCTGCGATTTTAGGTCTGACATATCCGATTTCAGAATGACTTTAGATCACTTTGACCCAAAAAGTGATGGGACAGCCATCTCCACTCCATAACCTCCTTATTCGCATCTTACGATATGCATGGAAAGTAATTAGTGTTGCTATTCTTTATTCCTCTCTCGGGCACACATTACTTCTTATCGCGAGTTACACTGTTTTCAACCGCGGACTTTAGTCCAATTTAGTTATGTCAGAGCTTTCTACCATAAAAACAGTGGAGCTTATGGTTCGGAGAGATTCTATTTATGCAGATTATGATGATAGTGAACTAATTCCTTAGCTGTAACCAGATAAAGGGATTAGTTAATCATGATGATCATCATATAAAAAACTTCTCCGATCCACAGCCTCCATTATTTTTTTATGGTGAAAAGAGCATATGCTTTCTCCGTGCTTTTTTTCTAGAAAAAAAGGTGGATATGCTCTATGTTTGTGGAAAATTGCCATTATTATTTAGTAATAATACTCTCCACCCCCATTATAACATGTACAACCACCCAGGCGAAAGTACTGGCTTTATAATAGCGGGAATACCATGACTGACAAAGCATTCAACTATATATTTCCCGAAAACTAAGTCACTTGATATATATGCTACATATTTGTTGAGGCATTATATTCGGGAGGTGTAGTGGAGCTTAAACTGAAAATGAAACAAACGATTTTATATTTTACCCGTGCTTTTCAGCGCTTTTCACGGAGATTTGTAGTAGAGCCATGGAGGTAAATGTTGAAATAGGGGAGCTGGAGACGGGCACAGACCAGTATTTCAATATAAGAGGACCCTAGGAATGTACTTAAAATTAAAAATTAAAATAAATTTATGAAGCTTAAAAAAGCTTGTAGCTTGTACAGAATGTATGTACTCACTGCACAAAGAATGTCTCACAAATCAATGACCATATTTTGTCGACCGGAGATCACGGAAGATCTTGTGTCCTTAAAGGGGGGGTCCAGTGCTAAAGGATGTGGAGAACCAGTACATTAAATTAAACTAGGAATAGCACACTCTGGTATAGAAATGTAACTACATCCGAGCATGGGGTTGCGTCTGTGGGTATCACCAATGGCTCACTAGACAAACCAACCATGCAACAGAAAACCTTAGTAGATGACATCCCTTTATATTGAGGTTATCTTCTTATAGAAGCTTCATGGCACGTCATCTATAGAATCCCGTAGTCATAACCTTCAATAACAGTTACCATGTTGTTCCGACAGGTCGACGTTGTGCTTGAACTAGTTACAGGCACGGCGTGGGTGGGCAGAACAACAAATACACCTGTCGCAGGGGCCAGAGATGTGCCCTGATGTCGACGTCTGTTCGGTGGCATTATACTCTAGACACTATCGAGTCTGATGGCTGCTGGAACAGAATGCGGAGCACTTATGGCAATGCCCCACGAGCTGTGAGGCCAGTTTCTAATCACGAATCAAGAACTACATCTAAACACAATGTTAAAAAACCTTAATTACTTCTTCTACGTTCGTTCTCAAACTCCTGCAGAGTAGCAGGATATAGTCCAGATAACTTAATGCGTTGTGTCATTGTTTACTGCGATATCTGCGATTTTAGGTCTGACATATCCGATTTCAGAATGACTTAGATCACTTTGACCCAATAAGTGATGGGACAGTCAACTCCTTTCCATAAACTCCTTATTCGCATCTTACAACATGCATGGAAAGTAAATAGTGTTGTTATTCTTTATTCCTCTCTCGGGCACACATTACTTCTTATCGCGAGTTACACTGTTTTCAACAGCGGACTTTAGTCCAATTTAGTTATGTCAGAGCTTTCTACCATAAAAAACAGTGGAGCCTATGGTTCGAAGAGGTTCTATTTATGCAGATTATGATGATAGTGAACGAATTCCTTAGCTTTAACCAGATAAAGAGATTCGTTAATCATGATCATCATATAAAAAACTTCTCCGATCCACAGCCTCCATTATTTTTATGGTGAAAAGAGCATATGCTTTATCCGTGCTTTTTTTCTAGAAAAATGGTGGATATGCTCTATGTTTGTGGAAAATTGCCATTATTATTTAGTGATAACACTCTCCACCCCCATTATAACATGTACAAACACAATTCATTAGTTTGAAAGGGGTGCAACGGTACCGCATTGCTCTCGGCGGACCCTGGGTTAGCAGATAACCAAAATCCCAAAAGTACCTCCATGTGGTGCACCCTGGAAACAGAAATTTAGCAGCTCGTGCTGATTCTAGTTAAAACTTTGGGGATCGTGTCCGTAAATGTGGAGGTAGCAGATGAAAAGAGATTTTACTGCAAAAATACAGACAATATCTCCGACACCACTGCTCCAACACATTCCGCAGCACTGTTGACACACAGTGAAGCTAGTCAGTACGACGCTTTGGAGGGGCAGCCAATGCAGATATTACGAAGTGGGCAGATGTTATGAGAAATATTACGAATAATTGCGTTAGTCATTATAAGGATATAATAATTAGTACACTGAGAGTGAAGCACAGTGGTACAGGGCAGTGTCATGTGCAAAGAGAACGGAAAACTTTTAAATGAAATCGGAACTAAAGTATTGATAGCTCCAGACAAGCTTCTAGTTACCGGTGATCCCAGCCTTGGCTCAACTCTACTGACGAGTAGTTCATAAACCGGAATCATGCTAGCGGAGAGAAAAGGTTCAGTACCTGATGGGCACAGGCACAACCGTCCAAGAAGACGAGCTCTGTTCTGCTCGAAAACAAAATGTTAGCCCCGAAGCTCCTAAATATGTGCAGAGACTCAGACTTGGATGAGGGGTTCATGACGTTGGTGAACAATACTTCGGCTAAGAGGGCGAACGAGTCCTAGCCCAACTCTTCCGTCGAATTCTGCCTAATTTGTAACCAGGCTCACGGATGAGAAAAGGTTCAGTACCCGATGGGCATGGGCACAATACGTCTAATTACACAAGACAAGTTCACCAGCTGCGGAACACCTCGTGGAAGATAGACGTGAAGGAGAAACCGTCTCGGCGTAGAGTCGGTACATATTCGCCGCCTGGCGACAGATAGGAAGGCTGTCACATGCTAAGGTAGCCCACCCGAAATGTCAAAGCATGCCGAAATTGGCTGTGCTGGGCCTAAAAGGCACATAGCGGTGGCACAACATAACTACGCTTCCGTGGAAATCGCACAAATATATGTGCAGATTATTATTTAGTGAACGCAAAACAAACATTACTTCGAAAGTATTTATAAACACGTTGATATATGAAACGTATTTAGTGATAATTTTTCAATATTTAGCTAGAAAGCATTCTTTATTCCCTTAACGTATCTGTGTGGACATATAAGTTTTGAACTATATTATCTGGAATCTAGATTACTTTGCGCAACTAACTAGGCATTAATGATGTTTTCTACTTTGGCTTTACCAATACATACATGCTCTGGAGAACGCAAGCCCTTCTTGAATATTGGGGAAAAAAATACTTCTGTAAATGGCCACCCCGAAACTAGATACTGGTTATTGTGAAAATAATTGTATGGATACTCTCAGTCTGAGATCGATACGCTTGATTTCTACAGTATTCCTTTATTATTCACCATGAATATTGCAATACTTGTGGGCAAGATTGGAATTGATCCTGCTAAAGCATTTAACTTTTATTCTGATTTTCTTTGACGACCCAAAGTAGACACAAAGTAACGATTGGAAATCACGGAAAAAGACAAATGCGTAAATTTAAAGATGAAACCCGATTATGTAATTTTTTTGTTTTCATGGACAGGAAATTTTCTTTATGTTGATACTCAGAACCAGAATGACTATAGGAAAAAATGATGGGGATACGGCGTATCCCCAGGAAAAAAGCATTTGTTTTTCTAATGAAACTTTGCTAATCACTTTTGGTAAACTGAAGTACTGTCAATCGTTAAAGCAGAAAGAATCACCGCTATTTTCATCGATATCAACAACTTAAACATGTGAAAGAATTCACTTATCTTGGAAGCATCACGTTCGAAGACGAATGAAAAAAAAAACACCAAAGAAATCCAACATAGCTCACTGGATCTTGGAGCAGATGTCTTCTATTTTTAAAAAAAATAACAACAAATATGTGAGCATGAACACTAAAACTGCACTATATAAAACGATCATACTATCATCACTATGCTACCAATGTCACACGTAGACACAACAGAATCCAAAAGAAAACTTGTTACAACAGAGATGACTTGTCTACGTACAATCCTCGGAGTAACAATAAGAGACAGAATCGTAAGGAACGAAAACTTCAGAAGAAAAACAAACACAATGCCAATTCTGGATTATTTCAGAAATCAATAGATTAAGTGGTTTTTCCCATGCTTCCAGACTACCTTCATACAGTGCCCCCCCCCCCCCATAAATCATTACTATACAGACACGAGCATGAAAATCCAGGGGCAGACATTGCAAACAATGGATTGCCAAAATAAAAGAGCCAACGAAAACAAACATATATAAACACACACAAAAGCTTTCTCCAGAGAACTCTTCTACCCCTAAAGCTGCAAGGCATAATCGGGTATAAAGCGAAAAGAAAGAAAGAAGCTAATCATTGAAGTATATAATAAGACACGCAAATCCACGTTTCTACCAAAAGGTCTTTGTTATCATTAATTTTCAAATTTTCAAATACTGCATGTTTCCTGTTAGGAAGTTGCAGAGATGGATTTTGTAGATGTATGACAAAGGTCGCATGCTCTTGCTGCCACCACGTCATAAACATGATGATTTTGTTAATTATCAATAACACATTCGCAATACAATGCGACGAGTAATAAAAGCACAGTTGACGCTCAGATTCTCAAGGCAAAGCTAAATATAGATACAACCAGGAAGAGTAAAAACTAAAAGGCCTGAAGTGAAACAACGTGATGTTTTGTATTATTGCTGTGTTTTAATTGATTACTATTTATATATTTTGTGTAGCTGGGGTGTCGCTTGTTAAAGAAATGCACGAAAATAATAGAAAATATACCACCGAAGACGAATGTGTCGGGCCATTGTCGCAAATAAAACGGCGACACAAAGCATTTCATTCTCCGGACTATATCCTGCCGGAAACATAGTAGGTCTATATTGTCATGCTACGAGAGAGATCTGGGTGAGAGTTTAAGAATGAACGCTGAAGAAGAAGATCGATAATACGACCCAAAAGGCGTGTCTGAATTCTGTTGGTAGGTCTTCTATTGGCAAAGGTCTCGCTATAGTGGCGTGCAGGAACACTACCAAGTGTAGACTCTGCGCAGGTCCACACTCAGTGCCCAGTTGCAGCTAGATATAGAATCGTAAAAGTAAATATATTCGGTAATTGCGTAAGCAGTCACTGAAAAAAAACTAGTATATCTAAACAAAAATTAAATGAGAAACCAATACACTTCTTCTTCTGCGTTCGCTCTCTGGTAACCAACACGAAAGTTCGTGTGATTTCCGCCAGGGAGTGTGAAATATGTTCTGCTGCTGGTTTACAATGTAGCAGCGTTACTTGCACCTCAAAAGTCTCAGCACATCCGTTTTTTGTCATGCCTTAATTCGGGTAGAGGGGCTTCTCTAGTCTGTGACAGCCTTGATATCTATCACCAGGCGATGGATGTTATCAAATTTACGTAGCAACGGTTTTCCCACCAACTATGACATTGTACTTTTCAGGCCAAAACATCTCCCTGGTTGGCAGTTTCCGTGGAGACGGTAGTCGGGAATTTAGTCTTGGGTCGACAATGCCAATCACGCAAGAGATATTCCGCTGCCAGTGAACTCGTCTCGCGTAATTAGACGCATTGTGCCTGTGTCCAACGGGTGCTTTCCGCGAGCATGCATTAAAGGAGCCGCGTAGCGCAGTGGTTAGCGCGCTGGCTCTATGAGTAGCCCTGGGTTCATTCCCCAGTTGAGGCGGAAATGTTTCTTCCGGGTCGACCCAGCTTTAAATGGGTACCGGGTTAATCCGGGAAGTAAAGACTGTGAGGGGGAGAAGATGGCTACCGCCCTCATTTGCAGAGCAATTGAAATGCGAGATCACTAACATCTCACACCCCTGCGGGTGATATCAGTTACTTTACTTTACTTATATTTCAGTATAGGAAAGCATCGACGGTAGAGTTGGACCCCCCCCCCGTTTGTACGCCCTCTTATGTGTCATTCACAGACATCGTGAACCCCTCATTCAAGTATGAGTCTGCACATTTTATTTGGGAGCACTGTGGACTAGAAGCTTGTTCTCGAAACATTAGTTTCGAGCTGAACAAAACATTAGTTCTGAATTCCTTTTGACGTTTTCCCATTCCGTTTGCACGTAGCGCTGCCCGATGGAGCTGTGCTCCTCTCATTGTACTCAATATGTTATCTTTTGCCCCCCCCCCCCCCCAATGCTCTAGCCGCACTGTCTTATGTTACTGACAGTGAAACTACATATGTTGGCACAGAGGTGTCCGAGATATTGCTCTTTTTTTTAGTCAATTCTCATTTCATCTCAAGTTTCCACATTAACGGACACAATCCCAAAATTGTCAGAAGCAGCACGAGCTGCGGTACTTCTGTTTCCAGGGTGCACAACGAGGAGGTACTTTTGGGATCTTGGCTATCTACTAACCTTGAGTCCGTCGATAATAATGCGGTACCCGTAGCATTCCAAACCAATACACTAAGACATATAGTTTAATAAGCATAAGAAAAAAAACTTGCAGTCTATTTATATGTTGTTGTAGTTGTTCTTCTGATGGTGACATTATTGCTTAATCGTCTGTAAAAAGAAGTTCGACCAGGAGGTTGTTTATCATATCTCCTTTATTGGTGTTGGAAATTTTACATTTTCAATCGATATTGCCTATATATGATGAATAGCCATGGAGATAGACCAGATCCTTGTCGCACCCCATGGTAGAATTTGTCAGAAAGCCCTGCACTCGTTCTAACTGCACATTGACTATGTAACTACTCCTGTACAATTTGTGAAATCCATGGTCTATTATAGTATTTTTTTATAGTATTTTTCATAATTTGTGTCTGTCTACTCTGATGAAGGTTTTTTCTTGGTCAGCAAATGCGATAGATCTATAGAATTCATGGTTATTTTTTTTTCCAGCAAGCTGTCTGACTAATAACACATGCATGAAATGATACGTTGATAATTGCCATTGTTCTGTTATATTGTTATTTATTATTGTTTTATATCGATAGTTAGATCTTCACAGTAGCGTGTTTACTTTTTTAGGATTCACATTTTGTCTGGTTACTGCGCCACTTTCCATTTTGTAGGACATCCTGATATTTTGTTATTTATACATGAAAATCCGGTTCTGCGGCGAAGTGGTACAGGGCACGTCTGTGACGGCCAAGATACAGAGTTCGATCCCCGCCACAAACAATTGTGCATCCGGACCGTTCAGAAAGGAATGACAAACTTCTGAACGTATTTATATTGCCTAGAAAATCAACACAGCAAACAAATGATGGATTGATAGCTACTCCCTGAATATGATACGCTACCAATTTATACATGAAACGACTGTCGATTGCATAATGCTATGTTTAGAACAAGTTTTATTCGGTGATGACTCAATTTCGCACTAACTCGATAAGTTGTTGAGCAACTCAATAGTGTGACAATAATTTCTGTTTTTACAGACGTGTTTCTAAACATAGGGCATTCTCCATTCACGTAATAGATACCGATATATGCGCTCCCAGTGTTGCCAACTTATTTCCCAATAAAAGCAATAGTGGCGTCTCTAGAAAGCACCAAAAAAATTTCTGTATTAAAAAATATACCAATATTTTCCTTAAGATAGTACAATATAACACATTATAATTTAGTGATATCAGTTATTCTGATAAATAATATTCCATATTGCATAATCACAGTCAGACTTTTATCATTTTATGTGTCTTTTCCTGGTGCATTTAGTGTTGTCAATATGTTTTTGCCAAAAACATTAGTCTCATGCCAAGAATACACACACAAAATAATGAGAAAACAGCACACACAAAAACATCACAATATTCATAATATGTTTCAAGTTTTCACATTCTAATTCTTGACTATCAGTTAAAATATTAGAAATATGTTTATTCAAGATATGGTAAATCCCAGCCAGACAAGTCTTCTGCAATTTCTGTTGTATTTTATGGCTGTACTTGTGTATCAGATGATGATGATTGAAACAGCTTTTTATAATCATCTTGTGATCCAATTTTTTGCAGGACATCCGTAGATAGTTTATAATCAAAACAATATTTACCATATCTTTTCATTTCATATTTAATAATCAAAACAACTTTCAAACTTGTGTGATTCTCAGTGTATTCAGAATTTTTTATTTTGTAACCCCCATCTGACTGAAAACACATTCCACGTCAGCATTGAAATGAGGTAAAGTAAGCACAGTTAAAACTAAATCTGCAAGACTTTGGAAAGGATTTTCACCACTTGCATCCCTGTACGAAGCTATTTCTGCCCACAATGCAAGTGTGTCATTGTTATGTGTCCACTGCATATAAAGTTTTGGTAAAAGTTGCTTTTGATTCTTCGTTACATTTTTAACTAGCCGACGTATGGATTTCCGTTTAACACCAATGAAATTAATGACTGCCGTGACATCACATCCCGACAATCACTGAGTTCGACTCTAGACACAGATGAACTTATGCATAATCTGTGTCTTTTCCAATTTACATATTAAAAAAAATGTTCCTATCATTTGTACTGAGCGCTCATTATTTCTGCGGAACTACACACGGAGCGAGATTCGCGCACACATTAGAAATATTATTTCTAATCCTAACCGTACTCTAAGTACTAATCTTAAGCTTGCCAAATGACACAACAAAAGTTAGGTAATACCTCGAAACTAGAGCAAAGGTCACAACGAAGAATTAAAAGCAACTTGCGCCGAAGTTTCCACCACTGGAAATCTATTTGGGTGAGAATATCTGCATCATTAATAAAAAAACTTAACTAAAAAAGCTTAATTGGCTGTAGACATTCACTTCCACTAAAACATGACATGGACTACAATATGTGAACTTTATCTGGCAAACGTAAACGCAGCTGTGTGAATAACTACGCTAAAAACTGTACACCTTTCCACGAATTTATTTCTCATTCGGAAATTTGTAGATTGCCATTTCTTTTTCAAACTCATAACTCAAATAGGGATTAGGATCTAGATAGTCTTCAATAGCATCAGTCTGTGTAATGTTTTTTTTTCAGGAATAACAATCTTCAAACTGATAGATTCAGTGAGATGGACAAGATTGTTGAGTAGTTTTGTTTTTTATCTTGTATTTCTGCTTCAAACTTTTTATTCACACTTTGAAGGTCTCCAAGAATATGCTTGAGAAATATCAGAAAAACAGTTTTTCATGTCACAAAAAATAGAATATAAAAGTCCTGCTGTATGACAGCTGTCACTCACATTTGCTATATTAAAATGTGATCTGACCTCAACCCACTGCTGCAATATTCTGGCAAAGGCAGATTCAATAGACATCCAACATGTTTGACTTGGTTGAATAAGCTTATGTGGGGGTTCCCCATCATTTATGAATGCAAAAAGCTCACTGTACTTTGCTTGATGAATGAGAAAACCAGTTGTATTTTTCTCTAATCATGAACTCTAGATTCCTGGGAAGGCATTCATCTCCAGCATGTGATACAGCTAATTGAAGAGAATGACACACACTAGGATCAGATGAGGAATTTCAGACTTTAATTATGTGTACACTCTATTGTTTACACCAGTCATGACAGGTGCATTATCAGTGCCTAGTCCCTAGTGCAACTAGTCTTTGCAACTGAAGTCTATTATTCTTCAAACATTCTTTCAAAGCATTGCATATTGCTTCAACGTTACAGTCACACAGTTCAACTAAGTCTAAAAAAGTGACACTAAACTGTTTTCTTTTCACGGAAAATATCTTATTGCTATACCAAGTAGCTTAGTTGAAGAAATATCATTGCATTCATCAATTAATAAGCAACATTTTATGTTTCCAATATCTAATATTAAGTCTTTCTTGTAAATATGGTGCGAGCACATTTGAAATGACTGAACTGCACTTAGATCTTCTAAGCTTTAGGTTCTTGCATCCTTTACTGTCACAAAAATGTACCTTACAGAGTTCACTTAAATGATCGACTACCCTTAGGAAACAATACCCAGCCACAAACAAAGATATTCCTGCTTCTGTTGCTTTCACATCATTGCTGAGAGTGTTAAATAAAAGTTGTATTTGTTTATGGAATGGTTGTTTAGCTTCCTTGTTTTGTTGTCTCAGACTATCTCTCAATATCTTTTACCCTCGCTGCTACTGTACATTTAGAATATGTACAATAACACTTTGTCATCGCTTTCAACTCTAACTATTTTCTAAATCTCGATTCATTTAGCTACTATGTCCTGAAATGATGAGGGTAGTTCTTGCTCATTATGATACACAAATGTGAATTAAATAGTAGTGTAGCCAGAGCAAAGATCCTGGAATGATTGTGAATATGCAAATCCGCCAAAGACGGATATGTCTTTGACGAAAATAAAACGGAGACACAACACATTTTCATTCTCTGGATTACATCTTACTGGAAATCTAGTAGGACCATTGCCCTGCTACAAGAAATCCAGCCGGATTTTGAGAATGAACACTAGAAGAAGAAGAGCCACTTGAAAGATCAAGAGCAGAAGAGGTAGAGAAAAACAAAGAGAGAAGTTGCTGGATGGGTTGTCCTCATGGCATGGGAAAATATCAACAACAGAACTGACAGAAGGGACAAGAGTTATGGAGAAACATTATCACCTACACCACACAGAATAGCACCTGATTTATTGTGTGGCATTGATTATCATGTCTGTCCACATCCTTCTGTCTTATGTACTGTCAATCATTTCTCATATCAATGTCCGTCCATGCCACAATGTCCAACATTGTCTCTTTGGTCTTCCCTTACATCTCTTGCTCCTCAACTGCTTTTTGTCACAGTATGCTTTATCTTTCCTCTTCTCATGATATGCTTACAGAATGTAAACTCTTTTTTTAATGAAAGTGAACAGCTCTCTTTTTTAATTAACTTCTTTCAAGATGTCTTCCTCTTCGCAGATGTCCAATCCTATTTTTGCCAAATTGAATACCAAATTCCAACAGTAACAGCCTCAACATGACATTAGCACTTTGAAAATGGTCTGAGCTGGACAAAAGTTACTTAGCCAAAAAGACAAAGGAGTATATCTGTCCGACTTGAGAATTTTTATTTATTTATCTGATCCCCATGGTTGCAAGCTTTCAATCCTTCTTCCCTGTGCTAGGTAATGATAAGTGCATGTTTCTAGTTGTTCTTTGTCAATCAATTTTTTTCTTCAGCTGGGTTGTGTTTGTATAAAGGGTGTTAGTGATGGAGGGGTTTTGTAACAGTTGTCTTTCATGTTGGGGTTATTTTTCTGAAACTTGCTTTCAAACCCAGAGGACTAATTGAACAAAGTAGGGCCTGGGACCAGGAATACCATTTTTCCAACTGGCATGATGCTGCTTTGACTTGGCTCTACCCAGACTTCCATCTATGGATAGTGGATCTAAGGAATACTTCATAACACTCCATTTCCTGCCACCTACAGTCTGCTGGCACACAAGACATGTACCATGTCTGCCAAATTTGGAAAGACACGTAGGATCATCACATCCTGAATTGAATGGTTTCCCCTTCCTCCAATTGGTTTCTGGGTGTTGGTTTGATTTGAAATTAGTTTTTATAACTAATATAGAATTGTCTCATGATTATGATGTGTTTTGTAAATTATTTGTGCTAGGTTGGAAATGAAAAATATATTTCACAAATATTCAAATGAGATGACCTAATTTGCATATATGATTTAAAGATTTAGAAATCCAGAGACTAGTACTTATATATTCTCTCCAAGAATTTTCAAAACTGAATAAAGTACTTCATTAACCACAAAGGCCAGACAATGATATATGATACTGTCTTATCTAAAGAAGTCCTAGAGAAAGACTTACTACAGAGTTCTGCTTTGAGCTGCACTTTCTTTCTCATTAACATAAATGACCTGGCCAAAAATATAAAAGCTGAAAGAGCTCTTCTATTCCGATAACCTAACACCATGACACGGCCTTGAGAATGTTGAAAGTGCAGTTCAAAGACTAAATGGAGATCTGAAAAGACTGCATCGTATCATCACGAGTAATGTCAAGATGGAAGCTGATCATAAATTGTGAGAAAACTGTTTATACTATCTTTACCAGGAATCATAAAGTAGTCAAGGAAAATGTGTCTGAGGCTGGATACAAAGAAATTTCCAAAAGAACATCCCCATATCTTGGAGTCACACTTGATAGGCAGCTCACCATTAAGAGGTATACACATTCAAATTTTAAAAAACAAACTACTGAAGCATCTACAGCTAGCCACTGAAGAGGCTCACTGGCATATCTTGGGGATCAGGGATATACCATCAGAGATCTGTATCTTGGTTATGTGCGCTCTACTTTAGAATACAGCAGCTACTCTTAACAACATGCTCTAAAACAAATTTTGAATTCCTGTATAGGGTGCAAAACAACCTACCGGTATGCCTTATTAGTAGAGCAATGAGATCTACAAGAATGGCTGCATTGGAAATACATACAAATGTAGAACCACTTGGGATACAGAAAGAGATATTGCTAAGATGGAAACTTATTAAAGTAGCAAAAGAATGGGCAAAGGTCACCCAAATAAACAGCTTGTAAAAAAACTGGTAACTAAAAGAATACAACATGGGTTTGTCCTCAGACATGTTTAGTGAAATCAACTACAGCTGCCACCTCCCTGACAAATACTGCAAAGAGTAGCTAAAGTTTTACCACACACGTTTTAAATTGGCAAAATTCAAGACACAGCTAACAGATAATGCTATGAATAGTTCTGATCCAGTAAGTCTTATGAAAACAACACAGAAACAAGACACCTACCCAAAACAATGAATTCATGCAAATGCTGATGGGTCTACTTTCAAAGTCACCATCAAAGCAGTTTGTGGTGTCTATAGATAATATCCAGACAAAACATCTGATGAATTGTTTGATGCCTTAGGGAAGGTATTCTCTAACTATGAAGCTGAAATAATGGTACTAGAAGTTGCCTTGGGACCATCTGAGGACCGTATTTAGATCAAATTTACAAATATATAATCAGCCCAAATTCCAAAACACAACATAATCTCCTGGGAAGAAGAGACCAGAGTGCAATCTTCTGACTTTGCACACATATAAAGCTTAGCAATGGCCTGAAAAGAGTACAACCGCAACACACTCCAGGGTGCCGGCTATGCACTCATCCCTATGACAATGTTGACCATGACTTTTTTTTATTGTCTAGCACAGGATGATGATATAAAATGCTTTTCTCTTCAAGGCAAGGTAAATGGAACACCCTATATGGAATAAAATAACACCTCACAAACACATTCATATGGTACACAAACGCATTGGGTTAATGCTCCTATTACCAAAAAGACATAACCATTTCTCAGAAATGAAAAAAGGACTAGGATGCTGTTTTTGGAAATTCTTGGTTTGATGGTTGGTTGCTGGTTTAATTTTCACTTTCATACATTAATAAGCTCTATCAATTGATTTCATTCTTACACCGAGAAAATTCAAGTCCAGCATAAACAAAGCACAAACAAGAACTTTTCCAGGAGCAGACATCGGTAGCGACCATGATATGGTTCTATTGACGATCAAAATTAAGCTTAAAAAGAATCATACGCAAAACAAATGCACACAATTAAGATTTAATTTAGAAAAATTGAAAGTTCCAGAAATAGCAGAGATATTTGAGGCAACAGTGGGAGGAAAATTTGCAGCTCTAAACCTTGTAAATGAAGATGTTAACTCTCTCACAGAAACCATGAAAGGAACTTTATTAGAATCAGCAACAGAAATACTAGGGACAAGAAGAATAACACACAAACCTTGGGTAACAGATGGCATCCTAAAATTGTGTGACGAACGGAGGGAAATGAAAAAGATTAAGAAAGAGGCCCCTGAAATGTCAGGGCAATATAGCAAAATAAACAAAAACATCAGAAGGAAAATGAAACAAGCACAAGAAGTGTGTCTAGAGGAAAAATGTTAAACCATCAATGAAGGTATTAAACGTGGAAACAGTAATGTAGATATGACACTCTAAGAAAGATAACACAGCCTAAAAGACCAAATATATCTACAATACAAGACAAACACGGAAAGATACTCAATGAAACAACAGATATAGTGAAAAGATGGACAGAGTATTGCAAGGAGCTGTATAACTGCAAGTGTAATCCTGACTACACGATATTACAGAATTCTGAACTAAACAACAGAGAAATATGAAATGCAGAAATTCTAGTAGATGAAATAAAAGAGGCTATACGAACTTTGAAAGGAGGGAAGTCACCTGGTGTAAACAACATTCCAGCAGAATTGTTGAAATACGGGGGAATTAATGTGGTAAATATTATGACCAAAATATATGGAACACACAACAATGGCCCACTGAGTGGACACAATCACTAATAATACCAATTCCCAAGAAAGGAAATTTGAAAGTGTGTACAAATTACAGAACAATTAGCCTTATAACACACCCCAGTAAAGTGATGCTCAAAATACAACTTAACAGAATAAAACACAAGTCGGAAGAAATAATTGCAGAAGAACAAGCTGGCTTCAGAGCAAACAGAAGCACCGTTTAACAAATATTTAACATCCGAACACTAATCGAAAAACATATTCAGCACCAATGTGATCTATACCACAACTTCATTGACTTTACAAAGGCCTTTGATCGTGTTTGGCATGATGGTCTGTGGCACATACTGAGGAAATTTAATTTTGACACCACAATTATAGACATTATTGAAGCTCTGTAAAAAAAATGAAAATTGTGCTGTCTTGTCACACAATACAATTGGAGAGTTCTTCAAAACAACTGTGGGAGTTCAACAGGGATGCATAATGTCCCCAGTACTTTTTAACATATACTTAGAGCACATCATACAAGAGACATTACATGACTACAACACGTCTATATCGATCGGAGGTCGCCCTATTTGCAACTTGCGTTTCGCTGATGATATTGATCTTATAGCTGGGTCAGAACAATCATTGCAAGAATTAACATCAAAGTTGGAAAAAGTTACCAGTAAGTACGGAATGGAAATCAATACAGATAAGAGCAAAATCTTGGTAAACAGCAGAGACACAGAAAACCAGACTAATATCATGATATCAGGAGGTGAATACCTTCAAATACCTCGGATCCAGTATATGCAGCGATTGTAAATGCAAAGCAAAACTAAAAATAAGGCTGGAGATGGCTTTAGCATCCTTGTCAAGGCTAACTGTGATTTGGAAAAGCAACATCAGTGTTGGAGTGAAAATCAAACTGTATAAGTCGCTGGTGCTTTCTGTTGTGTTGTATGGTTGTGAGAGTTGGACACTCACTGCGGACATGGAGAGAAGATTACAGGCGTTTGAGTATAAATGCTACAGAAGAATTCTACGAATTTCCTATAGGCAACATAAGACCAATGTGTACGTAAGAAATAAAGTAGAGATGTGTGCAGGTGTCCAGGAGCCATTGCTTTCAATAGTGAAACGACGAAAACTAGCATGGTTCGGACATGTATGCAGGCACGATTCCTTGTCAAAAACAATACTGCAGGGAACTGTCGAGGGTGGAAGAAGCAGAGGAGGACAAATAAAGACATGGACAGACAACATCAAAGAATGGACAGGGCAAGATATTTCCACACTCATCCGCATCGCTGAGGATAGAATTCGCTGGAGGACTCTGTGTGCTGAAGCATCCAATGTGGTACCCCTACGACTCTGAAGGGTTATGGGTTTATTGATTGATTGAAGCTCTATAATCTAGGGAAGGGGTCGGGAACCCATGGCTCACGAGCCAGATGTGACTCTATTGATGGCTCCATCTGGCTCGCAGACAAATGTTCGATTATAAAAAAGATGTTTCTTTAGACTCCTTTGATCTACATATTAATTGCATATCAATATTTCATTCTACAAATGAGCTAAAGTCTACTGCAGCTCAGCATCAGAAGTCACATTAATGCTAAGAAATACTCATTATTGATTAGCAATAGCATAACAATGTTATTCAAAAGAATTCGGAGACATAATTATTGTACTTTTAGTGTTGAAATTACACAAAATGCACACATTTACTCGAATTTTTAGTTTTAAATGTATGGCTCTCACAGAATTACTTTTCAAAATATGTGGTGTCCATGGCTCTCTCAGACAAAAAGGTTCCCGACCCCTGATCTAGGGATTTATAACACTGTTTTTTTAATTCTTCTTTGAGCAATTATTATACATCAAGTCTGTTATTGGTCATGTATAAAGTAGCTAGTATTTGGTCATTATAGTTTCCCCACAACTTCCTTTGCAGAGATTCTCCTGCTATCTAGATTGTTATTCTATGGTTCTATGAACAAAACATTTTGGGCAGTTCTGTTGTAGCTTATGTGCTCTGGTATCTGTGTTGTTGCATATTTACAGGACTCTTGCAATGTCTACATCTAACAAGAGCATGCATAATAACTATAGTGTGTTCCCCGTATCTATATATACTTCACACACTCAGAATTTTTAACTCACCTGTAGATTTAAAAAAAAGGGAAATAAAACAATTATTTTGTAAACCTATGATCATTTATTGTATATATTACATAATATATATGTAATTATAAAAATGTATACATTTTTTGTAAATTATTCTTGTGAAGAGAGTTGGGAATAAATTTTGCTAGATGTATAATTAACAATCACTTTATGCATGTCAGATAGCATATAGATTCACATAACAATTTTTAAGGGACTGTCCTATGTGCTCTATAAAGTGATTTAATAATTTTCACGCTTTATTTATCAAATGAGCTATGATGGTAGGAGCCTTGTACTTTTGGCAGGTTCAAGCAATTAAGCTGTTCAATGAGCATAAAGTTAAAAACAAATGAGTACATTAATTCTTTATTATTGTGTGGATATGGTTAAGATAGTAGCAGCATTCAATTGAACACAAATGTAAAATATGTGGCAAGGCATCAGCAGTGAAGCTTAAATTACACCTGATTAAAGCAAGCATATTCTCAGCAGCAATTTATAACTGAATAAAATCATGTAATAAAATCACTTAATAAAACAGCGACAAAGAGAATTTTTTTTTTTTTAAATAAGATGCTGCAGAAAGATTGAGAAAACCATGGACAATGAAAAAATATCAATTGAGAAGTGTATGAAGAACTCTTTTAATGATTTGCAGAAGAAGTTTGACTCTTAAACATGACCATAACTAGGAAACTTGGATCTTTTGGACATATAAAGAAAGATATGGTCAAATAAAGATAGCATTGAAACATTAGTAATGGAAGACATGGTTGTAGATAAAAGATCAAATCAAAATGATGAAAAACCAGAGATATATCACTATGTGTTTGAACATGTCCTTGGCTAATGCAGGTCAACTCTTTCAGAACCATAAGTAGGTAGAGAATCCATAAAGAAGGCTGTTTTTGAAAGAATGTCATTTAAAGAAAGTTAGATGACAAGAAAAACTCAGAAATGGCTACTATGGATTGACAACTTATCATCAACCCACACAGAAAAATAATCATCAGGAACTCAGGGTGTAACTATAATTATAACAAAGCAATAATAGGCATATGTCCAAGTTAAACTTATGACAAATCTTATAAGACAAAAAGTATAATTGGGTAGGCCTTTATGAGAATCCTGAATGTACACTGGAAAGTTGGTACATGCATGAAAGAAAGGGGTACTTGCTAAAGTAGAATAAAGATCTGAGGAGAATAATCAAATTTCAAACATACATGATTTTGTTGGTTTTGATCCCCAGGAATTATGAGCAATGAAGCTCTAGTTTTATTTTGTGTAATGGGGCATTTCTCTAGAACTTTCATCCCCAGAATATTTCAACGCTAGGCAGTATGAATGTTTTGAGAAGTAGTCTTGCGCAGTGAGGGTCTGTGTATAAGGCATGTTCTGCCATTTTGTATGAAGAAATTCATTAATATGAAAACCTGCAACAATTTGGTGATCACTTTTTAGCGCACAGTCTATATGACTGCATGGCTTCAGTGTCTACCCAGAGATCTCTCACTTTTGAGCACACTGTCTATATGACTGCATAACTTCAATACTGCCACATACATATATAAATACTGTCATAAAGTAAAGCACCTGTTTATAACAAAAATATAAAAGTCTGAACATGCACACTAATTTGTAGCTGAACAATTGTAACAAAAATAACAGAGAAGATGAAAGAAATATTCTAAAATAGCATCAGAATAATATTAAAATCCACAGTTCAATTCTGGGGTCCAGAAGGGGAGTAACAAATAATAATACTGCAACATGTCATATTTGTTGTAAGAGGTCACTAACGAGAGTTGGGCATGGAAATATTCAACCATGTTCCATAGAACTTCAAAATGACCGAAAAATACCACCCTGAAGATAGAAGTCTTGATCCAAAATGTGCAGATATTGCAGTCAAGTTTTAAACTATGGTTCAATATTCTAGTCTCTAGACATTATCCTTTAACCTGATAGAAGTTTGAGGATGCTGAAAAAAATAACCATCAAGAATCAAAGAAATATCTGTAATGTTTATCAAGAAAAAAACCACAATAAAGGAGTACAGAGAAACAATCAGCAATAGGCCGTAAATATTCCATACTGTCAAGAAGAAAGTACTCTCAGTAATAGAGAGGTTAGTGGGTCCGTGTCACAAACACAACTCACTTGGACTTGTTTTGGGTTTGAAAGCTGACTGTCCAGATGGTACTAGCAATGCTGCTGAATGTATTAGTGGTGTCTAATAATTCATCAATGAGTTTGTTGAAAAGTCAATATATACTTCAATTATTAATTAAGAAAACCTACCAAGAAACTCAAAATGAATAATTTTATGAAAATGAAATATCAACAAAAATTTATAACAATGCAAGATGTTGACTCTGAGAGTAATTTTTTAAAGTGTCTATTCACAAACTCCCGCTAGAACTCTCTTGTAGCAGGACAATGGTACTCCTGGTTTTGAGCAAGATGTAGTCCAGTGAATGGAGATTCATCATGTTGCAGCTTTATCTGCACAAGTGATCCAACATATTTGAACTTGTGCAGATAACCTATAACACTGGAGGTAGTATATTTTAATTTGTAGGTAAGTATATAACAGTCCACCTCAGGAAATGAAAGGAGGAATATGAAAGTGAAAAAAGATAGTTTAATTATAGGGAATAAATTTCAATGTTAAGCTACAAATGAAGTAGATAAAGCAACATAACAATGAAACACAGTGACAGACGAAATTTTGACTAAAAAGCTTTCATCAAGACAAACACAAGACCACACAGTCAATAAATCTTAGAGATGCACATGGTGGTGATAGGAAGAAAAATAGAAAATAAATAGGACAGTAGCGAGGGGAAGATGGAGGAAGCAAAGATAGGGCAGCATGACAGGGGAAAAGAAGGTGTGAGGGGAAGATGAAAGTGGTAAGTAAAGAGGAGAAAGTGCACAGAAAAAGTAAAAAGACAGATGGAGTGGAAATAGATAAGATATAACACAAATAAATTTTGATATTTGCTCTGTATTACCCCAACCACCAATTTCCAGTTTCGGGTTGTTACCCAACACTGTAATTTTTATGTACAAATGAAGGCATAAAGCAGAAATATTATTCAAGACATAATATAAGTAATAGAAATCAAAAGATTGAAATTTAGGATGGAAAATTGGAGGAAATAATTCCATAAATATGCATGAATATTTTGTGTTCAGTTTTATGATTAAAAAATATATATAAAAAACATTTAATTCACTGCTTAACTTGCTGTGATGAAATTAATATAGCCTAAAGACTTCCAGTGGAAACCTGTGAAAGATAAAACATGATTTTAAAAGTATTAAATTTAACTAAGTAACCATAATTTTGGTCTTAGAAAATATAAATGTAATACATAGAAAGACAAGTCACAATAATGTACATAAAAAGGATGATTATAATATTGTATGAGTGAATAGAAAACATCAGAAATGGCAAGGTCTAGATAAAGGGTGTGGTATGGAGAAGTTTGTGCCCCTACAGACAATATTTGAAACACAACAATTTGCTGATAAGGATGTCTTTGTATCACAAAATAAAATGTGCACATCTAAAATAGTAAATCAACTAGAAACTTATATATAATCTCAGAGTCCAGCGAACAAAGACATTTTTAAGAAAATACACTTGGCAAAGGTTGTTATTAAGCCCATCAATTATTCTGCATTGGTCATCGGACATCACTATAGGTCTCATAGTGTATTTATCCATATATTTCTATTTTGAGCAAATTATAAATAAATAACAATAAATAAAAGCCTGTTACAATTTATGTAGACTATGTCCATCTCTGTGGAGGCGAGCTACAGAGAGCATCTATGATGGTCAAAGTACTGTGTTCATATCCCACCTCAGGCCATTGTACATCCAGACCATTCAGAAAGAAATGGCAAGCTATTGAAGATATTTATATTGCTTAGAAAATCAATACAGCCATAAAATGCTGGGTTGATGGCTATGCTGTAATTTTAAGCTGTAATGTGTCATACTGAGCAGCTTCCGTCATGGTTGATCTTAACAATATTTGATCAGAAAACTTGCAGCACTATTATGTTATAATGACACAATTTCAAAAACTGTTTCATTTTTCTCCAATATCCTTCCAAATTTCTTCAAACTATCTGTACTCTTATATAATGTTGCTTTCCAAAAGTGTCTCTTGTCTCCAGTTAGCTCATTCAAGTCACTGATAAGATTAAAAAAGGTAATTAAATTGAGATATTTTACAGATATCTTTATATCTTAACAAGGTCTATCTGGAAGTCTTTTAATCCTCAGACAGTTCACTAAATCCATATTTGATTACATGATTTATTTTATCCATTCCTGTCACATGTTCCAGTTTCTAAACCTTCTACAGCTGAGAATTCCAATGAAGGAAAGCAACTTTGAACATTGTAATATTCTGTGTTTATTATTTTGTCCTGTCAATGATATCCAAACAATTTAGAGAATATATCAGTGGTAAAACACACCAAATCTTCTGATTCTCATGTTTTTCTAAGGACCAAAATTTAAAAAAATAATAGTAACAGTAAATTTGTGAATGTCTAACATGTTGTAACAGCTCCCTAAGGAGGGTAGAGCATGAAGATGTAGAAATATGATGCCATTAAAATTACCTAAAATTGCCTAAAAATGCCATTTCATGCAGAAGTTGGATGGGTTAGGCTGAAACGTGGAAATATCATAGCCAAACTATGAACCATAACACAATGCATTCTATTCCACAGACTATATCCTGCATTGGCAGAAGATTGTAAATGAACATAGAAAATGAGGGAGAAGGTTGAGAGCTATTAGTATGTGCTATCCAACACTTCTCGTACCACTATGACATCATGATCTGGGAATACCACTAAAATGCTTGTCTAGTTTTAATCACATGCTAACAAGATTTTATGTTTTTATGGATCGGCAGACATGTCACTTATGAAAATAAATCATCGTTGTCACTGCATGTCTTATCTCCATTTCTTACTTATGTCTTCTATCACATTGCCCCATGGATGATGAAGACATGTAGGCCAGTGGACATTCCACCTTTGTCCTTTTTGTGGTACTCTTCTAAATAGTGGAGAAAGCTTGGTATACCATTACTGCAGATTCTTTTTCTTCTTTAGCATTTATTCTCAAACTCCCGTTGGATATCTCTTGTAGAAGGACAATGGTCCCACTAGATTTCCAGCAGGATGTAGTCAAGAGAATGGAAATGTGTTATGTTGCTGTGTTATTTGCAACAATGGTCTAACACATCTGTCTTTGGCGGTGCATATTATTCAATATATCAGACAGAAGAATGATGAATTAGTTTGTCAGATGTGTATGCTGTGTTCATGGCAGGACATATTGATCCTAGGGCACTGCTGCACTGTAATGCCTCCCTTCATGGGCTAGACATGCATCCATAAACTCCTATAACACAACCATGCCACTGAGACAACAAACCTTATACAAGTCCATGTATCGCCACAGTTACTCAACTGTGGAGGGCCTATACTTTGCCAGATAAGCTATAAATATTGGTGATGACAGTGTACAGCTTGTGTTATGTATTGACTCAAATTTATCTTCCAGTGAAGCGTACTAACTTATGGAACCAAATAAAAGAATAAAATAAGGAATTTACATTTATCTCAAAATGGTGAGAACATGCTGACCAGATTTATTCTGGTACCAAATGTCTGGGTTGATATGGGAGCCATTTTGTGTTGGAAAAAAATTAGTTCAATTTTAAAACAAACCACATGGCCAAGACGCCAATCTATTTATAACACTCTTTACTTTTACAATTTGATAACTTGAAAGATTCTCTTCTTCTGTCCTCATTTTAAAACTCCTTCTGGTTATCATGATGTAGTCCAGAGAATGGAATGCATTGTTAGTATACAGATTGGCTGCAATATCTTCATCTTTCAACCTAACACACCCAAACTTCAACATGGCTTTAGGGTCTCTTTGACCTAAGGAATAAGAGTAAACTCCATCTCCAAATTTCCTTAGACAACTCTTATGACAAGCAAGGCAGGTCAAAGTGTCACTATTAATTGCTTCCCTTTCTGTACTGCAACACACAGATGAACTTGAAAGTTGAAATTACAGACGGGAAAAAAAGAATTGCATTGTTTTATTCAAATTAATCTACAAGTAATTTATGATGATTCTCTTTGATATTCCCTTAATATTAAAAAGAAATATTTACACATAGTTTGTAACTCCTTTTTTACAAACCTCACCACAGCTTCTGTATCTGCTAAACCAGCCCCAGTAGGTAATCCTCATTATCTTCTGCTTCTTCCACTGATTCACTATCTGATTCATCTGATGATATATACCCATAAACATCATTATCTTCATTACTCAACGAATCAGTGCCATCATCCATAAGCTCTATGACTGCTGTAGCTGAGGTCATTCTTAATGATGATGTTGTTGTGGCTGGTAGTGAACCTTAGCATTACAAAAAATATAAGCTTATTAACAGGAAAAGTTAATAGAGTTCTCTAACAATACATTTGTACTTGAATCAAGAATAACTATTTTTCTAACCTGGGACACTTCCATTTTCATGTTTTCTCTGTTATCAGTAATCCTTATCAGCAAAATCTGTTTAACTAAACTTTTTGCCAGCTAGACAAAGATGTGAAAACTAGTCACTAAAAGCAGACACAAAAAGAAGGATTACGGCTTTTGTATATATGATCTACAGGTGTCTGCTATAAATAAGTTATGTAGAACATAAGACAATTATATTTGTTTGGCAACAAATAGAAAAACTTGCAGGTTAATAAGAACCACTTTTGATGATAGTGAAATGGCATAAGTTTACTTAGTTTAGGCATATAACAAGACACAGTTCACTTTCTAAAACTATTTTGCAAACAGCATTTGAGGGTGCAAGGCAAAGAGAGGGACAAAGAAAATACTGGACTGGTTTGGCAATGGTTTGTGCATTATTTTTCTACACCTCATTTGAATGGATGAGGACAGAGGTAATTGAAGGAATTTTGTGCTGATGTCTACATATGACACTTTGAGTTATGGGTCTTATTATTATATTATTACTAAATTGTTTAAAAGCATTTATCTAGTTTCTTCAGACCACAGTAGTCAACTAACCCAAAAGATAAACACTGATCTTGTGTAAATTATGTGGCTAAATCACAAATCAAAACCGTAACTTTTTTACCTCTATTAAGCTGCTTTAATCATCCCTTAGCTCAGACTGTCATGCCTGTATGCTGATAAAATTTTCATTTTTATAGTGAATTGACATCTGTGTGTTGCCAGGATGCGAAATTGGAACAAAGAATAGAGACACTTGTTACGTGCCGTGGATGAGGTAAGAGGTGACAATATAGGTGGGGTTTTTTATTTTGTGGGAAGGAGTGGATTTATCTGCCCCATTCAATAGAGGGTTAAAGTGACTCAGTAGCCATGCTGATGTCAGATATGTCTGACCGAGAGTTGCAGATATCATAGCCTAGCCATAAACCATAACACAGTGCATTTCATTCTCTGAACTACATCCTGCTAATCTGCAGGGGTTTGTGAATGAATGCAGAAGAAGCAGAATAATATTTAGTTTAAAATATGTCAGGCAAAATGGGTTAACTGAAGGAGATAAAAAAGTTAAAGCATTTCTATGTGGTCAATCTATCTATTATCTTTTCTCAGATTACACTATAAGGGGTTGCAGGATTGAATGACAATCAGTTTTTGGACCAAAGCACGTTTGGTCACTTGATGATTTGCAGTAATATTTTGATGTCTCAGAACATTGGTAACTCCATCAATCCACTTTCTTCTTGGTCTTCCTCTGCCTCATGTTCTTTCTATTTTCATGTTGTAAGCTCTTGCTGATAGCCAATATGGGTTCATTTTTATAAAGTGACCCGACCATTTCAGTTTCTTGTTATCAATATGTTTGACTACAGACGTAGTTCTAACAGTTCTTGTAATCTATTTATTTCTCTTCTGTATCTGTTTGCTGCTTTTCTTATACAACTAATTTCAAACGTAGTAAGTTTTATTTCTGGTGGTACATTCTAGTAATATAAAAATTTGAATATTGTGCAATGTCTTACTAACTGTTATTGAACGAATCACAGGCAATAGAGGCTGAACATGGAAGGAAGTTTGCTCCAATCTGAGATGAATACATTCCTTGTATGTCATCGAAATTACCACATGTCAACAGTTTCCTAGCTAGTCTAAGCAAAATGTATCAGTGCACATGACAAGTAAAAAGGTAAAAATTATACTTGCTCATAAATTCATCCTAGATAGAGGCTCGATGCTTTAAGGCTACGAGTTAATGAAAGAAATAGCCAACACATACAAATATATGTTCCAAATATCTGTGATATACTAATTCAGAATCATCAAGTAGCATATCCTGTACAGGATCTTGCAGTCATCCAGCCTTTAGAAACTCTTGCCGATCATGAGCCAATCTTCCTATTCTTGTGTCATCTTACACGCATCTACTTCGTAACCTACCTCTTTTTCGTTGTCATAGCATCATCTCATTCATTATAATCTTTTCTAAGCTGTCGCAAAATTCTAAGTGGCTAAAATATCATAATTCACTAGAGAGAACCTTGTTGTTTAAGCAGTTTATTTTCTTTTCATTTCAATTCTTTCAGAATGTTCCTATTGGTGATATTTTTGGTACATGGTATTCTGAGGGTCCTACTGTAATATTTTGCTTCAAATGCTGCAATATTGTTTCTTAGTTAATTGGTGATTGCCCAAGATTCACATCCATATATAGCAACTGGGAGTATGCAGACTCTAAGGAAAGTTAGTTTTGTTATTGTTGCAGCCCAGCCATTTGCTCTTCAGAATACTCTCTTGAGATTTGTTTAGGTTCCCAGAAATGATTAGAAATAGAGTTCTCATATTATTTTGCACAATGGGTTTAAGTGTGGGTCCTCCAAATCTTTATTTCATAACTCAAATATTTCAACTCTCAGCAGTGAGGAATGCTGTGAGAAGATGCCTCCTACTCAGAGGGGAGCAAATATAATTAGTTAGTTAGTTAGTTAGTTAGTCGTCGGATCATCATCACTGCAAACTGGACACATCCATAGTTGCTCCGATCTCTCCTTGAGTGTATCCGCCATCACACTTCTGCTGACAGTACCGGTCCTATGCTGGTTGACCATCATTCTTCTGCGCCCTCCAAAATGTTCACCTCTAGCAACACCGCATCTCAATCCCTGATCTTTAATCCTAGCCATTGAAAAGGAATCATCATCCACATTCGTCTCACTCTCGCGTGTTATATCTCTTAAGGAGTTCAAAACGTCAGCGCGATCAATTGCCCCATCGCCCTTTGCCACAATTGCACACGATGCCAGTTGATCCGCTCTTTCATTGCCTCGAACGCCCACATGTCCCGGCACGAAAATAAATGTAACCGCCTTCAAGCTCGCATTTCTCAAGGCCTCAATCCACTGTTCGCGAACGAGACCCACTTGTACCTTCTTAATCATACTCATAGAGTCACTCAAGATGCAGACCTGCGTTACTTTCTGTGTGCGTAGCCACTCAAATGCCTTGGTCACCGCCATAGTCTCCATGGTCATACTACTCGTAGTGACCGCAAAGGCACCACTTTCCTCCTTGATCGTTTTACCTGCGCACTGAGCTGTAAAGGCCCAAGCACTGCGAACATGCCTAATTACAGATCCATCAGTGTATATAATCACATCCCCCTCTTTGGTATTCTCACTGATTAAAGCCTGCACTTCTTTCTCCACAGCTGTGGGACACCATTCTCTGCATTCCCTGCTAAGTGATATTACTACTCTCAAACAAGTTTCGAAATCTGTGGGTAGACCTATCCATTCCGCACCAACTGCCACATCCTGTAATCGGCACACGCTTTGTATTACATCTTCAGCACGTCCCATCCACGACCTTCCTCTCTTGAGTCTGCTGCCTTCGTGCACGGCAATACTGTAATCTATGCTCAGCTGTTGGGCAGTCAAGTAGGTATCGCATAGCTCTTGTCGATGTGTCTCTTGTGCATCCCAGAATGATACGCATTGCTGCATTCTGGACTCTATCCAGTCTTTCGATCTGAGTTTGGCTAAGAGTCAGAATTGCCAGTGCATATTCCACCACAGCCACTACCAAACCCTGGTACAAAAGAAATAACAATCTTTGCTCACATTGCGCAGCAGCCATAACCTTCATTGCTGCTAAGCCTTTGCCTGCCCTTATGATAATGTGGTCAACATGTTCCCTGAAACTCAGGCTTCTGTCAAAAAACACACCCAGATATCTCATTGTGCTAGTTCTTTCTAAACTTTTCCCGGACAACGAAACTTGTGGCATGGGTGTCTTTACCATGTGATTGTTCAAGGAAAACCACGTCACGAATGCCTTAGACGGATTAACCACTGCTCCCGTATCTCGACACCAATTTGTTAGTCTGTCCAGCTCCTTCTGTAGTTCCACGACGCACTCTTCTCGATTTCTGCCCTGTCTATACACCAGGATATCATCGGCATATGACATCGTTCTGCCAACACCTGTGATTTGATTGCCAGCGATATGTACTGTGTATACATTGAAAAGTACAGGAGATAGAGGCGATCCCTGTGGCAGGCCAGGGCTAATAACCGTTGGTGTAGATATCCAGTTACCACACTTAAGAACTACAACCCTGTGCATCAGGGCGGCGCCAACCCAACGCACGACAAAAGGATTAACTGCAAGATTTAACAGCTGGTGCATCAAGATATCCAAGGACACCCTATTGTACGCATCCTCAAGGTCTATTGCGACCGCACATGTCTCCATGCGCGAATCGAACCCCTCAAAAACATCCTGCGCAAATATGGCTGCATTTTGCCATGTCTTCTTTCCTGGACGATATCCTCCTAACAATGTTGGTAAACACTTATTTCTTTCAAGATAACACGATACCTTCCGGGCCACAATTTTTTCCAAAAGCTTGCCAATCGTATTCTGCATAGTTATTATTATGTAGCCATGTATCCTGGTGTGGTCCTTCCCAGGTTTGTGTAGTGGAACTAAATAGCTGTGCAACCAGTCTTCTTTCACTGTGCCCTTTAGAAGGCTATTATTGAACATGTCCGCCAACTCTCCCAACTCCTCATCCGTTCTTCGACTAATGTCATCGTATCTAATGCCATCTGGCCCTGGTGCTGTATTTTTTGTACTTTTCAGTGCCTTCCTGATTTCTTCAACTGTGATTAGCATATGGTTTTCCATGCTCAAGTTCTTACACGTGTCTGTGAGCGTTTTCCTGATTTCTTGATATGCCTCCACATTTCTCTGACCAATTTTGTGCGGTGTAGTGTGCCAGCAATGCCGCACCTTTTGTCTCGTCCGTCTTCTGCCAGACGGTATCGTCGCTCTGGAAATCGGCAATAGTCACGCGTCTTGTGAGACCATTCATGGATTTGTGTAACCGCCAGAACAATTTTAGTGACTTTTCGCGTGTTATCTCTTTGCAAAATTCGTCCCATTTTGACGCCTTTGCTGACTTTGCAATATCTTTGAATGTTTGGACTAAGATATCTTTCTTCCTTTTCCATTGTGCGACCTCCATGGGCTGAGCCGCAACACGTTTCCGTGCCCTTTGCCATAGTGATACTGCTTTCCGTTTCTCGCTCCATGCTCTTTGAACCTCTTCGTTCCACCAGGAGGGCCTATCCCACACCAGATTTCCCACTACTTGAGCCTTACGTTTGTCTTGTCGAATTCTGCTCACAACATCCACTCCTCTTCGATCATATTTAAAGGATCTTACCTTTGGCCTTATCTGCTTACTTTTGTCATTTTTTAAGAGAACAACACATGGGAGGTGGTCACTGCCATGATGCCCCAGCACGTCCCATTTGCAGATAGCCACAGCAGCTGATGACACCAATGCCAGGTCGATAGCGCTATCATCATCACCATCCCTGCTTGCCATCCTTGTTATACGGCCATCGTTAAGGCACACCAGGTCCGTATCTGTCAGGGCCTCCTCAAGTTCTCTTCCCTGTTTGTTCGAAGCACTATTGCCCCATGATGTACCTTTCGCATTGAAGTCACCACAAAAGAGGATCTGCTTTTCCTGTTCCATTATCTCCCCTAGGATCTTCCAACCCTGAAGATCAATGCTCGTGTTGCAGGCATACACATTTACAATCATGATTGGGTGCTGGACCCTCTGGACCCTCACTGCCTGTAACTGGATATTGTCACTATCCCACTTGGACATATCAACCTCGCATACACTAAAACCCTCGCGTACTAAGATTGCCTGTCCAAGATGTCGCCTGTTGTAGAAACACTGAAATCCGGCTATCCTGATATTACCACTTTCACCTAGCTGTGTTTCTTGCAATGCAATGACGTCAGCCTCATAACACATCTTTTCTAGCTCTGTTCTACGCTTGTGTACACTGGCCACATTCCAAAACAGCACACGCACGTTTTTAATTCCTAGCCTAGCTGTTTTCGATCTCGTTCTTCTAGCACCCGCCCGGTGACTTTTCCTTTTTGAGCCACCTCATTTAGGCCGCTTGATATTGCAAATATAATTATAAAGATGAAGTGCAGTGGGACTTTCACAAGAGAGAAACTTGACTATATAGACATTATATCTACTAGAAGTTTGCGGGTGCATGATATTTAGGCTGGTTGGCTATTAATGAGACCTTCCCCATGTGGTACTCCCACAAAAATAATTTATGTTTCAAATAATAATTCCTTATTCAGAATAATTCCACACAGAAAAAAGGTTCATTGGCTGAATGATGCGCAAAGTGGATGTAACTGTCTCGGAATAGAGTCAATACACAAGTGCTGTTCTATGGGTTATTTGTTCAAGAGGTACAAATATCAAAACATTGCTACAACCTACAACATCAAATGCTCATCATCACAAAAATAAATATATGTGGTTATGTCACACAGTTCTTCAGTTTATATTCATCTTGTAGTACATACATAGTTTGTTAGTTAGCTCCTCTTAGACCATTGATGGCACATAGGACAGTAAGTCATTTCATTCCATGTTGAGTTCCTCACTGCAAATTACTGTAATTCTTGTGTATTGATTATTCCCAATATTGAGCTTTCTCTGTCGAATGTTCTGCACAAAGTTTTTTTGAGGCGACTTACTTTTTTTTTGCCTTCTGCTTTCCACATGATGACCTGTTTAGGAAGTCTGTTCTCATCTGTTCTGAGCTCATGCCTGAATATAATTTCATCTTCTTATAAAACTTACCATAAATTCTTGGTTGGTATCTTCCCTCAATGATTACCTTGTTCTAAATTAAGTACATTTTATATTCAGTATTCTTCAAAGTCACTTGATAGAAAGCAATGCTTCTGTTTCTATAACAGTGCATGTTTTATGATAGTAACTTATTGAGCTGTCGATCAACCATCCATAACAAGAAAAGAAGTAAACAATTTTCTCCATCTATATATGTACATCCACTGTTTTTATTGCCCAACACAGACTGAAATAGTCTGTTACCACAAGCTAAAGGACATAGTGAAATGGAGATCAGAGAACCTATGGATGTGTCCAGAGTGTTATGATTATGATCTAACATCTAATTAACTATTGCTCATTTTAATCTTGATTCATGATTAAAATCAATATCACAGCACTGGGATGATTTCCATGTGTACCATCAGCATGTATATTCTTTGACATCTGTAGGGAAGATTCATAATCATAATCTCCTTAGTGCTCGGTTTTCCATTCCATCAGCCATTTAATGTTCAAACTCAAAGCACAAGTCAAATATCAATTATCTTCTTATCTTAACTGATCCCTGAGGTTTGAAGCTTTCACTCTTTCTTCCCTGTGCCAGGTGGTTGTAGCTGTATGTTTTCTTGAGCTGTGTTGTATCTGTATACAGGATGTTAGTGATGGAGGGGTTTGGTGGTAATAGTTTTCATACGTCTTGTAGTGCAGGGCATTCAATAAGGTGATGTTTTACTGTTTCCTCCTCTTGTCTGTTGCAGAATGGTCTATGGCAATTCTTTGTAGGTGATATCGATTATTTTGTTAGGATCTTTCCAAAAAGGACACACTTTCTCCTCTCACCCTACCATGTGAAGGCTCCTTTAACTAATCTCATGATGTTGGACAAAACATCAAAATATCCCTATCTTCTTAAGATATTGTCTCTTCTTACCCTTACTACTACAGTTATAGTGAATAATAATATAGTGAATGAAGAAGCACTAACCTGAGAATCTTATGCCTACACTTCTGTTTCGTGTTCCCCTTAATGCCACTGTTACAGCAGGTCTTTCTGTATTTGCCCCTGCTGCTGCGGTAACACATGATGGACCAGCAACTGCACTATCAAACTTGTCCTGCTCCACTGAAACACATGAGACAGTCTTGATCAGAATGTCACTGGGAATTATGTTGCATAAGATTATTCACTGTCTCCATAACAAAGGTTAGATACAATGAATTTTCAAAATATTCTGTCTCTTGCTTTGATAGTATACTCAGACACATTAATGTATTCATCTCTAGATATTTTCTTTCCATTTGTATCTAATTTTGCATGACATTGCTCAACTTCCCTTTCAGACAAGGTGTCTACTAGATCTTTTTCCCAACTACTCTGTCTTTGTCAGGTAGATGCTGATGTCATTCTTCTTTTCTTCTTCTGCGTTCGCTCTCAAATAACCATGAGTATTTCGTGTGATTTCCGCCAGGGAGCGTGAAGTACGTTGTGCTGCAAGTTCCACAGTAGAACTGTGATTATTTGCACCCTGGTTGGCCACTTGTGGTCAGGACGTCCGAGGTCCAGCACATCCGTTTTCGTTATTCCTTTATTTCGGGTTTGGTCCCTAGTCAGTGACAGCCTGTCTATCTGTCGCCGGGCACGCTGGTGTGTAGTGCCTCTTCGCCAAGACGCTTGTCGAGCGCGTCTATCTGGCACGAGGTGCTCAACCGTCCATGAATCTATCTCGTGCAATTGGACAAACTCTGCCTGTATCCATCGGGTACTGAACCGTTTCTCATCCGCGAGCCTGGTTCCGTATGAGGAAGAACTCGCCAGAAGAGTTGGACCCTAGCTCGTTCGCACTCCTACCCGAGGCGTCATTCATAGACTTCGTGAACCCCTTGCACAAGTTTGAGTCTCACACCATGCGTCTGAGAGCAAGGCGTTCTCGGGCTGAGCAACCGTGTCCCAATAGCGCCTGAGCCCATCAGGTACTGAACCCTTTCTCTCTGCAATTGTATTTCCGGTATAGAAAAGCTTGACAGTAGAGTTGGGCCAGGACTGCCATCTTTGTCCCTTTCTTGCCTAAGCCCATCGGGTTCGGAACCCTTTCTCTTCGCGAGCATATTTCCGGTATAGGAAGGCTCAACATTAGAGTTGGTTTAGGTCTTCTTGCTTTTCCGAAAGCCCACGATTGGGTCTGGATCTCTGCCTATAAGGATCCCAGGTAACTAGAAGCTCGTCTCGAGCTAACAGAGCTTATTGTAACCGTTTCCTAGGAATTTTTCACTTTTCATTTGCAGTTCGCGCTGCCCTCTGGCGCTGTTCTGCCCTTTCATTATGTCATTGTACTCATTATGACATATATTTGTTTATTTCCATGCATTCACCTTTACGTGCCTTTTACATTGGCTGCCCCTCAAATGTTCTAACTGGACTAACAGGCGTCACTGTATGTCAACAGTGTCGCTGTATGTGGTGATACAAATGGTGTCGGAGATATTGTCTGTCTCTTTTGCAGTCATATCTCTTTCCATCTGCTTCCTCCACATTCTCGGACACGATCCCCAAATGATTTGGCCATAATCAGCTCGAGATGCTGTTTTCTGTTTCCAGGGTGCACCGCGAGGAGGTACATTTGGGATCTTGGTTATCTGCTAACCCTGGGTCCGCCTAGAGCAATGCGTTCCCTTTGCACCCCGATGTTATTCAACATGCTCATAAGATGATAAATTTCTTTTTGCTCATGTTGGTACCCTGAGGATGTCCTCTCTTCTGCGATTCGTTTTCTCCCAATTTCCCATTCTGAAGCCCCCTCTTCTACTAATAATTCATTTGACAGCCTTATATTATCTATTACTGTACATCCTCATAATACTCTTAAAATTCATTTGCGTCATTTCCCTATTCTCCAAGCTGACCTCTTTACCAGCTCTGTTTTTCCTTCTTCTCCGCTTGTCGCTTTCTGCAGAGATAAGAACGTATGGGACCTTGTAGTCCACTCCTGTTTACATTTCAGTAATCATCCTGATACTTTTCATTGCTCTTGACAATGTCTAACATGTCTTTTTTGTAGTTTCCACTCCAACCATCTAGTCCCTAAATCACACTTTGACATTCAAGTTCATTTTCTTGTTGGTCCAACAATCTTATTTACTGTATCATTTGTAAACAGTGCAATAAAAATACATTGGTGAAACTAGTTGCTGATTGGCTGACATTTACAGAGCATTTATGGAATATCTCTGACCACATTGATTCCATAGCAAATCATTTCAATAGTTCCACAAATTGTGGCAGAATTGATGTTTCTGTTACTAGTTTAGTTCTTCGCTCTTCTGATGACAATCATTATTTCTCCCTTGAGGATACCTCGATATACCACCTCATTGTAATTGACTCTCATGGACTGAACATCCAACAGCATTTCTCTTAGCTTATTGCCATGCCACTTATGGTATAAAACAAGAAATGGAAAACAATGTCCAATTTATACAAGAAACAACACTGCAGATATAGACATTATTAGTGAATGAAAGAAGAAGTCATGCCACCTCCCCCCACATTTGTATTACTATTGTTTCTTTTTGTGGTGTTTTACTTTGTACTGTCATTTTGTTTCCAATCTTGTTTCCATGTTCAATGTATGCAGTTGTCCAATGTGTATATATCATCTTTAGCATCCATCATCATTTTCCTTCTCCTGTATTATTTAACCCCCTTTTTAAAAAAAAACCACTGAGTAGTCTTCAATAACTCCACTTGGCCTTGTCTTTCACCCTACTGCACCATTCCCCCCCATCCCAAATGTCCTTTGTATTCCTATTGACATTCTCTTTCTTGTTCATCCCTTACAATGTCACCTTAGTTCTGTTCAAATTTAAATATTACCTGTTCACTAATTGGTATGTATTTGATTGCATATGGTCACTGTTTTTATACATTTCCAATGTATATGTATGTGTGTGTGCACACAGATGCGTGCATTTATGTTTCTTGTGTGTGTGTGTGTGTGTGTGTATTATGATTGTCTGTTTTTGTATGTGTATTTCTTTGTGTTATGTTTTATAAGTGGAAGGTGCGTGCAAAAATGTGCACATTTCACGTTTTAACAAATTCTGACAACTAGACTTTCCATCCATCTTATATTAGTCAGGGTATTGAAAATATACGATTACTTGTAGATAGTAAAATGATAATTTATGAGCATTTATAAAACGCTATCTTGGCCCCATTTTTGTGGAAAGAAATACGCAAGCAAAAACAGTTAAGAAATTAAGGGAGAATTGACAAAAACAGCAAAATTACTATGTAACTGCTTGTCTTCACATATTCAGACATGTGTGAAAATTATAGAACACAAAGACTAGGCCTAGTATCTTTATGTAACTGTAATACAAAAAATGTAAGAAATGCAAATATGAAAATAAACATTAATATAAACAATGGATGCTTAGTTCTGCCTTGCAGCGTCAAAGGGTAAAAGTGTTCTCTGGAGATGGCTTTTTTGTGTGCTTCATATATGTTTGTTTTTGTTGTTTTCATGTATCCAACAGGGGAACAAAGTGTAGTAAAAATATGGCCTGCCATGCATATTTTAAGACGCCACAGAAGAGGGTTAGGAAAAGGATTTGGCAACACCATACAATGTTTTAAAGTTCACAAACTTCACTAAAATATGAACAGTACTACTAAAAAAGAGAACTTCTAACATTTACATAGGAAGAATAAGTAAGATATGGAAAAAATACTGGAATGACTAGCTAAAGGATAAAAAAAGTGTAGATATTTAGTGAAAGCCTGTGCTGCAAAGACAAAATAGGTGGACAGACAGAAACAGAAATTACTCAATAATGTGTGCCTCAAACACAGTGAGGAGTTTTGCAAAATGCTATATTTTCATACCTTTTCTTTGTTCTACAAGATCTGCCCTACGCTGTTTCATCTCATAATTAAGTTGCTCGACCATTCTCTCTATATAGCTGTCTAAAGCAATAGCCTGCATTTGGGATGTGATTGGAGTGCGACAGTTCGGACACTCCTTTTTAACCTTCATCCACTTGTTGATACACAACTTACAAAACACATGTGCACAGTTTAAAGATGTTGCCTGAAAAATTATAATTTCATCTGTTGTATACATATACCGTAAATTAATATGGAACTAGTAAACTCAAATGTGGCATAAATATTTCTCTGTTTCCATCCCTGTTCAGCTCCATGGCAGCATGGTATCTGTGATAGTTAAGGTACTGGGTTCGAATCTTGCCACAGGCAACTGTGCTATCCGAACAGTTCAGAAAGCACAGATGAACTACTGAACACATTTATATTGCCTATAAAATCACCACAGCCAAAAAATGCTGGGTTGATAGCTACATCCTGAATAGGATATGCTACCAATTTTTTTTATCCATGGGAATAGTCCCTCTCCAGAGTATGAGACTCTACAGCTTGTGGCAGTGATCTCCAGCCAGATTGAGTAAAACAGTCATCTTGGACTTAAAAAAAGCTCTGGAAAATCGCCACATCAAAAATAATTTCAAAGAATAACCAATCTGGAGATGACAGTAAAACTCCATGGACTGGCACTTGAAACAATAGAGATAAACTCATACTTCCTCTGGGTTGTATCATCACCACCATAAATTAAGAGTAAAAGAGTTATAATCACCGCACACCGGACAGGTCTATAGATGCACCAATCCCCATCTCGCTAAATCCATCGGAGTGAAATGGTTCACAGTTTAACCTTTAGCACGCTGAGTTTACAATTCGGGTGGTGAATTCTGCCAGAACTGTGTCATGTTTTGAATCCGAAAGGTGAAATCCACTGCCCGGTTCGCTAAACCCGAAACCGAATGAAAAAATAGAGATCAGTAACTTTTTGACAGAATGTTGTGGCACATTGAGAAGAAAATTTATCGCCAATTTTCTAATGGCGGATAATGGCGGCGATACGATTTCAAGTGATTTTGAAATGGTATGGAACAATTTATAGTCATCAGCATAACAGCAAAGCTACATGACAGTTTGTTTGTTTGTTTGTTTTTCGTTCGCTCCATTGTAACCATCACGGATATCAGTGCGATTTCCGCCGGGAGCGTGATTATGTTGTGCCACCGTTATGCGCCTTGTAGGCCTAGCACATCCGATTTCGGCATGCCTTGACAATTCGGGTGGGCTACCCTTAGCCTGTGACAGCCTCTATATCTGTCTCCAGGCACGCGTAGTGGTGACTCTTCGCCCAGACGATTTTGCTCTCGTCTGTCTCGCACAAGGTGTTCCACTGTCTATGAACTTGCCTCGTGTAATTGGACGTGCTGTGCCTGTGCCCATTGGGTACTGAACCGTTTATCATCCGTGAGCCTGGTTCCTTAAGGGGAAGAACTCAACAGAGGAGTTGGACCCTGGCTCTTTCGCCCTCTTAGCCGAGGTGTCATTCACCGACATCGTGTACCCCTTGTCCAAGTTCGAGTCTCACACCACGCGTTTGAGAGCAAGGCGTTCTCGAGCTGAGCGTCCTTGTCCCAATAGCGCCTGAGCCCATCAGGTACTGAACCCTTTCTCTCTTCAAGTGTATTTCCGGTGTAGGAAAACCTGACAGTAGAGTTGGGCCAGGGCTAAATCGTTGTCCCTTTTGTGCCTGAGCCCATCGGGTACGGAACCATTTCTCTCTGCATGTGTACATCCGTTATAGGAAACCTGGACAGTAGAGTTGGGCCAGGACTACCATCGTTGTCCCTTTCTTGCCTAAGCCCATCGGGTACAGAACCCTTTCTCTTCGCGAGCATATTTCCGGTTTAGGAAGGCTCGACATAAGAACTGGGTTAGATCTTCTTGCTTTACCAAACGCCAATGGATGGGTCTGGGTCTCTGCCTGTAAGGAATACAGGTAACTAGAAGCTCGTCTCGAGCTGACGGAGCTTGTAGTTCCTCTTTCCTAGGGACTTTTCACTTTCTATTTGCAGTTCGCGCTGCCCTCTAGCGCTGTTCTGCCCTTTCATTGTTTCATTGTACTCAGTATGAAATATATTTGTCTCTCGCCATGCATCTACCTTTACGTGCATTTTACATTGGCCGCCCCTCCAATGTTCGGACTGGACTGACTTGCTTCACTGTATGTCGACAGTGTCGCTATATGTGGTGATACTGGTGGTGTCGGAGATATTGTCTGTCTCTTGTGCAGTCAAATCTCTTTCCATCTGCTACCTCCATATTCTCGGACACGATCCCCAAATGATTTGGCCAGAATCAGCTCGAGCTGCTGTATTTCTGTTTCCAGGGTGCACCGCGTGGAGGTACATTTGGGATCTTGGTTATCTGCTAACCCTGGGTCCGCTTAGAGCAATGCGTTCCCTTTGCACCCCTACATGACAGTGAATTGAGTTTATTATACTTTTCTATCATCGTATATTCAGGGAAATCATAATTTTTTCAGCTGGAAAAGTGAACAACTTCAGAAGTAAGCTCTTCATATTCATTATTTAAAATATGCCACAGTGTTTCCATTATGTAAAATATATAAAAGTCAACAGATTTCACAGTTGTCGATCAATCAAATATACGGTACACCTAGATCTAGATAGGTCTAAATCTGTCTTTATCACTTTCTCACACGTCTCGTATCACACACATACAAACTAAACTTACACCAATATATGCAGAATTGAATTCTTTATTTATATGTGCAAATATTATTTAAATATCTGTAACAACAAAAAAGATATCGCGATTTCAAAACAGCCACAGACGATTGCATAACATTTCCAAAAACCAATTCCGCGGCAGGAGAGAAATTGTGTAATTGTAAACACAGCATGCCTAAGGTTGAGTTTGATTTAACAATCCATTCATATATCTAGTATGTTTCTCGTACCAGGTCATTCTAATCTTTACTCTATCAAGCCATTTGGACTCAATTCCGACCACTCTTTCGCTTAGTTCTCGGTCGGATTGGTCTTTGTTGTTTTTATTCATTTTGTGCTGCCATTTACGTCATCGTTTTGTTCCTCTCATTCCACCTGTATTATCGTCTTTGTGTACTTCCTGTTCATATCCTTCCAGTATCTAACTACCATATTTCACTCGGACATGCATTCATTTCTACTTGTGGTATTTTTATGTTATGTGCGTATCTTGAAAAAGGCCTATTGGTCCGAAACGTCAACTTTGTCCTGTGTATTGTCATTTGTATGATTATATTCTGTGTTTTGTTTTGTTGTATGTACCCTATTTATTCATGTTAACATCCGCTGGTGATAGTGTGTTAGTCGTCATCAAGTAGGACTTCATTACCTTTCTTCCACGTGAGTATTATTTTCAATTATGTTCTACTAGCAGTACCACCTTCTATTGATTCTCATATCTTTAACAAACTTGTGAGTGATCATAATTGACACTTCTGACTACCTGCATGCCCTAGCAAGAATGCGTAGGCAATTTTTCTAGTCGCAGATTGTACACCCATTTACATTTACAACAAATGATTCCCGCTTCAACTTTGCACAGCACATTGAGTTAATAAATATGCATGTGTTCTGTGACACCAGCCATAACAAGAGTTCTAAATTTTTACTTAGTACTAAATGTCATGCTCAATTTCCTTAAGGATAGAATTAAAACCTACAATCTTACCCTATCTAGAGAACTGTCTTTACTGTAGTTTACCTACACTATGATACTGTTGCTTAAAGAATTGGCAATATTTAAAATATTCTACACACAGTATCTTTAAACTGATTTATTTTATTTAGAAAAGCTATGTTAATTGAAACAAATATTAAATGACACTAACCTGAATAGCTCTTATTTTTATTTTTTTTCATTTAATGACACTAACCTTGATGAATAACTCATTGCAGATTGCACACTGTAACTCCATTTCCATGAGACGTACAAAATTTGATAAAACCTCTTCTCTCGCTGTCAGAGCTTGGAGTTCTGCTGTAGCGCTCTCTTTCTTTGTTTCACTTAATTGACTCTCTAGCAGTTTTCGCTCCATATCCTTTTTCTTGAGAACCTGCAAAGGATTTAAATATATCTGATTTTCAACGGCTTCCTATCTATTCAGAAAATTTTTAAATAAATTTCTATAAATTTAAGTTTCATTAAATAAGGAATCAAAAGTAGACAACATTTAACTTAAATTTTGGTTTGTGAAAAGCAAAATGTTGCAGCAGAGTTTTAATGAATATTGTCTGCAATCTGTTGTTAAAATCATTCAAAATTACAACCAATAATGAGGAATATTTTTCAGATTCTGATCATGAAGTATTTCTTAGTTTTACAGATGCAGATATTATTTTTCAGCTCAGGATTAGAGCAGTAGTATTTTGTCGAGTGTGTCTAATGGCTAAAAGTATTGTGGGTGTAGTTGATAGTGCCAGTTCAGGTTATAATAATCTCTGATTTTGAAACTGTTCTGAAGTTGTAGGATCATTACGCCTATCTGATAACATCTGTGAAATTGATGTGTTTTATTAGTTTTCACAGATGATATTATGAACACTTTAGTTCAGTTATAAAATGGACATCAGAAATAGAATAGTCCTAGGCATGTCCATTTAGCAGCATTTCAGCATTGAATTTATCAAAGTTGTAGGATCATTAGGTCTAGCTAATAATGTCCCGCCGAAGACGGATGTGTCGGGCCATTGGCGCAAATAAAACGGCGACATAATGCATTTCCATTCTCTGGACTATATCCTGCTGGAAATCTAATAGGGCCATCGTCCTACTGCAATAGAGATCCAGCAGGAGTTTGAGAATGAACACTGAAGAAGAAGAAGAAGAAGCTAATAATGTCAGTAAGATCAACCTGTTTAACAGACAATATTATTAACACATTACCTGGGTAGTTTAATTCTGAAATGACATCAGAAATAAGCATTTAAATGCTTTAGGCCTATATTCAGAATTGAAGAAATCGAACAAAAATAGGTGAATAACTTCTTAGTCTTGTGTCAAATTTTTGTTTCATTTTTCATCTTTACCATTTTCTCAAATATCGCATATCACACATACACCAAAAAAACTTAATCATTACATTCAGTAGCCATTCCTTTATTTCCATAAAAAACAATTATACCAAAAGCTCTAGAAATAAATAAAAACAAGTTTTCCAAATACCCTCTATAAATAACATGCAGAGTCAAAAAATAATACAGTAGCAGAGAAAATAATGCAATTTTAATGCTAAGTATTAAAGGTTAATAAATAAGACTATGGTGTTGAAATGAAAAATATAAAATTGTATAAAATAAAAATGTATTTTTTAGATGGGAAGGAGAATTAAACTTACTAAAAACCTTGAACAGATATGAGAGTTAATAGGCCTAATAGTGTATACAAAATTGATGCAACAATTTTTGTCTTTTTCCAGGTGGATGTTGGCTCTGGTAAAAACACTGCACAACCATAATAGAATAACACTGAGAAAACATTTTACTATATTATATCTAAACAGACTTGCCTGTGTGGCAACCATTTCATGAAATTCTAGTTCAGGGTGAAAAGAACAGGACGACTGTCTTCTTTCCAGTGATGTTGTAGATGATTAAGGAAAGTTAGGGGATAGTATGATAACATGTCACCTGTGGAAAAAATTATTGTTACATCTTGTCTTAATTTCTTACTTTTGTTTTTTATAAAATAATTTCCATGGGTGATGAAGAGATGCAGGCCAGTGAATATTCTACCTTTGCTCTTTGTGGCAGACTCCTGGGTGATGGGAAATTCTAGATGTAAAACCGTGTGGATGGGTAACAAATTCGACCAAAAAAATGATGAGTTAGTTGGCCCAGAAGTGTGTGCTGTGTTCCGGGTAGGACATGGTAATCCTGATATACCATTGCACTGGAATGTTTCCCTTCTGGAACTAACCTTGTATAATATATATATATATATATACACACACAACTTCCATCTTCATATTATATATCTATGCCCTTGAGATCTTACAGGAGTCCGGGTGTCACCTTAGTTACACAACTGAAAGGAAAACATGTATTTTTCAGATAGATTATCGGATGTCAAGAACTATCTACTCACAGCAGTCACATATCGTGTGCCTTCCTTTTTCTTTTCATTATTTCCCTTGCCTATGTTACAGATAACCGATATGTACTAATTACTTAACATTAACCTAACCCCATTCTGTTTCCACCCACACAACTCTCCTAGCCCTAAATAAATAATATGCAAATCAATTAATAAAAATACCCATTAACTTATAAACATAGTCAAGGGAAATAATCAAAGGAATGATATGAAGAAGGTAGGCACATGATATGTGATAGACCCCTCACAGCTGATGTGGTTATTTCATCATCATCATCATCTACATAGAGTAGATGCACCTTCTAGATTATATTTATAAAACATATTGTATAATATATTTTCCATATATTTCACACACATACAAACCTTTTCAAGTTTCTTTTTTTGCTTAAGCAACTGTTTCTCTAGCTCCCTATTTTTTTCTTCTAATACTTTTTCCATTTCTTTTTGTAAGTTTTCTTCTATCTAGAAGTATCAACAAAATTTAACTATAGCATAAACAAATGTGTTAAAAAATAAATAAAGATATGGCATTCACATATGGTGAATAGATATATGCTAATGTCTAAATTCCTAGGATCCTTATCTTTTAGTACATCCAGCCTAAAACTATGTTTTTACAATCAGCTTTATGAAAGCTACTATTTAAACAAATATTTAACATCAGAATATTAAATGACAAACATATTCAGCACCAATGTGATCTATACTACAATTTCCTTCATTTTAACAAAGGTCTTTCACTGTGTTCGGCATGAGGGTCTATGGCACATAATGAGACAATTTAATTTTGACATCAAAAACACCAATATACAGACCAGAATGATAACAAAAAAAGGGTTTGCTCCACTGAACATAACTATGAAAATAGAAGCAGTGACAGTGGTATTATTTGGTGACTGTAATACCAACTCCCACTGTGATTCACTCCCAAAGCATGCTGCATAAAACAGAAAAATATATGTTAAATGTTAATGCAAGAAAGAAATGGGTCATGTTTATGAACAACTTCGTTGTCAAAGTATTACATGGATATACTTCCTTGGTCATGAAGGGGTCAGAGGAAATGAAAGAGTAGACTAGCGAGAAATGCTGTGGTTGATGACAGACACTGTACTAAGAAGAAATAGGGCCAATCTAATAAGGACAGTCATTTATTTACTACAGAGTGAAGAACACAATGTTGGAGGTGATAATGTGCACATACAAAGAATTATAGAAATGGGGATGACCAGATGTGAGGGGAGAAAATGTGTCATCTCCAGAAAGATCCAAATATCACATAATCAACACCTGACTTGGGACTTTATAGTCCTTGAGTCTGCATACTCTTGGATGGCTGCTGGAAGCTGCACTTATAGGAATGTCCCATGCGCCAGCCATGATACTGGTTTCTAATCAAGAACAAAAGACTGCTGATATCTTCTATGTAAAGTCAACTGCACCAAGTTATTACCTGTCTACATACTTTAAATTCATCATTAGTTCTGTTGCAGATTTGTTTTTTGCCATTATGAGTTCTGTTGTACATTTGTTTTTTGCTATTTCTAGTATATAAGTTATCAAGTATATAATCCATATGCCAAACTGTGCATTTTCCACATCTATTTTGCATCTTGCTGTAATGATGGTTGTGGACCCATCTCACAAATACACCTCAATTTAACTTGCTCATAGTTTGAAAGTCTAATGTCCACATTTTACTGCTGGTACAAATGGATGTACTGGTGGCGTGCTTTTCTGTTTTTTTATTTATATTTTACCGCATCTCTGTAGAACTGACATGCATTAAGGATGTATTCTGCTGTTTCTGGGCTCAGTACACAAGTCTGCACAATTTTAAACTATCTGTGCATGTGAATTCAATTTTTACATGTCTAGTTTCAAGTCTCAAGATAATGGTTTTCTCTTTATTTTTCATTTTGTAGTTGAGGTCTTTATGTTTTGCAGTTGGGTGTATCTGCTTGCACTATTTCTAAAAAATTGTTTTTATACAATCTTTCTATTTATTGTAGAACACATACATTTTTAATTTTTTTGCCACCATCTTTTGTTAAGAGATTAACTTTTTAATTTTTTACTATACAACATGGGTCTTTGATCTACTACAATACTGTTTTTATAATATTGGTGACCTGCAGTAAAGAGAGTATAAGTTAATTCACAAGGGTTTCTGAAAGTATTATAGAGCATGAAACGTTGATTTTGTTGTTTTGTGTCTCAATTTATTCACATTTCAGAGGTCTTTGTTATGACTTCCAGTTCTTTTAATTTTGTGGAATGCTTGCCTGTATGCCATCCTCAATTTCTTCTACATTTAGTATCACTATAAATTTTCACTCTACCATTTGAGACCCATATTTTTCCAATCCATCAGTGTACATGTATGTTTATATATCTTTTGGTTTTGTTTCCTATATGTGATTTTTTTCTTCTGCCTCTTTGAATACTTGTACTAAAACCTCAGCTTTTGAATTACCAAGTTTACAATCAATCCAATTCTATGGCTAGGATCCAATTCCTGTGCATCTCGAAGTTCATAAAGCATTAGCAACTTGCTGAATATAAATATTGCTAGAAATCACTAGTCAAAAAATGCTGACCTTCTTCTTTCGTTCACTTGAAACATGTCTATATCTGTAATTCTGTCTCCTTAATAAAACTCACTGTCTTTTGTAGTTCATACAGTGTCCCATAGAGCTTTGATTCTAGTGTTGTTTCCTCTGGCCAATATGTCTGCCTCAGCGTTTCATGCTCAGAACACTCTTGAAGTATATGTTTGGCACTCTGTGCTGCCTGTCCACATGTACACATGGCCGTGTTCCCAATCTTTAACTTTGTATACAGGTGACTGCGGAGTCGGTTGTGTCCTGTTCTGAGACGTAGAATTATAACTTGTTCTGATCTGTTCATAATGTGATAGTCATCTTGTGTTGGTGTTTGTGGCTTTCTTATTGACTTGATCATCTGTTTTTTCTGATGGTAGGTGATTGGTATATCTGGTTGGTCTTCGGCAGCACCTTCCTTAGCCAGTTGGTCTGCTTTTTCATTTCCTGGTATTCCACAGTGAGAGGGTATCCACTGCATGGTTACCCTATACTGGTAAGACAGTTCGCTAAGTAGTTTTTTTAAGTCTGTTAGTTTTCCAGACTGGAGAGCTTGAAGCACTGACCTTGCATCTGTCAGGAATACCACAGGCTGTAGGCCAGAGTTGGAGTTCAGCAGTTTTTTAGCTGCCACACTAATTGCCTGGATTTCTGCATCATAATTATTGCAGAATTTTCCTGTCTGTGTTCTGATTGTATCAATGCTGACCTAATTGCTACTTCTTGAAAAGGATATGCTACCAAATTCAGTTTACTATCCAAGATTATTTAGAAGTTCATAACCAGACTGTGAGTGTGCTGAAAATGTGTTACAGGCTAAGATTTTCAATTATCTCTGAGAGCTGTTTTGCAGTGTGCAGAAACTTCTTCTTTAGACACAAATATACAAATTTCTTTAATGTTTCATTCATTTTGTAGCATTTCAGGTATTGAAACTTTGGAGAGGTTTTGTATCATTTATTTTCTTTCTACTGACTACATGTCTGCATAGTCTTTTATTTAAAAAATCAGAAGTCTTCATACTGCCTCTTCATTCATATTTTCTTTAAGTATTTTTCTATCTCTGCTTGTGTGGATCAGATTTACATCTTCCATAGCAACTAATGTTATGAAAGATGTGAAACCCAATGTCTCTTGAAGTGGTACTTGATCATTTTTAGGTCCACAGTTTGTAATTTTGTACACAGAGTATTGAATAATTCGGAGTGCAGCATCTTCTGACGATGTGTCCAGTTCAGGTGAAACATTGGCATGGAGTTGTCTACCCTATCATGTTGAAAGTGACAAGAAAATATCATCCAGAAGTCATACATCTATGTATCGAGTCAAAAGGTACAGATATCACAGCCAAGATGTAAGGATTGATGCAGAACATTCTTCTCTTTTGATAAGTCTACTAGCTAAGCTAACAGAAGTTTAAAGAACAAAAACAGAAGAATAGGAAGGGGTATAAAAATATGAAAATTATACACAATTGATATAGATTTGCACTTTGTGACCCTGAATTTATATTTTAACAGAACATTATCTGGCCTACCTGTTTCTTTTCTGCAAGCAATATATCCCGTTGAGCAGCTAACTGGGATAACAGGGCATTCTCACGTTCCTTAACATGTGCCTCAAGTTCTGCCTGCATTGTTTTTTTTAAATCTTCCCTTTCCCTTTCTAATTGTTCCTTACAAATAAAGAGAAGAATTATGTTTTATTCGTTTTTCTTAAACAAATCTTTTTTATTTTTTAACCAACGAATTTAACTTTAGCACAACATCTTCATAAATCAAAACAAACTTCTGGTCATAACCCTCTGAACGGATTTATAGCTTAGTTGCGACACATTGCTACTCAGTTTCGTAACTATAAAATAAAATTGAAATTCAGCTTTTTCTTCCAGGAAAAGTGGAAACACTGCTAGGATTAAATATACTGGTAGTCTTCTTTTCCTGAAAACTGGGTTGTGATATACTTGTTCCGTTACCGCCCTCTTTGTAATCACATAGAATAATTCAAAGTAACTGACTTTTCTACCAAAAGATCTATATCAAGAACACAATGTGGCACACAACTAGTAAAGAATGGCACTGTCCAATATCACAGGTCTGTTATGAGAATGTGCACAGTATTGCTCTTTACTGATGTTATGGCACCTCATAAAGAACACATTAGATGATGTACCTAGTCTCGTCTGAATATGTTATGGTTTCCTGAAAGGCAGTGGAGATGACTTACTCAAGAAAATTACACAGGAATTCAAGAAGCTTGAAGAAAGGATACATACAAGAGAAGCTGTTATATAATTACCTCCTTCCACTCGCAGAACCAGGCAAAGGCATGATTGACATTAAGAACTATCTCCTCAAAACACTGCAGAATATGTATGGAAAGGTACTAGAAAGGATCAATACTAGATGTGTGGTCATTGACACAGAAAATAGGGGCTTACTCCTTGACACTCTCTGTGCAAAAACTCTGGTAGTGTGACACGGCCACAAATGCATCAATTCTGGATGTGATATTTACAAGGGCTTTCAGACAGAAAAAACAACCGTGGTTACAGTGGTAAATCTGGAAGATGTGTGTAACAAATTCAGTTTATGTGATCTTGTCCATTTGCTCATGGGACTCAAATGTTGACATATGGATCATTCAATGGATAGCAATGGTGTTTATGTCAAGAACAATTGCTTTGAAGTTGAGATGCTAGACTTTGGAGATCAGAATCATAACACCCATGATTGCCACAGGGATCTCTATTGTCACCTGTGCTTTTTTAATGCCAACGCATACAAAATGTTCACATGTGAAAACAAATCTGACATTATTGAGAATGTACATGAGTAAACTAAAACACCTTTCGCTCTGGTGCACCAGTTACAATGCAGTCATCAATTCCTCCAAGGCAAAAATCATCTGGTTCTATTTTCAAAACAAGATAGTTACAAACACACTGCACCTATCACCGACATTGGCATCAACATCGACAGGGAGCAGACCATGAAATACCTAGGAATCACATTCCATAGGAACCCTCCTTTGTGAAACATTGCGAAAGAACAATGTCATTCAGAAAGCTAAGATGGGTGTCTGTGCAATTAAAGTCATGGCATCTGCAGAGATGCAGCAGCAGACCCTTTTTCTGCTGATGCAGGTAGAGATCATATCTGTTATAGATTATGGTCTAGGATTACTAACACAGTCGCACAAATAGGTTGATAGCTGGAAGAATCCAGAATGAGGGCAATTCTAAGATGCACCACATATATCCTTGCTGCTGCGAGATTTCTTCTAGAACAGTGCTTCACAACCTTTGTGAAACTGTCGCTCTGTAAAAATATTTTATTTACAAGACTAAGTCTGGTCGAAACAAATTCTATACACTCATAACTAACTTTACAATTCTAAGAGAAGTTCTCAACAGCCTTGTAGACATGCAGACGCAGCTCGGCACTGGACCTCGCTGTGATACAGCTGTTTTAGTCAAGACTTCCAACATATATATTCTCAAGATATTATTCATAGTTTCTGTTTATGTGGTATTTATGTTTACAAATAAATCTAAATGTCATTGTAGTACTGAGACTTAATGGCATATACTAATGTTAAATGTTTGTGGTCCTTGAGAAATTTAACTACTAGTACAGTGAGTGTTTTTTGTCTGTGTTTCGATTCACAGGTCCATATTCATAGTAACTTAAGAATATACACATAAGCAGCCTTGACTAAAACTATCCTTTTTCTAAGAGATGTGTGGTCGAATTCAGAAAATGTATTGATGTAATATGATACGAATAGGTGCCAGCTAGCTGAACACACCTGGTGCAAATCCTATCTACTGCTTTCTGATTTTTTAATAACTTCTCAATGCTTCCTATTTATATTACAGTGCTAAAAGGCAGCATCAAGTATAAGTGGAGGTACATTCAAGAAAATAAAATACAAAAGCCATACTGAAAATGTGTTCATTGTCGAGAACAATATATGATGTCTTATAGTTCTGGGAGCATGTGGTGTGGAAAAGGAAAAAGCAGGAAGCCATATGATCTCAGTAAATATAGAAAAATGTATGTAGAAGCTCAGACTTGAATGAGGTTTTCATGGTGTTAATAAACAAAACCTAGGCTAAGAGGCTGAATGAACCCTAATTCATCTCTACTGTGAAGTGTTTTTCATACCAAAACCAAAGAATGGGCAAGAGAAGCCCTCTTGAATTAAATGCACAATGAGAACGGTGCGGTGGTGCTATGCCTATGTAAAAATTCATAAACCATAGCACAACATATTTCACAATCCCTGACAGAAATCCCACAAAAATACTGATTACTGGAGAGAGAACATAAATAAACAAACTGTAACAAACAAACAATGCAATTCATTTCATTTTTTGGGACAACATCTGCAAAGTGGCAGAAGTTGGAGAATGCATGCAGAATGTTTACCAACCTGTTTTGCTTGCATCTCCTGCAAGATTGCTTGTTCCTTCATTCTTAGTTCTTCTACTTCTTTAGCTTGGTTTTCTTTCTCTTTCCTTTCATGTTCTAATTCTTTCTGAACCTAATGATGGAAACAGAAATAAGCAATAAGGGCACAGGTGAATTATTTTAGACATGTCTTATTCTCATAAAAGTGTTTAATATTCAAGGTCTCAGTATGATGATTTAATCCTAAAGGAATGACGATAGAAGTCAGCTTCATGAAATCAGAGGTAAACAACACTTTACTCCTATGAATGTATGACCTCAAAGTGATCATTTTGAGAAAAGGCAGTATTACTGTAACTTGACTTAGTGGGTTACGAAAAGCAAACCTTGTTCAAACAATGCAGTATTGAAAATTGATGAGGAAGGCTGAAAGACCAAAATATTTCAACCTTGATGTAAACAGAAACAAAATAATACGAAGCATCCATTTCAGACAGAATTAAGAAGCTGTCATGCTAATCTTGTAGCATAGAGTTTGTTTCCAGTGTGATCATCAGCCAGCTCTTCTCAATTATTAGGGTTGGTAGAGAAATATATCATTGAGGATTTACTGATATCTTTCTAACTCATAAGTGGTCTACCATGTATTTGTTGCCCTAGAGAAAATTAAATAAATATTACTTGCCTGGGCATGCAGCATATTGACATTCTGTGATCCAACCATCATAGTCTATTATCATTGCAGATGGTAACCTATGGTATGTATTTTTGACATTTGTATGAAATATGAAACTCTCAAGTTGCAGCCTCATTCATGACTGATTTTAAATTTGCAGGAGCAAGAGCAGTATATACACAATTCTTATTTTTAAGGGCGCAGATGTTTTCAACCTCTCCCTCAGAGCCCTGTAAGACAATTGATGCTTTTATATAGTGCTGATCTCCATACAATACTATCATTCACTAATTCTTTACAATATAGGGTAGCCGAGGGTAAGATGGCACGCGGGGTAAGACGGTGTTTCAGGTTTTTTTCGAGTCTATGGATTTTTCCAGTAGGACACATGACTAGGTCTGGCGGGAAACGTCCATTCTATGACACAACGAAATTTGACAGTTCACAGACAGGTCGTTTTCCAACCATGAGGTAAATTTGTTTTTCATGGGTCTTGAATTTTTTTTTCCAACTTTTTACTCCTTGCCTACTGTTATCATTACTGTCATGTTTTTTTACATGTTTAAACTGAAAAATATATTGTATTGTTAAGTTAGTAAGCACATTACATTGTCAAAATACTTTGGGTTTTTTTTTGACATTTTATTAAAGTTGCTAACCATATAATTTGGGGAAAGATGGCGCACAGTTAGTGGGGCAAGATGGCGCATTCAAAATGTTATGGAAAAAATGCAGATGTCATGGATGCTGATCTAAGGCTGGGAGAGACTGATATATATGGTTATAATGATCAACCAACCTTGCAAAAGCATTATTAGCTTTAAAACGAAACTTATGTACTATTTTTTTTTAGAAATTTTGTTTTCAGAGTAAAGTTACAAAACTAGGTCTATCTATTTAGTCTATCTATTCTTAACACACATTTACACACTACCTGTGTGTTAGACCTGTTGCAGAGGTGATTGCCCTCATTTTATAATGGTTTGTATCACCTTTTTTTCTGCGCCATCTTGCCCCCAAAAATGGGGCAAGATGGTTTTTTACATATGTTAGAAAATTCTCATTCTATTGTCTACACAGAATTGCATGTTGTCAATAACATCACAGATGTAAGATAAATGGATAAGCTATACGCTGATACCAGTTTGGTCTCTCATAATTACGTCTAGTTGTCAGAATATGCTAAAATGTGAAAAGTGCGGCATCTTACCCCCTGCTACCCTATGTATTCATTATTTGTAATATCAGTACATCAAATTTTTTTATTTTAATTTTTCACGAATGAGTTTAACAGCTTAGCTAATTTAATTAACTCTTATTTTATGCAGACTAAAACCATGTTTTAATGTTATTTCTATGCGACTACAATATAAACCAAGTTCAGGTGGCACAGGAAGATATCAATAAATATACCTGTAAATACTAGGAGGCTGTGGTGGCAAGATTATCTCAAATGGGACAATTTTTTGATATGGTCAAATGCTGTGATATTACCAAATTGAATTCAAGTCCGTGGTTGAAAGAGGCCATTCCCCCCCCCTCCTTTCCATAAAAAATAAATAAAATTAATTAATTAGCAAAAATGAGGGTGGCTAAAACTAAAAGTTACTTAAAGTGGTAATTTGCATTTTAAGATTAAACAAAATGCGCTAAATATATTATAATATATTTACTTATGTATGATGCTAAATTGGACTTTATTTATATAGCACACCAAATTAATGCAAATATTAGTGTAAATACCAGAAACCTGACTCTAACAAAACCAAAAATATGATGATAACATGGAATACTAACACACTATAATACTGTACCAAATTAAACAAAAATTGTAATCAGAAACCTGGCTTTGACATTCCTCTTTCTCTTTAAGAAGTCTCTCCATTTCTGCTAACCGAGAAAGGTACTCTGCTTCCTTTGTTAAATGTTCTTTCTGTGACATTTCCATGAGGTCATGTATGCTGTTAAAAGAGCCATCTTTCTTAGCATAAGTTTTAACCTGAAATATATGCATAAAATAATTACAAAATGAAAAATATACCAATAAATAATGTAAATAACTTCTTATAAGTACATTATGAAGACAATAATATATTTACATCAGCTAACAGTGTGTATGATACACCAACAACAGATGTACATCAGTTAAGTGAGATATCATCACAAGTGGGTGTATATAGATTAACTGTGAGTGAGATATCACCACCAGTGGGTGTACATCAGTTCTTCTTCTTTCATTTGCTTGGAACGTGCTCATACCTGAAGTTGTGTTTCTTCTATAAACTTGATTGTGTTCTGTAACTCGTACAGAGGTCCGTAGAGTTTTTCTTTCACTGTTGGTTCTTTGGGCCGGTGTATTTGACTTAGCATTTTATATTCCTGGCATTCCTGAAGAATATGCTCTGCTGTCTGAGGTGCCTATCCACATGTAGAGATGGCAGTGTTGTTAATCTTGAACTTTGTATACATGTTGCTGCGGAGTAGAATTACAACTTGTTCTGTTCTGTTTATAATTTAGTAGTCATCTTGTGTTGGTGTTGACTTTCTAATTGCCTTGATCATCTGGTTTTTTTTTTAATGTAATGTTATTCGCACGTGTGGTTGATCATCAGCAGCTCCCTCCTTAGCCTATGATCATAACAAAATTTCCTATTTAACAATAATTTTACGCATGTGGTTGCGTCTGTGGGTCTCACCAATGGCCCACTAGACAAACCACCCATGCAACAAAAAACCTTAGTAGATGATATGCCGTTATAATGAGGTTATCTTCTTAAAGAAGTTCCATGGCACGTCATCTATGCAATTATGCTTCTTATGCTTTTATTTTGTTTTTGAAATGTGTTTCATGTTTACTTATATGCATGCACCCTCTGTGGTTGGCAGGGAGCCAGAGATGTACTGTGCAACACTGGGAGGAGGAAACTGACAGCACTGTTTTTTTCCTATGGCTGAGACCCATCATAGAGGCACAGTGACTCAGGACGCGTGACAATCCTTTTGATTTGAACATTTGGTTGCATGCCTGGAGAAATAGAGAAGTTCCTCATAACCAGTAGTCAATTGGTGGCGGGGAATGAGCACAGTGAACCCTATCTTGGCTGCAGTGGCTCGGAGCAATGCATAGGTTGAAACCTACCTTCCTGGAGGTGTGATAGTTATTTTCTGGCTCTGGCCCGGGGTGGGCCAAAAATTCACAGATTTCCCAGCAATATAATGAATGAGATTGGGTCAAAGGGCATGAGCCCATGGACCGTTGGTCAGCAACCAACCAACAATACTTTTCAAAATTTATAATTAGTTTATAAAAACTGTGAACAGGAAGTAGTAGGGGGTATGCTCTGTGATTACTGTTTCATATTTTGTCCATCCACATCAGAATGTTATAAAGGGATTCTACAATATAAGTTTATTTTATTATTTTATTTAAAATAATGTATAGGCCCTATCAATAGAATATTTTTATACTAATTGACAATTAACAATTACAAAATATTAATCTTCTTCTACTCAAGAGTTTCAAGTTTACATTCTTGACCAGCCCATACCAGTTTGTAAAATCTGTATTATTTCAGAACTGTGATAATATAAATATCCATAATCTTAAATATCTTGAGTTACCCATTAACAGCACGAAAAAGTGTTCAGTAAACAGATAAATCCCCAGAGTGTAAGAGCTAACCCAACAAGCGGAAATATAGGACTGCAGTAACACATGTATATAATGCTAGTATGAACTGAAATAGGTAAATTAAAGTGTAACCAGTAATTAAAAATGACTTACTAACAGTAGGACACAAGGATAGTGCTTCAATTAAATAGAATCATCAGGACAAAAATACAACACACTGTGATGAACCTACAAGGAAACATACCGGTAGCCCCCATAGTATTCATTCATTCATTTTCCTTTTGTGCTGAAGTTAGTGCATAGGGCAGAGGTCAGATCTCTCCAATTCTGTCTGTTCAAAGCTATTATGTGCAGTTCTTAAATAGTATGAATATTGGTTGTTTTACTTTCTCTAAGTATTGTTCTTCTGAGTGTTTCTTTTGGTCTACCCCTTGCTCTTTTGCCTGTAGGTATCCATTCAAGAGATTGGTAGTGTATTCTGTTGGTGTCTGCGCATAGGACATGCCCGATGTAGGACCAACAGCGTTTTCTGATAACATCTGTGATGAAATTTTGATGTGTCTCTTCTCTGATTTTATCATTCGATTTGAATTCACTCCAATGGGTGTTAGTTATCCTACGAAGACATTTGTTCTCGAAACTCAGTAATTTCTTTTCTGAAGATAAAGAGCGTTTCCAGCTCTCACATTCATATGATAGCACCGGAATAACGCAGGAATTAAATAAGTGCATTTTCGTGCGTGTGCTGATTGACTTTGACTTTCAGATATTAGACAGTCTGTTAAATGCACTTGATGCTAGGGCAATGCGAGTTGTAATTTCTGGTATGACATCACCGTCGAGTGTTAATTTGCTTCCTAGATAGGAGAATTTCTGTACTTTTTCAAGTTGTTGTCCATTTAAAGTAATTTCGTTAGGTGAATTGGTGAAGTCCATAATTTTTGTTTTTGTTGAATTGATTTGGAGACCTATTTGTCCTGCAATGAGTTTTAATCTATCAGTTTTTGTTTGTGCATCTTGATGGTTTTCACTCAATAGTGCAAGATCATCAGCAAAATCCAGGTCTTCTAATGTTGTTTTATTTATCCATTTGATTCCTAAATTTGTGTTGGTGAGTATGGTGAGTAACAAACCAAGCAAGAAAGAAGTTGAAAGAAAATAGCAAAGAGTAGGATGATATGTAAAATATTAAGTTTAGGAGACTTGAGAGCATGACAAATAACATGATATGAGATCTTCTTCTCGTTTGCAGTTTAACACGTTTACATATCAAGTCCGGTTTTCTTGATACATGCTGCTGTATTTGAAAGCTCATCAGTGCACCAATACAGCTTTCTGTGGATATCTGTCTCTGTGAGCCAGTACTCCTGCCTTAACTGGTTTAGTGTGATGCAGTCTTGCAGGATATGTTCCGCTGTCTGTCCTGCCTACCCACATGGACACAGATGAGATCGAACCAGTCTTAATCTGTTTAAGTGGCTGTTTAGTCATCCTAATGTAATGCAGAAGATAACTTGCTCAGCTCTGTCAAGATAGTAATAGTTGTCTTTTGGGTAGTCTACCTTGCTAATAGCTTTGATAAGGGTCCTCTTTTACTGGCAGGTGATTTCTTGATCTTTTTGTTCCTGTATTGTTCCATCTTTTGCTAGCAAATTTGCCTTTTCATTACCTGGTATGCCATATTGGGATGGTATCCACTGTAGTAATATCTTTCTCTGGATGCTCACTTCTTGTATTGCTTTCTTCATGTCTGGTAGTTTATCGCTGTCAAGGGCTTGTAAGACAGACATTGCATCAGCAAGAAACACACCCTGCTGACATTGACTTGTTATGTTTTTAATTATTCCTGCAGCAATGTTTAAGACCTGTACTTCCACAGAGTAGTTGGAATAGATGATTCTGGTTGGTAAACATGTGGATTAATTTTCTTCTTCTGAATATTTTATGTACACTCCAGCACCTCCGTTCTTCACTGCTTTGGTTGCTGATCCATCTGTATATACTTGTATACACACTTTTCTTGGGTACATATCGTCAATCATATTGCATACTATTGTTTTCTTATGGAGAGTATTCAGTTCTCTATCATGGTGCATGTGTGGTTTAGGGTGGTTCTGGTAATGAAATTTTGATATTGCTACCACAGAACTGGGAATAGTGTTGGTGTTATTTCTTTTAAGTCTGGTAGTTCATTCCTGTATTCTCTGTTTAGTTTTTTTTATCAGTGAATAAAACTGCTTCTCTTCAGCATTCTACTGGCTAGGTAGGTCACCTGACATTCATTGGGTGTGCTGGCATGCTCTTGTACTTTTCTGTATGGATCATGGTTTTGGTGTTTCCCTTGTATGGTAAGGGGGTGATGCCTGTAATTTTTCAATTCTATTTATGAAAGAGGTCTTCATGGCACTTGTAATAAGACGAAGTGCTTGATTTTGTCGTTGGTTCAGAGCTTGAAGATGGGAATTGGCTGCTGAAGTCCATGCTATTGTTCCGTATTGTAGTTGTGATGTGAGATAAAAATCAGTAGAGTTTATTAAAATAAGGAATTAATAATAACCATATAAATATATAACATATAATAAACATTTGTTTTAAAATATTATAGCTTTGGTTGAAAAATAATGCTAGATCCTAATTGAAATATAACAAATGTTTTATTACTCATTACTGTTTTAAAAAAGGAACAAAGAAACCACTAAACACACATTAGGAACAAGTTTTCTGCTACTTTTACCCTGTCATAGGCTGATTTACGTTTCCTTTTGCTATCACCTTCTGCTTCATTAGATTCACTAGCACTTGAGGCATCTTTTTCCTCACTGACTGTAGAATCCAATTTTAATCTTTTGACTCCTGTTTTTTCTATGTGAACCTAGATATATAAATAATTTTAGCAATAATTTGCCACTTCAGTACAATACAATACAACTCTAAATTAAAAAATATACACTGTATATTATTTTGTTTAATTGGTGATTGGAAGACTGCGGTAAAACTGCATAAATTTTACAAAATTATAAAATGTACAATATGCTGAGACTTGGCCAGACAGACAAATGTCCAGGGAGATCCCCAAATTATAATATTGTGGTCAAATCAAACAATTTAACAGCCAAGTAATACAATAAATGAGGAAATAATGCCAGGACAATGAAAACGAGGTAGACCACAAAGAAGATGAACACCTGATATCAAATGCCACCTGAGCATAACATTCCCTGAAGCAGAAAGATTACCTTAAGATTTGCAGTAGATTTGAGTGTGATGACATCTACATCCTGTCCAGGATATGCTACTTGATGATGAGCTAATACTTCTTGGTTGAAACATTTATCACCCCTTGTTTTGTCTTTTAGCCCCTATCATTACTTATGCATTTATTTTTCATACTGTCAAAGACAAATGTATCAGGCCATTGGCACAAATAAAACTGCAACACAATAAATTTATTTTATCTGGACTACATCCTGCTAGAAACCTAGTAAAACCATTGTTCTGCTATAAGAGAGATCCAGTAGGAGTCTGAGAATGAACACTAGGAAAAATAATTACCTTTATTACCACTGTATTTATTACCTATCTTCAGCAGTGGACTGGACCACTAGGACTCAAGCTGTGACTCCGCCTAAGAATGTAGTCTGGAGAACGGAATGCATTGTCATAGATTACAGCATTGTTGCTATATCTGAACTTTTCAGACTTACACATCAGACTTCAGCATGGTTTTGGGTCACTGTGACCATATATGGGATGAGACAGCAAACTCTACCCTATAACCTCCTTAGTCACCTCTTACAACATGCATGGACGGTAAAAAATGTTGCTAATCTTTGCTTCCCTCTTGGACCCCCAACAACACATGGGCGATGGTAATGATATTTTTTTAAAATTATGTTCCTCATTAATACCAATCAGAGGCACACTCAACAAAAACGCCAACAACAGCCTCAGTCTGATCCAAGATCTGATATAAGGTATTCAAGTTGATATATATGCTTATATTGATATCTGAATCTGATTTTCTTCTTTTTCTTCAGCATTCATTCTCAAACTCCCAGTGGATCTCTTTTGCAGCAGGACAATGGCCCTACTAGATTTCCAGCAGGATATAGTCCAGAGAATGGAAATGCATTGTGGCGCCAATTTATTTGTGCCAACACATCCATCTTCAGCAGAGAATCTGATTTTGACATTCTTCTTCATTAACTTTCGGACTTCCGCATAGATAAGCTCCAAGCAGTGCTGTAAAGTTTTTCATGAAAATATACAGGGCATGGAAAATGTTTCTCCGTTCTTAATCGTACATTAAGCAGGTCTGCAATAAATATTTGACTGTCATAGTGCTTGCGCCACAGGTCCATAAGCCAGATGTGCTGATCTTTAGTTGTGTTATTAAGGTGGTGGATTAATCAAAAAATTATCACCTGATCCCATCTGGAGAGCTGATGGTAGGAGTCATTTTCATTTTATCTGGGTGCTCACATTCATACTTTGAGTTGAGAGTGACTTGAAGTGGTGATTTAGCTACTTCATACATAGGGTAGGTCTAGTTCTTATGTCACTTTGTTGCAATGCCCCACCTTCTCTGACAGGTTTGTCTGCAGCTTAATTTCCTGGGATGTTGGAATGTGCTGGTATACACTGGATTGTAACACTAGGCAAAGTTAAAGTGAGTCCACAAGTGAACAGAAGCAGCTGCTATTCTGGCTCTGTAAAGTTTCTGTTACTCAGAAGGCATCTGTGAGAATGATAATGTTTTTTGTCTGTGCTTTACATTCAAGGAGAGTATTTGCTGCATGTCTAAGAGCTTGCTCTTCTGAGATAGGCATATTGCAGTATTTCCCAGTGGCAATTGATAGTGAGAGGTCTCACCCTTTAGTTTTATGAGTAGACCCGCCCCCCCCCTATGCCTTTCCCCCACCCTCAACAGTATTTCTAGCAGACCCATTAGTGTAGACCCTATACTATATGTGTGTCCATAGTGAAGGAATGTGTTGGTGAATGTTGGTAAGTATATTTTTATTTTCAATGCCTGGGCTGCTGTGATTTAGTTCTTGCACTCATTTTCTTGTCCAGGACGGAATTGTTCAATACATGGGTATAGGCTTTGTGGTTGAGTTCTCTAGAATTAATATTATATAAGTCATAAATACTGCAGTGATACGGAACAACAACAGTACTTACGTAGAACACATGTTTTTTTATGTTAATGTTTCAATTGAACACAACAGAGAATCACTAAGACAAATTGCGCGTTAATTCAAATTGCGTTGAAGCGTACCTGATCTTTTTCAAGATTGAAACGTTCATATTCATTCACACCTTCTCCACTTCGTTGGAGGAATGGCACGTCTTCCTTCATGCCGACGAATGATACACATTCAATTGTACTGCGGCAAGAATTAGAATGACTCGACGACACACCGTTCAAGCTGACACAGTTGATCTACAACGTCATAACGAATTTGGAAAAAACACAAATCCACGTCATCAACTAGAGAAATAAACCACAATCTACTGAAAAATGCCGAAATTTTGTCGAAAACGCTATTGAACCGATAGCTATGACGTGTTCTTTACAGAACGATGTGCTCACTGTCATTCTGTAAACCTCTCGGCTCTGTGCAAACTGTCCAGCTTCTTCTAGCGTCATATTCAGAAGATCGTCAATGCCATGTGTCCATCGTGGTCTTGGTCTGCCTCTTGTTCTCTTGCTTGAAACTTTTCCCTCCATGATTAATCTTTCTAAACCATTGTCTCGTTATATGTCCGAAATATGTTAGCTTGCGTTTTTGACAGTTTTGATGAGCCAGCCTTCTTCTATGTTCATGTCTTTGCGGACGCCTGTGTTGTTGGTTCGTCTTTCTATCCATGATATTCTTAAGACCTTTCTATAGCATTTTATTTCAAATGCCTATACTTTCTTTCATATTAAGAGACACGACGGCAAGGAGAGAGAGTGTTACTGGAGGGATGATAGAAGGCAACAGGGGCAAAGGCCGACCAAGACGCCGTTGGACAAAGACATTCAAGAATGTCTGCGCATGTCACTGAAAGATGCAGGACAACTTGCTCAAGACCGCGGAGAATTCAAGAGATCCATAGGAAAAACTACGTTTTGGAAAGAATATGTCACTTTATGATACTTTCTTTTCCATTGCAGATGTCATGAAGCTGTAACTTCAGTGTTACAACTTAATAGTTGTAACTTTAGTTGTAATAGTTGAACCGACCCTATGAAGACATATAGGCCCTTTCCCCTTCCGCTATGCTTCCCAGTGAAACATTTGGCTGTAACTGTTGCTCTCCAACGATGTAATTTGCTGTGCTATACTCTTCAAATGTGCCTACGAGGTCCCGATTGAATTAGTCTCTTCGTCCACTGTTATTCTCCAGGCGTACCTAGGTCCTCCTACTCTTCCCCCAAACCCCACCCCTGTGTTTTCCAGTCCAATGCCTGTCTGGTTAAGTTGTCATGCCTCTTTATGAGAGTGTGTCCTATCCATCTCCATTTTTATCTGTGCATAAACCGAGCACTAGTGTGTTATCTTCCACAATTCCTCATTTCATAAAAATGAAAAACATATAGGCCTAGGTGCACAGTATCCCCCAACTGGTATTGAATGGTGTACATGCGATGGAGCGTGTTTCCAAGTTACAACAATTAAAAGAGGCGATTGTCAAGAAGCCTTACCGGGATGTTCCGTCTTTGAAACATTTTTCACGAGTAGACATAGGTACAGCCTGATCGAGACCTTGGAAGTAATTGCTGGAGCACGGTCGTAGCTGAATAATGTATGAGCATCGTGCATACCTAATCCTTCTCAGACTAATCCTGCGCGCTGATCCTACGCAGTGTCACTTATCTTTGATAATCCGACACTTTTTCCGAGCTTTTCACTGGTTGACGACACAAAGTACACACCCATGTTCTGTCCAAGCTAGATTCTCTAACTGGCTTTGCAAGTCGATAGAAGTATCTGTACGCAAATATATTTCAGGGTACAATTCAGTTGACCATGTGTTTTCGTTTGGAATACCAGTAATAATTAAACTATATGGTTGGATGTGTGGTGCTTCAGTAATACCGCAGTGAATAAAAATAAAGAGCTAACTGTATAATGAAGATGACATACAAATCATCTACGTTGAACATTTGCGGGTTGGGGGTAAAACACCTAAATTAATATCGTTTATGTAAGGGAAGAACACGGCCCACAGAGATGGATATCCACAGAAAGCTGCATATGGGAGAACCGAGGAGCTTTCAAATACAGCAGCATTTATTAAGAAAACTGGACTTGCTGTGTAAACATGTCAAAATGCGAACAAGAAATTCTTGAATTGACAGATATCAGGAAAAAAGGAAACAACATAAAGGAGGTGATTAGCAATTACATTTTGATATGGAGTGGGTGGGTGCAAATGAAGGAGCACAACACAGAGTTGGTTTTTTGTTATATCAAAACAAGGCAAAATTAATATCAGATGTCGAGTACGTGTCAGAGAGGATAGTAAGAATACAGCTAACAGAAAGAGACAGAACAACCATCATAATACAAGTTTACACTACATGTAATGACGCTGACAACATTGAAGAAATAAATAAATTTTTGAAAAACTGTCTGACGTTATAAATAATATTAATAATAAAAAAAACTTAATTGTTATGGGAGATTTCAGTTATAGAATTGGGAGGGAAAAAACACATTATGAACATTGTTTGGTAAACTTCGGGGACAGAAGAAGAGAGAAACGGAGTCGTTAATTTACGCTTAGAGTAAGGACTATTAATAGCTAATAGAATTGCTAAGTCTTGAAATCTGTCTTTCATTGGATGACTTGGCATACATTGAAACTTTTCTGAGTGTATTAGCACTTTTGTATCTCTGCATTCACTCAACCTTTTATTCTCCCCACTTTCTCCATCTTTACAATGGGTGTTGATTTTATTGCCCCAGTATTGATTCTAAGTGTCTAGTTCTGCACCGCATCTAGTTCATATAAGTATTTTTTCCCGACGAAGACGGATGTGTCGGGCTATTGTCGCAAATAAAACGGCGATACAACGCATTTCCATTCTCTGGACTACATCAATCAATCAATCAAACCCATAACCCTTCATGGTCGTAGGGGTACCATATTGGAAGCTTCAGCACACAGTGTCCTCCAGCGAATTCTATCCTCAGAGATGCGGATGAGTGTGGAAATATCTAGCCCTGTCCATATCTTTATTTGTCCTCCTCTGCTTCTTCCACCCTCGACAGTTCCCTGCAGTATTGTTTTTGACAAGGAATCGTGCCTGCATACATGTCCGAACCATGCTAGTTTTCGTCGTTTCACTATTGAAAGCAATGGCTCCTGACACCTGCACACATCTCTACTTTATTTCTTACGTACACATTGGTCTTATGTTCCCTATAGGAAATTCGTAGAATTCTTCTGTAGCATTTATACTCGAAAGCCTGTAATCTTCTCTCCATGTCCGCAGTGAGTGTCCAACTCTCACAACCATACAACACAACGGAAAGCACCAGCGACCTATACAGTTTGATTTTCACTCCAACACTGATGTTGCTTTTCCAAATCACAGTTAGCCTTGACAAGGACGCTAAAGCCATCTCCAGCCTTATTTTTAGTTCTGCTTTGCATTTACCATCGTTGCATATACTGGATCCGAGGTATTTGAAGGTATTCACCTCTTCAAGCTTGTGTCCATTCATCATGATATTAGTCTGGTTTTCTGTGTCTCTGCTGTTTACCAAAATTTTGCTCTTATCTGAATTGATTTCCATTCCGTACTTGCTGGTAACTTTTTCTAACTTTGATGTTAATTCTTGCAATGATTGTTCTGACCCAGCTATAAGATCAATATCATCAGCGAAACGCAAGTTGCAAATAGGGCGACCTCCGATCGATATAGACGTGTTGTAGTCATGCAATGTCTCTTGTATGATGTGCTCTAAGTATATGTTAAAAAGTACTGGGGACATTATGCATCCCTGTCGAACTCCCACAGTTGTTTTGAAGAACTCTCAAATTGTATTGTGTGACAAGACAGCACTATTTGCATTTTCGTACAGAGCTTCAATAATGTCTATAACTGTGGTGTCAAAATTAAATTTCCTCAGTATGTGCCACAGACCATCATGCCAAACACGGTCAACTACATATAAATAATCAAATGGTCGGAGGGTGTCCAACAAAGTGGAGGGTGCCGCAGTAACCAAACGAACAAATGGAAAAGCAAAATGAATTAAACTGGTTACTAAAAACACTTACCTTACCTATGAATAAAAATATATAAAAAGTATATAAAAAAACATACAATAAAACTACACAGGACAAATCTCAACGTGTCGGTCCAAATGGGACCTTTTTCAAGAGACAAATAACTATAAAACAAAACAATAATACATAAAATAGATGACTGAAATGGCATTCAAGCCATTTTTCTATGATTCAGAAATGGAAACGCATCTAGTAAAAGAGAAAATGCGTGCTTTCATTAAAAACAAACTGGAAAGTGGGAAATTAGAGGCAATAGATGTGGTTGGAAGTGTTGAAAGAATAAAAAAGAAACTGACCAAAATCAATAATATAAGAAAAATACCTTCTTTTTTGTCACTTTATGAGACAGGCAGATTTTGAGAACATAGTCACAACAGGCAAGACTGAAGGCAACAGAGACAGAGGGAGACAACGTGAGAAAATATTAGTTTAACAACCTAGCAAGGCATGGAAACAACAACGATCCTGATAACAATACTGTGGACAGAGAGCCATGGTCGCCTACGCCAACCAGAATGGCATATGATAATGATTGATGAGTAATGATGAGGTTGTGTGGTGGTGGGTTGGGTGGGTTTGGCGAAGGAAAGATACAAGAAGAATCATCATTTGAAAGCACATGGAATGAATGTGAAAGCAAATATAGACATAAACATATATATATATATATATATACAACCACACATACACATACATAGAAATGTATACACACACCAATATATAACCTCTACTCCCGTATTGCACTGATTCTTGTAATTAGTTGTATTTGCACACTTTCATGAGTAATTATTTTTGTGTTTGCCAAGGCAATGGGTTCGAATCCTGTCACAGGCAACTGTGCATCCAGATTATTCAGAAAGCAATGACAAATTATCGAACATACTTTATATTGTCTAGAAAATCACTACAGCCAAAAAATGCTGGGTTGATGGTGACATCCACACTACCAATTTTAAAAATAAAAAAATCTACCGGTACTTTGCCATATCAGTTGTCATAATGTGTACAGTAAGAATTTTAAATTTTCTACCTATCATCATTTCTGATTTTGCTGGAAGGCGTCGCAGGATTGAATGAAGATTGGTTTTCAGGCTATGGGAAATTTTGTCGTTTGATATGTAGCAAAACTGTGATGCCTCAGAATGTTAGTAACTCCTTCGTTGATTTAAATATCTGGGAAAAAAACGGGTTCTCATAGTGATTTGAAACACAGCTGTTGCAATTGTGAGACCAGTATGTGAACCACTCTGTCATTCACTACAAACTCATTTATATTAAAAGACACACAAATTACTGCACCAGAGAAGTAACTATAATTTTTTTAATAATTACATAATTTTTATTTGTTTTATATCACAACATAACAAAAGTTCCCTTTGCAGTGAGTCTTCCACAGCAAACTATGATGTTAAATGTTTGAAGATGTTTGTACACATTTTAGTTTTTATTAACTTAGTGATTATAGGAAGTAAGGAACTAAAGGTCACAGAGATGTGGTTCTTTAGATGAATGATGAGAATCCCGTGGATAGCTGGAAAAACTAAACATGATGTATTGAGGAAAATTGGCACCAAAAGATAATTACTTATCAACATCAGAAACAAAATAGTTCATATTTACTGGTAATATCATGAGAGGAGGAGCTTTGGAATATAATGTAACAGGCAGAATTGAGGGGGAAAAGAGACAGGATGGCAAAAACATACTAGATAGTTTAACATTTCTACATGGTAGAAAGTCAGCTGTAAAACTAATACACAGTACTACAGATAAAATGTTGAGGCTAATAATCTCCAACTCCTACCCAACAAAGTACTGATGATGATTAAAAACGATTAAAAACAGAATGATGAATATATCATGTTGACCTAAAAGGTTCTGAACTAATACAGTATCATTAGTTGTTGAGGCATCAAAGAATAGAAACACTACCACTTGTACGTGTCACAAGAAGCAACTAAGGAGAGCTTGGATATAATACACCAGCGGTTCTCAACCTGTGGGTAACGGCCCTTTGGGGGTCAAACGACCCTTTCCAGGGTTGCCTAAGACTATTGGAAAACGCATGTTATGAAATAGCAAAGAAAATAATTTTATGGTTGGGAGTCACCACAAAATGAGGAATTGTATTAATGCCCAACATCATTGAAGACCAAAGTGACTGAACAAAGTCATGCAGAAGTTGGGTATTTATGGATTAATAGGTGCAGATATCACAGCCATGCTGTAAACAATCCATTCTGTTATCTGGACTATATTCTTTCTCCACCAAAGATGGATATGTTGGGCAATTAGCACAAATAAAACACTGACACATCGTATTTCCATTCTCTGAACTACATTCTGTTAGAAATATAGTAGGATCATTGTCCTGCTACAAGAATCTAGAGGGAGTTTGAGAACGAATGATGAAGAAGAAGATGGTAAATATGAAATAGAAGTTAAAAGGAAAATAGGAATGACTATAAGTACTTTCAATGACATGAGGAAAATATTGACATCTTAACAAATTACACAATCAAGTTAAAAATGAGAATTATAAAATTTTACATCTATTCTATGTTAATGTTTGGCTCAGAAACATGGACATTGAACAAACAACTAGAAGACAGAATTGATGCCTTTGATATGTGGATATATAGAAGAATAAGCAGAATTTCTTGGAAAGAAGAAAATAAAGAGTTTCTAACACTTCATATGAAGAAAGAATTACTAAAGGAAACAAAGATCAAACAAATAAAGTATTTTGGACATAGTAAAAGATCTTACTTGAGAGTAAAGTTGAGGAGAGGTGAGGAAGAGGTAGTCAGAGATACAAATTGGAGAGAAACATCATGAGATGGACAGGTTGCAGTCTAGCGGAGTGCACCAACAAGGCAAGAGACAGGATATTGGAGGTCAGTTGCACCCAGCCTTCGCTGCAGTGAAGGTACTCAATGATGATGAACAGTTAAAAACACTTGTGAATTTTACACACAAAAAATTCAAATGACTGTAGTTTCAGATTTTAAAAAACTTGGTGATGATCAACATGTAACAAAGATAGCACTCTTTAAATAAACAAAGAATTCCTTACATTAACTTAGATTTCATTTATTTCAGCATACAGCCTCAGTATCCCAAATGAACATCATATGGAAAAGCAAAATAAGTCAGCAGTAGAGATCAACTTATATCAATCTTTAATAACTATTTATTTGTACGAATGTGAGAGGTGGACAATTACAACGGATATGGGAAGATGAATCATCATCATCAAATCCATAACCCTTCAGGGTTGTAGGGGTGTCGCTATGGAAATATCAACACAAAAATTTCGCCATGCCTTTCTGTTATCAGTATTTTTGTTTGAGCGAGGAGAATCTTAATCCTGTCCAGTTTTTAATATTATCAATACATACTTTCCTCTTACCTACTCTTCTTCTTCTACTCTCAACTGTTCCCTGCAAGATATTTTTGGAAAGAGAATCGTGCCTTATCATGAGGCCAAACCACACAAGTTTGCAACGCTTTACCACAGCCATGAGATGTTCTTGCTGGCCTTCAAGATGTATTTATTCTGCTTCTCACATATATATTAGTTTTAACATTGAATACAGCCTTTTCAATACAAATTATTACAGACAAATATTACACATCAATTATACAGAACATAAAACCAATGTATATGTAAGAAAGAAAATAGTGCTCCTGCAGGTTAACACAAACATCTAGAAATGGTGAAATGCCTCAAACTTTTGTGATTTCGGTGCTTGACAAGGCATGATTCTTTTTTCATGACTGTCCTGAAGGGGTGAGGGTGGAAGAAGAAGAAGAGGAAAAAAGAAAACATGGATTGATAATATCAAAGACTGAGCAGGATTAAGTTTCTTCACACTCAAACAAAGCACAGGGAGACAAAATGGGATTTTTGTTTTGACATTTCTAAAGTGGCACCACTATGACCCTGAGGGGTTATGATGATGATATTTCAGCATAACCTCTCCCTAAGTCTTTATCTTCATGAGAGTTTTCCTGTCCTACTGTCATATATTTAGAATTCACTATGAAAATTGAGAATTTAATCGACTTAACGGTACAGTGTGTAGGTCTAAGCAACCTGTCGGAGATCAATAGTTAATGTCTAGATGTAGCTGAACAAGGTAACAAGACAATATTTTAGTTAGGAAGATGATTAGACACAATTTTCACAATATACATAACCTATTAACTATTGTCATCCAGGTGGATTGCGACACTGCTCTGCTGGTCAACACTTAATAATAAGACCCATAATCCATTAAGATCATAGGTGTGACACACTGGATACATCAGCACAAAAAGCTCTCCAAACAACTCTGTCCTCAGTCATTCGGGGAGTGTAGAAAAATCACACCCAAACCATTCCTTGATGTAATCAATCCATGATTTTCTCTGCCGTCCTCTTCTACTCTTTACTGTAACTAGCAAAATAATTTTAGAAAGTGAGTTGAATCTCGTAACATTACCCAAACCAAGCATATAGAATTTTAAATAGGAAGAATTTTATTCAGTAGTGCCCAACTCCTCTAATATGCAGATAATAATCATAAACAGAAGGTTAGATAAGTTATAAAATAACTGTGCACATAGAGTAGGTAGTAGTAATCATTTAGTGTAAATATAAACAAATTATGAGATGTAGGAACATTGAGTATGGAAACTCTCTATGTTGACAGCGCCTAAGATGGATGAAGGCTGTCAAATGTCTAAAAGATATCATGCACCAGGAACTGACTTCTGACGACGAGAGTACTGGCAAATGTACAACACACAACAATGATGTCTGTAACTTGAAGATATTGGAAATGAATAAACCTTACTTAGGATGAACTTGTCAGAGAATTAAAGATGAAAGCAGGTTCTGGTTTGAGTGAGTATGAACAGAAATACATAAATTAAAATTCTTCCAATAGTAAATATGACAATACAAAAAATGGAACACAAAGACAGACAATATTTCAACTAAAAAGTCTTAATCAGGAAGAAAAACAGTGAGAACAGGCAAGATCAAACAAAGGAAACTAACATAAACCATAATTCAAACAAAAACTCCCAATGGGTGCTACCTTGGTCTTTCAAGGCTAATAGGATGTCATAAAACTATTATATAACTAATCTATAATGGAACTAAACTCACCCATGCAGCCAAAAAGACAATGCTATCTACAGGTTTGGAACAATCATTTTTAAATTGAGAACTAGCCACAACAGACTCAAGCAACAAATGTACAGGAAGTTCGGAGTTGATGACACATATATGTGCTCTTGTGGACAATCTACAAAAAACACATATCATATTTTACAGAACTGCCCATTGTGCGACACTATAAGAAGAAACCTATGGCCATCTGAAACAGCTTTGATGTACAACCTCTATGCTGACCAAAGAATTTCATCACTTCATTGATGAAATCTTTGCGCCTGAATTTGTCTGGAGAACAAATAACTAATCCATAATAGAAATTGCTATATCTCTTTTGACATAAATTGAATAATTACTTAACCCAGACAGAATCTTAATACATATATAATTGAATAACAATATTCTTGACTGTCCAGTGTGCTTCGTTCTGAAGTAACAGGTTAGCCTGCGTGCCTTATCAATTATGTGGTGTGTAGAGATTAAGATTGTCATCGGTTCCTGAAGAAATGATAATCGATAATAATTCTTTGACCTTGTGTTTTATCTATGGGTCCTAAATCACTCACATGAGATATGATGGCAGAAGTGCTGTGTAGAGAAGAGGTGGATGAAATATGCACATTTGTGTTTCTTCTTCTTCAGCGTTCATTCTCAAACTCCAACTGGATCTCCCCTGTAGCAAGACCATGGTCCTACTAGATCTCCAGAAGGATGTAGTCCGGAGAATGGAAATGCGTTGTGTCGCCGTTTTATTTGCGCCAATGGCCCAACACATCCATCTTCAGCGGTATTTGTGTTTCAAAATAAGGATTTAGGAAGCCATGGTAGTATAGCGGTTAGTGTGCAGGCTTTCTAGAGCTGTGATTCAGGGTTCGATTTCCAGTTAACCAAGACCACTGAAATTTGTTATAAAACAAATAGCCCCAGGAAATGGGTCCCAGAACACAAATACTAAACTAGCATTATTATGAAAGATTTTACTTAATTTAGAAAAAAATAATATGGAAGCAAATAGGATTTGAACTAGGTTGTTGACCCACAACAACAATTCAGTGTTGAAGAATAATGTAGATACTGTAGCTAAGCAGTAAACCATGACACAAAGCAATCAATTCTCCTGATAACTGGCAGAAGTTCAAGAATAAGAACAGCTGAAGATGAGCAATTCTTACTGCCATATACCCAATGGCAAGAAGAAAGAGCAAATCTTATGTTTCTTGCGAGTAAAAGGCCCTACATATTAATGACATGTTTTTATAACTTTTCTTCTTTCATTTGCTATAACTTTTTAAAAAGTATGTTTAATTTAACTAACATTGAGCTACGATAATACACAGGAAATGCATAAGGAAAACCCTGTCAATTTCATGGCTTGTTGCAACGAATTTCTGATATTCAAAAAGTGTCAGTTAGGACATCCATTGGACCAGTGCCCTCTCATACCTGTAGAAGACATGTTTAAATATTTATTAGTTTTTAATTTAAAAAATGTAAAACTTTCATACATGAATAGGGAATTATTTCCTTTTTTTCTGTGCTACCGCTCAGCATTATGTATAAAATATCAATTAATCAATCAAGTGCCATGCCGACTGGCGTAGGCGATCATGTTTCCCCACGACTCTGTCTCTTGTGTTGTCAATAAGCTCGGTTGGTGAGCTTCTACCATGCCACGATATAAGACCATCTAGTGGGGTGTAAAGGGAACGCACTGCTCTAGGCGGATCCAGAGTTAGCAGATAACCAAGATCCCAAATGTACCTCCTCGCGGTGCACCCTGGTAACAGAAAACAGCAGCTCGAGCTGATTCTGGCCAAATCATTTGGGGATTGTGTCCGAGAATGTGGAGGAAGCAGGTGGAAATAGATTTGACTGCAAAAGAGACAGACAATATCTCAGACACCATTTGCATCACCACATACAGCGACACTGTCGACATGCAGTGGCACCTGTTAGTCCAGTCAGAACATTGGAGGGGCGGCCAATGTAAGAGGCACGTAAAGGTGGTTGCATGGAGAGAAACAAATATATGTCATAATGAGTACAATGACACAATGAAAGGGCAGAACAGCGCCAGAGGGTAGCGCGAACTGCAAATGAAAAGTTCCTAGGAAAGGGGAACTATAAGCTCTGTTAGCTCGAGATGAGCTTCTAGTTATCTGTGATCCTTATAAGCAGAGACCCAGACCCAATCGTGGGCGCTCGGAAAAGCAAGAAGACCTAAACCAACTCCAATGTCGAGCCTTCCTATACAGGAAATATGCTTGTGAAGAGAAAGGGTTCTGAACCTGATGGGCTTAGGCAAGAAGGGGACAACGATGGCAGTCCTGGCCCAACTCTACTGTCAAGATTTCCTATACCGGAAATACACTTGCAGAGAGAAAGGGTTCAGTACCTGATGGGCTCAGGCACAAAAGGGACAACGATTTAGCCCTGGCCCAACTCTATTGTGAAGCTTTCCTATACCGGAAATTCAGGCGTTATTGGGACAAGGTCGCTCAGCTCGAGAACACTTTCTCTCAAACGCGTTGTGTGAGACTCAAACTTGTGCGAGGGGTTCACGATGTCTGTGAACGACGCCTCGGGTAGGAGGGCGAACGAGCCAGGGTCCAACTCTTCTGGCAAGTTCTTCCTCATACGGAATCAGGCTCGTGGATGAGAAAAGGTTCAGTACCCGATGGACACAGGCAGAGTTCGTCCAATTGCACGAGATGGGTTTATAGACTGTGGAGTACCTCGTGCCAGATAGACGCGCTCGACAAGCGTCTTAGCGAAGAGGCACTACACACCAGCGTGCCCGGCGACAGATACACAGGCTGTCACGGACTAGGGACTAAACCCAAAATAAAGGAATGACAAAAATGGATGTGCTGGACCTCGGACATCCTGACCACAAGTGACCAACCGGTGTGCAGATAATCACAGTTCTACTGTGGAACTTGCAGCACAACGTACTTCACGCTCCCTGGCGGAAATCACACGAAATATTCGTTGTGGTTATTTGAGAGCAAACGCTGAAGAAGAAGCCCACCTAGTAACTTTTCTCTTTGTCATCCCCTATCTCATAAAGTATAAAATATAGATAGGTAGAATGTCTTTGTATATGTTATCTATGTCTATGTGTTGCCTATGCCCAATAGGAAAGCAAAAAATAGTGATACTGTAACCTACCATGTACATTGTAGGAAGCAAGTAAGGAGATTTTAGGGTGTGGGGATTGCTCCTTCCAATAGAGGATTAAAGTTAGCTAGAAACCATGCAAAAGGTGGATGTATGAGGCTGATAGGTACAGATATCATAGCCAAGCTGTAAACCATAACAGCACATTCTGTACTCAGACTGAATCCTATTAATTTGCAAATGTTTGAGAATGAATACAGAAGAAGAAAGTGCTATGTAAATGGTAGAATTCATTGCCTAGTGTATTCCATCAATTCATCACTTGCTTGGCAACATCATGTTCTGTTGGCTACTGCAAACAGATGCTACCACTTTGTTGGGGACTGTCACATGACAACCTTGATACAAAATGAAACCATCCGTTTTATTACATTTTAATATAGTCCACCACTTATGCAAAAAACATAACACACAGCCCAACTCTCGAGTCCAAAAGCCCTTACCAAGAATAGAAGACTCTATAAAGAATGTAAAGATAAAATCTGATCAAGATCTAAGTGCCATAAAGAAAATAGTATTGAAGATGGTATAAAATGACTACCTGAAAATCTCTTGGACAGGAGTATTACAGATGACTCAGTTGTGGAGGTAGTAAGAAATGGTGGTGGAGACAAATTTATAGAATGGTCCAATGGAAACAAACTTGAAAAATCAATAGTTACATGTGTTCATTCTATAAATTTCAAGGCAAACTGTGAAGCACACAAAGAATCAAATCTTTTGAGTAGGTTTTATGTGATCTTGCAGCTCTTCACTTGAACTGTGGAGTAGGCACTGATCATCAGCAAAGTGTATTTCAGTTATGTCACGTGGACAGTAAGCATCTGGTGGTGATTTTGCTATGGAAATAATATTATCCATGGTAATATTATTCAAGAAGTTAATTCAAAAAGAGAACTGCTTACCCGCATTAGAAAGAGACAGTCAACATTTTTGGAACACATCATGAGAAGAGGAAAGATGGAATACATTGTATCAACAGGCAAGCTGAAGATCAAGAGGTAGGGGAAGACCAAGAGAGAAGATGCTTGAGAAGCTAGCATTGCTACATGGGAGAACAACGGTATCAGAAATTACTGACAGCACATGAAATAGAAGGCTGTGGAAAGACATGATAATCAACGCCACACGGCATGGACCATAAGAAGAATATTATCCATGTTTTGGCAATATTATCCATATAAATAATAACCAATAATGATGATAAGACACACCCCTGTCAAACTCTTGATGTTACTGAAAACCACTTTGTAAGTCCTACACTTGTTCTAACTGCACATTCCTTATCTTTGTATATGGCTCTTACAGTCTAATAATGGTCCTTTTATTCCATAATTTTCTAGAATACTAGAATATGAAGAAATGAAGACTAATATTACAATTGAAATAACCCAAAATACTATGTTGCTAAATGTCCAGACAGATTATCACTCTGAACTGGGCACAATAAACACAAATCACTAGTACATCTAATTTAAGATAAGTAACACCATTCTGTCTCCACGCGCAATTATAATTATGAAACATATCCAAAAGGACCATTACAGACACATCTGGACCCATATTTACATCTACAGTACATAGCCACAAGCTTCAATAACAGACTGACAAAGCAAAAATCCTGAAAATAACAGCAGATTTTATGACAATCATTTTCATGATTTTTTTTTAGAATACATACATTTATAGGAAATAGGTCACAAATAAGTAAAGTTTTCTGTTTCCCAATGCTCACCACAGTTGTAGCATCTGCCATATCCACCATAGTAAACATCTGGATCTCCTTCCAGTTCATCCTCATCCTCATCATACTCAACAGATGTATCATCTTCATAAGCATAAACATCACTATCTTCTGTACTATTTGAAACATTACTATCGTCCAGTAATTCTATGACTGTTGTATCTGATGTTACTCCTGAGGTTGTTAAAGTCATTCCTGATGATGTAGTTGAGATTGATCGTGGGACTGGTCTTGGTCGTGCTGTTGACAATGTGGTTGGAGCTGCTGTGAAGAGGACAATTAAGAAATAAAATCAGGTGAAATAAAATTTATTTTTAAAAAAAGGTGCATCTGCGGTTTCATCCACCGTTGTAACCTTTGCAGTGTTAGATAAGTTGCATAAAATTATAGATTTTGGTAAACGGGAGCTAAAAAGAATAGAATTAGCTTAAACATTTTTAAGAGGGGGAGAAGGGTTAGAATCAGTGTTTAGAATTAATAATTAATTCTCTAAGAATTCTCTTCTAAGATGTAAATCGATATGATTTATAGCACTTCGTTGGACGAAACCAATTTTTACCAAATAAAGTTCACAAAACTATTTTTTAAAAGTACATTATTTTTATATCACCACCACCAACATCATAACCCATTAAGGTCGTCTGGGTGCTACCTTGGAAGCACGACAGAAAAACTCACCATGATTCTCTGTCCTCAGCCAAATTTATAAGTGTGCAAAAGTTTATTCTTGAACTGTTCTTAATATTATCAATCCATGATTTCTTTTCCCTTCTTTTCTTCTTCCCCTCTCAAATGCCTCATGTATAAAGGTGTTGAAAGTGAAGCTTTCCTTAATGTTTATCTCGAAATACATAAGTTATGACTGCAGGTTATCACTAAAGCAGATCGGACAAATCCATAGGTGCTTCGACCCCCATCTCAGTAAATCTATCAGAGTTTAGTGGCAAACAGATCCAGTTCAAGATTTATCAGTTTCCGTATATCTTTATGTTTCTTTCTAAGAGATGTTGACACTATCTTATCTTTACACTAATCTCATGCAATCTTGAGAGCAACCATGTTTCATACTTTTGAAAATATTCAGATTTAAGACGCCCCTGATGTACATCCACTGATGTACTTATTACTACTGTGGCCATGATCGCCAGTGTATTGGTTTGCTCATTACCATCAACAATAGTGTGTCTTGCCATGAATATAACAGTAGTCTTTTTGAGATTGTGTCAATAACTCCACCCATTGATTGCAGATGAATACGGTTTCAACTTTGTGAGCATGTTCATTGTCAAGTATGCATGAATGAGAAGAGTCCTGTAACATCAACCATGACAGTGCTTCCATCACTGCCTCTATCTTCATCATAAGACTTCTCTGGCTTTTTTTAAAACACTGCTGGATTCTTTGACCAAACCAATCAGGAAAAAAAACCCAAGTAATTACTATCTTTGTCCAAGTACACTGATCCATCAGTGTACATTATTATATCATTTTCTGCAGTGTTATCATCAATGAGTGCCCTGACTTCTGCATCCACTGCCACTGGATTTTTTCCTCTACAACTTCTGTCATGTGGTGTATACAGAGAAGGTACTACGTAAATGCAGGCAGAGTGGGTATTAACTCTTCCCCAGGATAATACACATATGTTCACATACTTGTGCTTGTCTTAAGGGCTTCTGCTTGTCTTAACTATGATCAATCCCCTTTTAAGCCTAGAGTCTTTTACCTTGCTGAGATCTGGGTAACACATCAGTGTATGGCAGGTTATGAGATGAAGGTTGAGGCAGCTACTAGTCTTCCTATGGATCTCAGAAACTCCCTTTATTAAAAGAGTTATTGTTTTTATTTTCAGTTCATACTTTGGAAGATTGAAAACGACTAGTGTCTATACGAGTGGGTGTGCATCTTTAGCTGCTTCTTCTTCTGCAATCATATGTATGATTACATTGAAGATGGATAGTGAAATGTGCTGAAGTTGCTTGGCAACTGCCTGCTGGTTGTAGACACTGTAATAGATGAGACATCTAGTCTGAGACTGTGGGTGCATACATTCTGGCGCACACCGAGATTGCCAGTCATTATATCAAGTGTAGTTGCCTCAGCTAAGGTTGGCTGCAACAAATCTTCAACATCCCGTCTTTTGTCTTGGTGCATTCGGCTAGACTATAACCTGTCCATCGTGTGATGTTACTCTCCCACTTGTATCTCTGTCTACCTCTTGCTCGCTTCCCTTTGACTTTACCCTCAAGTAAGGTCTTCAATTAGATCTTTTAATGTGTCCAAAATATTTTATTTGCCTGATCTTTATTTCTCTTAGTAGTTCTTTCTTCATATTAAGTGTTTTTAGCGCTTCTTTATTTGTTTTCTTCTCTTTCCATGATATTCTTCTATATACCTACATCTCAAAAGCATCAATTCTGTCTTCTAATTGTTTATTTAGTGTCCATGGTTCTGAGCCATACATTGATATAGAATAGATGTAGCATTTTATAAATCTCATTTTTAACTTGTTAGTAATTTGTTTAAATGTTAATATTTTCCTCATGTCATTGAAGGTACTTTTAACCATTCCTATTCTCCTTTTAACTTCTGTTTCACATCTGCCATCATTTGTGACTATGTGTCAAAGATATTGATAATGTAATGTGTAATCATTGCCAGTAACTAAACATGAATCGTTTTCTATTTGTTGCTGTTTCTAATACAGTGAGAAAAAGATGGTGAAAATAATTCTTATGGCTGTCAGGAATTGAATCAAGTCCGTTCTTGTGACATCAAATCACCTTGCAACTCAAGTAAACAGGTTTTCCGTACTTGACCAACCACATCCCCCAAAAAGATGTGATCTCGTCAAGACATTCAACCTGTTTAATTACTGATTGATTAATGAAGTCACTGAGAACGGACCAATTGAGACAAGGACTACTACAACAACAATAATGAACATCCTGTACAAGTGAACCATTCTCTGTATTTTAATTTAATTTTGTGTGCTTATTTCATTTGTGTTTGTTTCTTGATAACGATCCCTGTACGACTGTAATGTAGAAAATATCCTTATTCCTTTTATTATTTGTTAGTTACTAGTTAAACCAGTAACAATGGTACATTGTTCTAGTTATCGCTTCTTGGAGCAGATGTAAAAGGTGTTTGATGTTCTTACAATCTTTATTCCCTGCTACTAATGTGTGAAAACTCTGACTTCTATTATACTCTTGCTCATAACTACTGCTAACTTATTCAAGGATGTCACTTCTCAGAGATAAAAGAATATTTATTTCATCTGAACATTTGATACATCAAATCAGTACATAATTGATTCACATTTATAGTAATAATTTGAAAACACAAGTCATTAACTATACTGCATCAGTTTACTGTACACATCATCTGATCTATCTCTTGGTTGTATCTTCAATTTACTTCTCTGCGAACTAATTGTCCACGACCCTGGATATTTGAACAAACGCTTAAAACCCAGACTTCTGACTTTAAATTAACATCAGCCGTTTCAAGTCGTTACAGTGCAATCTGATAGTCCCAACTCTACGAAATTAGTTACAAGATAGCTCAATTCTCTTAACACAATAATTGTGAACAGTCAAATCTCTTAGCCCGGTCTAACCATGACCTGTGAGACATACTCTAAATCCCTTGCTCCTAATCTCGCATTCCCAGAACGCCTAAAGCTCACAGCTCCCATTCTAATAGGACCATGATCTCGCACTAAATCTGAAGATCCCCCAAACCCAAGACAAATGCCTGAGCTGACTTCTCGAGCTAACTCTCTTGGGCAACTTCTCTGCCCAACTCCCAGCCCTCCTCAGGAAAACATGCATTCCCAATTTGTTCTCAACTCATTACCAACCCATTTATTCCCTCTTAGCCAATCATACAAGGAGTGAATCTGTCACTTGTCATCAGAATTCAACTTCTGTCAGATATATTTCCCACGGTAAGGAATTTCCCATTACCTTTCTATCTTTGTCCATGTCCAGTCTTTTATCACTGAGAAGCAATTCCTGCCTTTTTCTCTTGCTGTATTGAATTTACCAGGGCAAACTTATTTCAAATGCTTTGATCTCCTGCTAATGTATCTCAGATATGATAATTGAAACTTGCCATTAGTAAGTTCCCTGACCGCTATCAAAGGGACTGAGCTGCTATTCAACTGGGTTCCATAGTATTTAATCTCTACCATTACGACTGCACAATTGCTTGCTATTTACTATGTTCAGCACCTTCACTGGCCTCCCCTTGATTCTAGGTGAACAATAGCTGACTATTTCCTGGTCTGTTATGGCCTTCATTACCTTCCAGGTATCTACTGGACTTGTTCATTTAAATTCTAAGAGTCAGCCTATCCCTTTCGCTGCTTCTTCCGTACACAGTCTGTTACACAGAATGAGGAGTGTGTTTAATCAGTAAGCTTTAAGAACTATCAGTATACTTACAATTTGACATCTGCTGGGGAAGACTGGGCAACTATGAGTTTTCCCAGAGTGCAATGATGTGTAGTTTATAACAAATAGTAAATAACTGATCTAAGAGAGCTGCTGGAAATATGATATAGTGAGAGACATAAGCATTTAACATTATCACTAGTCTTCAGATTGTTTAATCTGATGAAATTTAACTATGTTAATCTTTACAACGCTACAGTCTGAAAATTCTGACATGGTCAAGGTATTTTTCACAGCTGGAGTCCGAAAATTCCGCCCCACTGCTATGCACTCTTTCAACACCGATTAATGTGTGTAAACTGACATTGTACATCCAGGCAACGCAGGAATCAGAAGTAGACATAATGTACTTATGTTTCTGCTTGAAAAATAAGCATGGTTAGCGCCTGATTCAATTATTTGAAATTATTTTCTCAATCCGACAAAATCTTTCGGAATGCCATTTTTCCGGCCATTTTTGGAGATTTTAATTTTAGTGCCGAGTTTCTTAGTTTCACTGATGCAGACATTGTTTCCTGGCCCCATATTTCTGACAATGTGGTGCAGTAGTTGTTTGTTGAGTGTATGCGTAAAGAAAAAATATGAATACAGTTGAATAGCGCCCATTCAGGTTACAGTCATGTCTGATATCGCAACTTTCGAAAGTTGTAGGAACATTAGGCCTAGCCTAGCAGATAAGTACTTTATGAGTATGAAATTGGCACATTTCGCTTGCTTTGACAAACAATATTTATGAACATGTTAGATTGGTAATGAAATGACATCAGAAATAGGCATTTTCATTTAGCGGCATTTCTGCTAATACATCATTTATAGAAATATTAGGCCTAGACCTTAATGTAGAATGACAGACATTGTAAGGGATCTACGTGTTTTCACAGGCAATTTTATGTTAGTTTGGACGGTTTGGTTATGTAACCACATAAATACAATAGATTAGGTATTTGAGAAGGAATGTATCAGGGTTACCACACAAAGAAAAGTATAGGCGTGTCAAGAAATATTTTTTTCAATATTTTTTCAAATAAAAAAAATGTTTGCATTACAATTTTCACGCACCTATTATATCAGACATACATACACAAAACTAACACAATATATTCCGAATTCAATTCTTTATTTACATGTCCAAAACTTATTAAGAGATCTCTCAAAATAAAAAACTTAGTGCGTTTTCCGAACACCCACCAAAAATAACAAACATTTTCAAAAAAGGAATTCAGTGGCAGGGGAGAAATGTGTAATTTTAACCTTTACGACTCTGCGGTCACAATATTGTGCCTATGAGCACAGCTCCATTGTTCCTGCAGGCGCAATCCCGCTACATAGGACATCGCCCGAGTACGGAACTTCACAAAGTAATGATCCCGTGACGTATAAAACATGCCAAACGAAGCTAGGAATACGTCGCAGTTTAAAGGTCAAATTCCTTTACTCATTACGACTGCAAGAAGAGAGAAAGCCGGCTGGTTTTGTCAACGAATTTCTGGAACGACGTTGGCCATTTTTTAGCCATATTTTACTATCAAATTGAGTACCGCATGGCATGGCTAAGTGATCGTGAATACATGTTTTAATTGTTATTTTTTATGTTTAATATGTTGTTATTTGATAAGAATGTTTGTGTAGTCGTTCAAAAACACAAAAATAATATGTATCAGGGGTGCCACGTGTGTGCATAGACAATAATTACGCTGCGTGTCGGGATAGACCTAGTGTTTACCGGACGGACGTTATATGCGATTTCTTATACACTACATGTTTTAATTGTTGTTTTTTGTGTTTAATATGTTGTTATTTGATAAGAATGTTTGTGTAGTCATTCAAAAACACAAAAATAATATGTATCAGGGGTGCCACGTGTGTGCATAGACAATAATTAAGATGCGTGTCGGGATAGACCTAGTGTTTACCGGACGGACGTTATATGCGATTTCTTCACGTTTTATTAGTTTTTTTTTTAGTTCATATTATATTAGTTTTGATATAAAACAATATATATACAATAAGTATAGGTATTTATGAGGATTTTATCAATGATTCCACGCATTGCTCAAGTATTAGGGTCATCAAGAAGTTATATGTGCGATTTGAAAATGGCGGTTTGCGATTTTCCCCCCGAATTTTCAACTTCACAACTTGCTCACAACTGTCATATCATACATACAACAACAAAAAAAACATAACTATATTCACTATTCACTCCTTTATTTAGATATACAAAAATTATTTTGATATCTTTTAAAACAAAAAAGTTATCACGTTTTCAAAACACCCACCATGAATAACGCAAATATTCCAAAAAAGAATTCAGGCCCAAGGGGATGTTTCTTAATTTTTAATTCAGGGCCCTAAAGGTTAATGCAGAATGCAAATGTTAAATATATCAGTAATTGTTTACCCTTTCTCTCTCTCTAAAAACTAACCTGCTGAATTGATATTTGCTCTTCTGCTTCTGGTTGCTCTTACTGTTACTGCTGCGGGGGCAGATGATGGACCAGCAACTGCACCATCAAATTTGTCCTGCTCAACTAAAATACAGAAGACAATCAACATGTCTTTGGGAATACAGCTACAGTCTACCACACATTTGTAGAAAATAATACTCACGTGGAAGACAGGTAATGAAGTCCTACTGAATGACGACTAAAACACTACACACTATCACTAACTGATGTAAATATGGTATGTACAACAAAACAAAACACAGAATATAATCATACAAATGACAATACACAGGACAAAGTCGACGTTTCGGACCAATAGGCCTTTTTCAAGATACGGACATAACATACAAACATAAGAAAACCACAAGTAGAAATGAATGCGTATCCGAGTGAAATGTGGTAGTTAGATAGATACCGGAAGCATACAAACAGGAAGTACACAAAGACGATAATACAGGTGGAATGAGAGGAACAAAATGATGACGTAACAAAGACCAATACGACCGAGAACTAAGCGAAAGAGTGGTCGGAATTGAGTTCAAATGGCTCCAACTCGAAAATGAGACGATTTTCTAGGGCGTCCCTAGATCTATCATCGGTGGTGCAGGATCTGATGGCAGTGACCTGAATGTCAAGGACACCACGGTGGCCATCGCCGTTGAAGTGATTAGCCACAGGAGTGGGTGTTCTGTGTTTGATAGCATGCAGGTGGTTACAGAAGCGGTCGCACAGTTGATCAGTGGTTACAGAAGCGGTCGCACCTTCCTTAGCCAGTTGATCTACTCTCATTTCTTGGTATTCGACAGTGAGATGGTATCAATAGCATGGCTATCTTTCATTGGTTTCTGTTCAGTCAGCAGTGTTTATAGGTCCGTTAGTGTTTCAGACTGGAGCACTTGAGTACTGATCTTGCCTCTGTCAGAAATACCATAAACTGTAGACCAAAATTGGAGTTCTTTTTCTTCAACGTTTTTTTCTCAACTGCTGCTGGATTTCTCATGTAACAGGACAATGTTCTTACAAGATTTGTAGTTGGATGTTTCTTGATTAGAAACTGGCTTCACAGCACGAAGGACATTCCCATAAGTGCTCCGCCCTCTGCTCCAGCAGCCATCCCAGGGTATGTAGACTCATAGTTCCGGTCAGGTGTTGATTGTGTGATCTTCGGGACTTTCCAAAATATTTACTTTTCCTCCCCTCACCTCTGAATACTCCCATTTCTAACATTCTCTGTATGTGTACGTTCTCAACCTCATTGACATCATCTGCATCTTGAAATGAATTTATTACTGCTTTTATTAACTCTGCTTTATCTCTTCTCAGCAATGTGCCTCGGCCTACTAACTTTGTCACAGACACAAGTTGATAGATTGGAAAATGTTGGATGTACTCCAGAGAAAGGAAATTGTTTTATTTGCACCAATGGCCTGGCACATACGTCTTCTGCAGGGGAAAAATTGGAGTTTAAGTTGTTCAGTTGCAACCTTGATTGTTTGAATTTCTGTACTATAGTTATTAGAGAATTTTCCTGTTGGTACTTTTATCTTTTACTACTTCACTCATGCAGTTTGGCCAGTCAACCACGACTGTTGCATAGGGTGTTGTTCTAGTCATACATACACAGTTTCAAGGAGACATACATGAACTGGGAAATCCCCTTGCATAGTGGTTAATCCACTTAAAATTTGCTCAAGAGGTCATGGGTTTGAATTGGACTCACAAAATGAAATTGTTTAAAACATTAAATGAGATGACTGGGGATTATCACATGAAGCTACAGAGTTAAGTCTTATGAATGATATTCTCTGCAGGTAGTGTGTCACTTCATTGAGAGGGCCAGAGATCATATGGGGACACCAAAGTACAATGAGGTCAATTCTCTAGGATTTTAAAAGTTTCTTATGCATGATCTAAGTTCTCTAAAGAGATGAGAACCAATTGGGATCATGACTAGGATATAGTCGTAAGGATATAGCCAAAACTCTCCATTATGTGATATCTCTCTTTATTTCCCCCCCCCCCCCCACAATAATCAAATTAATGAAGCATATCCTGTACAGGACACTGCTATTCCACCTATTTTGACTTTTTTTGATGCCTCTAAAGCCTTGAATCATATCACCAAAATATTGGCGATGCCTCTTTAATGTATATCCTTCTTCATCCTTGTTCACCAGTCAGTCATACACTAATATGGATTTATTCAATAAACTGTGCTTTGGTCAACAGCCCAATGATAGGGCAGTAGAGCTTGTTCATCAGAGTTTTCTCTGATGCATATCATTATTAATATCACTGCAGTTTTTCATTTTTATGAGTGACAGCACTTTACTGCACACATTGCACATCACCATAAAAAAGTGGTAGTACAAATATCATGGTAACATGTACAATACAACATACTTTTTCTCTGTTCTATCAAGTCCACCCTTCGCTGTTTCAATTCATCATTAAGCTGGTCTACCATCTTGTCTATGTAGCTGTCCAAAGCAATAGCCTGCATTTGGGAAGTGATTTGTGCGCGGCAGTTTGGACACTCTTTTTTAACCTTCATCCACTGGCTGATACACAACTTGCAAAATACGTGTGCACAGTTTAAAGATGTTGCCTGAAAAATTATAATGTTGGATTTTGCATAAATACAATAAAACGATGAACTAAGGAAACCACAACAACAAATTACAGTGCGTTCTTTTGTCTTTGTGTTGCCAATGTGGTACCCCTAAGAACCTGATGAGTTATGGGCTTATGGTATGGTATCCTGTATATGAAATTGCTTTTAACACTTTCACAGCCATGGATCACATCTGTCATCGAAACACAGTCCCTTTCACTGCCACATATGACTTTGGTCGTCCATGAATATATATTTTTTCATGGGAATTTTGTTGACTCTACACTGGTTTTATTCTGTGCGGGACTTCCTGTTTTACAATTATAATTCCACAATAGGGTTATTAGCTTCGATAATTGGAAATTTATTTTTTTTTTTTTCAATAAAAACTTCAAAATGGAGAATGTAGCTGTTGATATCCAGTCGAATGTGACTTTTTAGTGGGTAATAGTGATACAATGGAATAAGAAATTGAACTATGATTCAAGTAATGATGATCACAGATTGATATGAGATAGTTCTATGGTTACAGGAACAAGTGATGGATACTCATTTCAAATGGGAGTGTGGCACTGCCATTGGTAGATAAAATAATAGGAAATTAAACTTTTTAAATAAAATTTTTAGATAAAATTTTTGAAAAGTGTATTCTTGTCTGAACATCTAAAAGTTTTAAAGCCCTAATGTTATTGGTTGATTTTTAAAATGATTTCTTAAAATAATCACTTGCAGCTCTTATCATATCTCAAAAGTGGTGCAGCAGTGGGAAACACTTGGATTTAAAGGCATGACAGTGAAAGTGTCAAACTATTATTGACTTTCTATGCAGCACACCACACATGTTTCAGTAACCTTGATTGAGTTTTATGTAATGGTACAATCTATGCTGCATGCAAAAACACAACCACATTTGCAAAAGTCTGAACTATTTCACTGTCTCAACTAGCTTTTCTGCTACAAAAACAAAGCAATAAGAAGAAAAATATCATGCTTGTGTAGTGATCAAAGAATAGCAACAATATTACTGTTATGTATGTCATAATGTGTGACTAAGGAGGTCTTAGGTGTGAAGTTGGCTGTCCCATCTCATAGGAGTCAAAGTGACCCAGAACCCATGCTGAAACTGAATGTGTCAAGTTGATATGCAGATATCACAGCAAAACTGTAAACCATGATGCAAAGCAGCCATTATCCAGACCACATCCTGCTAATTTAAAGGAGTTTGAGAATGAATACAGAAGAAAAAAAACAATAAAATACACATAAAAATCAAATAATATATCACCTTAACAAAAAGTTCATTGCAGATTGCACATTGCAATTCCATTTCCATGAGATTGACAAAATTTGATAGAACATCTTCTCTTGCCTTCAGAGCTTGATGTTTAGCAGTAGCACTTTCTTTCTTGGTTTCATTTAACTGACTTTCTAATAGTTTCTGTTCCATGTCCTTTTTCTCAAGAATCTGTCAATAAATGAAAAACTACTGTTTTAAATTGCTCCTTGTGTTTCACGAAAGTCAAAAGCACAGAGAAACTAACATTTAGGTTATTTAACCTTTAGCAAGCAATCAGCACACTTTTGTGCACACAAAATCAGCACACAATTTTAAATGGGTGTTGTTGACATCTATTGGCACACACATCCTTCATTTATTATGTTCCCATTAAACGAAATTAAAATTACACAATCCTTAATATCATGTGACCGAAATCAATGAATCACAATTAGGCAGAGCTTTCCTTCTTTCTGCTACTGGTTCTAGTATAGAAAAAAATGGAGTAAGATGGACACAAAGAAATTGTCAAAATCAAGAAAAATCCAGCGGTGGGCTACAATGGTCATCAATATGTATACTTGACGTAAAATCATTATTGATTGTCTATTTGATTGTACGGAATTCTTAGGAATAATGTTATTACCAAGTAGATGTAACAAGTTGATTTCGTCATGATATGACATTTAACACACAAAGAACAAACATATTGACGGATATTATCAACATTTGGTCTATAATACTAGAAGCATTTTTGGACAAAGTAAGTTATTACGTTTTATTTATTCATTTCTCTCATATGATACATGCAACAACAAAATATTAGACACTTATCTTCAAAAAGCAATTCCTTATTTTAATACGGAAACATTATTTTACAATCTCTAATAAACAAAAGAGCTATTGCATTTTGAAACATCCACCAAACAATATGAAAATTTTCACACAAAAAACCCCTGGGGCAGAAGAAAGATTTCGTAATTTTAATTGAGTGTGCTAAAGGTTAATTGTTAGTTTAATTTTAAATTTCATGTTTGCAGAAGTCTTTTAACCATTTAAAGACAATTTGAGTCAATGATAAGACCAAATGTACTTTGTAAAAAGACAATTGGGTCAATTTTTCAGTCCTGAGAAAGAATGCTTCTGAATGGCACACTAAAAATAGCATCAGCCAATCATATTATCTATTTAATGTTTGGTATATTCCAAAATATTAATGTCGGCTCTTTTAGAAGTTTATGTGCGAGTTTGATAGTTATATTGCAAATTTTCTGGTGCATTCTAGTAAGTGTTCTATGTCAAAAATGTCTACCAGTGATTCAGAAAATAAGATGGTGATTGATTCTGATTTATTGTTTGCTCTCCTTTCAAGCCAGTGCTTCCTAAAACACAAATGTTGATTTTGAAATTAAATGTACAGATGGATTTCAGAATAAATAATGTTCTCATGATTATTTTTATGTAAATTATTTGTAACAGTTTAGAATCATAAAAATTTAAAGATAATGGAAAGAATGGTAAACACAAGACTAATGCTGCATCTAGAAAAAAAGCACTAATGTGATAACTCTCTGCATACAGGAAAAATTGTGGCAAAGAACAACTTGTATACCTGACTCAAGAAGTAGAAAACTTTCAGGAAAAGAAAAAAGTATTTGATAAAGTATGAAGGACTACTCCTAAAGCTACTTTAAAATAAATTTGAGGGGGGAATGTACAGGAATACCACACAGCAAGAGTAAAGCTAGATGGAACACTTAACCACCAAGTCTGTCTTAGACAAGGTGTACCACAAGGAGGAGCCCTTTCTCCAATCTCTTAAATTTACAGTCCAAAAAAAAAGTCTATATCTTCAAAGAAGTCCCTGGGATCATAAATAGAGAATAGCAGACACCACCCCTGCTAAAGTCTCTGGAACAGAGACTTTATGATTGAGCACAAATATAATCCAGGAATATGGACACATTTATACAGACAGATCTCTCAAAAATGGAAGTGTCTTTATAATGGAGTCTCATTAAAACATTCCCACCAGGGGAATGCTCAAACTTCAGGGCAGAAGTCAAATCACTCCTGCAGGTACTCAGAGCTCTTGCTAGCACAGAACAGTTAATACCAACTAACATAGTAATATTCATGGACTGCAGATCTTTATTGGAGGCATTATAAAGCAATAATAATAAAAGCACAATACACAAAACTAGACTAGAATTGAAAAACACAAAAAACTCACATCATTCTTCAATAGATACCTGCCCCTCGTAATATCGCTGGAAATGATAAAGCCGATGCTCTCACAAAAGCAGGATAAAAATTGAACGATTTAGCTATCCTCTGCCTAACAGTGAGTCCAAAACACTAATCTGCAACCATTATCCATTACAGTGGAAGAAAGATATTGATCAGAAACTAGATCCCATACACCAACTTCATAGACAGCAACAGACCACCCGCAGATGTGTTGCCAGGGCCCGAAAGGGGAGCAAAGAATAGCAACAATGTTTATCTTCCATGCATGTCATAAGAGGCAACTAAGGGGGTTATGGGATGGAGTTGGCTGTCCCATCCCATATAGGGTCAGTGACCCAAAGCCATGCTGAAGTCAGATGTGTCAGGCCGAAAGGTGCAGATATCGCAGCAATGCTGTAAACCATGACACAATGCATTCCATTCTCTGGACTACATCCTGCTAATCTGCAGGAGTTTGAGAACAAACGCAGAAGAAGAAGAACAGACCACCATCTTTCGACTTAGAACTGTCCACTGCAGACTACAGGGCCATCTGTACCGGAACAGGGTGGTTCACACAAATGAAAATCCATATGAAACAGGAATACAGACCCCTGAACATATACTCCAAAACAGTCCAGATTACAAAGAAAATTGCAAGCGTCTGCTTTTTAATGCATGTGCCTATGTAGCGTAGATACGCTCCATGTCTTTTTTCCTAAGGCCACTTTCACTATCAACAATGTCTTTATAATGTAAATCCCATGTCATTTACTTTATCATTTATAAATGCTCTGACATGAAATACATAGGTGAAATTGGTAGATACATATGTCATTGTTACTTTGGATGTCTCTGCTGTTAAATGTCTGCCCTCTAATGCATTTGTGAAAGTGCTTTATTTTTACTGTTTGCCATGAATTTTCTTGAAAAAGACCGTATGGTTGAAATTGGATTGTATACTGTTATCTATATTTTTTCATACCCGTACCCAATAGTCTGTGCATTCATTGTAAAGTTGATTGATCTTGTGCTTTACATAAGTACTATTGTTATACGTTTTTACAGCAGTCCCACTTATTATTAATTTCCCATACAAACTCACCTTTTCAAGTTTCTGTTTTTGATTAAGTAACTGCTGCTCTAGTTCCTTATTTTTTTCTGCTAATGCCTTTTCCATTTCTTTCTGTATGCTCTCTTCTATCTAGAAATAAAACAGAAACAATCACTAATATTTTAATGTGGATATTATAATTATCATCTTCACACTTCTGGCCATTTACCCAGTACCTCTCCAATCTCTATATTACACAGGAAGATCATAGCAGTAGTGTGTGAGTCCATATAGCATAGATGATGCTCTCCAATATAATTTGGTTGAGATTTTACAGTCTATTCTTACGACATGCCAAAATATAATTAGTTGATTTAATATATACCATACTTAAAGAAGGGGAAGCGATGGGCTGCAAGTCAATACAAGAACTAAATTTGCAGGCAGCAGACCACAACGCATGGAGAATAAAAACCTCGGCCCTATGTGCCACCTATGGCACGAAAGGAACAAACTAGCTATATATAAATTGGATCTCAATATATTAGAATTAGTGCTATGTATCTCGGATAACTCTCTTCCTCACAAATAAATGTGTCACCAAGACTTTCTTCTTGAGAGAATAATGTGGCAGTTTCCACATCCATGTGGGGACATTCATATTTATATCATCTCCATTTAACAACAATTAATGTACAGACAAGGTTTTCCACCCTGTCTAGTTGCAGAACTACCACTAATACCAGTAGTTGATGGTTGCATCCATGATAGTTCCTTGTCATCTCAACTCTCACTCCCATTTAGAGAAACCAATTCCCTGAACCTTTTATTTTTTTTTAAATTGGTAGCATTTTCTAATAGGATGTATCCATCAACTTAACAATTTTTGGTTTTAGTATTTTTATAGGCATTATAAATACATATAGTAGTTTGTCATTGCTTTCTGAATGGTCCGGATGCACAATTGCCTGTGGTGGGATTTTAACCTGGTACATTACAATAAGGAAATACACAAGGCATGTCCTTCATAAACCAAGTTAGAAAATGACATTTAAACTACATCACAGTGAATAATTAAATAATCTCAATTTTGAGAAAAAACAAATTTGTATTTTTAACAAAACATTATCTGGCCTACCTGTTTCTTTTCTATGAGCAATATATCTCGTTGAGCAGCTAACTGGGCCAACAGGGCATTCTCACGTTCCTTAACATGAGCTTCAAATTCTGCCTGCATTGTTTTTTTTAAATCCTCCCTTTCTCTTTCTAAGTGTTTCTGATAAATTTTTAAAAAAGACTTACAAATGCAAGTAATTTGTGGATTCAATAGAAAAGTGAGATTAATGAATATAAAGTTTAAAGCTTACTTAAATTTAACAATTATTATGTTCATAAAACAATAAATGTGTAAAATGTCAAAATAAAATGTACAATTACTTTTATCATTTTAAGAAAAAATAGTGTAAAACAGCAACAAAACACAAACAATTTATAATATGAATGTACTATAAAAAATTTCATACGACATACAAAATATATGAGATGAAGGAACATCAGCAATTATATATAGAGACATTTTTTTTTTTTAATCTCTGTTCCATAAAAGCAATAGAACTAGCAGGTTCAAAACATTACATATTTCCTTATGACAAAAGAGAGTTAGTTTTCAATGGCAATTATTACTTTTATAAAACATTTTTGTCTATCCATGTATTGAAGAGGAGCAAAGAAAAGTGCTGAGACATGCCATGAATATAGTAAGAGGCAACTAAAGAAGGTTGCATCAATGAGTTACCAGGACATGAAAAGAAGCAAAGAATAGCAACATTCTGATGTATCATGAATTTTGTAAGAGACACCTAAGGAGGGTTAAGTGTGGGTTTGGCTACTGCACCCTGTAGAAGATCAAAGTGACCGAACAAGGCCATACTGAAGTTAGATGTATTGGGCAGAATGGTGCAAGTATCGCACCAAACTGCAAACCATGATACAGCGCATTATTTTCTTAGGGCTACATCATGCTAACTGACAGGAGTTTGAAAAGAAACATAGAAGGAGAATTATGCATTAATCAATCAATCAAACATCATGCCATGCCAAATGGTGTAGTCAATTATGTTTCTCCACAACTCTCTGTCTCATGTGTTATTAATAAGTTCAGTTGGTGACACTCTCTCATATCACAATGACAATTCATCCAGTAACTTCTCTGTCTTTTCTCCTCTTAGTCATTACTAAATGTTGAAGTTTTGTTCTTCTCATCACATGCCCTAAAAATCTTCTTTTTGCTATAATTTGGTTTTTATTCCAGCATCTCTGGGGGCTTCTGCATTTGTTTTCTGAGCTTGCCCACTGTATTTTCATCTCTATATATCTTTTGTCTTTTCTCTGCTTTTGCTGTAAGGAGAAATTTGGGCAATTCTGTAAAAATATATATTTATTATATCAGGAATGAAAAAGGAAATGTTTTAAATAAAATTAAGACAAATAAGATCAATAGCTACCCGTTCACAGCTTCTTCTTAATTCAGATATTAAGTTACAGCGCTAATAACTTCAATGAACTGTTGTAATTCGCTCCAAGGTCATCCATGAAACCACTCAGGTTTGGAAGTAGTGTTGTCTCAGTAGGCCATATTTTCTCCATATCTTCTTGATAGAATTAACATTGCATGAAGAATATGTTCTGTAGTCTCTGGGCTCATTCCACAGGTCTGTCTCGCCAATTTTCAGCTCTCTAAATATGTGACTTCTCAGACTGTTGTGCACAGTTGGCAGTCTGAAGATAATGGTTTGTTCCTTGCATGACATTTAATGGTAGGGGTCATTTGGTTCTGCAGTTGGATGCATCTGCTTTTACTATTTCTTACATTCTGCTTTTATCACAATCTTACATTCATTGTATGTAATATCACTTTCTATTTGTTCTAGTGATCCCCCTTTTCTTGCCAGAAGATCAGTTCTTTTTTTCATTTCCAAGTATGCCACAGTGACCACTGATGTACTGTTTCTTTGATGGTACTACTGAATATAGTAAGCAGGCCACAAGTTCATTCATGCTCATGTTCTTTGGATCTTTCACTGCCTGTAATACTGCCTTTGCATCAGTTACAAGGACTACATATCTGTTGTGACTTGGAAAGTAATTTATGAGCATTTTTGCTGGCTTTGCTATGGCTTCTACTTCTGCTTTGAAATTTGTGGAATATTTTCCAGTGTGTGTGTGGATTTTTCCTGCTCACAGCTAAAATTATTCATTTATCATTATGATCATACAGCAGAATTACCTACCTGATTTTCTTGCATCTCCTGTAAAATAGCTTGTTCCTTCAGTCTTAGTTCTTCCACCTCTTTAGCTTGGTTTTCTTTCTCTTTTCTTTCACTTTCTAATTCTTTCTGAACCTAATGATGGAACCAGATACAGATGTTTTATAAGTACTTCATTATTAACCACAGATAACCACATTATTATAATTAGGGCTCGGATTTTCATGAAATGTCATATTTTTTTCCTGAAGCATATTTTCAGTTTTAAGTTAATTTCTACATGTTTCAAGCATTTCTGAACAATTTTAAGCTGTTTTTATTTGTCATATAAATGCATATTTTGACCATAATTTTGATGAGGTCATATTTTGCCTGAAATTGGAGATTTAGGTCATATTTTGGTCATATTTTGCATATTTTCTGGTGTACTGAACGTTCTGGTGTACTCCGTTTGCTTATCAATGTTAGCACATCTTAAACTATGTTTAGAGACAAATTGTGAGGATTGGCTATATTTCTGAATGTGTGTATTAGTGAATATGCATGTGTGTCTTTCATGCGACTGTAGGGAAGGGAAGACATCAGTCAACTCTTTGATGTCAGTCAGCATCTCAGAATCAAAAAGGGAGTGACATCCGCTCAATACTTCAAAAGAATTTTCTGGGTTTTGTTTCGAAAGTAAATTGTAGGAAACAATTTCAAATGTTTCAACGTCAAGAGCGAATATTCCTGGATTTGTTAAAACTTCCAGTTTCAATTTAAACCGTTTGGCGCCCATTTGTATGTTACAATTATTAATTTGCCATTTGCAACAGTGACTACATGATCTCGTGCTGTAGCTCATAGTTATATAATAGTCTTAATAATAGTGTTATATTTTATATTGTTTATGGTTGATTCACTGGAATAACTTTGTTTTACAATGCCTAAAGTGTCTAATTCTAATGGTGCAAAGTTGCGTAAATTTGTGCAGGAATTTGGTTTAAAAGTATTTAGTAACGAGGGAGAAATATTGTACTGTACACTGTGTGAGGTCAAGGTTACAGCTGGAAAACGGTTTAATGTGCAACAACATGGCAATACTTCTAAACATATGAAATGTTTAAGTAGACTTTCTAAAATGGAAGGAAGACAAAGTTTATTACTTGAAAAATGTTCTACTACTTCCTCTTCTTCTTCGGGAAACACAGAGACCGGTTTTTATAAAGATTTGTGTCATATGATGGTTTCATCAAATATCCCTTTAAATAAATTGCAAAATCAATATTTCCGACAATTTCTGGAGAAATACACTAGCCATCCTATCCCAGATGAATCTACTTTAAGGAAAAATTATCTCTCCAAATGTTATGAGGACATGTTAAATAAAATTAGAAATTCTATTGCAGATAACAAGATATGGGTTTCCTTAGATGAGACTACTGATGTAGATGGCAGGTTTGTCGCAAATGTTATAGTTGGAACTTTAAAAGGAGATCAACCAGGAGAAAAATTTGTCCTTAACTGTGAAGTTCTTGAAAGAACAAATCATACCTCCATAGCTGTTCTATTTGATAATTCCATGAAGCTGTTGTGGCCAAATGGAATAGAAAGAAATAATATCCTTCTATTAATAACAGATGCTGCTCCCTATATGAAAAAGGCTGCTAAAGGACTTCAAATTCTCTACCCGAAATTGATCCATATTACTCGCATTGCTCATGCACTGCATCGAGTAGCTGAGGAAGTTCGAGGTAATTTTCCTGATGTGGACAAGCTTATTTCAAATGGGAAAAAAATATTCATCAAGGCTCCTCTTCGAGTACAAAAATTCAAAGAAGAAGCTCCTCAACTACCACTTCCTCCACAACCTATCCTTACACGTTGGGGTACATGGCTGGATGCTGTAAAGTATTACTGTGACAACTATTCAACACTAATTAAAATATTTAATGCCCTAGACAAAGACGACGCAACATCAATACAAGCAGTGCAAAGCTTATTTTCTACCAGACTATCACAAAATCTGACTTATATAAAGTCAAACTTTTCGGCAATTTCAAAAGCAATAAAACGTCTGGAAAGCGAAGGGACTGCACTTTATGATGCATTAGATATTGTGAAACAAATTCAAACAGAAATAAATGGATCACGTGGTGAAGTAAGCAAAAGGATTAAAGTAAAATTAGAAAGTGTTCTTCATAGAAATTCTGGTTATTTCTCATTGTGCAAAATTGCAGACATACTTAGTGGTAAACATGCAACATTTCAAGAGGATGAACCTGAACTTTCAGCAAATGATCTGACATTATTTAGATTTACCCCTGTGACATCATGTGATGTAGAACGAAGTTTTTCAAAATATAAAACAATTCTCAGTGACAATCGACGATCGTTCAAATTTGAAACTCTAAAAATGCATGTTGTTGTCGGTTGCAATTGTACAAACAATGAAAACTGAGGAATAAATGTGGTAAGTGTTTTTATACATGCATTGTTAAGTATTACTACTATGTAGGTACTATGACTACTATGTAATGCGTAAAACATGCAAACAATAATAATTTGCGGTTTTTTTTGGGTTCATAAATGAGAAAAACCTTATGGTCATATTTGTCATATTTTGCCTTTTTAGGTCATATTTGCATGTCATATTTCAGGATTTTTAGGTCATAAAAATCCGAGCCCTAATTATAATTGTTTTATGCCAAATGACATAGTCAATCATGAATCTCTACAACTCTCTATCTCCAGTATCTCGAATCAGGATCTTTGCTGACTTTTAGTCATATGATGTTGAACTATGTAATATTTTCTCATGTTGTAACCCTCTTTCTTTATTATTGATGGACATTAATCTTGTCCATGCTCACTATGTTCTTCAATTCTTTAAACTTCTTATCTTATTATGTTACCAAAAACTAAAGTTGAGTGATTCCAGACTATCATAAGATAGTGCCCCTCAAATAGCATTACTATACAGACATGATGGATACAAAGCCAGAGGTAGACCATGCAAAAGACATATTACAGAAATAAAAGAATCAACAAATACAAACATATGAAGCACACAAAAGGCTATTTCCAGAGAACTTTTCTACCCCTGATGCTGCATGGCATAAAGGGGTAAAATATGAAAAGATTATTTCTATACGATGCTAACATGGAATGTTAACACACTATAATACTGTACCAAATGAAACAAAAATTTTAATCAGAAACCTGGCTTTGATATTCCTCTTTTTCTTTGAGAAGTCTCTCCATTTCTGCTAACCGAGAACAATACTCTGCCTCCTTTGTCATATGTTCCTTCTGTGACTTTTCCATGAGGTCATGTACACTTTTGCTAGGACAGCCCTCTGTCTTAGTATTAGCTCTAAGCTGAAATGTATATTAGAGAATAATAAATAATAAATTTCCAGGAAATTTCCAACAAAACTCAGAAAGCAGGAAACCAGACTTGACCCTTGGTCTGTCCAGCAATGAAAGACGAACATTTACTATTTTAGTCAGGGACATCTTAAATAGAGCATGTGACAGAGCCAAGTCATTTGAACAGATGATTCTTATAATCTCTTTGGAGATCTGGTGTGCCCAAATTAGTAAATGTTGTCTTTTGTTGCTCACAGGGGTAGCCAATAGGATTGACCAGGTTTGAGTTGCTTTTTTTTCATTTTCTGCCTTATATTAATGAACATAAGAAATCGTCACTATAAAAAATATAGTTACAGTAAAAAAAATAACCTGATCACAAGAACACTGTAAATACAAGAACATTTATAATAGCAAGTTAAAATTTTGCTTGTGGAAAGTCTGATGGTCTCATCAGTGGTCCAGACAGATGACTAAACAACAACAGATTGCCACAAGACTGAACGCACTGTACTTGACCAGCTGGCAGGCTGTGAACACAAGCCAATAAAACTAACAATAAATATGGATTAACACCTGCTGCAATACCACATGCCCCTACCACAAAGGAACTACAAAATAGCAAATTGGAACTAGTTCGCAATAATGATAAATGTGCTGTCATTAAATAAATACCCAAAACAAAAGTATAGGAGAAATAATAACTTTAAAAAGCAATTTTCAAAGCAGCCTTGCAATCAATACCTCACGACACAAGAAAAGACTACAAACTTTATTGGATACAGGTACTACAAGACGGGTTGCTGATCTGGTGAACTTCTTGCAGAAGCCATGCAGCACTTCCTCTATAGAATATTGTTGTTATTCCGTCTGAACAGGCTTTTTTTTCAAAGTGTTGCACACCACGGAGAGTCAGTATTTTGAGTATGAAACAAAGCTCAGGAGAAACTCCCCAAAAATTGCACACAAGGATATAAGAGCTCTATTGCTCACATTCCTGGGATCAAAGAAAACAAACCTCAAAACTGTTTTATGAAAAGACAAGCTAAGGTTCTCAACAGTAGAAACATGACAGATGGGTTAAATAACCTATGAAGATGAGTCCATGTGTGGTTCATAGAACAAACTTCAGCTTCAATATAAGCAGAGATAAATCACCAGAGTGTCTGGAATAACCCAACAAGCTGGAAATTAGGGGTTGTGGTAACACATAGGAAATGTGAGTATGAATTGAAATAGATAAATAAAAGTATATTATTCAATATAAGCCATTTTCATATTGGATGAATAATCAATTTTGAACTATTAGCAATGCTTTCTGAATTTGTGTTAGACCATTTTATAACTACACATTTGTGCAATTACTTGAGCTGTTCTTGCTTTCTCCACCACTGTTCTGATATTCCAGAAAACCAGTCTTTAATTTTTCAGAGGTTAATAAATATGGCTCTTACGTCAAGTCTCACTGTTAGAGAACTCTCTTGCAGCTGCAATCATGATTTGCTAGAGTGTGGAATGCTTACTCTTTGGCTGTCTATGGGATGTGGTAGTCAACATACCCAACCCTTCTTAGTGACCACTTATGACATGCAGGATAAGTCAGTGTTACTATTTTTTGTTTTCTTTACCAGCCCGGTAACATACATACTATCAAAAACTCTTTATTCATTTGTCTGGAATGTGCCTATTCCTGTAATTTTGACTCTTTTATAAATTTGACATTTATTTGTAACTAATAATTAGGATTGGACTCTTCCTACTTGGATGTCCATCACATGGAACATGAACATTGAGGAAGATGAGACTATGTTCATGTTCAGTGCATAGAAATGGATCTGACTAAGGGATAGGGAAGAAAGTGCTTCCTCTCTGGAAAGATTCAAAGAATATACATCTAACAACTGACTGGTAAACTGAGCGTATACACCATTAGATGGCTGATTTATGGGCGAGATGAGCTGTTATGGTAATTTACTCAATGTTATGATACTGGTTCCTAATTAAGAATCACCATCATAGAGCAGGTATCATAAACTATTAGATGTAGGCATATTATCATTGCGTTGGTGCATGGCATCCTGACTGATGTGGTGCACCTCTTAGCAGGTCGCCTCTGTCTTCAATACTTTTACTTTCTAGGGTCTACTGTGTTATTACTCGCATGTAGGAGTGTCTGACCAGACTTAGTTTCCAGACACTGGTGGCATACTTAACCCTATTGTTCTCTACAATGATCTGGCCTCGATGGAATAAAAGATTCTGAAAGACATAAAATCAAAATTCCATAGATTTGTAGCATATCATTGAGATTAACAAAATTTTTAAAGGAGTATCATGAATTGTGTTTCTCTAATTTACCCTATCACATGCTGTTTTACGTTTTCTGCTGCTCTCATCTTCCATTTCATTGGATTCACTGGCACTTAAGGTATCTTTATCCTTACTGGGATCCAATTTTAATCTTTTGACTCCAGCCTTTTCTATGCGAACCTACAAATATAAATCAGATAATGGAACATCATCAATTCATCACTATAATTTGTAGAATGTGGATTTGCTGGGGGAAAAGGTGATTAGTGATTTTCAGAATCAACTATGGTAAATACCGGTATGAACACTTTAGGTGTTCCCATAGGAATTCTGGCCTTTTCATAAGATAGCAAAGGGTTGCATACTGATAGTTCTCACAGTTCATTGATTGTATATCTTCTTCATTCAATCCTTCAACTACCATCCACTCCTCTACTATCACCAATGGCGCAAATAAAAATAATTGCAGCAACACATAAGACTTTGGTTAAAATACCATTATTAAAATAAGTAGAAGATCCGACAAAAAAAAATAGGCACATGACATTGTCAGGAAAATTGAAGCAATTGATATAGATATAAGACTGATATTTAAGACATGCAGAGAACTGGAGGGACTGAATATAGACAGAAAAATTATGGAAGAGTTTCGTTGAATGCCTTTGTTCCACAAGGAGCTCAAAAGTAGAAAATTGATGGATGGATGAACAGACAAATGGACAGAAATAGAGTTGATACATTCATTAAGTCTAACATAATTAATAAAAAAAAGTCTATTTTTCCTGTGAAGAAATTTCATTGCAGTGAAGCAGAATGACTTTCTTAGTGATTTAAAACTGAAGATATTTGTGCATACATGATACCTAACTTTTATCCAGGTCAATTTAAGTTGTCTGTTTCAGGAATACAAAATGTGGAGAGGTATTTTGTAATCTCTTCCTAACATGCATACATGTGTAATATTAGCTGTCTGATCAATTTTGCCTTTACTCTAACCCATCTTCTCATATTCTACTTCTTCAGCGTTCATAAACTCCCACTGGATCTCTCTTGTTTCAGGACAATGACCTTTCCAGCAGAATGTAACCGAAAGATTGGAAAGGTGATGTGTCGCCGTTTTATTTGCGCCAATGGCTGACATGTTAACTGGACATAATATTCCTAAACAAAATATCCCCAAAACAAATTACAAAGATAATATACTAAATATTTTATACATACTATAATACATATTAATGAACAATATAACTAGTAAATAATTATAATAAAGTCTTCAAATGAAATTAATTGTCTCATACATGTGTGTCATATGACGTATTCCTTCCAGAACGTTGTCTTCCCAATGAACTCTCTGAACCTCTCTCTGTCTTGGGCGATGTGGCTTGCATTTTCTAGCGATGTATTCATGTTATCTTTAATGTTGTCAGTCCATCGTCTTCTTGGTCTGCCCTTTCTCCTCTTCCCAGGTACTCTTCCCTCCATTATTTGTCTCTCTAAACAGTTGTATTTCTTTATATGACCAAACAGGCATAGTTTTCTTTTTGTTATTGTGTTTAGTAACGAACACTCTGGAATATTCAATGTGTTTGTAATGTCTGAGTTTCTGATTTTATCCATCCATGATATTCTAAGTATCTTCCTGTAGCATTTCAGCTCGAAGGCGTTGATCTTTTTTGCCGCTGTTTTACTTAGGGTCCATGTTTCACAGCCGTATGTTGCAGCCGGAAAAATAAACGTTCGTAACATTAGCACTTTCGTTTCTATTTTATCATACATGACAGACATGAAATTAAGTTCTTTGATTGGGTTAACTACACAACATTAATGTTCAAAACATGTGCTATGTTTTTCAAAAAGTTGATAGGCTCTGCTGGTTAAACTGTTGTTTTAATCACATCATTGACATGCTGGTAAACTTTGTGTTTCTTTATTGGATGACCTGTGGCAATCTGACTTCTCAACAGTGCTGATGTATGTTGTTATTGCTGTAACTTCCAGGAAAGTCTTGCTGCAGTTGGATGAGATCAATTTACCATTGAATTAAATGCATTGTGCCAACCTTCTACAGAGTTGTTGTTTCTTGTCACTTTGTTCATGACACAATTGTGTTAATTTCAAAGCTCACTGGAAATCAAGTCTGTGAACGGCGACCATGATGAACCCGCCCAGTGTAGAAATCTTCGAAGTAATCGATGAGGAAATTCAGGTCTGAGAAACTGTAAATATTGGTGAGCTGTTAGAAAACAGTTTCTGGTATGAATGCCAAAGTCATTAGTTGTTTGACTTTGATTGAATAATTTCCATCAGAGATGTACAACGCCATTTTATCGTTAGTTTATAGTTTTCATCAAATGTTCTGTCCATAGTGAAAATTATATCCTAATACTAGAATTTTCAAAAGCTTTAATTGCTTTTTCGAAATCAGCTTTAATTAGTTAATTTGAAATTAGTAACTATTGAAGGTAGAACTGCATTTGTTATTTCCCAGTTCTATGATATGTTGAATTAGGTGGCGATATATTACTTCACTACGCCCAGACAAAAGTGTATACACACATGGGATTATTTGACCATTCTCAAATCCATGGATAGTATACAGTTGATTGAATCCCTCTGGGGTGACTCAGAATGTTTCATCAGCAAACCACTGTCTGCTTTGAAAAAAAAATCAACATCTTCCTGTGCTGCAAACAAAACAAAATTTGTTGCTTTCACCAGCAGAAAGAGACTGCTGCCGACTGTGTTTCTATATTCATTAATGTGTTGATCATTGATTCCATTCGCTGACGATGTATTCAAACATCTCTAGTTAAAGATTCTTGTTGAGGTAGAAGGTGTGCATGCTGGATTAATACTTGTCTTAAAGCATGTTGCACAATGTGCCTAGTAACTTCTGTTTTTTGCAGCAAGTTGTCTCATGTTTTCTCGAACAGTTGCTTCAGCAAATTTACCATGAATAGGTGCATGATCATGTTCACCATGCTCCAAAACTACATTATCATCAATAATCTGAACTTATAAAATACAAACTTATGTTTGTACATCATAAGTTTGCACATCACACTTCCATATTTCTTTTCAACCAGCTTAAGATTTGGGCTTCACAAACATAAACTCTCCTAAAACAAATTTCAGTCTTTGTGATGTTATAATAGTTGCCATCTTCATAGAAAATCTCCATCTTATGTTTGCATAAAATATATCATATCTCCTAGAGGATTGCCATAAATTACATCAACAATTTTTCCATGTCACTATTACTATTTCCAACGTTTTGGATATTTTGTCTATGGGTATTTTGTTTGGTATATTTTGTATGGGGGTATTTTGTCAAGGAACCAACCACCTGACACATCAGTCTTTGGTATATTTTCTCATATAAAAATTATGATTACATATTTTTTTAAATAATGCACATAAGACAAGAAAAATATTCATTTTCAAGAACAAGTATATTTTTTGTTAATGCTGTTACCTTCAGAGAAGAGTAAAATTTAAAAACAAACTCTGCAGGCACTTTTGAAGTGGTTGGAACACCAAACTGCACCAAGTCTCCATCTTTAAGTGTAGTTTGTGTAAATGGTAGCAACTGCTGACCATTCACGTGAGTACCATTCAAACTCTGCCCAGAAAAATAAACAATCATGAAACAATACTCTCACTGCATAATATAAAACATATTTCTTTGTTAATATTTTAAACATATTTGTACCAATATTTTTTTTACTAATCTTCTTCTTCTTCAGAGTTCATTCTCAAACTCCTGCTGGATCTCTCCTGTAGCAGTACTACTAGATCTCCAGCAGGATGCAGTCCAGAGAATGGAAAGGCGTTGTGTCGCCGTTTTATTTGCGTCAACGACCCGACACATCCGTCTTCAGCGGATTTTACTAATCTAATTATCAACAAGATATTTAGGCAAATAAAATGTTAAGATTCATATAAATAAAACTCTACATGTGTTCAAAAAGATTGTTCCCATAGTGGAGAACAGGGTATGGTAAATAAAGACAGAGCTGTAAGATCAGAAGTAATACAATACAGAGACATGAAAGCATTCCATTCTCCATAATTAGACTTATGTAAAACCCAGGTTTTATATCGTTTCAATGAGACACGACAGACTATATCTAAAACTAGTAGGTAATGATGGACAATGATGAGCACACAAGAAATCATAAAAATTACAATACACAAATCACAGTCCATTCTCCATAGAATACTACATGTACTCTTCAACAACATACAGCAGGAAACAAATGTGAATATCTTCTTCTTTGTCTTCAGCGTTCATTCTCAAACACTTGCTGGATCTCTCTTGTAGCAGGACCATGGTTCTATTAGATTTCCAACAGGATGTAGTCCAGACAATGGAAATGCGTTGTGTCGTCGTTTTATTTGCGCCAATGGCTCAACAAAGCCTTCTTCTGCAGAATATGCAGATATAAAAACCATAACGGCACAAAAACCAAAAATAACAGCTTGGTGGACAGAAGAAGTAAAGAACGCAAAGAAAGATAAAAAAGAAAAATAGGCAACCATATATAGGCAATTTTATATATATATATATATATATATATATATATATATATATATATATATATATATATATATATATATATATATATATATATATATATATATATATATTGGACATTGGATACCACAGACTTAAACAAGTGACAGAATTCACATACCTAGGAACCAATATAACAACAGACGGCAAGAGCAGCAAAGAAACACACAATAGGTGTAGTAAAACATATCAAGCCCTAGGTCAAATGACACCAATCTTTAGAAACAAAAAAACAAACCCAAAATAACACTGTTCACATCAATTATTATGCCAACGCTGTACTGCCATAGCCAAATTGGACAATGACAGCACAAGACAAATGCAAACTTGTGACAACTGAAATGGCATGTTTGCGCAGAATCCTAGTGTTAACATTAAGAGACAGAATGAGGATATTAGACAAAGAACAGGCACAACCCCAACCTTGGAACATATTAAGAGATAACAAATAAAGCGATATGCACACATCAGCAAACTACAATCAGACAGCGTACCACAGCAAGCTATGCTACACAGATACAGTGAAGGCGGACCTACAGGCCAGCCATGAAAACGATGGACCACTGTGATAAAAAAAGGCAACAAATTCCACAATATTGGCACACAAGAGGGCCATCTCCAGAATACTCTTTAACCCCTGATTCTGAAAGCCAACAAAGCATTTAGTGAATAGTTAGATAGATAGATTCTTCAACAAAATGTTGGAAACGAACACACAATAAAAGCTGTTCGTAAATTGCCACATTCACCAATCACTCGCCAAGAAACTGCAAAATGTCTCCTTACTCATTCTCAATTCACAGACTTTAGGTGTATTCAATGCAAGCCTATCTGGACAATCATTTCTGCGAAGCATGTCCTGGTCAGTAAATCATGTGAAGCTCAGAAGGTTGAAACAGGCTATAGAGGCGATCTACTTAAACACTGACCATTTTAAATCTTCTGAAGCATGGACTAATAATCAGACACTATAACTGCCTAGTAAAATGTCCCATTAGAGAACTGCAATAACAGCCTCAAACTCCATCCTCAAACTGGAAGTGAACACAAATACATGGAATTGATGTCCATTACAGTCTCTACACTTCTTTGTCTCTGCCAATTATGATATTAGGATGATGTGACTTCCTTGATCATGTACATAATAAGTTTTTGCGGTAGCATCATATCCTAACTATATCCTTTCCACTGCCCTTCATCATGTTCAAAGTATCACTCAATCAGTGGTTCTCACCACTATCATAAGACTCCATCCAAAATAGGTTAAACTGGTCATGACTTTTCACTCCAATAGCAGTGAGGCAAATGTTCAGACATTTACCTCCTCATATCTGACTTAGAGATCTATGATGTTTTCAATGATGGTTTCTTCATGACTTTCAAACATGACCATAACCTTAAGAACAACATGGGGCATTGTCAGATTCAGCTTGGTATTGTCAACTACAGGAACAACGACACCATGCTGCAGATGGTGTAATACCTGCACTTTGGTGCTTCAAACCAACGCAACTCACATTTACCATCGTCAGAGCTTACCTTGTGAGTCTAGGAATGCCATTTACACAATCATATGTGATATCATTTTACGTAAATATAGGGAAAACTGGCCTACAACTTGGTGCTCGTTTTTGTAGACACCCGTATGATATCTATCACTGACCTAGATATCTCAGTCATTGTGATTTAATCATGCAGATTTCATCACTGAAGCTGCTTTACAACTGAAAACAGCCTCATCCACACCATGGGGAAATTGAAGCCAATTGGGATGAACACAACTTTCTTATAGTTCCAATCTTCTCCCCTATATTTTGGTGTTCAATATATATTTCCTCCATTTTTAGAACCGCTGACAATAATTTTCAATTTTTCTGTTGTAGTAAGTCACTCCTGGTTTTTATTGTATATCCAGCTAAGATATACAATACAGTTATAATTATTACTTTTACTTTCAAATATTCCTTGTATACTGCATTTTCTTGACCTGTACATTTGCATGTTGCCAGAGCATTGTTATTTTGTTACTTTCTTATTTCAGTATCTCTCAGTTTCCATCACAAAACATCATGTAACCTTCGGTTCACTGCCTTGTTCTTTTCTGTGTTTGTCCTTATCATGAGAAAGACCTATTTGGTCAAAATATTGATTCTGCGCATTTGTTCTATATGAAACTACTATTCAATCTACCGGTATTGTTTTCATTTCAGGTTTCAGCAAATAATAGTACTATTAGCAACCACTAAAACACTAATTTTATCAAATATTCTTTCAACTTACCTTGTTATCTGCTATAGTCCAAGTTTTATCTTCTTGATGTTTGATAATGGCATGACATCTAGAAATCATGTTGGACGATATTGCATAGGTGACATCTCCTGACCTGCCTATGGTTACCTGCAGCACAAAAGTATAAAATGTTATGTTTTATGGGTATATAAAATTAAAAACTTTTATTAATGCATGTATGTTCCTGTTAAGGAGTGGGGGAAGAGGGCTTTTTAAAACAACAAAGATGGCTTTGCCATAGCAGTCTTCATTAACACGCACAAGAAGAATGATGAACTTAAATGATGAACATGAAATTTACAAACATAGATAAGAGAAATAATTAAACATGTGGTGGCATCTACTTGTACTGTACCTTTTGTGGTCACAAGTTTAACATTTTCCTATATGTTTCATGTAAATTATTTTGGTGCCAAATGAATTCTAAAAATATATATATATAACTTTTTTTCAGGATGGACATACACACTTGGTTCAGGCATCACTGAATTGCATTTTACCTGGGCTCTCTAACTATAGTATTTTTAATTATGAAGCACTATTTTGAAAATTTGGTCCAAGTATCTAGAGTATATTATTTTTAAGATACCATCCGGCTCTATGGTGAAGTGGTACAGAGCATGTATGTGACGGCCAAGGCACAGAGTTCGATCCCAAACACAGGCATTTGAGCATCCGGACCGTTTCAGGAATCAATGGCAAACTACTGAACATATTTATATTGACTAAAAATCACTACAGCCAAAAAATGTTGGGTTGATAGCTACGTCCTGATTAGGATATGCTTCTTCTTCTTCAGCGTTTGCTCTCAAATAACCACAACGAATATTTCGTGTGATTTCCGCCAGGTAGCGTAAGTACGTTGTGCTGCAAGTTCCACAGTAAAACTGTGATTATTTGCACCCCGGTTGGCCACTTGTGGTCAGGACGTCCAAGGTCCAGCACATCCGTTTTTGTCATTCCTTTATTTCGGGTTTGGTCCCTTGTCCGTGACAGCCTGTGTATCTGTCGCCGGGCACGCTGATGTGTAGTGCCTCTTCACCAAGACGCTTGTCGAGCACGTCTATCTGGCACGAGGTGCTCCACCGTCTATAAACCCATCTCGTGCAATTGGACGAACTCTGCCTGAGTCCATCGGGTACTGAACCGCTTCTTATCCGCGAGCCTGGTACCTTATTCTGGTTCCTGGTTCTGGAAGAACTCGCCAGAAGAGTTGGACCCTGGCTCGTTCGCCCTCCTACCCGAGGCGTCGTTCACAGACATCATGTCTCACACCACGCGTTTGAGAGCAAGGTGTTCTCGAGCTGAGCGACCTTGTCCCAATAGCGCCTGAGCCCATCAGGTACTGAACCCTTTCTCTCTGCAAGTGTATTTCCGGTATAGGAAATCTTGACAGTAGAGTTGTGCCAGGACTGCCATCGTTGTCCCCTTCTTGCCTAAGCCCATCGGGTTCGGAACCCTTTCTCTTTGCGAGCATATTTCCGGTATAGGAAGGCTCGACATTAGAGTTGGTTTAGGTCTTCTTGCTTTTCCGAGCACGATTGGGTCTGGGTATCTGCTTATAAGGATCACAGGTAACTAGAAGCGTGTCTTAAGCTAACAGAGCTTATAGTTCCCCTTTCCTAGGAACTTTTCACTTTTCATTTGCATTTCGCGCTGCCCTCTGGCGCTGTTCTGCCCTTTCATTGTGTCATTGTACTCATTATAACATATATTTGTTTCTCTCCATGCAACCACCTTTACATGCCTTTTACATTGGCCGTCCCTCCAATGTTCTGACTGGACTAACAGGCGTCACTGTATGTCGACAGTGTTGCTGTATGTGGTGATGCAAATGGTGTCTGAGATATTGTCTGTCTCTTTTGCAGTCAAATCTATTTCCATCTGCTTTCTCCACATTCTCAGACATGATCCTCAAATGATTTGGCGAGAATCAGCTGGAGCTGCTGTTTTCTGTTACCAGGGTGCACCGCGAGGAGGTACATTTGGGATCTTGGTTATCTGCTAACCCTAGGTCCGCCTAGAGCATTGCGTTCCCTTTGCACCCCATTAGGATATGCTACCAACCAATGATATAATATATTATTTTGAAAATTTTGTCCAAATACCTATTCTACTTGTTTTAAACTAATTATAATAGACCTACCACTCATCATCATCAGGTAGCATACCCTGAACAGGCTGTAGTAGTCATCACAGCCTTTCAAAACTACTGTCGATCATGATTATGTTCTTGTCAAGTTCAGGTGGTCATTGATATCTTGCGTCCATCATCTGTTTGGTCTGCCTCTTGTTCATCTCCCTGGGATCATCCCCTCCATTATGGTGTATGTTCTTTAATGAAGTTTATAAGGTGTTCGAGACCTGCTTGAATATGTGCCAATAATGCTGTATCATCAGCGTATCTTAGTTCAGGTATTTCCTGATCTCAGATGTTGAGTGGATCGAAGATATTTCTCTGTCATTTCTTACATTCCACATATTCATATGTTCTCTGCATAAATATTGAAGAGATACGGTGATAGGACACATCCTTGTCTGACTCCTTTTTGCATGCTGAACCAATCAGATGTTTCACTATCTACTCTCACAACTGCTTGCTGATTTTATCCCTTGATATAGACTTAATGTTTTTATGGGGCGGATTATAATAGGTGCAGCGGTAAACCAATGTGATTCATATTTATATTATTCTGCAAAGTTATTGATGTGCACAATCATTGTGCAAGGTCTATTACTACTTAACTATATTATATTATTATTAATAGGCAATGACTTACGCCTGGGCTAACTTATAATGATCTACCTTGGTTTAGTTAGGTAGGGACTAGATTTAGAAACAAAACAAGATGACTAATTTAAACTAGGCTAAATAGAATGTGAAGAATATAGAACAATTAATCTTTCCTGTCACATAACAAAAATTTTGTTATGGATTATTATGAGAAGAACAAGACAGAAAATTAAAGAGGAAATAGCGGATGAACAATATGGATTTGTTGAAGGGAAAGGAACACAAAACACCATTTCTACATTAAGAACTTTAATTGAAAGATCACTAGAAGTTCAGAAAGATATATACATTTGCTTTATTGATTAAACCAAAGCATTTGACAAAGTAAAACACGACCAGATTATCAAAATGCTAGAAGATATTAATATGGACAGCAAAGATCTTAGAATTGTGTGTAATATACTAGCAACAAGAAGCAGCCATGAAAGTGGATAATATAACTGGGAAGTATACACAAATAAAACAAGGTGTATGCCAGGGATGTGTATTGTCACCGGATTTATTTTCTCTTTACAGCAAGGAATATCTTGAGATCAATTAAGAATATGTCAGGCATTAAAATAGGAGGACACAATATCAATAATCTACAATATGCAGATGATACTGTGTTGATAGCAGAAAGCCAAAAACATCTCCAAGATCTGTTAAACAGGACGATGTTAAAAAGGTCTTAGTTTTAAACATAAAAAAAGACAGAAACAATGATAATATCAGGACATAGTTCCCCATCAAATAGTAAAATAGTATTAAATGAGAAAAACTTAAAGCAGGTGAATAGTTTCAAATATTTAGAAACATTAATAACTTCAGATGGTAAATGCAAGACCAAAATTATAAGCAAAATAGGACAAGCAAAAGCAGCATTCCATAAAATGAAAAAATCCTATGCAACAAGTCCATATCGATGAATACTAGAAAACATGTCCTCAAATGCTACATTGAACCAGTGCTTCTCTATGGAAGTGAAACATGGAAAATGAATAAGACTTCACAAAAATCATTGGAGGCAGCGGAAATGTGGTTTATTCGAAGAATGTTATGCATCCCTTGGACAGCAAAGGTTACTAATGAAGAATGTCTTAGAAGAATGGATGTGAAAAGATGCATTATTGATAATATAATGAAAAAGACAGTCAATATTTATTGGGCACATAATGAGAAGAGGAGGCATTGAAAATATAGTGACAACAGGAAAGATAGAAGGGAAAAGATCAAGGGGAAGACCCAGAGAAAAGATATTGGCCAAAATGCAGTATAGGTCTCTGTTGTGACCTTTGTTCTACTTTTGAGGTATTACCTAATCTTTGTAGTGTTAGATAAGTTGCGTAAGGTTATAGATTTTTTGGGGGAGAGGTTAAAAGGATCAGAATTAGTTTATAACCAAAATATCAGAGGATGTCCGACAAAATGGAAAGTGCCGCAATAACCAGACAAATAAGAGGTAAATACGAAGTTAATTATAAAGGTTACTGAATATAACTATCAATATAAATAAATATAAAAATAATAGGGCTGAGATGTAGAAAATTGTCTTTGGTCTTTGTTTTATTGTTATTTCTGATTTATTTATATTGATAGTTATATTCAGTAACCTTTATAATTAACTTCGTATTTACCTCTTAGAGTTAGTTTATAGAATAGATTTGGGGGGAGGGGGAGAAGGATTAGATTTAGTGTTTAGAATTAATAATTAATTCTCTAAGAATTCTCATCTAAGGTGTGAATCAATGATTGGTTTTTCAAAGGAAATCTGTGACGTTAATGCTATTTATAGACCTATACTGCATTTTCACCAAGATATTGGACAGTTTGACTAAATGGCTTCGATTGACGACACCAACAAGGTGAAAATGCAGTATAGGTCTCCGTTGGGCTATAAATATCACAATGTTTACATTAGCGTCACGGATTCCCTTGAACAACCAATCGGCCAAAGTTGCTTTTAATTCTTCGTTGTGACCTTTACTCTAGTTTCAAGGTATTACCTAATCTTTGTTGTGTGATTTGGCAAGCTTATGTACTTAAAGTACAGTTAGGATTAAAAATAATTATTATAATGTGTGTAGCACGCAGAAATAATGAGCGCTCAGTACAAATCATAGGAAAATTTTTGAAATATGTAATTGGAAAAGAAACAGATTATGCATAAGCTTGTCTGTGTCTAGAGTTGAACCCGGTGACTTGGGATGTGACGTCATGGCAGATTTCGTTGGTGTTACACGGAAATCCGTATTCATAGCACAGTAAAGAATCGAATCACAAGCAAATTTTACCCAACCAATCATATCGATTCACGCCTTAGACGAGAATTCTTAGAGAATTACTTATTAATTCTAAACACTAATATTCTAATCCTTCTTCCCTTCCCCAAACATCTATTAAAATTAAACTCATTCTACTACTCCTACTTTTAAACCTCTCTTCCCCAAAATCTATTATAATTATAAATTATACATATCAAACACTGCAACGGTTAGGTGATACCTCGAAAGTAGAACAAAGGCGGGTCAAATGTCACAATGAGACAATGGAGAATTATACTGAATTTTGGCCACCAACAGAAATGATATATATTATATATGATAGTCAACGCCATTCGGCACGGCACTTGATGAGGATGAAATAAGTTTCAGTGTAGTTGTAGTTTAACTTTTACTACTACCTTGTCCCTTTCAAGCTTGAATATCCTATACTTTTTTACATTGTCGCCAACTCTAAGAAGACATGGTACAGCTTCGGTCATAATTAAAAGTAATATAGGCCCTAATAGTTTCCACGCAAATACTCAATATTCATAACAGAGTATAGTCCTAAATATTGCTCACTTAGAGCCTTTTTTTTAGATGCTTCTCTTTAACGGTAAACATATATACTATACACACAAACTTCAGGAAATAACCGACAACATTTGTGTTCTGTTTCAGCCTGTAAAATCTTATTTGGACACGTTTATATGGTATGTTATAAAAATATTTACGATTAATTTAATATTTATATAATTTAATGATTTCGTTTTAAATTATTGATACTCCAGAAATTAAATTCATTGTCAATTATGGAACTAAGTGGTTGACAAGTGTATTATCCGTGATATTTCGGTAAAATGTGGATCGTACGTTAATTTCCAAACCTATTTTTTAGTTCATTTCTTATGTTATCATCTGGAGACAACGGCGTGGTAGTAGGTGAGCTCAAATTAACAAATAAGCTACTAGTTTAATATACTGCATTTAATTTTTTTTAAACTAGTAATTCTAACGGCATATTTTCTCTACGTTTGCTATTAGTTGCAGAATTGAATGACCAACGCTGCGACTCGATATGGATATGGCACGTTTGGTTTTTTTGTTAATAAAAGTCTAGTCTAGGCGCATTCGTTGTATCTACGGTCACTGAAATTTGACCTAGTTTTGAGGTATTCCCCAAAGCTGAAGTTGCGCTGATCCACTGTTCGCGCGGAAATGTGCCACGTCTTGCGAGAGGTTATGATATCACGGTTCGCGCGGAAAGTGTTTTAGTCTATGTATTAATTAACTGTATAACCGCCGAATAGTTTTGGAGATCCAAGGTTAATTAGTTAGTTACGGTTGTGTGTGGTTTTAAGGGGAAAAGAGATACAAAATAATAAAAAGGAGAGGGAGGGGTGGTATAAAAGGGGGAGGGATTCATGGCATATGAATATTTAAAAAGGGGGTTGAGGGGGGTCTCCCCCCTCATGACATTGAAAGTTTAAAAAAGGAGGGGGGGGTTGACGGTGATCTCCCCCCTCATGACAATTGAATGTTTAAAAGGAGGGGGGTCTCCTCCCTCATTGAAAAAAATATTCGAAAGAAAGCACTCAAATCTGGAGCTTTATGATGAAATGAGTTGGCAACACTGGGCGAGGCATGATCGGAAACCAGCAAAAGCCCGCACATTTCAACAAAGTGGATCGGTGCTCATGGTTTGTGTTATTCTTATGATTTGAGATTTGGGTAAATTTCTCGTTCAAGTAACCACCGTGCTATAAATAGCGCAATGTTTATATTCCGGACTACCAGACGTCATGGATTTCCACGCACTGCCAATGAAATTAATGGATGCTGTGACGCCACACAGCAGAAGCAAAAAGGAGAGTTTTTGCGCGCAACATGGCTTTTTGAATGGTAGAGCCAACCATTTCATTTGTTTTGCGCGGAATACGGCAAAATCCATAGTCTTTTAGTCCAAAATATAAACATTGTTAATTAGATTAAATACGTACCTCATTCATCTTGGCTGATAAATCCATGCTTTATTTCACACAAGAACTCCAAGAAAATATCTGCCGATTCCTGCCAAATCCGTTGTAACCATTGAATCCGTCAATTCTGCTATCAGTCTCTATCAATGTGTATTGATAATGATAGCATAAACGGGCACCAAATATGCACTTATTTCACCAGTACGTAAATTTATGGAATATGTCAGATCGTTTGTCGTGCACTACAGTATTCTTCTAATGAACGCGTGGGCTATTTTCAAAATGTCTCCCTTTTCCGGAAGTAGTTTTTGGTGATGTAGCACCCCCTCTTCCAGAAGGAAATTTTTTTGGGGGGGGGGGGTATTTTTTTCTTATTGTGAAGGAAATGAATTATTTTGCTGAATGTAATATAAGGGGGTGGGTTTCACCCCCCCCCCCCCCCCTTTTTTCCACCTAACCACCATCTTGCCCAACTACCCGCCCAACACTTCACCTCGAGATCACATTCCACAACCGACTTCCGTCAAAGGTTAGGAAACCCCGTGAATCCAGGCCAAAGGTCACAACAGTTACTTGAACTTGAAATGCGCCGAGATTTGTATTATAATTAATGCATGGTTTGCGGAGAATTTATCCCCGATGGAACAGTGAATAAGGTAAGTGCTTTTCAAAATGGGTTTACAGCATTATAAATACCACAGTTAGATAGCCCTTGAAAATTGCAATTCAATGATATCTCAACCAAGTTTGTACGTCAATTCTGAAAAAAGTTATGAATTTTAGAAAATTAATTTTGCATCAAAAAAATTTACATGGAACATATAAGGAAATATAAGCTGATTAGTGCACAAAGTTGTGGCCAAGAATTGTAGTGGAGCCAATAATTTATGATAATTCATGACATATCAGAGTTACTAATGATAAAAAATAGAACAAACTATACATTTTTGTGTTTGGGAAGAAAAGACGAATCTGGGGAGTACATTGTGCTAATTTTCCAATTCAATCAAAGCTAATTAATATTCAAAAATGGCGGTTAATTTACATAATTAAAATTGAATTGAATATCCTAATTATTAAACACTTCTATTATTTATGATAAAATATATTGCAAACTATACATTTCTGTGTTCGGGAAGACAAGACAAATCTGCGGATCACATTGACATAATTTTCATATGCAGCCAAAGATTAATATTCAAAATGGCAGCTAATTTGCATAATTAAAATAATTATTCAATATATTTGTGAATTATAATAAAATATCCTACTGGGTTTTTGTGCTACAAATGTAATAAAACTTTCATGGATTATTCATGTACATAGTGGTGTGATTTGTGTTTAGTTTTGTGAACTGCTTGTTTAGGGAAATGTTCCTAGAATGGTAAGAATAAAGTATACATTTTTCTTTCTCATGTCATGTCTTCCCCCATCTAAATCCCATTGTATATATAATTTGTATTATTATGCATAGATCATGTTCTAGCAAAGCTGCTACTTGCAGACAATGCAATGCCAATAGTCCAAAGAGTGCACATTGCAGCACATCAGTAGTGTAGTCACAAACCAAGTCGGACAGTTGTCATAACACACAACTTTTTGTAAGGCAAGGCTTGTAAGCAGACAAACTAACTCCCATTCATATGCTTTGGCTTAGTTTTTTAAAGAAATTAACAATTTTGTAAATACATAAACAAAAAGAGCATTTCATATTTTTAAAAGATGGCAATTGTATTTCTTGTTAAACAATATGGCGGACATGCAGCATGGACATGGTGAACCTTTTTAAAACATTGGATGAGACAGAGCGCTCCTCATAATGTCTTTCATACTTGGTATATAACTGTATAAATGGCTAATATAACATTTAGACAGTAAATAAAGTTGAGTGTAATAGTATATTAAAAATGGATAATGAAAATACACAATAAGTGACAATACCTAGTGTTAAAATACAAGTTACTCAAACAATATCCGCTGTTTTTGTCAGATAGATGCCCAACTGTGTACAGAAAAGACTTGATGTCACAAAAATGTCCACTTCTATATGCCAAATAGTATCAGGGACACTGGAAATCTAATTAAAATGTGGTCACTGCCTACTTGCATGGTCAGGAAATAGACTAGTGGCCATTTTCTTCAAGGGACATAATTTGATAAACAAATTTGGACACCAAAGAGCTCCTTTGTGCTAATGCCTAATTTCAAACTGTTTACATTTTTAATTAGGGGACTGCACATTTCCGCTAGTAAATTGATCAAATCTTTATTTAAAAATGTTCGCCACGCACAGAATTGCTTGCCGTTCGTTGGGTATGTGACGTCGTCGCACGTGGGATTTTTTGGTTGCCGGTTTTCTGGCGGAACTCCATGACGTCGCTTGATTTAAAATGAAAAAGTGTGCTGTTTATAGCGCAGTGGCCGTAGATAAGAAAAATATACCCTTACTTCTAGAGACTAGACTCAGTTGACAACTGAGTTGAGTTTGCAAACTTTGCTAGCCTTTTTAATTTTTTTCTAGTCTACTAATCATGACATAGGCAAATATGATGCAAAGTAATATTGTGATAGATGGAAATGTTGGTAGCTCCCTCAATCCACTTTCTTCTTAGTCTTCCTCTTAATTCCATTCTCGTGTAGCAACCGGACCTGGAGTCGTTCTAGTTTTGTTCAGGGGACTGAGAACAGTTGGAGTATACTCTAATAAGTACTAATTACGAAAAGACAACTTGCCAGCTGTAAAAAAAAATTGGCACAACTACGGTATAATTATAAGTCTTCACTGTGACCTTTGTTCTAGTTTCGAGGTATGATCTAACCTTTTCAGTGTGATTAGTAGAATTTGTATTTAAAATTAAGGAAGGTATATATATTAATTGAATAGGTATATTAATTTCGTACCTAGTATTTACATTAGGGATGGGGGTAAGGATTAGGATCAGAAATAAATTAGTTATTATAATCAAGTATGCTTGATGTCATTTGTGTCTGGAGATGTGATGTCACAGCATTCATTACTTTTGCTAATTTCATTGGCGTTGCACAGAAATTTGTGATGTCTGGTACTTAGAAATGTAAACAATATGTTATTTATAGTACAGTGAAGATTTATTCTGTAGTTTAACCCAAAAAAATAAGTAAATTTTTCGTTCGAGTGTGCATTGCGCTATAAATAGCTCAGTTTTCATTTTTATTCAAGTAACATCGCGGAGTTCCACTAGAAAACCTAACATCCAATGAAATGTTGCTTGCTGTGATGTTACAGACCCCGCACTGTCTTGCGTGTGACAGACATTTTTATTTTTAGGTGTCGTCGATTCGATGGTGGATCGGATTCATTTCACTAGTGGAAATCCGTGGCGCGCCTAATAAATGTAAACAGTGTGAAATTGGTAAAATGAAACACACTCACCTTATTCGCCGTTGCCAGGCAGATAAACTTGCTTGATCCCGCATAGGAAATCCATGAATATATGTGGCGACTTGATGTTTTTTTCGCCACATATATTCACAAAGGTAGGCAGGAAATTGCCCCTTACACTGCCTGCCCTGGTTTCGCATTTGTTTCTTAATGGGACCCCAGTCTCTAGATATTTTAATGAAATATTGTGGTTGACCGCCATGTAGACATATCCTTCATCGTTTAGGCAGGCGTATGCCTTCCAGCAATCCGAAATAATTGTTGTTCCCGGCACCACATGTTCCTCTATAATGCTCAATAGCACATCTTTGGTCCTTTCCTTGGCCACCTTTAGGGCACATTTATTTGTGCCCCTCTCGACGAAGCCAAAAACCCTGGTCCCTTGCAACCTTTTTCCTCAGTTGTACTTCCTTTTGCCAAACATAGATTTGTCTATCTTGACTACAGCACCTATTTCTCCAACTTTCACATTTTTATTAGCACACATATCTCCCTACAAAAACTCTTCCAGTCAACTACTGCTTTGGCTCCAACCTTCACTTCTCCTTTTATGGAGCCATTCCTCGCTTTCATAACCCACAGATATGTAAGAAGGATTTCGCCTATACTCAAATGGTTATCTCCAGGCCACAAATTATTTCTAACACTCCTACATATTTTATGACGATTACTGCCAAATCGTCGGCACATCCACATAAATCTGTCTAGTTTCTGAGCTTGTTTTATCAATTTAATAAATTCACCACAATTAGGACACACATAATAGTTACAAATTAAACCTTGGTTCATGCACCAGTCCAATACACATTATGTCCACGAGAGTAAATTAATAAAGATTAAATCAAAATTCTCCATCTTTTTGACAACTGACGACGGAATATTTTCACAAAATGACCACTAACCACGCAAAAATGACCAACTCCTTTGCACATGCGCAAAAATGTATTGTTCCCGGCATCACATAAAAATTAAAATTCTAAATTTTATTCTTTCTTCATAAAACCACCACCACCCCCCCCCCCCCCACCCCCCACCTTTCAAAAAATGACCATTCATCATTCCACCCGGGAACGCCATTATGTCAATCACGCTCCACCTGGGAGAAGCTTCAGATCACGTGACCCTATGAAAGGTTGGAAAACACCTCAAAACCAGAGCAACGGTCACAATGTACACTTGAACAAAAAATCTGCCAAAAATCATTGTCACTGCATACCTTTCTTATCTCAATTTCTTCTTTGTGTTTTCTATCAAAATCAAATGGTTAAAAATGATCCCTATGGATGAGGAAAAGAAGCAGGCCAGTGGACATTGCACCTTACTCTTTTTTTTGTGTCAGGAAATTCTAGATTACATCACTGCGGATGGATCAACCCAATGAATCTGTGCTATATCTGTAGAATGGATGCACCATATGCAGGATGTGATGACCCAGGGATACTGGAATGCCACCCTTAAGGGACTAAAGAAAGACATCCATAAATCACCACAAACTAAATACAACCACATTCAGTTCACATGTATGACAAATGTAAAGTAGGCCTAAACAATATAAATATATAGTCTCTAATATATAAATGTATCCGCTCTGGCGGTGCGGTATAGAGCACATATAGGTGTCGGGTTCGAATCTCACGACAGGCAATTGTTAATCTGGTCCTTTCAGAAAGCAATGGCAAACTACTGAATGTATTTATATTGCCTAGAAAATCACTACATCCAAAAAATGCTGGGGTGATGGCTACTTCCTGAATAGAATATACTACCAATGTAGAATGTGTTTCTTGTAGGCCCTATAAGTAGAGTGAATCATGATAATGTAATTCTAGGAAAACACTTCTGTTGTCTAGACAACAGAAGCATGATAGATTTGTTAGGAGGCATGATTTAGTACCATATATTTGAATTACTTTATAATCTTTACATAATCATGGATGATTGGGAAAAAAACACTGTTATCAAGAGTTTTGTGTTCATCTTTTTGTAGTCTTCTGTATTTGTTTTCAAACTAATTCAAGTCTGGAGAATGTCATAATTTGCAGCTTGACTGGTATCTTCAACTTCCTTTTGATCTTATAACTTGATTTTATATTGTTGCAAGCTTAAAATGATACCATTTGAATCTGTAAATGGTGGTGCATGATGTAAGTAAGGAAAAGTACTTTACCATCCTAACATAACTCTTTAAGAACACATTAGTATTAGATATAGCTGTCTTTTTTTAATCCATAAATGATGGCTATTATTTTATTTTTCAGATTGAAAAATTTCCTGAAGATGCCTCTCTTTGTGCGATCACTTCAAACTCATGCTTTGGACCTGTCTCATCAGAAAACTGTTGAGGATGTGAAGGTAAATAGGAAGTGCAATAAGAAACTAGCATGTCTATCTATCTATTCGCTAAACTATTTGTTACCTTTCAGCGTCACTGGTAGAAGAGTTTTCTGGAGATGGCCCTCATGTGTGCTGAGTATATTGTGGAATTTGTTGCCTCTTTTATCTCATTTTTTTCGTGGCCAGCCTCTAGGTCTGCCTTTACTGTGTCTATGTAGCATAGCTTGCTGTGGTACTCTATCTGATGCTAGTCTGCTGTGTGCAAACCATTTGATCTGTTGTCTTAATATGCTCCAAGATTGAGGTTGTGTCTGTTCTTTGTCGAATATCCTCATTCTGTCTCTTAGTGATATCCCGAGGATATGCGCAAACTAACTTGTATTTTATTGATTATCCAAGCCTGAGAGAACAAGAAATAGTGATGCTGTAGCTTACATGTCTTGAGAGCCTTTCTGTCCCAACTGATCAGGAACAGCCTAATTTCCAGGACGAAAGAAAACTCCAAAGAATTGGATGTGGTTGTGCAAGAGAATGAATAAAATATACATTTTCTAATCAAAGTCCAATTTACAGATAATGGAAGAAGTGCTCATCTGTGAACATGTTTTTGTTAAATGTCATGTAGCATACGAGATGAAACAGAATATGCACTAGTATCATATGCCAGCTTCATTTACTTGTCACATTGGTTTGCTGATAAATGTTTAAATAAAAAGCTGCAAACTAGTACACCTTACATGATATCCTAGTCTGTATCTTTCATCTTGTTTTTCCAGTATGTATTTCAAAGTTATTGAGATCCGGAATGATCTACAGCATACCAAGGTGGGTGCCCAGTGCAGACCTTTTATGGGTGATGTTCGAGCTCATGTGATATTTTGTGTTTATGCACTTTCATGTTGGGATTATTTTTCTGAAGCTTGTTTTCAAATCCAGAGGGTTTATCCAACTGGTAGGATGCTGCTTTGACTTGGTTTTTCCCAGACTTCCATCTATGGGTGGTGGATCTGAGGCATGCTTCATCACTCTCCACCCCATCGAGGTCAGCACTATGAAGTGTGATCAGCCATCAGGGGCTGGAAACTAAGACTGATCAGCAGTCCTACTCAAGTAGGATCACAGTCCTGCCCAAGTAAGCAATATGTTGAAGACGGAAGCAACCAACCAAAAGGCGCACAATGAATCAGGATGCCACACACAAAACACAATGGGAACATGTCAATATCTCATAATAGTTATGGTGCCTGCCCAGGGGCGTTGAGGGGCCCTATACCTTGAAAGGGCACAGCCTCAATTACTGGAAATCCTTCTCAATTGCCCCGGGAAACCAGGAGACAAAGGAATAGAGCTACAGGTCAAACAAACCAGCAAATGTACTGGAATGTTGAGGGTGTAAACAGCAAAAGAGATGGATACAGTACAAAATTGGAGCTTGAAAATTTCCTGTATGAAGAACAAGTTAATTTATGGTGTATTCAAGAAGCACACCTCAGCAGTGATATAGCCTTTAAAATCAGAGGCTACCAGTGCTCCAATCAGACCAAAAGGACAGATGAAAGAATGCAATTCTGACACTTGTTAAAACAATATCACTGCATGTCAGCTCAAAATGTATATGGAGCGAGCAGAATTCCATATCCTGAACTACTACTGCCCAAGTGATAAACCATTGGCACTAGACAGAATCCCAGAAAAAGATAAAACTTATGGTGTGTGGTGACTTCAACAGCCACTCTCAGAGGTGATGATATTGAGAGCTGGCAAGATGAAAATAATCTCATACTTATTAACCAGCCAGCAGACTCACCAACCTTCTACTCTAGAGCATGGCACATCACCTCTACATCAGACCTAGCATTCCACTCACCAGACCTGTAATGGAACACACGTGTCGTTGGAAAGCAGCTTGGAGATAGTGACCACAGACCAGTATTTTTTGACTACATCAACTGGAAATCTAGTAGGACCATGGCCCTGCTACAAGAGAAATTCAGCAGGAGTTTGAGAATGTGTGCTGAAGAAGAAGAGCTACTAGAGGTAAACATGAAGAGTGGGCAATCACATGGTGAATGGTATGCATACTAATTATGTCATTTCAATTTGGAGCACTGTCCATCTTGTGGCATTGTACTGCGTCATACAACCTATGTCCTGTGACTTCAACTGTCCAGATTTATAGGAAAACAAACATAATTTACAGCTAATGATATATTTATTTAATGTTTCAGTTTCTGGTAACAGAACGTGAAGGTTTGCCAGTAGAGCAGTTGTCTGTGTTCTATGAAGGTCAGCCTCTGGAGGATGCTTGTGAGCTTGTCACTTTCAGAGATGAGTCAACACTAAATGTTGAACTCAGACTGCTTGGAGGTATACATAATGACAGGATTGATTTTTATATAGCTTTGTGACAATGTCAACCGTGTATTGTTGAGTTTTATATGCCCTTAATTTTAACCTTTACCACACTACAGTCCTGATGCTATGCATTCTTTCAACACCGATTAACGTGTGTAAACTGACGTCGTACTTCTGGGCAACACGGGAATTGGTAGTAGACATAATGTATTTTTGTTTCCGCTTGGAAACTAAGCATTGTGATGTTCAATTCAATTATTTTGTCAATCTGACAAAATCTTTTGGGATGTCATTTTTGAAGATTTTTATTCAGATGCTGAATTTCTTGGTTTCGCAGATGCAGACATTGTATACCGGTCCCAAATAGCTGATGATGTGGTGCAGAGGTTGTTTGTCAAGTGTGTGCATAAAGAAAAGTATGAATACACTTGAATAGTGCCTTTTCAGATTACAGTCATTTCTGACATAGCAACATTAAAAAAATGTAAGAGCATTAGGTCTAGCCTAGCGGATAAAGTACATGTCGCTTTTTAGTTGCTTTCACAAACAATATTTATGAACACGTTAGATTGGTAATGAAATGCCGTCAAAAATAGACAATTTCATTTAGCGACATATCGCAAATAATCGTTTACAGAAACATTAGGCCTAGATCTATTGTAGAAGGACCAACATTATAAGAGACATCTACGTATTTTCACAGGCAATATTATGTTGGTTTGGACAGTTTCGTTATGTAACCACATAAATAGAATAGACTAGGTACCCGTATGTTAGAAGGATTGTATCAGGGTTGCCACACAAAGGAAAAGTGTACGGTGAGTCAAAAATCTTTTTTTAACATATTTTATTTTAAATTTTTTCCTTTATAATTTTCAAACACAGATAAAGTTAACACAATATATTCTGTATTTAATTCTATATTTACATGTCTAAACATTATTTAAAAATTTCGACAAACACAAAATTTATTGCGTTTTCCAAACACTTAAAAAATAATAAAAATTATAGAAAAAGAATTCAGTGGCAAGGGAGAAAGTACAGAATTTTAAGGCAAAGTGATAAAGGTTAAGGAGTGGTGCCTCATGAGTTTATATACTCTTCAAAAAAAGAATTATGTCTTTTTTTGGAGTGATAAAAGATTTGCTGATTGGAGATTATTGAATCTATCGACTGTCCACCTGAGCATTAATTTCTCATGGTTACCTGAATTGAACTCACCTCATGATTTGTGAGGTCATGAAAAAGGTCATGGTCAAAAAATAAATTTTAAACCAAGTCATCCAATGAAGGAAAGATTTTTAAAAATCTAGTAATAGGGCGACTGAAAAGAATCCACCAAACTAAATACTCTGTAGACAACTTATAGACCTACCTAAAGTTGACATCCCCTTATGGTCTGTACCACAACAAACCCCTTGGAGTGAAAGACATGGAATGTCTAACCCTTGTGAATGGAATACTAAGTGAGGATGAACATAAATATACTTATATCCATGTTTATCTTCTGTATCTTACCTGTTATTTTTATTTTAATATGCTTTCTCCCAATATTATTTCATCATTAGTATTCTTCGTTATTTATATTTTCTCTCCTTTAGGCAAAGTCCATGGCAGTTTAGCTCGTGCTGGTAAAGTTCGTGGCCAGACGCCCAAGGTTGAAAAGCAGGAAAAGAAGAAGCGCAGAACTGGTCGCGCCAAACGTCGTATGCAATATAATAGACGTTTTGTCAATGTTGTTGCTGGATTCGGACGCAAGAAGGGACCGAATGCTCGTTCATAATATCAATATAAAATGTAAAAAACTATGTCATGTGAATAAAATACAGCTATTTTCAGTATTTCTGGTTAACCTTCTTTGATGTTGCAAACTTGATTAATTGAACTTATATCTACATATAGCTTGTGTTCGGGCAATTCAATCACTGTTTGAAAGTATATCATTCTTATATCCACAATTTGATATATATGAGCATATTCTGATAACTATGAGAGACCAAACTGCCATCAGTGTATAGTGTATCCATCCAACATTAGTGATAGTATTGAAAACGCACACTACATGTAGACCGTAGAATGAGATATTTTGAAACATAAGTTTTTAAAAAAAATTGTCCCATTTTATGACAGTTTGGCTCATGCTGGCGCAGTTTGTGGCCAGATGACCATGGTTGAAAAGAAGAGAAAGTGCAGAACTGGGCATTCCAAACCTCACATGCAATATAATAATTTTATGAGGCAAGATGGCGCATGCAAATTGGTGGTAAAAACTATTATAAAATTGAGGGAGATCACCCCTGCAACAGATGTAGCAAGCTGAGAGTGTAAATGTGCGCTAAAAATTGATAGACCTAGATTCATAACTTTAATCTGCAAAAAAAAAATAGTTTCTAAGTTCCGTTTTAAAGCATATGTTGTTTTTTTGTACAGTTGGATGATTGTTATAACCATATATATCAGCCTCTCCCAGCTAGTCGGCAACTTCCTTGTGGCATCATTTTCTACATACATTTTGATTGTGCTATCTTACCCCAGTTCACATCTTTAGCAACTATCATAAATTCCAATGGCAAAAAAAATTATCCTGGCAAGATCACATTAAGAACTTAATGCTTAAGAACTTAACAACACAATGTATATTTCAGTTTAAAAATCATGATACTAACCATATCCTCCTTACAGTCACAGCAGGGCACTTTTACTTGTTTCGTTGCGATTGATATTACATTTTTAGTGCTGGGTTTATTAAAAGTCATGACCATTGCGCAGATCAGTGGTTGGGCTTTCTGTTTACATTGAAGTTATTTATGTGTAGTAAGTGACGTTGAAGTTCCTATGTTCAATTTTGATAGTGCCGAGCACAAGGATGATATTAGTGGAACTAATAGTGGCGTAATAATGACGACTGAAGTGACATAATTTTTCCAGTAGGAATCAAGAACTATGTTGGAAATGTTGCTCCTGTATATAATCTTGATGAGATTGCCACTCCTTATTGTTTGTTTGTTTTGTGTTCGCTCCATTGTAACCATCGCGGATATCCGTGTGATTACGTTGTGCCACTGTTATGCGCCTTGTAGGCCTAGCACATCCGATTTCTGCATGCCTTGGCAATTCGGGTGGGCTACCCTTAGCCTGTGACAGCCTCTATATCTGTCTCCAGGTGTAATTGGACGTGCTGTGCCTGTGCCCATTGGGTACTGAACCGTTTCTCATCCGTGAACCTGGTTCCCTAAGGGGAAGAACTCAACAAAGGAGTTGGATCCTGGCTCTTTCGCCCTCTTAGCCGAGGTGTCATTCACCGACATCGTGTACCCCTTGTCCAAGTTTGAGTCTCACACCACGCGTTTGAGAGCAAGGCGTTCTCGAGCTGAGCGTCCTTGTTCCAATAGCACCTGAGCCCATCAGGTACTGAACCCTTTCTCTCTTCAAGTGTATTTCCTGTGTAGGAAAACCTGACAGTAGAGTTGGCCAGGACTAGCATCGTTGTCCCTTTCTTGCCTACGCCCATTGGGTACAGAACCCTTTCTCTTCGCGAGCATATTTCCGGTTTAGGAAGGCTCGACATTAGAGTTGGATTAGGTCTTCTTGCTTTACCAAACGCCAATGAATGGGTCTGGGTCTCTGCCTGTAAGGAACACAGGTAACTAGAAGCTCGACTCGAGCTGACGGAGCTTGTAGTTCCCCTTTCCTGGGGACTTTTCACTTTCTATTTGCAGTTCGCGCTGCCCTCTAGCGCTGTTCTGCCCTTTCATTGTACTCGTTATGAAATCTATTTGTCTCTCGCCATGCATTTTACATTGGCCGCCCCTCCAATGTTCGGACTGGACTGACTAGCTTCACTGTATGTCGACAGTGTAGCTATATGTGGTGGTGTCGGAGATATTGTCTGTCTCTTGTGCAGTCAAATCTCTTTCCATCTGCTACCTCCACATTCTCGGACATGATCCCCAAATGATTTGGCCAGAATCAGCTCGAGCTGCTGTATTTGTTTCCAGGGTGCACCGCGTGGAGGTACATTTGGGATCTTGGTTATCTGCTAACCTTGGGTCCTCCTAGAGCAATGCATTCCCTTTGCACCCCTGCTACTCCTTATGATTACTTTAGTCGTGTCGTCATTGAGGAGTTTTATCAATTTGTGCGCAACACAGCATCAAGAATAAGCAGGGAAAGAAGACACATACTGGTACCTGTAACTGCCAGTGAAGGTGTTACGGTTTTTTTCATATTTATATCACGATGGGCATGCATGTATTGGAGTACAGATGACAGGCTTAATGTTCCAGGAATATCATCATGCTTGGGGAAAAGTAGATTTGAGAAATAATGACTGCTGTAACACCCCAACGGTTACAAAGATTATGATCCCCTATATAGGGCCAGGCCATTTCTGGATATGGTGAGAAGGAACATTTCTTATGTTTTCTCTTCTGGCAAGAGTATTGGTAATGCTATAATAGCTTATCCTTTAAAGCAGTTCATCAAGGATAAGCCAAATCAGGGTCTGGTGTGCATTCGACTCTGCAACAGGTTATCTGCTAGACTATGTTGGCAAAATTCATGAACCAATGTCACATAAATCAGGACATTTTGTTATTAATTGTGCAGGTTTTGAATCATCTTTTTTATTATTTTTCCTGTGCAGCTGACAAACAATCTGCTGCAAAACAAATCGTACTTGTGTTCTGATATGGCTAAATCTCAAAGGATGGCCAGATATTTTCAAACCCAAGTGAAAAAATCTATGAAGAAAGATGATCTGCAGTATAAATAACAAGGCAATACAGTGGCCACTATTTGGAGGGACAAGGTCTCACAATAGTGACATAATCACACAGCAAAATATTTTTGTAGATACCCCAAGTGGCTGTCTGCAATCAATCAAAGGGAGTAGACAGATTCGTTCAACTCTGTTCATATTAACCTGTGGGCAGGAAAAAGTGTCAAATGTGGAGGTGTATGTTTCGCTGCAAACTGTCATCATCAACAGCTCTATCCTTCTCTTTTTCGCACCGACCCCACCCGAAAGAAAAGAAATCTTGTGTAGATAGCCTTCAGAGTTTGAGTTCAGCTTTAGTCAAAGGTAACATATCTACCAAAAGGAAGGCTGCCTACAACTCCAGGTGTGGGTACAATAATCTGCTTTAACACATGGTAGGGAATAAGAGAATTTGTTTCTGGTGTGTGAAGAACCGGCCATATGGAAGCAGAAACCGGGCACATGGGACAGTCTATGGTTGTAATTTGTGTCAGATTAGACTGTGCAAGGGAGAATGGTTCTCAAAATATGCCACATTGACTACTTTTTGTTTGCTGAACATGTAAGTTTAAATTAATGTGTCCCAGTATTATTCTGAGTTTAACAGTTTATTTTTTGAAATGTATGTATTCGATTATTGTTGATATAGTTTCCTTTGAGACTTTTCTGTTGATCTGCCAAGTCTAAGTGTGATGGTTGCTGGTCCATGGGCTCATGCCCTTTGATCTAATGGCATTATATTGCTGGCAAATCTGGATTTTTGTCCTAGGACAGAGAATAACTATCACAATTCCAGGAAAGTGTCTGCACCAACCTATACACTGCTCCTATCCGCTGTAGCCAAGATAGGGTTCGCTGTGCTCATTCCCCGCCACTAATTGACTACTTGTTATGCCGAACTTCTCTATTGCTCCAGGCATGCAACCAAATGTTCACGTCAAAAGGATTGTCACTGTGCCTCTATGATGGATCTCAGCCATAGGAAACATCAGTGCTGCACAGTACATCTCTGGTCCCTCCCAACCATACATATATATTCAGGTACACATTTCAACAGCATAATTGTATAGATGACGTCCCATGAGGCTTCTATAAGAAGATAACTTCAATATAACGGCACGTCATCCACTAATGTTTTCTGTTGCATGGGTGGTTTGTCTAGTTAGCCATTGGTGAGACCCACAGACGCAACCACGTGCGTGTCTAAGTGTGATAGGACAGTTTGAAAGAACATGTATTTCTAAAATCATCATATTAACCATTTGGAGTTGTGCCTTTTGTCTTAGTGATTAGTTATTATTTTATTTTTTGGAGGGAGGGGGGTTGACAATAGGGAAATTATCAAGTTAATGATAACAACAGATCAGAAATAGTGAAAAAAATATTCACCATTGTTGAAACTTGACCTATCAAACTTCGTTGTGACAAAGATCGGAAACTTTGAAGAAGAAGAAAACGCTGTGTCGTCTTGTCCCCGACTACCTACACCAACTTCATTTGCAGACCCTAGGGCCACCTGTATTAGATAAAACAAAATAGCCCACAGAAATTAATGTCCATGCAGAACAGGCATGATCCCTGAACACATACTCTAAGACCATTCAGATTACACAGAATTGTGAAGCAAGACATGGCCACACTGGACTGAATTGGGGCAAAAACTGCAGGTACTCTGCTCTAAAAAATGCCGCTCTGACCTGGTGAAGACTGGTAGCTTGGTCCTGACGATCTTGCAAGACAAAATAATCCTGAACGCAGAAGATTTTTAAAGCTAGCATCATGGTAGCACTCAACAATCTATGAGTGTATATACACAGTGCCCCAGTCAGTTGTGGGTTATTCGGAACGTTTCATAACTAACAAGGCATTCCTTTTTTCTGAACGTGGACATTTTTTTTAAGCCTCCTCATTTCTGTGCTATTTATCATAGCGTTTCTCATCACTATTCAATTTCTGAGCAGCGTGTGCAAGACTGGAGAGATGTCAAAACTTAGAAACTGGAGGACAGCTGTCACTATCATTGAATGGTTAATGTAAGTTCATCATATCACATGCTAGGTATCATAGGCAGTCGTCAATCTCCCTTAGTATTTCATTCGTTTTTCTAGCTGTCAAGGATTTTAAGTAGTATTCTGTGGCCTCTACTTATTTAGTCATGCGATCAATACACTGCTACGATGAAGTAATGCTACTGACTATTCTATCAAATATTAGAAGAAAATAACACAAGACTATTTCCACGTTGCAGTCCTACATGAGCCCTTTTTTTTACAGCCTGTGAAAAAAGTCACAGCATATCGTGTCTCAATTTGTTTGTCTTCTGTAAAATGGTCATCATGGATATGAAGAGGTGCATGGCAGTGAAAATTGCATGTCATTTTGTGGCAGACTCCTAGATGGTGGGAAATACGAGTTGCGTCATCACTACAGATAGAACATCAACAGGTCTGACGGAAGAATGATGAACCAGTTAACCCAGACGTGTAATATACTCCTCATACACTAAAACTCCTCCCATTGGGGGCTAAACAAGCATCCACAACTCCCTCATAACACAATTATGCCTTTGAGACAGCAAACCTATGTGTTTGTGTCACTTCTGTAACTCAAGTGAGGAGGACATATGTTTTTGTCAGAAAGCCTATGGGCTGTTAAAAGCTACCTGCCTACAGCTAAAGGGATTATTTAATCATCACCCCCAGACAGCTTGGTTTTTTTCTCAGTTGTTTCTGTAGAATATTTTTGTCGATCATGGTGTTTCGTTTCTACACCCATTTGGGAATCGGCCTTACATCTAATTGTAGATTTGCATTATTGGGGTTGTGTACGCAAATTTTCAACCAATGTATCTCAAAGAGAACCCGATCATTATGGAGCTGACTACGTAAAAATAGTGCAAGTTTTTGGGAACGCATTACCTCTATAATTACATAAGAAAACTAAGTTTTAAAAGAAGTAACGTTGCGTAGTGACACATTGTATTTTTGTTCCATATCCGAAACACGGACACTATTTTCAGTGATTGGATCTTTCATTCTTGAAAGAGTTCGTCTCAAAACTTTTTATAACATTTATTCTCTATTACATGTAATCATATGGAAGAAGCGTTAAATGAAGCAGAGACAATATTTTCCTTATGCGGAACACAGAGAAATGCAGAGACTTTAATGTCGACATCTACAAATGCTTTATTGACTACAACAAAGCATTCGATTGTGTTCATCAAAAACTTTGGAATATCATGATCGACATAGGATTCCCGTTACACCTAATCCGCCTCATAAAAACATTGTATCAAGACCAGCAAGCAGTCATGAGAGTAGACATTGAAACATCTGATTGGTTCATCGTGGAAAAAAGGAGTGAGACAAGGAAGTGTCCTATCACCATATCTCTTTAATATTTATGCAGAGAGCATAAAGAAGAATGTAAGAAATGTCCAACAGAGAAACAACTTCGACCCACTCAACATCGGAGGTTATGATATACCAGAACTAAGGTATATAACATTATTGTCACACAGGTCTCGAACACCTCATAAACTTCATTAAAGAACTTAGTGGGGGAAACCCCATTTCTAAATGGAAACAAGACCAAGATTAGGAGAAGCGACAAAACCACTATTTTATAGCAATACTATCCCAATTTTATATGTAGAAACAAAAATATGCTGCAGAATTTTACAGAAATATTCTATCGGTGATCACCATCAGGTGCCGTGCTGACTGGTGTAAGCAATCATGGATCTTCAAATCATTCTATTCCCAGTGTGTTTTATCAAAATTGTGTATATTGACAGCATTTTATCTTTACAGTTTTCATGTTGTAATGTCTTGTTGTTGATTACATCCCGCCTCCCGGGAGTAGAGGGTCATCCATTTTGTGGCGCTAAACTGTATCATGTGACCCTGAATGTTTAATATGTCATTGGTTTAATACTGTATGTTGAATTGACACATAAAAAGCAACTGGGGACGGGAAGGTGAAACCATACAATTCAGATGTGATAATCCTATATGTCTTTCCAAATTTGGCAGACATATTACACGCCTTATGTATTTAGTTTGTTCCTTTCGTGCCGCAAGCGACACATAGGGCAGAGGTTTTGGTTCACCATATGATGCGGTCCGCTGCCTGCAGCTATAGTTCCTGGATGGTCTTACAGCCTATTAATTCCCCTTCTTTAAGAATAATGTTTTTAATGGTTGTTTTAGGACTTCCTCTTTTTCTTTTACCATCAGGTGACCACATAAGGGCGTGTTGGTTTATTCTGTTTACATCTAGTCGTAAAACGTGACCAATGTATTCCTTATGTACTGACAGACTGTATGTAGCGGGGAATGAAGCTTGATGAAATAAACACGCATAAGATACACTACGCATAGATGGATGTCGGTGAAGAGCAAATTCAAAGCAGCATTGTACCAGTTGGAAAATGGTGTTCCTGGTCTCATGCCGTACTTTGTTGGAGCAGTCTTCGGAGTTTGAAAGGAAGCTCCAAAAAATATTCCCAACATGAAAGTGCCTACTCTCAAAATATCACATGAGCTCGGACATCGCTCATGAAAGATTCGCCCCCCCCCTGTCTTTAGCGAAAAATCAGCTACGAGTGGCACACTAAACACACATAACATAGGTTATCCACATTGTTTCATCTATACGCCTTTGAACCCATGTTAGAGAGGATTGTGTTTGAATATCGTATCGGGAGATTGGTGCAATATTGTTCTTAAATCTTCGTGAATGGCCGTTATGGGAACTGTCCATAAATTATATAAATAATTGGGAGATTGGGGCATGGCAAATGTTGATGTCAACAATACTACTGTTTTTTTCATACATCAGTTAAATTGTTTGAACGTGGAACAAAATTTCTAAACACATTATATAGTTGTTGTGCTACTTTTCCTGATAAAATGTTTAGGGGGTGGGGGATTATTGACATAATTAAGCAGGGAGTAGGTCCCTGAATTCTTGACAGTTGTTGACAAGGAGTGTGGATAAGTGTTGGAGTCATTTATATGAACAACCATCTATCCTGGAATTCTATTCTTATCACAGTTTTCATCAATGTACCTATCAATTTATTTAGAAATTTGATCGCAGTTGCTTCTTTTTCTGCACACATGACATCGCTGTAATTGCCACAAAAATGCTTCAGAGAGCCATGGACATTTTGAACAATTGGGCTGGCAAATGGTGTGTAAGCATCAATATAGAGTAGTCAGAGACAACCCTTTTTTACACTTTCACCAAAACAAAGAGCATTAAACATCTATGTAAATAAAGCTGTCTTAAAGGTAGATGACCAACCCACCTATCATGTTGTAACATTTGATGCCAAAACAACATGTAAACATCATATCAGCAAAGGCCAGAAGGAAGATAGCTATACTAAGGAAACTGAGTGGGACAACTTGGGGAGCTAATGAACGAATTCTAAAAATTCTTTACCAAGAAGCCATTCGGCAACACTTAGGATATGGTTCTACAGCATGGAGTTCGTCATCAAACACCACACTACAGAACCTGGATAGAGTACAGAACAAAGCACTTAGAATCATTATAGGCGCAATGAGATCCAGGGTCGTAGGGGTACCACATTGGATGCTTCAGCATACAGAGTCCTCCAACAATTTCCGCATCGCTGAGGATAAGTGAAGAAAAATCTTGTCCTGTCCATTCCTTGATGTTGTCTGTCCATGTCTTTATTTGTCCCCCTCTGCTTCTTCCACCTTCGACAGCTTCTTTCAGTATTGTTCTTGACAAAGAATCATGTCTGCATACATGTCCAAACCATGCTAGTTTTCGTTTCTATCTCTTAACGATTTTCAAAAAGAAAGTCTCATGGAAACAATTGAATTTTTCATGAAAATGGGTGAATGACCCTTTTTTTTTTAAGTATATTCGATTTCCATACTTAGATACTAGCCTTATTTAACACAATCTGAAGACATATTGGGTCTTTTCCAGGGCTATGTGGGATTATTTCTAAAACTTCAATGATAAGTTAATAACACTGATCTATCTGTTGCTATTGTCATTTTTCCACTTACGCTGTTAAGCGTCATAGGGGGGGGGGGGGGTTAGAGTTGTCCGTCTTTGGCCATGATCACTATGTGTCTTTACGGTTTCTTTGATTGTCTCTACCTATCTAGTTCTTGGTCATCCTTGTGTTTTGTAGCCAGTTCTAAGATTTCTTATGCTGTTCTATGTTGTATGTATGTTGATTTAGGTCCCCACTCAGTTGGACTGGAAATGTCGTCCATATGCCAGACAAGCGCCTTACAAAGAGATTATTCTATGGAGAGCTATGCGATGGTAAACGTTCAAGCAGAGGCCAGAAAAAGTGCTTCAATGATAACCTGGAGAACTCACTCAAGCACTGCAGCATCGATCCTAGCTCATGGGAGTACAGCCCTTTATCGTTCAGCTAGGCACACCCAGATCACTGTTGACATCACAAAATTTGAAAACGAGAGAAGCGGAAGAACAAAACTCCTACTCGGACCCTCTGCTCTACTACATGCGCCGCAATAGAACTTTCCTGGCACGAATCAGACTCCTCATGCATTTACGAACTCACAAACCCAAACCAAATTAAACAAAATGTTTTTCCCCCCTACTTTTTCATCATATTTTTATTGTATTTTTTAATGCATGCCCATGTTCGCTTGCGAAGGAGGAACAACATGCACGAAGGGCTGGTTGCATTTGTACCATTCTCATGACGTGACCATATCACATGGTTTGCTGTCTTTCAAGGTAGTCTTAGTATGAGATGGTTTTTAATTTCTTTCCTGATATCTTCATTTCTCCGTCGGTCTCTTCTCGTGACATTTATAGTTAGTTAGTTAGTCGCCGGATCATCATCACTGCAAACTGGACACATCCATAGTTGCTCCGATCTCTCCTTGAGTGTATCCGCCAACACACTTCTGCTGACCGTACCGGTCCTATGCTGGTTGACCATCATTCTTCTGCGCCCTCCAAAATGTTCACTTCTAGCAACACCGCATTTCAATCCCTGATCTTTAATCCTAGCCATTGAAAAGGAATCATCATCCACATTAGTCTCACTCTCGCGTGTTATATCTTTTATGGAGTTCAAAACGTCAGCGCGATCCATTGCCCCATCGCCCTGTGTCACAATCGCGCACGATGCCAGTTGATCCGCTCTTTCATTGCCTCGAACGCCCACATGTCCCGGCACGAAAATAAATGTAACCACTTTCAAGCTCGCCTTTCTCAAGGCATCAATCCACTGTTCGCGAACGAGACCCGCTTGTACCTTCTTAATCATACTCATAGAGTCACTCAAGATGCAGACCTGCGCTACCTTCTGTGTGCGTAGCCACTCAAATGCCTTGGTCACCGCCATAGTCTCTATGGTCATACTACTCGTAGTGACCGCAAAGGCACCATTTTCCTCCTTGATCGTTTTACCTGCGCACTGAGCTGTAAAGGCCCAAGCACTGTGAACATGCCTAATTACAGATCCATCAGTGTATATAATCACATCCCCCTCTTTGGTATTCTCACTGATTAAAGCCTGCACTTCTTTCTCCACAGCTGTGGGACACCATTCTCTGCATTCCATTCCCTGCTAAGTGATATTACTACTCTCAACCAAGTTTCGAAATCTGTGGGTAGATCTATCCATTCCGCACCTGCTGCCACACCCTGTAATCTGCACACGCTTTGTATGACATCCTCAGAACGTCCCATCCACGACCTTCCTCTCTTGAGTCTGCTGCCTTTAACTTTCTGTATTTCGGAATGCAACGAGTGTTCCTTATCTGCATGTATTTGAAGGTACGCCTGTGCACGGCAATACTGTAATCTATGCTCAGCTGTTTGGCAGTCAAGTAGGTATCGCATAGCTCTTGTCGATGTGTCTCATGTGCATCCCAGAATGATATGCATTCTGGACTCTATCCAGTCTTTCGATCTGAGTTTGGCTAAGAGTCAGAATTGCCAGTGCATATTCCACCACAGTCACAACCAAACCCTGGTACAAAAGAAATAACAATCTCTGCTCACACTGCGCAGCAGCCATAACCTTCATTGCTGCTAAGCCTTTGCCTGCCTTTATGATAATATGGTCTACATGTTCCCTGAAACTCAGGCTTCTGTCAAAAACACACACCCATATTTAGCTTTCCTCAAACATCAATTTCCCATACTGTAATATTGTTCGCTAGTGTCTTTGTCAAGGGCCATATTTGACATTGGTAACACAGATTTGGTGTAAAAATACTGTTTATCAATTGCCATTAGATAACACTAATTATAACTGAAAATTAGATGGAGAAATTACAGTGTTCAGTCAATCTTTGTTAATTAAGGTGATGTCATGAGATATAAAATAAGGTATGTCATCAGTCGCAACGATCTCCCATATTTTAAGATGAGTAAACAATTACATATTATTTGTTTGTTATGTGAAGTGTAAAAACTACTTTAAGCTAATGATCGCATTTTAAAATTAGGTGTTATATTTTGGTTTACATTAGTGTGACACTTAGGTGGTGAAATTCTAACTTCAAAAAATCCCGGCTGCTGAATTCAAGGGAGGCTATTCTAGATACATAAATATTTAAATAGAGTAAAATAGAATGCTCCATTGTCGACCTAGATACAGACAGTCGTTTTGTTTATGTTTCATATCTACCACGTACGTCTAAAACTATAAGGAAGTAATTCTGTTTTAAATATTGAATATATTCCCACCAGTCGTGTCGGACACTTTATTTGACTCAGTAACTTAGATATGTTCACAGACAGTTTATGTTAAACGCGTTAGATTTACATAGATGAACCAGTGTTGTCTGCTAATTTTTTTTTAAGTACAAGAAGGGAGTTTACAAACGCCCGGAAGATTCAGTCGTGTTGACAAGTGTTATTCAACCGATTTAGACGTAGGCCTATTTAAAATTATTGTAGAGGCAGGCCCAAGTGATGTGTTACACAGTTATACGAATTTTGTGTTGTTATTTAATCTGTAACATTATAGCTGGTGTATTCAAAACTGAATGATTAGTTAGTAATTACTGTGTTAGCATAACACTAGGTCGTGATCAATGACTGTCTTGTCATAGCAGCGGGTCGGGAATTCTAAGAATAGTTGAATGTACACAGTGACACGCCACTTAATTGTAAAATAGTGCTATCGTAACCTCAGTATAAAAACAATTACCCAATTTTATTCTCCAGTAGGACTTATAAACTAGTTAACATCTGACAATCAAAACGCTTTAAAGAGACACATATAAAGATCACATATTTCAACTTGTGCGTGATGCTACTTGCCTACTAACCTGCAGATGCGAAAGCTGGAAATCTACTCACAAGCCATAGAAAAAAGACTCCAGAAGTCTGATAATAAATTTTTTGTCTACAAAAAATTCTGAACATAAATTGAAAAGACTTTGTTACAAATGAATCAATAAGAGACATATCCAAACAAGAATATGTGTCAACTATTATTAGAAGAAGACATTGGTAGTATTTAGGTCATATGCTTGGATCAGAGAACAGACATATCAACCAAGCTTTATCATGGTCTCCAACAGGAAAACGAAATTATGGAAAACCCAGGACAACACTACGAAGAACAATCAGAATGAGGCAATAACAATGAGTATTAACACCACCCAAGAGCTACAACTTGCAGTGAACTGCAAGGCATGGATTGGCACCAAAGAAACAAATTTACTAACCATGGCTTATAGACCCTATACTCTGCAATATTAATGTGAATTCTCTAGGATATCTATATCATCATGTGCCATGCATGATTGAATAGACGATCATTGATCTTCACGATATTCTATGTGTAGTGTAGATCAACTGCACTGCTGAATTTTGCCATGCCAGGATATCAAGCTGTCCAATATCTTTTCTCTTTGCATGTTGTCACCTATATCTTTTCCCATAAATTGTGTCTGCTGTTATGTTGTATTCCAAACCTTCTTATCTCATAATATGGCCAATGAATGTAGACTGTTACTTCTTGATGTTGATGAGTAACTTCCTCTTGGTGTCATTCTCACTCAGTATAATTCATTGGTTTTTCTAGCTGTCCTTGGAATTCTCAGTATTATTCTGAAGCACCACTTCTTGATGGCCTTTAATTTCCAACTTGCTTGTTTATTTATTGTCATGATTTATTCCGATATGACAGAAGTGGTTTTTTTCATTCAAAACAAATGATGATGGCAATTTTGATCATTTGTTACATCCACTTTGTGAAATTAAATTAGAGTTTATATACTCACTGTAAACAGAAACAACACTGCAGATATAGACATTATTAGTGAATGAAAGAAGAAACAAAAAAAGGAGCAGCAGGATGGAATCCAGAGAACTGAATGTGTGTCATAGTTTACAGCTTAGCTGAGATATCTGAGCCTTTTGGTCTGATATATCTAACTTCAGCATGGATTCTGGGTCACTGACCAGCTATGGATGGTCAACTCTACCTCAAAACCTCAGTAGTCACCACTTTCAACATGTATGAACCTTGCTATTATTTACTCTGCATTTGGGTCCCAGCAAGACACATGCATTTTTGCTGTTCTTTTTCAATGGGATGGAGTAGCAAAGGTATAGCTTAAACTCTCTTAGTTGCCTCTTATGATTTGCATGGTAGGTCACAATTAAATGTTAGTATTCATTGATCCCCATTTGTACCTCAATTACACACTGGAGAATGCATGTTCTAATAATTCATAATTTTGTTACTGCTATTTTCAAATGGATATGTTCTAATAATTCATACTTTTATTATTGCTATTATCAAATGAATATTGGGTTTGCCATCTTTACTTCTCTAACTTATAGATTTCCATGGCCAAGCGTTATGATACTTTGTTGCGTCTCATACTTGTTGGTGATACAGGAACTGGAAAGACTTGCTTGATATGTCAATATGCCTGCAATGAGTTCCACCCGAATCACCTTTCTACAATAGGTAATATTTTGTTCACAACTTCTTCGTATATCAATGATCAACTCTCGTGCTTAACTCTTAGTGGACCATGAACAATAGGGATATATAGGGTTAAATGATAAATAGGTTGTCACTTGATCCACTACGAGTTAAAGTCCGAAGGTCTCAATATTGACCTATCAGATCAACCTTTATGCAACAGCAAACTCTCAGTAGATAATATGTCAATATAGTGAGACTTTCATATTGTGGAAGCCCCACAGTACTTCATCTGCACGTTTTGCTTTGAACATTCAAAGAACCTTGCATTGCAACTCATGTAAGATAACGCAGATGAACTTCAACTCTGACCATGGTCCTAACTCCCAACTTATATGTGGTGCGCCGGCTATGAACAGGTGACACATGGGGAAAAGCAAATCTGTGCAGAACATGACAATTCCAGACTCAAGCAAACATGTTAGAACTATGTAATTGGAAAGATCCCTTTGATGGTGGAGAATGCACAGTTGACTACGTTGCAACAAATCCTAGTCGTAGAGGGGTGTTATGGACACTCTAGCAGGAAGTAATGCTTGGCAAGAGAGCTGAAGATCATGACTCCATGTTGCAGAAAGTTGAAAACCACAAAACCAGTATTATTTACCCCCTCTGAGTAGGAGACATCATCTCAAGGTATTGCACACCCCAAAGAGGCCTAGTAAGTGGCCAGCGGATCATTGCTAAAACAGTGGTCTTATCTTTCTGGACACCCTAGGTATAAAAATGTTACAGTTTATTACACTTACCACATGAAATGTCTTCAATTGTATGGTACTATACTAACTATACTCCTATAGTATGAAATAAATTTTTTTTTTTAGGCTGGGGTTCAGACCTCTGGCCTGTGATGATCCCCATTTTCTACATTTTGGCCCCTGAGTAAATATAATTGAATAGCCCTGAAATAAAGCTTTGGAGAAACATCTTCATTGCACAAAAGGATATAACAAAATTCCTAGGGATTGAAACAAACAAATCAATTATGAACAAGTGTTGTGCATGGCTTAGGCTATATTGAGTACCATACTATTCTGTTGACAGTGTTGTGTCTCAAGTACTTTCCCTTATAGGGGTGAGACAGTTTGTATGCATTATAGATCCCATCAGCTATTGTTGTGGAAACTCTGTGCTCCTGATAGGTAAGTCAAGCATATCTTTTGGGGGGAGACCAAAATGAGCATGATCCTGCTCCAGGTTTTATAGGTTGAGTTAGGGTTGATGACCAAAATTCATAATAAAATTATACTACAAAAACTAAAATGAAAATTCTAAACAATTGCATTAACCAGCTTGACCCTGAAATAAAACTCAGAAATGAGGCCTATGGTACAGTCTTCTTCTGTTTTTGTTCTCAAACCCCTGCAAATTAGTAGGATGTTGTCTGGAGAACAATGTGTTGTGCCATGGTTTACAACTTCATTATAATATCTGCACTGCTTGGCTACCCACATCCAATTTCAGCATGACTTCTGAGTCACTTTGACTCTCTATGGGATAGGGCAGCCAACCCCACCCCAAAAACCTCCTTTGTTACCTCTTACAACATGCATTGCAAGTCACAGTGTCACCTTACTTTGGTCTGGTTTTAGGCCCCAACAATATACAGGTGGTGAAGTCTGATGAAAGCCATATAGTGTAAGCCAGACGGCTAATATATCTTCTAAAGATGATAGAATTTCATTTGATAGCTGAAGGTGATATAAAATTATGAACTGTGAAAGATAACATAAGTGCCCAGTGGTATTGGTAGTGGTTATGAAGTAGCATCATTGGACTCTGAGAAAACTCATAACTGCAAAGTTGCCCCAGCAGACGTCTAAAGGTATGCATACTTTTTTTATTTTGTTTATTCATTTTCAAACTCCAACCAGATCTCTCTTGTAGTAGCACATTGGTCCTACTAGATTTCCATCAGCATGTAGTTCAGAGAATGGAAATGTGTTGTGTAGCTGTTTTATTTGCGCCAATGGCCCAACACATCTGACTTTTGTGGTGGTATGCATACTGACAATTTATGTTTCTATGGTTAAAAACACCTCTTTTCTCTATGCAGCAGTTTTCCGTTCATAATTGTACCACTCCTAATACAAAATCTGTAAATCAAAGCCTAGATGTGTCATTTATTTTACTTTCCACATATAGCAGGCATTGATGAAGCAATTTTAGTTTATCCTCCTTGTCGATCCTCAATTCAAAGATTGTTCATACAATCAAGTCTGCTCTCTCATTACAGCAAGCACCAGCATGTAAGGACAGTAAATTCATGTGATGTACAGGAGGTGAAAAGCAACTTTAGATGCCATCCAGTCATTTTTACTCTGAACATTTTGAATCTTTTGACCCCCGTGTGTTGCCAGGGCCCGAAAGGGGAGCAAAGAATAGCAACACTAATTACCTTCCACGCATGTCATAAAAGGCGACTAAGGAGGTTATGGGATGGAGTTGGCTGTCCCATCCCATATAGGGTCAGTGACCCAAAGCCATGCTCAAGTCAGATGTGTCAAGCCGAAAGGCGCAGATATCGCAGCAATGCTGTAAACCATGACACAACGCATTCCGTTCTCCGGACTACATCCTGCTAATCTGCAGGAGTTAGAGAATGAACGCAGAAGAAGAAGAATCTTTTGAACATGGACTGAAAATCATTGCCTTCATAAATTGTTACTACCGATAGACATTTTGTAAATGGGGTTTCGTGAGCCCATTCGGGGCTGCAGTAACAGCATCAATCTCCAACCTCATTCTGGGAGTAGTAATTCTGTATGTAAGCAATGTCTTTGTGTTAAATCATTTATAATTAAAAGCTTGTAATTTATACTGTTTCTTTAGGGGTGGACTTTAAAATGAAAGTAATAAATCTGGACGGGAAGAATATTAAAGTGCAATTTTGGGATACAGCAGGGCAAGAAAGATATGAAGTCGTTACCAAACAGTCTATCAGACGAACACAGGTGATTGTGCCTCTAGCATTGTTAAAATATAATTATTCCTTTGGTCCATGTTTTGTTTTCGTTTATCAAGATCCTCAGGAAATACAAACGATTAGCTTTTGCTTCCTATATGCAGCATGGTGGTTCTTCTAGAGCTTTCTTACACGTCCAGGAAACTTGTCAACTTTATGCAATTCCTAGTGAATAAGCCTCCAATTCAGGTTGGGGGGGGGTGTCCTAAGTCACTAGATGGGCTGGTATTTTGTGTGGGTCAACAACTATGTATCAATCTCTGGATGAGGTGATTCACAGCTGGTGCACCATTCCCCATGTAGAAAGATGACTCCATTTCTTACTGTTCTCATTATTCCTTGGATAATAATGATTGAAGTGATGCTATTCAACGATTCTAAAATTTTGAAGTGCCACTTATACGCTAACTGTGTCACCAGTTCAATGTAGATGGTCGACGTTTGAACCACTTAGTGTGATGAGTTGGGTGTGCGACGTGAGTTCACTATTAACTCTACTACCACACTGACAAAATAATTGAAGCGTATCCGATACTGGACATTGCTATTCAACTACACCCAATCATGTTGCTTGTACAATGTGGATGGCTGGAGTTTAGTAGACCACAGCATTATGTAACTGTTAAACTCAAAAAATATAAGCCTAGTTCACATAAAGAAAGTCCTTGATATTATCTGGTGAAATAAGCTTCCAAGATGGATCTTGTTTTTCTGAAATTTTTAAACCAGCATACACATTGGTTTGTTCTGTGAGTACCTCAAAGAATGACTAATGTAGAAATAGTGAAAGATAGGTCTCGGCCTAATCAAAAGCAGAGTAATCTGAATCAATGTCATTTACAGGACCTGATTTCTCATGAAATTTATAAATATTGACATAGATCAGTTGTGTTGACTATTCTCAATCGTTACTAGGTCTAGGGTGTGCCAATTGTAGGGGTGAGGGCGCACGTCATTAATTAGGTCTGCACTACATATCGTCGCTACTTTTAACTTCCACATCCTGAACTAATTTCCCATCAACATCTGATTCGTTCTTGTTCTCTAAAATTGCATTAAATAAGTGCCTATCAACGTCATCTAAGTGGATCCATTCTGACCAAAGTTTTGAAGAAAATTGAAAACTATAATAAACTTTCTGCAGCTCTGAAACCACAGCTGTTAGAAATGATAGGAAAACTGCTATTTGAGTCTCCATTATTGCTAGTCAGATCAGGGCTAAATTTAGCATGTCTATTTACACGTAAACAGTGAAGAAAAAATAATTAATTCACTATATTGTCATCAGCTGAGTGTTGCCGTTCTAGGAATGAATCGATAGAGACCAGGAACATCCGCTATGGAATTGAGAGGGTTAAGAATGAAAAAGAAGGTAGAAATGTCAGCTTTGTTGATGTGCATAAAACCTGTATAATTTGTATTTTAATTTTGCCTCTGAAATATTCAATTTTACTACAGTAGTTTTATGAGAGAGTAAATAGTTTGGGATTTATATTGGCAGGGATGTGTTTTGGTGTATGACATCTGCTCCAGAAGCTCATTTGAATCTTTGGGAAAATGGCTATTAATTATCAAACAGGTAAGTAGGAAAAATAAGGTTCTTACAATGCTGTGAAGTGTGTAAAATAAATGTATTAAAGGAAATAAAAATAAAAGAAATAAAACATTTTGGATAATGGGCCTGTTATAAATTTCAATTCCTCATCTATGTCTGATTCATTCTTGTTCTCTAAAATTCCATCAAAAGGTTCTCTATCAACCTCATCTGAATCACAAGTAGCCTAGATCCTTTCTGACCAATTTTTGAAGCAATTTGAAGGTCATAATAATAAATTCAGAGCTTGAAGACCACAGCTGTTACAACCTATTGAAAGACTGCTACTTGAGCCATCATTACTGCTAGTCACATAAGGGCTAAATTTAGTATCCGTTTTTGGCAGAGATGAAGATGGACGTGTCAGGTCATTGGTGCAAATAAAACGGTGACACAACAAATTTCCATTTTCTAGACTATATCCTGCTGGAAATCTAGAATGGATCATGGTCCTGCCACAAGAGAGATCTAGTAGGAGTTTGAGAATAAATGCTGAAGAAGAAGAAGAAGATCCTCATCCAAACCCCAGTTCATAAGTTCAATTTTGCTAAACTTAATAAACCTAATGTCCTTAACACATAGGCCTATAGTCACATGCCTTCAATTTCAATAATAAACTATAACAGTTCATTCAAGGGCATCAAGGAACAAAATTCAATAAACTATGATCTATTAGAACTATATCTGGAGTCTGGACCTCTACAGCAAGGCTGTCTATTGAAAGGAAATAATCATAATACTAATTATCTAAACAATTCATTAGGTACTGTTCTAAGGTCCATCACAAGTTTCCCTGAAAGACAAACTAATTCATAATTGGTAAAACTATACAGTAATCAATCATGCTTTCTATAAATCCTTAGCTTATTTTTGCATATGGGTTCTATGAGCATCTTACTTCACAACAACTGACTTAGTTATCATACATTTGTATTGGGCCCACTGACTTAGTTATCATACATTTGTATTGGGCCCACATAGAAATACCGGTAAGTCTACTCATAAGTATTCACACATATATAAATCTCAACATTATATAAATCTACTACAGTAATACATAAACAAATACAACATTGACATAATAATCAAATAGTAGAAATGATAATTCCAAGCTAAACATATTCGTTGCTATTCTAAAACAACTTCGGCAACAGCAATTATTATCTACACCAATGCTACTGCATGTGGAAATCCCATGTGTTTCCAAAATAGGCAATTTATATCTGAGATTTCGAATATTTGTCCATTTCTCTAGTAACTATATTCAATCCAACATGATTCTAACTACAGTATATAAATCTAACAGTAACACATAATCTCTGACTATCTCTCAAGCTATAAGAGCGAGAATAGTCATCTTAATAACGACTACATTTTAAGTTTCAAGACCCAATTAGTATTTAAATACTAACCAAAAAATTGTCTTGCTCCGGAACCGAACCAAAGTGTTTAGCTTGCTGCCTGAAATCAAAGTGAAATTATACTTCTCCCTAAATTGCCTCACTGAATCTCTGGTTACAATCCAATGAATTTCATTGGTTGATTTATTCAATACATTCGTAGGACAGTGTATCCACTCCTGAACTTTCATGGGACAGTGTATCCACTCTAAAACTTATTAAACTCAAAAACCTTCAGAAATAGCTAACTTTGTTGAAAACAAGAGACTTGATTTTAATTCTTCGCTTCCTTCTTTAATTCTTCACCCATATGGGGAACTATAGCCATATACCAGAACTGTTGCAAGATAATGTGACAGAAGTTAGAGAATGAGTGCAAAAGAATAAATTTGTTGACATTACACTTGCATTGTATTTACACATTACCCATGTTTTGCCAGGTCTGAAAGGGGAGAAAAATATAGCATGTTTATCTTCTATAAGTAAGAAGCAACTAAAGAGGTTTTGAGGTGGAGTTGGCAGTCTCATCTTATATAGGGTCAAAGTGATCAAGAAACCATTCTGGTCAGATCAAAAGATACAAATATTGCAGCTAAGCTGTAAACCATGGCACATCACATTATGGACTATGTCCTTTTAATGTACAGGAGTTTGAAACATACACAGAGGAAGAATTATCCACATTTAGGTTTCTAGAACTTTAAAAGTAATTTTTCTAAAAAGTTCATAATTACAAAACAATTTTAATTACCGGATACTTTTTTGATCACAGCATGCTCCAGAAGACACATCTCTGATATTGGTTGGAAATAAAACTGATCTTGAAAGAAGGGAGGTTTCTAGAGCTACTGCCCAGCAGGTTTGCTATATAATGCATTTATAAATAGCTTAGATTTGTACTGATGTGTATAAGGACCTTTATGGACATCATAGGGCTTAGTAGCCATCTATGAACTCATTGTCAAGGACATAACTAACTGAATTAATCAAGTGACTGTAACAAATGGACGAACATCAGGATTATAACCTTATTTATCCATTGTTTTCTCCAATCTTTAAGTTTAGATGTGTGTTCTTCATTGTTCTGTTAGAGTCATAATGTTAAGATTTCTTCGGTCATGATGATGATGGTAATCCCTTTAGCTGTGAGCAGATAGTTTTTGACAGACCGTAGTCTTTCTGACAAAAGCACTGTACTCCTCAGTTAAATAACTGTGGTAAAACAAAAACTTGTATAAGATTTGTTGTCTCAAAGGCGTGGTTGTTTTAGTGGGATTATGGATACATGTTTAATCCTCAAAGGGAAGCATTCCGGTGCAGCAGTATCCCTGAATCATCCTGCTAAGAGCAAAGCATATACGTCTGGGCCAACTAGTTTATCATTTTTCTGTCAGATCTGTTAACCCATCTGCAGTGATGGTTCATCTTGCATTCCCCGCAACCTAGGAGTCAAAAGGATAAAGGTGCAATGTCTGCTTACCCACATCTCTTCTTCATCCACGGGGAGCATTCAAATAAGACAAAAGTAGAAAATTGAAAACATGCAGTAACAATGATATTTACTGATTATCAGCTTATCCCCCCAACTTTGCATAGTAATCACCTTCCACAACATCCCTGGAAAGAAGACAATGTCTTCTATTCTATGAACCCCGAAATAGATATCCATGTTGACCTCGGTTGCCACATGGTATAATATTCAATAAACCATACTGTCATCACCATCCCTGATTTCATCTGTAGAATTTGTTGGAGCTGTTTCTATGACCAATTTTCTTCTTGTGTTATGACATTATTTAGGAACCAACACTCTTCAATGTTTAATGTTCTTATTACTTCTTGTTTCATTTTTTTTGCAGTCTATGGTATTCTCAAGATCCTCCTGTAGCATATCATTTCATGTTCTCTGTATATGGAAAATTGTTGAAAAAATAGTTGCATATGGTTGATTCCAAACCATCTAGAAATTTAGGAGGTCTTCTCAGATGCAGTGGATAATTACAGACCAATGAAGGATACCTGTCAAAACCCAGAAACATTTACTTATGATGTATATGGGGGATCCAATCCAAGAAAGAAACAATCACAGTTGCCATTCTTCTTCTTCTTTCATTTGCCTGGAGCATGCCTATTTCTGAATCCCTATTCTATCCATAAAACTGTACTAGTAGCACCATCAGAAGAGCAACTACAAAGATAAATAGACAGATTACATCAAACATGCCAAACCTTTAAAATGAAGATAAATATAGAAAAGACCGAAGTAATGAAGATAGGAAGATCTGAAAGAAACACCAATATATATATTGGAAACAGTAGACTTGAACAAGTGACAGAATTCACATATCTAGGAAGCAATATAACAATAGACGGCAAGAACAGTAAAGAAATACACACCAGATGTAGTAAAGCATACCAAGCCCTAGGGCAAATGACAACAATCTTCAGAAACAAAAATGTAGATTTAAACACCAAAATAATACTATTCACAGCGGTTATTATGTCAATGCTGTGCTACCAATGCCAAACATGGACAACGACAGCACAAGACAAACGTAAACTTGTGACAGCTGAAATGGCATGCTTATGCAGAATCCTAGGAATATCGCTATGAGACAGAGTGAGAAATTAAGACATTAGACAAAGAACTGGCACAGCCCCAATCTTGGAATATATTAAGAGCCACCAGATCATTTGTTTTGCACACATCAGCAGACTACCACCAGACAGCATACCACAACAAGCTAAGCTACACAGATATGGTGAAAGCAGACCTAGAGAGCAACTACGAAAATGATGGACCACCGAAATAAAGGAGGCGACACATTCCACAATATACTCGTCAAACACAAGGGCCATCTCCAGAGAACTCTTCTACCCCTGATGCTGAAAGGCAATAAAGGGTTTAACGAATAGATAAATAGATCTGACTGTGTTCTGTAACTCATATAGAGGTCCTTAGAGTTTTTCTTTCATTGTTGTTTCTCTGGGTATTTATCTCATTATTTCATATTTTGAAATTTGATCAACTTGGAATTTCTCTGGAAAAAGGAAAGGGGACAATTGACTAGGAAAATATATGATCAACACATCACAGGAAATATCATCATATATACACTTTGCCCATTTGCTGAAAGAGACATGCCCATGTGTAAACAGGGCCTGAGAGGGGAGCAAAGAATAGCAACACTGTTTACCTTCCATGCATGTTGTAAGAGGTGACTAAGGAGGTTATGGGATGATGTTGGCTGTCCCATCCCATACGAGGTCAGTGACCCAAAGCCATGCTGAAGTCGGATGTGTCAGTCTGAAAGGCACAGATATCACAGCAATGTTGTAAATCATGACACAATCATCCATTTTCCAGACTACATCCTGCTAATCTGCAGGAGTTTGAGAACGAATGCAGAAGAAGAAGAAAGAGACAGAGCTTTTATGGGTATTCCTAGAGTGTACTGTCAATAGTTGAGATTTATGTTTGTTTGAGTACCCCAGGAATTACGAGCAATTAGCTCTTACTTCCATGTGCAGCGGGGTGGTTTTTCTGAGCTCTCTTTCATACCCAGGAGACGTCAGCTTCGACTTAGTGCAATGCTTATTGAAGGAGCCTTCTACTCAGAGGGGGTCTATAATTGTATAGATGACATGCTACAAAGCTCCATAAGAGAGCCTCAATATAACGGCATGTAATCTACTAAGGTTTTATGTTGCATAGGTGGTTTGTCTAGTGGGCCATTGGTGAGACCCACAGATGCAACCACATGTGTATGTTTGAGATAATCTGATCATTTTGAAGGCAGTAATTCTGCAGATATGGACAATTTATTTTAAACAAATGAAAAAGATATAACTGTGTACTCGTATTTGTTTGTTATCAATAGTTTACTTAAATGGACCATATTTCTTTCTGTGTTCCTCAATATATGGGGATTAATGTGAGCACCCTATGCCTCAAAGATTTTTCTGACTTTGGTGGACTAGGACTGCTTTCTGTTTCCTACCCATAGATTTCCTTACTAGACAAGAGTATTCTGTCTATGCTTGATCTCTAACACCTGAACTAACTGCCGGCCAATAATTCTTGGTGTGCAGCTTGCATACCTGTTTCCACACTGTGGCCCACGGGTAGGTAATCCCTACCACCCGCGGACTAGCCATGAATGGTGTGTATGACAGCTTTTTGGTTGATCTTCTTCTTCAGCGTTTATTCTCAAACTTCCGGTGGATCTCTCTTGTAGCAGGACCATGGTCCTATTAGATTTCCATCAGGATGTAGTCCAGAGAATGGAAATGTGTTGTGTCACTGTTTTATTTGTGTCAATGGCCCAAGACATCCGTCTTTGGCGGAGGTTGATCTTATTGCCTCCTTGTGTCAGCAAGACCATCACATACAAACATATATTACCACAGTGATGGACAGTATGATGGGTTAATCAACTAGACCAGATATGGTCTTGTCTATTTGTTTGTATTCATGTGCACAGTGACATCTGGTCTAGTAAGAAGGTCTGTTTATCACAGCTCTTCTAGGTCTCACCAGAACTTTCTCTATCTCTGCACACAGAGAAGTTTCAGATTGCAAATTGATTCTTTTTGCTGGATTCAAGTTACTGAAAGAGAGCATATTATGCAAAGATTATGCCTCCAAACAAGGCAATGATTCCTAATCATAAATTATCTGCTGAGAAAAAAAGCTTGTTGTCAAAGTGTGCCATGCTGAAAGAAAGCTGTAAGGTGAGAATTTGTTCTTTTCTTTGTATTTTCTCTCAAATAACCACAACACATTTGTGTGACATTTTAGCAAGGGTGCCTGAAGAACTTCAAGAACTGTTTTAAGTTACTCCATGCAATCCTCACACATCTGTTTTCAGCATCTTATTTCTTTTGAAAGCACACTTTTAATCTACAGTCTAAGATATAAGATAGTCTCCTAGTGACACACTAATCTGATGTAGGTTTTTTTTTATATCTCGAAATCCAATAACTAATTCTACAGTTTGCTGATGAGAATAATATCAAATATTATGAAGTAAGTGCCAAAATTCCAGAGAGCCTTAATGAGGTGAGTTATTTATCTTTCAATCTTTTGTGTTTATTGTTATGTAGAAAATATATAAGTTAAGTATATGGTGAAAAGATATGATAGTTTGATGGTGAGCTGGTTTCCTATGGATGTCCATGGTTCAATCCTCAGTTGAGGAAGATTATTTCAAAATAATTCACCGTTGGTTGTGATGGATTAATGGATCAAATGAAATGGCAAGACAATGAATTTCACTACATCCTAGCGGAAATCTAGTAGGACCATTGTCCTTCTGCTCCACCAGGAGTCTGAAAATGAATGTAAAAAACAGCCTGAGTGTTGTCAGGGCCTGAGAAGGGAGCAAATAATAACACCACTGTTTACCTTCCATGCATGTTGTAAGAGGCAACTAAAAAAGTTATGTGGTGGAGTTGGCTGTTCGATCCCATATAGGGTCAAAATGATCTAAAACCGTGGTTAAGTTGGATGCTGAGAGGTGCAGATATCACAGCAATGATATAAACCATGACACAACACATTATGTTCTCCAGACTACATTCTGCTAATCTGCAGGAGTTTGAGAGCTTTATTTGAAAATAATCTGCAGGAGTTTTATTTGAAAATAAAAAAAAAATTTTAATATATTTTAAAAACTCAGGTTGTTCCAGCCTCAGACAATGGATACCAGAACAAGACTAGAAAAGTAAAGTTAGCTGACCATATTAACCATGAAATGCAGAAAAATTAGACCTAAAACTGTAATTCCTGTATGAAAAGGTAGTTTACCACTTTGGTGAAGTTAAGAAAAAGCAGAGTTGCTCATTTATCCTAGAGTTTAAAGAAAAGACCACACATTTCTAGATTTTTCTTCTTTCCTAATGTCAATTAAAGTCTCAGTCCTTCAGAAAGTGACTCAGGAATAGAATACCAAAACAAATCTGGTAAAGTAAAAGTTAATTGCAGGACACTGACCACATCACCCCTAATGGGTCACAGAAAATGCGGCTTTACACTGTATTTCTCATATCCCACAATGGCGTGAAAAGGACGTTTTAGTTTGTACTTACCAGGTACCAATAGAACCAACATTACAAAACTATAGGTGCTCATCAATTTTCAGCATATTAATAAATTAAATTACAGTTTAACGACTCGTGGTTTACCAATCTTGTGTCCTCAGCACATTCCTCTATGGCGATAAAACATGTTCAACTTATATGCAACAGGAAAGATCTAAATAGCTTTTATAAGCGGTGCTCACAGGATATGTAGAATTCTTGGAGTTAGCTGTCAGGACAAAGTCACCAACACTGATATATTGGAAAGAACAGGCAATACCACAGTATTTTCTATGTTCACTCTGTGCGAACTAAGATTGCTGGGACACACTTGAAGGATGGAAGATGGCAGATTACTCAAGGATCAACTTTATGGAGAATTACAATCATAGAACAGATCTCATAGGTGACCTCTACTTTGGCACAAAGATATATCCAAACACAATATGCAGGCTTATTAAATAACAGACATTAATGTGAAATTATAGGAACAGGATGCCACAGATCGTGTTGCATGGAAGGGAAAGTTCAGGAATGGTATAAAGACAAAGGAGAAAGTGATAGCAGATAGTTAAAGGGCTGCATGTCTAAGAAGATACAAAACAGCACATGATAGCACAATTGGACCTGCGATTCCATATATTAAATTAGATATTAGATGTGTTGATTATCCTCTTTGCACACCGGACATGTCCATAGGTGCTCAGATCTCCACTTCAGCAAATCTCACAGGGTATAATGGCTGATGGTTCCAGTTCTATGTTGGTTTACTGCTCTTTTTGAAATCTTTGTTAGGTGTTCTCTACGAGCCATGCCTATCCTCACTCCCAATTTGCGCATTTTCTATATTGACTCATGCTCATTTATCTCAAAATCATGTGATCGTGCAGATTCACGAAGAGCAATGAGTATGTCTGCTCGGTCCATAGGCTGACCATCTGTTATGGTGGTGAGGCTAGCTAATTGGTGATAGGGTGGTCAACCCCACTTCCAACCATCTTAGATGTCACTTACGACATGCAAAAGCAAGTACCATTGTAACTGTTCTTGTTATCTCTCAGGCCCAGATAACACATGAACAGATTATGCAAGAAATAGACTATAGAAGTAGAATACATTCTGTTATATGAAAATATATCCATTTTTAATGTAGAAATTGGATCCCTGCACACTGTGGAATAGCAGGAAATGAAGGAGCTGATAGACTGGCAAAAGCAGGTGCAAAAAAGGAACAATTCCATCACAGAATATCACTCACTGAAGCAAAAACCCTCATCAAAGGAAAATACAAATATACATGGAGTCAGAGAACAGGCAGTAACTTTCCACAGGACCCTATTCTAAAGCTAAACAGGTCACAACAAACCACAATTTTTAGACTTCGCACAGGACACTGCAGACTACAAGCACATCTCCACAAAATTAAGGCTGCCCAAACTGACAAATGCCCATGTCAAAAGGGTCCCCAGACTCCAGAACATATTCTGCAGACATGCCCACTCTTTGATGACGTGAGAACCAAAATATGGCCTCAAGAGACAGATCTGAAGGTGAAGCTGTGGGGCAACCGTGAGGACCTCCTGCTGACGACTGAATTCATGGAGGCGGCCCACCTTCCTGTATAGACTTATGAGCATAGGAAACTGATCGCAGAAGAAGAATTCTACAGACATGCCCACTCTTTGAAGACGTGAGAACCAAAATATGGCCCCAAGAGACAGATCTGAAGGTGAAACTGTGGGGCAACCGTGAGGACCTCCTGCTGACGACTGAATTCATGGAGGCGGCCCACCTTCCTGTATAGACTTATGAGCATAGGAAACTGATCGCAGAAGAAGAAATAATGTAGAAATATATGTACACACAAATAACAAAGTGACAGTTACCTAAGCAGACAATGAACACAGTCATACATATGTTTTAATGCCAATGCTTTTTCTCTATGCACTACTTGTTAACAGCCCTTTGAGGAGTTATGCCGTGATATACTGAACAATTCGCGACAACAATTAACATACAGTGAAAGCATAGATCTTAGAGCCCCTCCTCAAGGTTTATCTTCAATCAACAACAAGGCAGTACAAACAGAGGATAACGCAACAAGCACACCAGGAAGAAGTTGTTGTTAAATAATTAGTTATATAAGACATTCTAGCATTGATCCAATTGTGTTAACTCTGTGCACAGCAAGTCCCCATGACATATCTCTGAGTAAGTGAAAAAGCTAATAATGAATTTGTTTTTAAAACACATGTGCTAAGATTACCTATGACAATCATAAACCAGATTTCACTTCCACCAAAACGATTTACTATCTGTTAACAAATATCATAATTTTTCTGTTATATTTTTGGATAATATTTTTTTAGTGTTCGTTCTTAAAACTTGAAAAAGTATGTCTCTTGTAGCAGGACATGCTAGATTTCCAGCAAAATGTAGTCCAAAAATCTGACATGCATTGTGTTTGCTGTTTGTGCCAAAGCCATGACATCTGAAATCAGCAGAGTGTTAGATATCTAAACATATTTAATTATCTTAGTATGTATGAAGAGCTTGAATAATCACTCAAGACATTTTTAGTCAGCCAGACGAAAACTTAAAATATGTTTAGAATGCCTGTGGTAGTAAATAGAATGGTAATTATAAATATGACTACTGACTAGTATAAATATGACTATCCATTGAACTAGTACAGATTTTCTGTATAGAACACAGATTTCCATCTCAAGGAACCCCAAATGCAGTTAGGAAGGGTTTTCTGTGCAATCGTCATCTGATATAATAACACAAGAAAAAATATTAACTTTAATACGATTTTCATTATGTTTAATCCCATTTCCTTTAATATGCCTCTGTGAGAGTGAATTTTAAAATTTTCAACACTAATTCATTTGAATAAAACAAGAGACATATTAAATGTTGAGAATAACATATGGTTGGCATATAGGACGTCAGCACGACAACATGGCACTGTGTTTTCTTTCTGTGGTGCAGGGATCTGTGTTATTATATTATATTCAGTGAAATAATAGTGCATTAGACAATAAGCCAATGTGTCTGGATAATATCTTGAAGGTTCTTTTATCAACGGATTCAAAGATAACATCAAAATGAATGTAATATGGAAGATTATAAGTTTTTATTTGAAAACGTACAATAAGCCCCGGTTGATCATGGTGGGAAGAATTAGTAAAATAAAATGCTTTAGAAATATAGTTTATTCCTAAAGTGAGAGTGACGTATTAACCTTCTTGTGTGATAAATATCTTTGCATCTAATCAGAGATTGACCATATATAAAATGCACTGTTTTAGGTTCCCCTCAACTTGATTTGATTTGTTGACCAGCAGTATTAGTTTTTTGGCTGCACTCTACAATGACATTGTTAATGGGACTGTTTACTGTTTCAATAAATGCTCTGTTTACAGTCTCCTGCCACTTGGACCAGTTTTTCTGACTCTAATGTAATACTTTGTGACATTTATATGACACCTATTATTTTGGGGGCCACATGCAGATTTGCTTTATTTTGAAGAATTAGAAAATGCATCGGCCCTATTTTAACAGCAAAATAATTTTGCCTATCATCATCTTAGTGTGACTAGAAGTATTTAACCTTCTAATCATACTGCTTCATATCATGGCTCAGTGCATATTTAAGGAATTAATTAATTATATTCAAAGTCTCCATTAAAATATCACTATTAAGTTTTCATATGCCATATTACGAGTTTGTTTCTAAATGGAAAAAATTACATGTTTTTGGTAATCATGTTATCACTATGCATAATAATGTTTCTAAACTGAGATAGTTATTATTTTCCTTGGTTCCACATTACTTAATGTTGTATGTCTAATTATATTTGTAAATAGGGAACACTTTTTCTCTTCAAATTATACAAGTTAATCCAATTTCCAGTCCATTTGTTAAACCCTTTGTTGCCTTTCAGCGTCAGGAGTAGAAGAGTTTTCTGGAGACGGCCCTCTTGTGTGCTTTGGTATTCATCTCCAGACAACCTTCCATTTTACTATGAGCACTTTGAGTTCTCACTGTCGGATTGATAATCCTGTTGCAGTGTTGTATCATAAAAATCTCACCTGGCTATTCTGTGGTCTCTAATTAACACATATATTAATGAGTCCACTTATTCCAGATTAAGAATCCCGATTTCCAGTACTTTTTCAATTTTATGTGATGAAAATCTGGCTATTATGGTGTTGACCACATTACCGCTAGAACACCATTGGTTACAGGAAAATATAGTTTTGAAGCCATTACTTTTAGATCTGTAAGGTTAAGTAAATATGTAAGTAATGCCTAGAAATTCAACATTCAGTTAACAAGCTATCGTATGTGCTATACAGCAGTGTTTCTCAACTGTTTTGTTTTTTGTTCCCCCCACCTGGTTCCTAAAGAAAGGTCATTGACTTTTGTTGCTGGTTCTGGTTTGAAGCTTTATCGATATATATCCTGTTGTTTATTGTTTAAATAATTACATTCTTGGACATGTCTGTGATCCCTCAATTTCATAATTTTTCTCCGGGGGGCCTTCCTGCAAGTCTCTATGACCCAAGTTGAGAACCACAGCTATACAGATATGCTTCCATTATTCTATTATTAACACTATTTTCCACATACAAAATTGCTGTGAAAAGTAATCTATATTTGATGCAAATAATTAGAAAGCTGAAGGCTTTTGAGGGTGCTAGTTTCTTTAATAAAGATGAATACATATATGAAATTAAAATATTACTTTAATTTTTTGTTTTTGTTTTAGGGGTATTTAAAATGAAGCTCATGTGTTTTTATATGTGATTTGGAATAAATAGTATTAATCAATATTATATATATGCATATTGACTAATCCGTCGGTTATGAACTCCTAATTTATGGACACACCTACCGGGTAACTAGTTATTAACTTCTGACTTACGGATACTCCTAGATCAGAGGTCGACAACCTTTTGTGGTCAGAGGATCAGATGCACAAATATACAGCTTATCACGAGCTGGAAAATAAAAAAGCTTACCTGAAAGTTTTAGTTATCTATTATAAAGGTAATATTTAGGCCTATATTATAATCTGCACTGGATTACGGAAAGGACTAGTGATAAAATGTGTCACCATTAACCATAAGGAGCAAAGTCTGCTAGTTTCCAGAACTGCATTAATTGACAATTGTCTTTCCCCAGGTGAATGATTGTTGATTGTATGAAACATAGATGTGGGAGACTCAGTTGTTCTTCTTCAGCATTCATTCTCAAACTCTCGCTGGATCTCCCACGTAGCAGGACCATGGTCCTATTAGATTTCCAGCAGGATGTAGTCCAGAGAATGGAAATGCATTGTGTTGCTGTTTAATTTGCACCAATGGCCCAACACATCTGTATTCGGCGGGAGTTGTCGTTCTAACACCTTGGTTGCGTCGAGGCCATGTTGTTTAAAGATTATCTTGTTTTCTATCCACTGTTTTCTTGGTGTTTTCTGGTGTTTTGTCTCCACAAACACTTAAATTTAGTGTTGCTGTTCTTGTGGTCTTCATTTATAGTTCCTGTTGTAGGTTTAATGAAGTGTTTATGAACTGCCAGCTTGCAAGCCCTGTCATATGGGTCACTATATTAATATTACTAAATATTCAGTACCATTTTATTTTATTTAAGTTTATATATATATATATATATATATATATATATATATATATATATATATATATATATATATATATATATATATATATATATATATATTTAGGTGCAGACAAATTGATACAATTTATTAAAGTCATGTGGTTCTAGACCTGGCTCGAAATAAGCACCTATATTTATTTTAGGAGCATCATGGACCACAGTCAAGATTTTTGTTTGAAAATTGGTGGCCCATGTAATTTTGACAGGTTGGCTGGACATAGCCCATGGGACGTAAGTTTCTGAGCCCTGTCCTAGATAGTAATGAACTTCTGACATGAATATCTCTAGCTAGCTAATAAAGTGGAATACCTCTATAGTGCAATCATTGATAAAAAAATTTCCTATATAACAACACCTTTCAAAATCCCCAATTCTATAAAAAAAATTGGTAACGTATCCTATTCAGGACTTAGCCATCAACCCAGCATTTTGTGGCTGTAGTGATTTTCTAGGCAATATAAATATGTTTCTGATATATTCATTGTTTTCTGAACAGTCTGGATGCTCAAATATCTGTGGCGGGGATTTAACTTGATACCTTAGCCATCACCAATGCGATCTGTACCACTTTGCTACAGAGCTGGACACTATTTATTCTATAGTGTTTGTATATACAACTGTATATGAAAAAGTTGTATACACACACACACAAGTCACCATAAGTCACCATAAATGTGCACTTGTATATCAATTCATTTACTTGTATCCATTACGTCTATAGCAATATTTTTTATCATATCTTAGTCATATCATTTATGTTTCTCATCTTCATGAACTCCTTATTGTTTCAATTTTCCTATTTAAAAAAAAAAAAGATGTAAATTATAAATTTGCTTCCATTAATCTAAGTTAATTTGTCTCATGTTATACAAGCATATTTGTCTCATATGCAAGCCAGAACATCATCACTGCAGGATTAGATCAATACTCATGTTTGAAAACAATTTCTCTTTTAACAGGGAGATTTTCTTCTGTATTCTCTCTCAAACTTCTGTAGATTAGCAGCATGTAGTCCAGATGGTTGTATCATGGTTTACAGCTTGGCTGCAATATCTGTGCTTTCCAATCTGAAACATCACTTAACTTTGACTCTCTATGGAACAGATAACCCCACCCCCCCAATACTTCTTTAGTCGCACCTATTACATGCATTGCAGGTTAGCAGTGCAGCTATTCTTTGTTTCTATTTTAGGCACTGGCAACACACAGGTAAATGGACATGTAGGTCTCAGCAGCAGTGCATGACCTATTTTGCACTAGTGACGCCCTATACAGCATGCAGATGTAATGACATAGTTTTTTGTTAATAAAGTAGTTTATTTAAAAAAAAAATAGTTTATTCATTCTCAAACTGCCATTGGATGTCTCTCTCGTGTCAGATAATGGTCCTACTAGATTTCTGGGTCGATCTAGTCCAGAAAATGGAGATGCTTTGTGTTGCCATTTTACTTATATCAGGGTAGTAATAGTTTATGATTTGTTAGTGAGGGGATTCAAGAAAGAATATGTGAAATCATAAAATCATATGTGAAATGTGTAATTTGATTGGAGATGGATAATAAACCTGAAGGTCCATTCCAATTCATGAAAATTGTGTACATTAAAATGCTTGAAAACTAAAAAGAAAACACCAAAAGAATAGGTTAAATATCCAGTCCTGGAAAAACTTGAATAGGGCAATTTTTGTAATTCCTAGAAATAAGTTAATAATAATAATAAGACCCATAACCCGTCAGGGTTGTAGGGGTACCACACTGGATACATCAGCACAAAAAGGCTCTCCAAACAACTCTATCCTCAGCCATTCAAAGGAATATTGAAAAATCACTCTGAGACCATCACTTGATGTTATCCATCTAGGATTTTCTCTGACACCATATCCTCCTTCCACCCTCGACTGTTCCTTGCAAAATAATTTTAGAAATCTGGTTGTATCTCGTTACATGTTCAAACCAAACAAGTTTACGCTATTTCACCACTGCCAAAGTGTTTCTTGATAATCTGCAAGTTTGTTTATTAGCTGCCTGAAAGGTACAGCTAAGTTATAAACCATGGCACAATATATTTCATTTGCTGACTAATTCTGTGATTCTTCAGGAGTTTGAGAATGAATGCAGAAGAAGGAATGCCATATGGTTAGTAGAATGTAGTCCAGAGAACAGAATGTGTTGTTCCCTTGTACACTAAATCACACGCAAATCTGTTGTATTTATGTTCTTTCATTGCGAAATTATCAAAATATTGCCGGGGGAACTATAAAACATGTAGATTTGCAGTAAAATAGTTCTTTGAACTTAGGCCTAGTCATTTTTGGTGCCACTTCAACATATTCGATATCACACATGTACAAGTCCCCAAACCAACACAGCATTCTGTATATTCAATGCTGTGAAACTAAATAATTCATGATTCAAGCCACGATTCAATGTTATTTTATTCTAAATATGATGAAAGAAAGGTCTATAAAACCGATCCACCATCATGGCATCGTACCAGAGTGCAGATGTGGTCAGATTAATTGCTATAACACGTGTACCTTCCACCTAGACATCTTTACAACAATCATGTCGGACGTGGGAATGTACTGGCTTCGATTGCGCATGCCCTGAACTATGTGCTGGCTGTGATACGCCTATTTAGCACAATATATCATTGGGCTGAATGCATCCGACAACAGTAGACAGCCACCATTGAAATTTTTGTCGATCACACTTAACCAAAGCGCTGTGAAGGTTAAGTGTGACATTATTCTTTTTAGCATGACACATCTGACTTCAGCATGGAGTCCTACATGTAAAACACAATTTTTTCTGAACTCCCATTAAAAAAAAATTGGCTACATATTCATTTACATATACGCCTGTGTGTTCCCGGGGCCCGAATGGGAGCAAAGAATAGCAACACTGTTACCTTCCACGCATGTCGTAAAAGGCGACTAAGGAGGTTATGGGATGGAGTTGGCTGTCCCATCCCATTATAAAGCCATGCTGAAGTCGGATGTGTCAGGCCGAAAGGCGCAGATATCGCAGCAATGCTGTAAACCATGACACAACGCATTCCTTTCTCTGGACTACATCCTGCTAATCTGCAGGAGTTTGAGAATGAACGCAGAAGAAGAAGAAGATTTACATATAAAAAAATGTTGCAACATATTTACCTGGAGTGGTTAATTACACATCCTGTGGTCTTAGAAGAAATAGTAGTTTTGTTTCACCAAAATGATATATTCAAAAAACTGTGATTGGAGAGCATACCTTTAAGTACTCAATATTTTCATTTTGTAATTGTAAATGAGGAGTATGTGATGTAATTAATTGTGTTTTGACATGATAGAATTATAAAATTACTTGTGGATCTTGGCAGAACTATGACTAACTTTCTTAGACTATGGCATCATTTTAATCAATTTGTATTTTTCTGTGACCCAAAAATCAGTATTTTGTTTATATTATAAACTTTTGAGTATTTAATGGCATAACTGATATGCCAGATCTTCATATTGTTACCATATCTGACATTTTTGTATTGCTTTTAAAGTTCATTTGGAACATATGTCATCTTCCATATTTTGTGTGTTCTAAACTAATCCTTCAATTTTCTTTAAATATCTATCATTCCAGTCAGTGCTTCCAATTTCATAACTTTTTAAAAGATATTTATTTCATTTCAAAGTTTTTTTTCTGCAGATATTTCTTGGTTTTCTTCTATTCCAGCAGATTCTAGAATAATAACCATCTCACAATTTTATCTTGATGTTCTTAATATATGTCCTGTCAATATTCAGTCCTATTTTATATTCTTGCTCTCTATTGATATCTGCTTTGATCTTTCCATGAGTACCTCATTCAGGTCCCATCATACCAGTTAAAACCATTTATCCACTGTGTGTTGCCGGGGCTCAAAAGGGAGGTGAAGATTAGCAATATTGTTTACCTTCCATGCATGTTGTAAGAGGCAACTAAGGAGTTTTTGGATGGAGTTGGCTGTTATATCTCAAATATGGTCAAAGTGATCCAGAAGTCATGCTAAAATTGATTGTGTCATGCCAAAAGGCACAGATATCAAAGCTAAGCTTTCCGTCGAAGACAGATGTGTCGGGCCATTGGCGCAAATAAAACCGTGACACAACGCATTTCCATTCTCTGGACTACATCCTGCTGGAAATCTAGTAGCATCATAGTCCTGCTACAAGGGAGATCCAGCGGAAGTTTAAGAATGAACGCTGAAGAAGAAGGAAAAAATTTAAGCTTTAAATCATGGCACCACGCACTCCATTCTCAGAATACATCCTGCTAACCTGCAGGAGTTTGGGAATGAACGTAGAAGAAGAAACCCTTTATTCTATGCAGGCATCAATTTATGAAGGCTGCCATCTGTTGCCCTATATATTTAGTTAACATATCTGGCATGACACATTTAGATTAAACTAATTGTCACAGTGAATGCCATCCATAAATTATTGAAAGACAGTATAATTTACTCATAGCAACAGGTGCTACCTAGTCAAAGACACCTGTTCTTTGTTAATACAGCTTATTATTTATTTATTCATCAATTTATACTGTTGCTGATAATGTTTCATTTACTGATTTGGTATCAACACTTTTTACAAAGGACCAAAATCATGGCAATTTTATATACAAGTTGTAGTTTTGTTTTCATTGTGCTTGATAGTTTAGTTAAATGTATATACAATTAATAAACAGATGGTATAAAGGTGTGAGAATTTACATATGTAATTTGTCCATGTTAGTATGACAGGTGAACATATTTATGTTTATGTATTACCTCTGCACTCTGGATAAATTTATAAGCTCTCAGATATTCTCTCAAAATATTGGCCAATAAATGTAAACAAAAAATTGATTAAATAGAAGTTTTACATAGAACAAGTATGGGTACATGGAATAAAGTGTTTTGACTAAATGGTCTTAATCAATATAGGGACAAGCAAACACAGAAGGGAATCCAATAAATAGCTAAAGGATATAAAATTATATGATGGAAATTGACAGAAAGAATTAAGGAGTACTGAAAAGAATACTATCTATCTACCTATACTCTGTATCCCTTGTTTTTGCCTTACGGTGTCAGGGGTAGAAGATTTCCCTGAGATGGCCTTCCTGTGTGCTGTTTGTAAGCTTGTTCCTGTGGCTTCTTTGATTTCTGTGATCTATATTTTACATGGAGCATACATGAATAAGAATACAATGGGAATAAATGAAGTTACATGTTAAGAAAAAACAGTATACTAGGAAAATGTGAAATAATAATAATAATGTAAAAATCCTCTTAGCCAGTTTAACCCATATATTTTTAGCTGATATTTGCTATACACAGTATACAGTCTCCTATTCATTGAAAATAGTGATCAGTTTAATCCGGCAAATAGTAGTAGGTAATATCTACCACAAAAGTGGCTCACATTTGAGAACCAGAAATAGTGCACCAGACTGCAATAAGTAATCCTTTAAGACAAACTATGCAGTTATGGACAAGTTTATTCTGAACATTGCTATCTTGTAACAATGAGAAATATAAAAAGATGTGAAGAAATATGAACAAGTGGTTCTGTATCAGAAGGGACTACATTGCAAAATTTTTTTTTAAATTTGTTCCGATCTGAAATTTTTAGTAATTTGTGATGTCAATCTGCCGGTGCATTCCTAGTTACAAAATGGCTGCCATAATTATGTTGAACTTGCCTTTGACCGATAAAGATGTAGTATGCTTGTTACAGTTGTGAGGAGTGCTCCCGAATGCAAAGATATGATGTTAATTTACTACGCTGCAGGAAGGATTTGTTGGAAGTACACTATTAGAAAGCACGGACAGAAGATTTTAAAAATCTCACTTGTGACAACATACCGATTCTGCAGATGTCATGAACTACAGAAGAGCAAGAATACAGTGGTGCAATGGAATGTGTTTGTACAGCATATTATAACTATGGTTAGAGATACAATTTCCTGTCTTTAAATTATTTAAAATAACCATTCAAAACTGATACAAATAACATAAATATGACCAAGGGAGATAATCAGGAATTTTTTAATAACATATCTTTCATTATGCGTTTCATAAAATATGTAGGCCCTTCTCCTGGAACAAAACCTAACAAGTTGTACTATCGTTACTCTCTATTCTATGCCTTATTATAAGTATTTACACAAACAAATATTATTTATACCGGTATGGACTTTTTTGTAAACTATATTTTTATAATCATATGCATGATGTGGGCCTTATTCAAGATTTTAAATGTATCACTGTTCTGTTAGTTTGATGCAATTTGTTATTCATAAATTGTTCCAGCTTTCAAGTAATATTTGTTTGTCTTGTGGGCGATAATAAACTTTGGTTCATTACATGAAGTGATGGCCACATCACGTGTCCACATTCTAACATTTTAATATTATGCATAGTTTTGTACAGCTTCCGTGACTCTGAGATTAAAAAGACACAACTTCTGCTGCAAATGAATCTATCCGCATGCGATGAACTGAGCTTCCTCTACCCTTCAGGAGGAAGGGGGTGGGCTCTTATGCATTGCACGCAGAACAATGAATACAGCGGTTTATACGTCTTTAGCGAAATTTTGTTTCGTTAAATAATATATGATTTGTTCATTTAAAATGTGACCACTGATTCTCATAGTGAACCTAAACTTTTATTCAATGACCTAGTATTTGTTTGCCTTATGGATTGTTAAATAATGTTATTCAGTGACCTAGTATTTATTTGCCTTATGAACATTTAAAAAACTTTTATTCAATCATCTAGTATTTGGTTGCCTTATGGACATTGGTTATTATGGAGCCTTGCATTTACGCCAAATTTCAAAAGTAACCTGTTCTGCTCTTATGTTGAAATTATAGCAAGTTTTATAATGCAATTTTGTAACGTGTTTTGCTCTTATTATGTTATCTACAAGATCATTTTTATATAGCAGTAGTAGTGATTACTTGTAGTAATAGTAGTAGTAGTGGTAGTACTAGCAGCAACAGGAATGGTGGTAGTACATCAACAGCTACTATTACTACTACCCAATCGCTTTGTTGGCGGTTACATTTTTTCACTTAACTGCATCCACTTTGTGATAGTTTCTGTAAGTGCCTCTGATTATGATTCACAAAATTGAATTATTTACAATATAGTGGGAATAAAATATGAAATAGTGGAGACAAAGACAATGATATTTACTGTTAGTGCATAGACATAACTTTTGTCCAAAACCATGCGGGTCAACCCTCCTTAGGAATCGGATGGTTTTCTCTGTGAACTTTTACTCTGTGACCTAGCATTTGTTTACCTTTTGGCTGTTAAATAATTTTTATTCACATAGTATTTATTTGCATTATGGATGGTAAAATAACTTTTGATAGTATTTGATATAACATAGAACCTTTAAGCTCTAGTTGAAAGATTGTTTTTCCCCATTTGTTCTCAAACTCCTGTGGGATCTCTCTTATAGCAAGACAATGTTCCTACTAGATTTCCAGCAGGATGGAAATGCATAATGTTTTTTTTAAAGCTGTTTTTTTGCACCAATGTCCAAATTTGGCATTGGTAACTAAAACATTTGGTGTTTTTAACACTTCCACTGAATGATGAACATCTGTAACCATATCGCTAGTATTGTAGGTCAGCCATATGATCTTATACTTACATGCTGATCACCAAGCTCAAAGTTAACAACTATCATGCAAGCTTAATGTTTTTTCCACTGTCTTGCATCATTATCACTATAGCAATAGATGTTCACTTAAAATGCAAGTTCAATAAATAACTTTTATTAAGTCATTCAGTCACCTAGTATTTGTTTGCCTTATGGACAGTTAAATAGCTTTTATTCAGTCACCTAGTATTTGTTTGCCTTATGGATGGTTAAATAGCTTTTATTCAGTCATCTAGTATTTGTTTGCCGTATGGATGGTTAAATAGCTTTTATTCAGTCACCTAGCATTTGTTTGCATTATGACGATTCAACAATTTGTATTCAGTCATTTAGTATTTGTTTGCCTTATGGTCGGTTAAATAATTGTTATTCAGTCATCTAGTATTTGTTACTTTATGGATGATCAAATAACTGTAATTTTGATAATTAGTATTCATTTTCATATGGATGGTTAATAAAATTGTTCAATGACCTAGTGAATTATTAAGACAAAAACTACTATTCAGTGACTTTGTTATTTGCTTTATGGACTATCAATAAAAGAATTGCAGATGATGCATATTTTAGTTTTGTCAGGTTTTTTAGATTTAATATTTTTCTGTACATAGATATATAGTTATAGTGCTATATAACTCCTTCACTAACATATGGATGTGACAATTAACAATATGGACAATAGACAAACAGGAAAGTGGGAAATTAGAGGCAATAGAGATGTGGTTCTATAGAAGAATGCTGAGAATACCATGGACTTCCAGGAAAACTAATGTGGAGTCAAAGGCGAAATGGAACTTAATCAATAATATAAGAAAAAGACAATCTTCATTTTTTGGCCACGTTATGAGACAAGAAGTTTTGAAAAACATAGTCATGATGCCATGATGACAGCCCATCCAGCAAAGTCTCCTTTTGTCTTCCCCTGTCTCTTTGCTCTTTTTGATGGTTTCTAAATGTTCAAGTTTTGCTCTTCTCATCATATACTATAAATCTTGACTCTTATTTTTGCTATAATTTATATCTTTACTCATCCTCTATATAGCTAAAGCAGTGCAGTCTTATCTCTGCATATTCAATCAGAGTGACACTGCAGTGAATCCCTGGACACAGCGCGATAAAGCAGGAAATAAAACAGCAGATTTGCAAAAAGAGGTGCCTCAAAACAACAAAAGCAAAGATCTTGCAGCATGGAAACATCAAGCATATTTGCAAAAATAACACCAGGGAAATCTGACTGACCAAATGGGAAAATGGGCTGACTGATCGTAATTTATGTAGTAAAATTACATGACCCAAGGACAACAGGAACATAACAAACTCTGCAGGAAAAACCAATCCCTTATTTTTCTGTTTTGAACAGGACATGCTAGAGTCATTATTCATTTAAACCATATCAGACCGCAGCAATTACCCATATGCAGACAATGCTCTCATTGCAACATAACAGTCCAACACTCCCTTATTGACTGCATTTCACTCTCAACTACCAGGGAAAAAGCTTTTACATGCAGTTGCATACAAAACTTTTACATAAAAAAGCTTAACAGTCATCAACTTTCTGTAAAGATCACTAGGTCAACTTCAGAAGACCTACACTTTCTTTAAAAAAGAGTGGCTTCAGTAAGTACTCACCAACAATTGAATATTAACAACAACAGCAAAATATATTTATTCAGGCATCTCTGAAGACATCTGTAATGGTTTTCATAGCCAAATTAGAAACAAATTGACACTAAAATTTACATTTATAACACCATACACAACTGCTTTAGAAAGTCTTTGTATAATATTATTTTTAATATTTTACTAAGACTGAGAAAAGAGTAATTCTTCTCCAGATATAGTTAGTTGTCAGATCCTCATGATTGCATGATGGACACATCTATAGGTGATTTGATCTCCCCTCGAGTGTATCTATCATAGCATGATCACTGGCAGTTCCAGTTTTTTGTTGATAGAGCTTAATTTCACACTAAGTGGATGTTTCCCAATTTTGAAATGTTGATTTGGCTTTTTCTCTGTTTATAAATAAAATGCTATGCTGAATGGTGTAGGTGATCATGTTTCTCCACAACTCTCTGTCTCTTGTGTTGTCAATAAGCTCGGTTAGTGAGCTTCGACCGTGCCACAATACTAGTCCATCTAGTAACTTTTCTCTTTGTCGTCCCCTATCTCTTCTCCCCTTGATCTTTCCGGCCGTTATTAAGTGTTCAAGCTGTGTTCTTCTCAGCACATGCTCTAGAAACCTTGACTGTCTGCCCCTAATGTTTGATATGATTGATCTTTTTCAATCTACATTAGTTTTCTTAGCTGTCCATGTCTCTATTTATACTGTGTTAATGAAACACCTGTCATCTAATGTTTAAATAGTTCCAACATACTTAACTTTAACCACTTTATTTAATGTTGTATCATTGATCTCTATACTGCATCCTGCTTTGTCATATGTTGGGCTTTTGTCATATGTTGGGCTTTGTCATATGTTGGCTTAATCCATTTACACAAAAATTGTTAAGCAAATGAAACAGTGCAACATCATATACTGCTGGAATGTCCAAAACTCCCCTGTAGAGAGAACATTTATTACCAAATCCATGAAGACTCTTTGCAACATCACACATTAGTTACAAACACACACTTGCAGGTTTATAAAATTGGCATTGGATGCTAAAGAGCATAAAAACAAAATTTGTATAAGAATAAAGGAAAGATAGTGTCATCACGTGCCATCTCTGCAATAAGGTGGGCTGCAACATTCTAACATCTTGTTTCTTGCTTTGGTAGTGCACTCTGCTAGACTGTATCCTGTTCATCTCCTAATGTTTTCCTCCCACTTGTATTTAATTTGTTAAATTTTTATTTTCTTTAATAGTTATTTTTTCATATGCAGTGGTGTCAAAACTTCTTTGTTTATTTTCATCTCTTTCCAAGAAGTTCTCCTTATTCTTCTATACATCCACATCTCAACCACATAAACTGTCTTCTAGCTGTTTGTTCATTAATCCATGTTTCTGAATCATACAGTAATGTAAAAAGCATGTAACATTTTATAATTTTTATTTTGTCACTTGTTTGTGAAAGAAAGATAATAACCATTTAATAAATAAAGCAAAGATTGATAAGAATCTATGAATATGCTAAGAGAATAGAACTAGAATAGAATGTTTATGTTGTGAGAACACATGCAGCAGAATTACCAGGGTATTCTGTGCACAACGACATCATTTCAGGAGTTACAATATTTACATTATGAAAGGAAACTCATAACCAAGTTTTCCACAAAGGCACTGAAATTTCTTGCGTTACTAACCTTTGCAGGTAAACTAGCTATAATAACCTGAAAATCAGATAACATGACAATAAATGGCATAATTGAAAACAAGCTGAACACAAGATATGGCAAAAGTTTTTTTAAAAGAAAGCAAATTCAACTTTTCAGATAACACTATAATATAGGAAACATAGACATGTCTGCATTCAGTTTCTGGTTACGTTGACATATTAGTATGATGAATAAGAATCTAATATTCAACATCTTCATGTACAGAATTTAATAAACTACTATTACTTATTCCCCTTTGACCATGTTTGCTAAATTCATCCAAATCGCTGGCCTTGTCAGAAAATGTACTATTATTTTTATTATCATAGCTCCTGCTGTCTTTATTTACACTATCTTGCAGACTTTTATCATGTTTTGATTTGTGTACAGGTGACTGCCCAACATTGTTATCAAGGGTAATTAAATCCTGGGACCTTCTAAGTAAAATTTCTTCTGCTTTATTGAAGTTTTTACTTGCTGCTGAATCCTGCAATAGTAAATCATCAGCTAGACTGTTTTTTCTAAATTTGGTAGCCTCTTGTTTGATTTCTTCATCTGATTCCATATTATTATCTGCAATGTTGTCTACAAAATTTTCATCATTGTCAGAACCAGATGGTTCTGTTGATGTTTCTTGGATGCTGTGAAATACAGTTGAGTACTCTTTTTGTAACAAAGCAGCCATAAATGCTTGGAATGCACGCTCTCCTCGCTGAAGCAATGCAGCCATGATGAGCTGTAAATAAATGTAGGGTTATGTTAAATTATTGAATAAATAATGCTATTGAGAGCAAATTGAAAATAAAGTCAAAGCATTAAATTTTGACCTGCCAAAGATGGATATGCCAGGCCATTGGTGCAAATAAAACGGTGGCGCTATGCATTTCCATTCTCTGGACTTCATCCTGTAGGAAATCTAGTAGGACCATTATCCTGCTACAAGAGAGTTCAAGAGGGAGTTTGAGAATTAACACTGAAGAAGAAGAATATAGGTAAAACACATTTTCAGGACAAGTGTCATTTAAAAGAGGGAAAATCATATTATTTCTTCTTCTGCTTTCATTCTCAAACTCCTGCAGATTAGCAGGATTTAGTCCAGATAATTATGGAAACCCACTACCAGAATTAAAGGCATGACTAAAATGGATGTGCTTGGTGTCGGATGTCCGGGCACCAGAGTGAGCCAATTGAGGTGAAAATAACACAGTTCTACTGTGGAACTAGCAGAACAGCGTACTTCACACTCCCCGGTGGAAATCACATGATTTATCCGCTGTGATTATCAGAGAGTGAACGCAGAAGAAGAAGAAGTCCAGAGAACAATGCATTGTGTCATGATTTACATCTTGATAGCAATAGGCTTATTTGCACCTCTCAAATTCATACATCTGACTTCTACATGCGTTTGGATCCTTATTACCCTTCCTCTGTAAGTTAGGACAGCCAACTCCACCCCCAAAACCTTTTTTAAGTGTCTCTTTATGACATACATGGCAGGCAAAGGTGTAGCTATTCTTTGCTCCCCTTTCTTATCTCGGCAACACATTGTTTATCTTTTTTTATGGCTAAAGATCATTATTGTCCCACTTCTCTGTGTGATTGACAATAGACAGACAACGAAGTCAGTGATCATTACATCAGTTGATGATAATGTTCCTCCTTTACAAGTGAAAATGAATATGACATTGAAAAATGTCAATTTGTGTGTTTTCAGTGATTAGCAAAACTTTATTACCCTGTTCCTGGCTTTACAAGTTGTGTTTGATTGTTTGTGAGCTCTCTGATGGGTGATGAGCACAATCTGGGCTCTGAAAGACCCATTGTTGTGTGAGCAAGAATACAGTAGTCGAGATCAGGGAAAACAGTCTGATCTTTCATTTTGTTTTTGTCTTTCAAAACACCTGCAGTGCTCTACTATGTTCAAAACTATTAATATCGACACAGATCTAACCATTCCAGGCTGGATGATCATGAACTATTGTTTCCCAAGAGCCCAGGTAAATCCTGCAGTGCTTGAGGGATGTCTTCTTTCTTTTTCAAGTAGTCCTTGAAACAATTTTTTCTCTTTATAAGACACTCATCTAGCATGTGGACGACATGACTGGACCAATGAAGTTGAAACCTGATCACCAAGGCATAGATGCTTTCCATCTTAGACTTCAATGATCTTTGCATCTATAGAAATAATGTGTAGCAGTAACACATTCACATAAATTCTGCAGACATCTTTTATATGGTACCCCATCTACTCCATGAGTGACTTGAATTTTATTGTTACCACCATCAATATTACCTCTAAGCTATGCATGTCATCAGAAGGTTCTGTTCACAGATTTCTAGAACTATGGATCTACACAAATTCATCAAGCCAGCCAATCTGCTCTCTCATTGTCTTCAAGACCCACATGACCAGGCACAAAAATTAATGCAACATATTCCAACTTCAACTTCTTGCTGTCGCTGTTCTTGAATGTGTAATCTATTCATATTTATCCTGTGTATTGTTATTTGTATGATTATATCCTGTGTTTTGTTGTGTGTATTATTTCACATGAGCATCCAACAGTGATAGTGTGTTAGTCGTCGTTCAGTAAACTTCATTACCTGTTTCATATGTAAGTACTATTGTATTTCTCTGATAATGATCATCCAGTCACTGAGAATGCAGAAATGAGTTGCTCTTTGTATATTAATCTCGTAGTTTAAGACATTGGTCACTGCTCCAATCTTCATAATGATGACACCTGTAGTCACAACAAATGTACCACTCTGCTCGCTGATGCATCATGAAGACCATCGATGGTCTTTCTTACAGACTGAGCTGTGAAGGCATAAGCACTATGCATGTGTCTAACAACTAAGCCAACTATGTAAATAATAGTGTCCTCTTTCTCTGGAATTCTCGTTGCTCAATGTCTGAACCCTCTCCAAATATTACAGGTTGTAAGGTCTCCATTTATTTAAAAAGTACTTTTTATAATTATTTCCCTATTTATTTCAATGGAATGATTTCTGTTTCCCATATGTTTATGAACAGAAATTGCAATATTTAAGTTACCACTGCTGAGTCTGCAATTAAACTATACCGGTCTTGGACGTTGGGACTGTCCATAAATAAAAATATCCCCCACTCCCACTAGTCAACACCTGTTAAGAGTTCAGGGACACCCACTTTTTATTATGTAAAAAAAAATTGACCCCTCCCCTTTTTTTCAGAAAAAGGAAGTTTTCTTTCACATGAATTTCATTAACAGAAAAATATTTAAATTCAAACAATGTAATTGTTGTATACAAATCCGTATTGTTGCCATCAACTTTTGTCAACCCTTTCCCTGTCAAACTTTTTCACCCTCCCCCCTCCCAACCGTTGACACAATTTATGGACAGCCCCTTTAGTGTTTCAATCATTTTCTCCTTTTTTTCTTCAAACTTCTGTCAGTTTGCATGACCTTGTCAAGAGAATGAAATGTGTTGTGTCATGATTTACAGCTCGGATGACATTTCTGCATCTTTCAACTTGACATATTCGATGTTATCTTGGCATTTTTGAGTTTGAGTTACTGAATTTTTCTAGAATTGGGTGGTCAACCTCATAACTCAATTATCCTTATACATCTCTTAGGAAATGCATAGCATGTCACAGTAGTGCTACTATTCTTTGCATCTATTTGAACTTTGCTAGCACACGGACAGTTACCAGTATCAAATTAACTTTGAATAAAATAAACTTTTAAATCGCATCACATTAATTCTGATATAATAGTACATTCAGTCATACTTACATCCCCTTCCCACCCTCCAAATCGAGGCTAACTCTTTAAAAGATGGATTTAGTCCAGCCATCAGAGGCTAGTGGTAGGGACATCCCTGACATCGGGCAGGACCACCGTTACGCCCAAGCAATCACTGGTGCTGAAGTCGGAGATACCATGCTGAGCGGTGCACAGCAACAATGGTATCATGCAAAACGACTAGATAACATGTCTTCACTTACATCCCATTTCTTGTGTCTGCCATTCAAGTGTAGAACCATGTCTGCCTCTCGTGGAGTAAGGACTTTATTTTGAGCCAGCAATGGGCTAATTTGGGCTGGATCCACAAATTGTCGAATAAATCTGGCATTACGTGTCAATTTGACAGCGTACGCATGAGGGTCAGGAACAGGAGGCAGCGGAGTATCTGTGGGTGTTTGTACAGGTCTTTTATGTTTCGAGTCGCTGCTTATTGCATCAAGTGGATCTGTCTGTTGACACAAATGTTGTAAACATGAAAGTGGAGATTAAAAGTAGGCTATATATTTTAATGAGCAAATTCAACTCTGTATATTATGTATTAGGGCCTATATATTTGTAGGAAAGTATAGGCCTGCGTCATAAACACCACAGTATAGGGACCTATGTGGTGGAATTGGTTTTACATGGGTACGTGTTCGAACAATGCACCCGACTTAGAAATTGTGATTACACGGGTTTACGTAGAATAGGCCTAAGTTGTGGTTTACGTGAGATCTCATAATATGTATGCGAATTTATTATCTGTGTCAGTTTTACTAATTCTGAACACATTTGCTAATTCCTCCACAATCCATTATGTAATTGTGCATACAGTACGTCAAAATTTCTTGCCAATTCTCCACCCCCCCCCCCCACTTTCTCGTCACAACTGTCGAGTATTTAGAGACTGTTTAGTTATGTCAAAACATTAACATCACTCTCTCCTTAAAATTTGTTTGCATAAAAGTACGAAAAAAAACCTTCAGATCCCCCCCCCCCCCACGCAAAAAAATAAAAAAATGTCAAAGTCTTTGGTGTGTAAAAACGTATTTGTCAACAACTGTCAAACTTTTACAGACCATCCCCAAGTTTGTGATGTAATTTGTGGACAGCCCCCGTATGAATCACGACGAACTGTTCAAACGAAAGAGAAATTATATTGTTAGATTGGTTGCTTTTAAAAAAATAAAAAATTGTCTTTGTTTAGAACTCGCTATTATCTTTCGCCATACGAATTGTGAGCGAAATAACAATGTGCATAGATTCATTTCGAGTTTGTTATGGTGCACACTGTTTTCGTATGGTCAAGGAAATTACTCATGGGGTACGTTGGATCGACAACATTAAAGAGACATTACACGAACATCAAATAACATCTGAAGCTGTCAGAAAAGTAAGAACATTGTATCTCTCTTGATACCCGTAAAGGGAAAAAGAGGAAGGAAAGAAGAATAAAAGAAGAAGGTAATTACGTCATTTCAGAACGTGTAGCAAAAAACAGAATTACTTATTTCAGCACACGTTATGCAACGAGTGCACATCGGCAGATAAGGGATAATGCTACTCTGGAGTTTAGGAAGGGGCGATGGTTAGGGGTAGTGTTAGAACTAATTCTATGCTACCCTCAAACCCCCCCCCCCCCCCCCACTTCTAAACTCTATACTTCGGTGTCTCAAGGGAGATACCCCACATACTATCATAGAGACACATATAAGAAAAATAATAACACAAAAGCCCCCCCCCCTTTTCATCTCCTCTTTCTATCTGCATTTTGATGCCGTTCGCGTAATAGTTGAATTTCATAACACGTCCCTGCTTGCACATCCTTTCATTACGGAGAGTTCCTCGCAACTGCAACAAGCGTATAACATCTTTATCATTTGTAGGCAAGCTCACCATTGACACGGTAGCCATATCTCTAATATAATATGAACCGAACCGACTGAGTGACGTCACAAACTACTAAACAATTGCATTCAGCGATGACATTACAAACTCATGGGTTTGAATCCAGCTCGTGTCGTCTTGTTTACAAGGTGAATTTTTCGGAGATCAATGTGGATTATCCGTGCTATGAGCGGTACTCTCAACATGCGGCGTACCGCTTCATTGAGAGTAACGAACTAAATATGGGAAACCGAGCACAGTGAAGTCAATCCTTTACAACTTTTAATATTGATCACAAACTATAAAATATTTACGATCAGAATAATTTTAAAAAACTATGAGCGTTGTAAACATTGGGAGGCACGAGTTTAAAACAAGAACCAAAAGTTTAAATACATTCCTTCATATTAATAACCCGGTGTCCTTGAATAATTTACATTCTACAATGTGCACTCTACACAAAACAAAACGCGAAATACTCGTACATTACGTCATCTACTCTTTGCCAAAAACTTATGTAGGGCATATGCAATGAAAACCCGTGTACACACGTTTCAAAATCCGGTGTTATATTAGGAACACATACCGACTTTATTAACTAAAGAATTGAAGATTTTCTGCCATGAATTAGGAACAGTGAAGCTCTTGTTTCCCATGGGCAATGAGGCGTTTCGTCAGAACTTTCTTTCATACCCAGATACACACTCTCAGTGGTGCTGGGTTCATTCCCCAGCTGAGGCGGAAATGTTTTCAGATCGCAACGGCTCCCAGGTCGACCCAGCCTTAAATGGGTACCAAATTAATCCGGGAAGTAAAGACAGCAAGGGAGAGGAGATGGCTACCGCCCTCATTTGCAGAGCCTGTGAAATGTGAGATCGCTAACATCTCACACCCCTACGTCATTAATAAATGCTATGGGTTACTTTCCTTTTTTTAACACATTCTCAATGGGTACGTCATGCTTTCAGAAGTCAGAAGAAATCTTCTACTTAAAAAGGGGGGGGGGGGTCAATTCGTGTATGTAGATGGTATGTTATGTAGTCGTAATATCATGTGTTGAAGATGGTAATGCACGCATTCAGGATGGACATACAATGTGTATAAATACATTTCTTATAATATATAAAAAATTATGGCACAAATACATGCTAAATGTAAATAACCCAAATATCAGAGTATATCCGACAAAATGGAAGTGCCGCAGTAACCAGACAAATAATTTGTCTGGTTACTGCGGCACTTCCATTTTGTCGGATATCCTCCGATATTTGGGTTATTTATATTCGTCTTCTAGCCGTTACCTTTCATTGTTTTCGTCGTCTTCTTGTTATTGTTTCTTATTTTCACTTAGCTTAGGTTTATTTGGTTTATATTCGTTATGGTTTTGTGTTCTTAACTGTTTTTGTTGTCTTGATAAAGGTCCCAATTGGACCAACACGTTGACAATTGTATTTGTTCTTTGTTTTATTGTTATTTTCTATATTTTATTATTTTATATTGACAGTTTTCTACAGTAACCCTCTTACCTTATTTGTATTTACCTTTACATGCTAAATGGCATGCTAAATACTTCTCAGTGTACGTATGATATCTCAGAAGTACTGTCTTCTCGTCCAGTCTCACTGAAACTATCTTACTCAAATGAACATTGGACCTGTCTAAAAATATCTTGGCTTCAAGTATCTTAGTGGTTTTAGTCTCAATGTTTCACACCTCAGTAGTTGTTTAAATCTCAATCTCAATGGTTTCACCCTGTCTATCGTATTTTGTTTAAATCTCAATCTCAATGGTTTCACTCTATCGTTTTTACGGTATCCCTTCTCAATAGCAGCGGTTTCTACAATATCGGTTCTCATTCTGAACGGGATAAAGAGTTTTCAATCCCCTAAAACGAGTCCTAGTGTATGGTCCTGTCATGGTATTTAAGCACAGCTCCTCGTCTCCAGAATTTTTAAAATGTTTCCAAGCATAACTTTTCGGGTTACTTTCACGTAATACATTCTCGTACAATCCTTTTTCAGTAGGCCTTGCATAACATGATACAATGTATTATATATCAAGTGATGTATTATTTCTAGATTCTAGAACATATAAGTCCACCCACCCCAAAAAAATACAAAAAAAAAAAAAAAAAAAAAAAAAAATGCGGCTTTCTTATGATGCAATATACTCCGCCAAAATATGTAATTCCCACTGACTTTTATGTCTGGATTTTGTGTGGTCAGTAGCGACCTTGAGCCTGTAATAAACGGTCACTGGCCTATTGGGCACGCCCATATCTAATAATGGTTTCTGCTTGCAAACCATAGTGTTCCATTTTAACTTCCATTTATGGTTCATGTTAAGTTTTCAGTGATGTCTTTAACTGGACTTCTCACTCTTTCCGCCTTGTCACGACCTTTGCTTGTACAAGATTACACCAATTATTATATACCATTCCCTACCCCTTCCTATACTCGCTTAGCGTTCCACCATTTTGTATGCAGACATCCAATCATATTAAAACATGCAACCACTTACTGGTACGAGACCGTCGGAAGTTGACCTCTATACATAATTAATTAGGACTTTTTTCGTTACGTTTTAATTATTGTTATTTTCATTTGTCACTATTTATATACTTGGAGTAAATAGCCATGATCTACCAACGAAATGCATGGACATAATCAAAATGTACATTTTATGTTCAAAGGTCTTTATACCGGAATCCGGTCATGGCTGGTATCAGTGTTTTGATCACACAACCCATGATAGCATGGCTTCAATAATTTTAAAAAAATGGTAGCATATCCTATTCAGGAAGTAGTCATCAACCATGCAATTTTGTTTCTGAAGGGATTTTCTAGGCAATATAAATACGTTCATTCGGTACGTTGACTTTCGGTAGTGACGTCCGTTGATGGAGGGTGTTTCTCTAATCAAGTCTGGGTCATTCCGTCGATCGTTGGATTAATGAACTAACATCGTACAGTCCAGACCGATTTGTGTAACAGAAGTCAGTTCATTCCAATTCTTTTTTCATTCAAACGAATTATTGTGTGTCAAACTGTGTTACAACATCGGATATTTAAGATAGCACTTCTCCTATCTAGGAAGCAAATTAACACTCGATGGTGATGTCATGCCAGAAATTACAACTCGCATTGCCCTAGCATCAAGTGCATTTAACAGACTGTCTAATATCTGGAAGTCAAAGTCAATCAGCACACGCACGAAAATGCGCTTATTTAATTCCTGCGTTATTCTGGTGCTATCATATGGATGTGAGAGCTGGAAAAGCTCTTTATCTTCCGAAAATAAATTACTGAGTTTCGAGAACAAATGTCTTCGTAGGATAACTAACACCCATTAAAGTGAATTCAATTCGAATGATAAAATCAGAGAAGAGACACATCAAAATTTCATTACAGATGTTATCAGAAAACGCCGTTGGTCCTACATCGTGCATGTCCTACGCGCAGACACCAACAGAATACACCACCAATCACTTGAATGGATACCTACAGGCAAAAGAGCAAGGGGTAGACCAAAAGAAACACTCAGAAGAACAATACTTAGAGAAAGTAAAACAACCAATATTCATACTATTCACGAACTGCACAGAATAACTTTGAACAGACAGAATTGGAGAGATCGGACCTCTGCCCTATGCGCTAACTTCAGCGCAAAAGGAAAATGAATGAATGAATAAATACGTTCAGTAATGTGCAGTTGCTTTCTCAACGGTCTGAATGCACAGTTGCCTGTGGCGAGATTAGAACTCGGTGTTTTGGCCGTCACATACACCCTTCAATATGACTTAAACACTGCTAAGAAATCTAAGATAAAATATGACAAAATTCACTGCTATGTGGTGTCTTGACCAGTAGACGTCATTTACATATTTGATACATCTTGCGAACTGCAGGAACTATCATATTATAAACATTTTGTAATGTGCTAAATGAGACAAAACGCATGCGTCTCCTAGAGCAATGGTTCTTAGCATGAATCTTACAGCCCCCTAGTGGGCACAATATGTGGCTCCCGGGGAGCCATACATTTCAAAAAATAATTGAAAGAGAAGGGGTACATACAGATCTAGAGAGACCGCAGAAAAGTAACTATTTGAACACAATAATAAATAAGAAAGACATAATAATAGGCCTAAATCGTGAAGATGGTTGGCAATATTTTTGTTTTTGCTTCAGTGAGACCACGGAAGAACAATTTCCCAATATGAGCTCACAAGCACGCACAAATGACATTAATAACTACTGTCCTAGATTTAAGTGTTATTAATTATGTTAAGTAACTGAAAACTGGACTGACTGACAATTAATTAACTTAGGCCCTATTAACTAGCCAATGATCTCAGAATCGAATGAACCATATGCCTAAATATTCTTACTTTGAGAAGATCCTCAAGATTAACAGCTCCTCCATGTTGTAGTAGTAGGTCAACCAGATGCTGAGCATTTGCTTCTTGAAGTGACTCCAGAAATGCTTGAAAAGCTTGAGAACCTCTGTGAGGCAGCACGGCTAAGAAGTACCTAGAATATTGTTTCATATTAAGAAGCCAGTCCACAATTTGTATAAATACATAATCTTTTATAAAATTATAGCCGTGTGCGGTCATTCTCCCTGGAACCCTCTGTAAATAACGCATTTACGTCACGGAATTCTGTGTTACATTCAATCAAAACGATTGGTGTTGTGACGTTATTCAAAGCAGACGACATTTTTTGAAAAAAAAATGTTATTGATGCGCCAACATGTAAACTTCTGTATCAGATTGTGATTAAAGTTATCTACAATACATTATATTTAAAATATACCTATAATTTGCTTTAAATGATGGATGAAGATTATCCAATCGTAAGAAAGCGTCAAAAAACAAAACACCGAAAAACTAGATGATCGAGTGGTCAAAGTCAAGAGTCACTCGCTTGGATTCGTAAATTCTGCAGAGCATAGACATAGAATTGAAAGAGAGATGCAAATAACTTAAAAACCCTTCAACAAAGACAAATACGACTTGCTAAAAGGATGCAGATTTGCATTGGCGTCGAGCTAAGCTAGAATCACCAGCGCAAAGATAAAATCGACAAGCTATGAATAGAGAATAACAATGTCATCACAGACAGTATGAAACTGTTAAGCAAACGCAGAGACGACGAACTGCAGATATCGAGGCTCACTCATTGTCACAAATGTGTTGAAGTCAATCAATTTCAAATGAACAGCAAATACTGCAGAGGGTCGTGTTGCTGCACATAACTGTGGGATTTTCGATATTGTATGTCAATTTTGTGATGCTGAATATTTTTTGGACGAGTCCTAACAATGGCAAGTTTACACGCTGTTGCTAAAAGGGAAAGATCATGCTCCCAAAGCCACAAGACATCCATGGTGGAGTATCCGAGTTCCTGCGCTTGATAATATACATCCTAAATACACACATTTTCGTGAGAATATTCGCTCTTATAATAGCGCTTTTTCTTTCGCGTCAATGGGAGTAAAAATTACGTCTATTTACAAAATGGCTGCCACATCAGTGCTTAACTTGCTATCGATCGCTAAAGGTGCAGTACGCTTGATACAGTCCGCGAAGCACATTATTCACATATATGTGTCTGAACTCGGACTATGTGGTAACATATATGGGAAGCAGCTTATTTTCTCTGCGGACATAGCAAACCGAGTCTAATTTCTGTTTACAAAATGACTGCCCTAACTATGCTGAACTTATGTTCGAACAATAGTGATGCAGTGCGCTTGTACAATATGCGCGCAGGGCCAGGACGAACACAAGTCTGTTCCCACCGATATAAACCCCTTAATTAAGTTAGGACTAAATGCAACCTCGGCGACACATCTGGCCTTGAAACGACAGCTTAAGATACCAAGTGTGAATGCGATCAACAATCATTCACCTGGGGATAGACAATAGACAATTAAGTTAGGTAAATCTCATGGCCCCAACCTGCCGTCGGGGTTGAAGATAATTTCATGTACTAGGCCGCAGCAACTGTTAGGTAGGGTGGCCATTCCCTTCCTTGCTGTCGTTATCCCTCCTGACGCATGCGTCAGGTACTATTTACAGATGAGTCGACTGGGAGGAGTGGTTGTGTCAAGCGAGAAAGCACAACACGGATCTGTCCTGACGTAGTTTCAAACCCCGCACGCTGTAACCCTGTGATAACAATCATGCTCACTATCAACTAGGCTACCGCGCGCGCAAATAAAATATCATCACACATAACCAGAAAATATATAGACCCGCCTCCTAGGAGAGAATCAAAATTTTAAAAAACAATTCCAGAAATAGTAAGAACAATCTACATGACTATTTCACATTTCTATACAAGTTATTGCAATTCCAACAATTTAATTGGTGTATAAAAACGGCCTTGTTGGCGTCTACTTTTGTCAAATCCCCTTCCCCCTACCTTTGGTAATAGCTTCAAACATTTTCAGACACCCTCCCGTAATGGTTAACATAATTTTTGGACAGCCCTCAAGCTCGTGGATCAACACCCACCGCAGTATTTCAGAGGGGCACAGATATAGGATAGCTAGATATCAGACAGAACAGAACACTGACGGAAGCTATAAGAGTCAATGGCCACTGAAATAAAGTACTAATTTTGACACTTCAAAAGAAAGAAAAAACTGCAACAATTGTCTCTATTGGATATAGCCAAAGAGGAGAATGATAAACATCTAAAACAAAATGGAAATTGGAAAACGAACGCCACACGCCTCCTTCTTGGGATAACAAATATCAACTATCCAAACTAAATATGGGAAACATAAACATAAAGACACACTTCACTGTTTGTCACATGTGCAGCCACTTCGCAATCATTCCCTCTTGGTTGAAAATAATAGCAACAAGACACGGTTGTAATGCTTCTTGATTTTTAGAATATTGCTCATATAAGGTTGCTTCCTACCTTGCAATAGCACGTCTGCCTTGATGTCGTAGAGTCTTCAGCTGTTCGAAGTCATGCCAGGTAAGAATTTTTTTCCCCCTAATTGCCTCCAATGTGTCATCCATTGGAATTTCATTGATAAGGAACTCATGATTATTGCTTAGAAGCAACTGATGCCGCCTTTGCATTTCGGTTGCTATTTCTTCATGACCTATGAACTTTGAAATATGTTTTGCTCATTAGAATGTTAATTATATGCATCAATATTTTTTTCACTCACTATCAAACTCCTGCAGATTATCATAATGTAGTCCAAAGAATGTAATGCGCTTTGCTATGGTTTACAGCTTAGCTACAATGTTTGCGCCTTTCTGCATGACACATTTGATCAGCATGGCCAATGGATCATTTTGACGCTCTATTGGATGGGACAGCCACCTCCATCTGTAAACAACATTAGTCGCCTCTTACGACATGCATAGTGTGGCTATTATTTGCTCCCATTTCGGGCCCGTGTTTCATAATGGGAAGCTTTATAATAGTAATAATAATAATAATTGATAATAAATAATAATAATAATAATATTAATATGGCCCACAACCCGTTAAGATTGCAAGAGTGCCACATTGGAGACAGCACAAACAGAAAGATCCATATTATTTCTATACTCCAATAGTAGAATTTCTGTTGTCAGAACTTTACTCGGCGGCACCCATCTACTCTTGGGAACGTCCGTTATTGGAGAGCAGATGTGACATAACTATCATCCCGTGTTTTTTTTTTTACTGGAAGAAAAAAAAGGATTATGGAATCCTAAAACAATAAGGAGTCACACAAATATTAATGTTACTTGCTACTTTTTAAGAATATTAAGGAATATAAGCTTGTACAATTCTTTTGACAGGAGTCAAGCTCTAGCTGCAGCCTGGACTAGTCACTCTTCCCCCCCCCCCCACTACTAGAAATGGACTGAATCACTGGCGGTGTGGTAGAGTACACACAGTAACACACATTACATTCAAAAATATCATTTCAAAATCCATGCACACAAGGGTCATTGTTTGACACTTAGTGTCACATTTGTTTATTTTTTTTTCAATATTGTTTAGTATTGTTTCAATATTATTCAGTGTGGTTTCTCTCCTTCTCTCTCTCTCCTTCTCTCTCTCTCTCTCTCTCTCTTCGAATTGGCACATAGCTTGAAGACTAGCCTAAGTTTTATGGACATAATTGTTCTTATGTATTGATTGCCGAGAGAGTTTACGAGAATCAGGATCGTAGATATAGTTTCTACGAGGAGAAAGGGGAGGGATTACATTAAAAAGGTAATTCGTGTGGCAGATCGTCTATTCGATGAAAATTTTGAGATGACCTTTGTGAGTTTGGCTTTTACCCACCATTGGCTAAGTTCCTAGTACTAACAGTTATGTTCCGATTTGATAAGGGGTAGGATGGTTTGAATACCCCAACCCCCTCCCATATTTACGGACCTGATGAGCATATAGGTATGTCAGTCGAAACTTGGCATGAATAAGTCTATTACTATACGATAGAACAGTAATATTCACGAGGTTTGTGCCACGCACTAGTTAAATTAGAAATACCGTTATAATTAGTACGATCGAGCAAAAGGTTCAAAACTGTTCCTATATCGTATTCCTCTTGACTGTAATGCTTATTTGTACATGACCAAAACCCGTGGATCAGTACATTTTTAACAATGGGAAAATTCGTGAAAAGTACCGTTTCCTAATTTATGTTTTCACTTTGCCTTTGATTTTATATTATCTACTTTACAATAATATAGAATTAGAGATAAAGAAAATATGGGGATGTGGTGGAGAATGAGGGCAATGATCCATAAAATATATCCGAAAGGTAACGATGCCATGCAACAGTTTGAGAAACATTGAAGTACGCCAACCGGCATGGCACTTGCTGATATCACCGCTATGTTTGACTAATCATTAATTTCCTTACATGTCTTGATTACATAAACCAGCAGTTAATTCATCTCCATGGTTGCAGACCGTATTGATATTTATTTATAGTGTGCACATCTCTCGGCTCTCAAATAATAGCCACCAAGTGAGCTTGATCGATAGTAGTTAATTGATTCACCGGAGATGTCCTGTTGACAATTTCTGATATGTTCATGATTAACTTCAAAGTTGAGTTCTTATATCCGTATGTTGGCAGGGTTTCGCAATGCCTGCTAAAATGGGAAAAACAAGACAATATCATTCTTATTTGTCAGGCATGTCGTAAGACGACACTAAGGAATGTTGGGCATTGATTGAGTTGACTGCCTCAATCTGTAGTAAATAAGTTATACATGCGTTACATAAACCTACTACTATTAATAAAAACATAATAGAAATGATTATAATAAGAAACAATAAAGACAAAACCATTGAAGTTTCGACCTCATATATTTGTCAGAAAATAAGCAATAATAAATAGAAATAAAACACATACTAATAATACCCAAAAAATGTTAAAACATATATAGTTTGTGAAATGGCCAAGTAAAGGACCGAAGTCAAAGTAGAAAAACTTAACAAACTATGACTATTATAACAATATCCAGAAATGACCTAACTCTAACAGAACCTGGGAAACAGAAGGGCATTCAGGAAGGACAAGTGGGGAGGGGGGGGGTGGAGATCGATACAGAGTAGTGGGTAAGACAACTCAAAGGAGTAGCTAAACATAGGACGGAATGGAGGACCTTTGTTTATCCGTGTGCAATAAAAAGATGCAAGTAACATTTCAATACAGAATGAGCAAGCATTTTTTGGGGGGGCTAAAATAAAAAACATGACCGAAAGACATTGAATTCAGAGAAATTGTGGGGCACAAGCGAGGACCTCCTTCTGACCACTTGGATTCTAGTGAACAACTCACGTGTTTTTAGAGTAGAAGGGGGCTGGAAAACATTTGGCAGTTGTTGACAATAGGGAAGGGGAGGGGGAATCGTGAAAAGTTTAAATCAAGAATGCTATATTTTATAGAACAATTAAAGTAATATGTTAAAAAAATAATTATAGGCCCTATAAGCACATTAGTGCAAAATTCTATTTTATATTGTTTTATCTTGAGACAAGCGGTAGAATGTCAATTCAGCAAGAATTTACGCAAGTTTTTTGTTGTTATATTTAATCCCGAAGCTATCTCTTGCAAGCAACAGAGAGAAAAAAGTAGCTACTATTTACAAAGCACGTCATGTCATCAGCAATATAGGTTGAAGACCACTTTGAAATTGCAGCCAAGGCTATGAGTCTGTTGCTCATAAGAAAATACAACAATCATGTAGTTATCCCAGTAACAAATTAGTATAAGAACAAAAGAAATACTTTTAAAATATGCACTGACCCAGTTAATATTCGACTAATGTCAAAAATAAGTTCGAAATTTGAAGGGAAATATTTTACAAATATGCCAGTGAAGTTAATTAGAGCACAAAATGAAACATTGGCTGGAGTCGACGGCGAAGTGTGTGTCGGAACTACCTTATTCTTGTGTCTGGACACGCGGGTGTTGGGGGAAATGAAAGAGCAGGAATACTTGCCTGCGTGGCTACAATAACTAGTGGTAGTTCAATAGATCGTGCTGCTACGAGTATTTTGAATGCAATCAAATCTAAGGAGTTAAACAGTTGAAACATAGGAATACGTTTCTTCTTTTCGCCCGTGTGTTGTCGGGGCCAGAAAGGGGAGCAAAGAATCGCAACACTGTTTACCTTCCACGCATGTCGTAAAAGGCGAAAACGGAGGTTATGGGATGGCGTTGGCTGTCCATATAGGGTCAGTGACCCAAAAACCATGCTGAAGTTGGATGTGTCAAGCCGAAAGGCACAGATATTGCAGCAATGCTGTAAACCATGGCACAACGCATTCCGTTCTCCGGACTACATCCTGCTAATCTGCAGGAATTTGATAACGAACGCAGAAGAATAAGTTTATTCTTTTATGTCTACGACTAAAATGCAGAACATAGGAGTGAAGCATTGTGTTGCACTAATGAAATCAAAAGGAGTTATCAATTAACACAGACAGGGCCGGATTTAGACTTGATAAGGCCCTAAGCTTTCATGGCGTGTGGCAGTGAGACAAATAATGCTGCAATATATTTAAGTATATATGACAATTGCTCAGGAAAGTGGGGGTCCTAAGCTATAGCTTGTGTAGCTTATATTTAAATACTGAACTGAACACAGAACCGTAACAGTCAGGTACCACATGCTAAAATGCATAGGCCTACCTAATATGATTCGGAATCCCTATGGCCGCGTTCGGAGAAAAATAAAGATTATCTGCCAACTAGCTGCCTAATTATGAACAGCCCATGTGCTCAAACATATACTACAAGAGTGTTCTGAGCATGAAACACTGAGGCAGACATATTGGCCAGAGGAAACAACACTGAAATCAAAGCTCTATGGACCACTGTATGAACTACAAAAGACAGTTTTATTCAGGAGACAGAATTACAGATATAGACATGTTTCAAGTGAGCGAAAGAAGAAGAAGAAGTAGAAGAATGAACAGCCCCAAATTAGAAAAAAACCCAGAGTATTTGAACCAGTATTTGATTCGTGCAGAACAAATTCAAAAGGTGAAAGTTTCTGTTTTAAACATCTCTTACTTTAAAACGAAGAAAAAGAATACGTAAAGTCTTACCTTTGATTAAAAAAGGTAAGCATTCATTTGTTGACACTGCTATAGTTTGATATATAGTGGTTGGCATAATCATCTTGATGGAGAGGCATGCTTCGTTCAACCACGACCGCTAGTCCAAGTTGGTTTTAGCCTATCAGTAGGCTACGTATGAACATAAAATTCCAGCAAATCGAAGTTCATGTTATCCTGTCACACAGATCTGCCAGAATGTTACAATATAGTGGATGATATCTCTTGCTAAGTTTTAAATAATTTAGTAGTCGTACACTTTAGTTCCTGTGCTTGTAGTCTGAATAAATATAAAATAATGCAGGTCTACCGTGTACTGTCATATCTACGATCGACCACTTACCTTCTCATACACTTCACACTAGCATATCGAATTTTCATAGTACATTTTATAATTCTAACTTTTCATACATGATATTACGCCACCTAATCTATTTCTGTCATAACTGTTGACTTAACCACAAACTTATTTTGAAGTGCCTTCTCTACTGACTTAATCTGTAACGTGTAGGCCTTTGCTATATAAATAGTTTTTCCTGCACCATGTTTATTATCAATAAATCTCCAATTCCCATTATTTCAGCCAAGGTAAACAAATAAATGGATCACAAATTTTCGTGACAAAAAACTATTATACCCCGTTTCCACAACAAATACGCTTGTGTTGGAATCTATCATTCACAAATATACGCTTGTAAAAATAATTCGATATTTAAAATCATCTAGGCTAGGTTACAGATTGGAAGATCAAGCATATCCGAGCGCAAAAATAGTAAGATTATTTGATTCTAGCTGTTATTAATTATATAATGTATCAGTTAACTCTATATTGACGCGTATTTTGATAATTTAAATAGCTGTCAGCTATCTAATTTGATCGCACTTGAGTTGTTTGGGTACGACTAGTATCAAATGATAGTAACGATGTGACATGTCATCCATATCTTAAGAAGTCGCTAAGGACGGTTGGATGAGAAATGAGTTAGGATATTACATCTCGCAAAGAGTCATGGACACAAAATTTCAAGCCGAAGTCGGATACGCAGAATAGATAGCATATAGATCATAAGCTGCATTTCGCATGTCATTATGGCTCATATTTTTTTCTTTTATTACTGTTATTTCTTTTGCAAACCGAAATGTTGAATTAACGTCATGTAGGGCCTACACTGTTGCACAGCAGGTGCTATACATAGGCTATATTGAGCATCTTCTTCTTCTGCGTTCGTTCTCAAACTCCTGCAGATTATCAGGATGTAGTCCGGAGAACGGAATGCGTTGTGTCATGGTTTACAGCATTGCTGTGATATCTGCGCCTTTCGGCCTGACACATCCGACTTCAGCATGGCTTTGGGTCATTTACCGTATATGGGATGGGGCAGCCAACTCAATCCTATAACCTCCTAAGTCGCCTTTTACGACATGCGTGAAAGGTAAACAGTGTTGTTATTCTTTGCTCCCCTTTCGGGCCCCAGCAACACACGGGCGATCGATTATCTATTCTCTGAAAAGCTGAATGTCTTCTTTGTACAGTCGAATCTTCAAATCCTGCACAGTAACGATTATAATTTCAAAGCTGACTTCTTGATTTCTATCATTGTTTACTTTGCATATTATTCATACACTCGAAGCGTCACGAAGAGTTTTGGTAAAACGTAGTTATTCACTAATGTTATGGTTCTCAAACTTTTATAGCCAGTGATTTTGAGACTTTTTTTTTCCATGACAGAGCTTTTTAAATCATTAAAAAAAACTTTCGTTACTGCATGTTTCTCCTGTTAAGGAGTGCAGGTTACATGAAAGATGCGCACACGGTGTCTTGTGCATAACACATTAAAAAGTTGGATTTCTTGATTAGAAACTAGATTCACAACCCTTGTGGCACTCACATAAGTGATCCGCGCTCCGTTCCACCAGCCATCCCAGTATATGTGATAATGATGATGTTCCTACTTCGCAAGCAAAGATGAGCATGGCACGAAAAATACTAAATGTGATGAGCAAGTAGAATAAGCAACAAAACATTTGTAATTGTCTAATTTGGTTTGTGAGTTCGTAGATGTCTGATGAGCCGGGTTCGTGTCAGGAAAGTTATATTGAAGTGCATGCATGAGTATAGAGTGTTTGGGGTATGAGAGTTTTCGGATTTGTCCTTCCGCTTCCGTCGCTAAGTACGTAGACTCAGACAGAGTCTCTAGTCCCATCTTCGTGCTCGATGTGACAGTTGAGTATGCTGAAGATTTCTCAAACAACTTCACGCCGTTTCTGTAGGCAACACAACCCCATCTGCTTTTATCTGTATTTATGTTAAACGAGTCATCTGTGTATATAGTTATGTCTTGTGGTTTCGAGTGTAGCTGGGCGAATTCATGCATTGTAGTCTGGGCCCTGACATCAGTCCATTTTCGCCACGCTTTATCTAGTTGTATATTACTTTAGTCAGTGATTTATTGTCAATGTCTACCTCCACCTATTCACTGCCCTTTCCTATTTCTTAAAATTCACATACTCTTCGTAGTGTGTCTTCAGCCTCTGCCATTCATGATCTGCCACGCTTGATTCGTTCTCCCTTTGACTCATCTAGACGTTGGTGTAATGGGTGGTGTTTGTATTTTGTTACTTTAAGGTATGACATAACCTGTGCTATCTGATGTCGCACTCTAATAATGGGAAGATCAAGCAGAAATCTCATTGCAGAGATGGGTGTATCCCTAGCACACTCTAGTACCGCTCTCATTGCCTCATTTTGGGTTTTTCCAATCTGTTAACTTGTGTCTGTGACAGTGTTAGTAGGCCGAAGCCATAATCTAATACAGATAGTACCATCACTTGTAGAAGCAGAAACAGTACACATTGCTGCATATCGAAGGTCGACACAACCTTGATAACACTGATTCCTCTTTTAGTCTCTTTTTGATGAAATGCGCAAAATTGTCTGCGCATAACATTTAATGTTGTGACACTGTCCACTGATTCTTGTATAGTTCAAATATATGTACTGACTTTCTTCAAGGCTTGTTACTATAAGCCTGATTAAATAGCGCTCAAATAGTTACTTTTCTGTGCACCCCACGCCACTCACAAAAATATATGTGGCCTCTTGGGTTCATATTACCCACGTTGAGAATCGATGTACTAATCGATTGAGATTTATGACTACTTTGTGTAGCTATAGGGCCTAAATCATGAACCGGTAATCATATTCGAAGAGATTAATTCCTGTTTTTTTTAAGTTCTTATCGTTTGTATCAAGAACACTGAACAGTAAACAAAGAGAGAACTACACTCTTTGCATGTAGGCATATATGGCACGACTATAGGCACATGCATTATAATTTATAGGCCTATATATTATAAACATTATAGGTCTAAATATTATATACACTATATACATTATTATCACTCGTCAAAATAGGTTACGAGGTAACACGATAATTACATTTTTCTTAGAATTATAGTTAATATAGCTCAATCAAGTCCGTCGTCGATTATGCACTTCTGTAAATTCATCGGTCATACTTCAAAAGTGATACTATTTGGCTTTTCCAGCGATTTTAATTGACTATCTACACAAAGTATTCACAACAAAGTGACAAATTTGATGAGTCTATAATTCATCTGTGTGTTAACCACGGCGCAGAAGTGGAGCATAGAATAGTGACACAGCTACCTACCATGCATATCGAAAGAGGCAACTGAGAAGGTTTTGAGGTAGAGTTTATGTCCCCCCACATAGAGGATCGAAGTGACCCAGAAGTCATGTTGAAGTCGGATGTGCCAGGCCGAGTTGCAGATATCATAACTAAGCTGTGAGATATGACACAACTAATTCCGTTCTCTATACTACATCCTGCTGATCTACAGAAGTTTGAGAATGAACGCAGAAGACGAAGAAGATACTTGTGTAAATGTGTACCTATAAGTTGAGTAGGAAGTTTCCAAACGGCGTCGTGAGCACAGTAGCAGTCTATCACAGAATTTATGTTGTTTTGTAACTTTCTACTCAACTCATTTACTCGCTTCGCTGACATGCATGCACAATCATACTGGAACTTCATTCACATATGAATTTCTATAGGTTTCACATCTACACTGATCCCAAAACGGTTAACATAACTCTATTCATAGTATCTCTTCTTGATTAGAAACTGGCCTCACAGCACGTGGGGCATTCCCATAAGTGCTCCGCCCTCTGTTCCAGCAGCCATCCGACTCGATGGTGTTTCGAGTCAAATGCCGCTGAAACAGATGTCGACATCAGGGCACAACTCTGGTCCTTGGGACAGGTTTCTTTGTTGTTCCGTCCACCCACGACATGCCCGTAACTAGCTCAAGCACAACGTTGGCCTGCCGGAACAACATGGTAACTGTTATCGAAGGTTACGACTACGGACGATACGGATAGTATCTCTATTTACATTATATTTAGTGCATAGGCCTATCAGTAGTAGATTGGCCATATTTACAAAACTGTTATGTTCGTTTGCACCAAGATAGTACGTGAAGAATACTCATAGATATCCTTTACAACAATATTGACATATTACAAGACAATGCCACAGTTGCTCTATTTCTACCACATTTTTACGGTTTTTATTTGCACTCCCTCTTCCCCATACTTTAACAGATAATAATACTTACGGGTATCTAAGCTGATGAAATATGAAAGTAAATCAAGCTTAGTTTTATAGGTTGCAGAAACAAAACCGTGTATAAGGGGTGCGGTCTTGAAACGTGTCTGAACGAGACAGTACCAGAAAGCAATCCAAAAAGACGGGTTAACCTCCCCCTCCCCATTCCCCTCACAGTTATTCTAAAATAAGATCATTTAATTCCATGTAGATAAATAACTATTACTTGGTTACTTTGTGTCGACGATAACTAATTTAAATCAAGGGAGATGTCAATTAGCGTCACTTTTGAAGATACCGACAAGTCCACATGACTGTATAATTGACAAGGGACTCAGATTGAGGTAGACCCACTATACGAGAAAACGAAGCCTAGTTTAATTAAATATGGAAATAAATAGCGCTTTGTTGTTACTTAGTTGAATGCAGCAGGAAACTTAATTTTGTAACTGAATTTTCGGTAGTGCTTGATACATTGTCAGACGAAAATTCAGTGAAGCGTTGCAGAAGTATTATTGATTTGAATCCAGCGGCACGAAAGGATCTGGTACTGTTCTTTTTGTTCGTTCATTTCCATACTTGCGTGTTTGAGGGGCTTGAAAGGGAAGCAAAGAAAAGTGATACTGTTAGGTATGTCGTAAGAGGCGACTAAGAAGGGTTTGTGGGTGGAGTTGGATATTACATCCCATTTAGCACCGAATAAAATATAAACCATGATACGATTGCATGAAATATAAACCATGACACAATGCATGAAATATAAATCATGATATTAAATTATCTGGGATACATACTACTACTCAGCAAAAGTTTGTGAACACAGAAGAAGAATATTAGAGGCAAAAAAAAATGGAATGAAAGGAGAGATTACAGTGAAACTGTGTACAATATGGTTTAGATCATGACCGTCTTTGAAAGAAGACCTCTACGAAGAATTAACTATGCCCTCATTCGTTACTTTTGTTGATTATTATCGTAAATTTAAGTAGAGGAAGCCAGAGGACAATTTAAAAATTCTTGAGACTAACGGACTGGTCAATTCCCGTTAGTCTCAAGAATTTTTGATTATAATCGTGTTTCCGTTGGTCACTATTGTATACTTGAAATCGCATGCCAAAAAAAAATAGCCATGGCGACTCCAAGTATATAAATAGCAACCAACAGAATCATCATCTGGTGACATATTCTTTCCAGAACGTGGTCTTCCTTATGGATTCTCTGAACACTTCGCAATTCTGGGGGAGTTGACCTGCAGCAGCTAAAGAAAGACACGTTTAACCAATCAGATTGGGACTTCAGATTTTGGACCACTGTATTTATTTGTTGATAGTAACATTTGCTCTAGATTTCTTCTTCTTCTTTCGTTCACTTGAAACATTATATTTGCTCTAGATCATCTGCCTATAGTTACTCATACCACTGCACCATCGTCGTCTTGGGTGCCCTCTTCCTCTGTTGCCATTAACTCTGTCTGCAGCTATTAATCTTTCATTGTTGTTGTGTCTTTTTATATGACCAAAAAAAAACAACAACTAAACTTTCTTGTTAATGATACTGTTAAGGATCAAACCGTCTTCGATGTTTATTGATCTTAACACTTCTTGATTTGTCTTTTTAGCTGTCCATGGTATATGTAAAATTCTTCTGTAGCACCTCATTTCCAAAGAAGTGATTCTCTTTGCTACTGTTTTATTTAATGTCCATGCCTAACAACCATATAATGCCATTGGAAATATGATCTGATCATACATACCGGTAGCTTGGCCTTGCTGCTAGTACCTTGCCGAAGATTTTTCATTTGGGCAAATTTCAATGCCACCCCTGCAATTCTTCTCTTGATTTCGAGAGCACAGTTTCCTGAACTATTAATGTTTGTACCCCAATACTGGAAATTTGTTACGTTCTCTAGTTCGAAATTGGCAATTATTTTACTTTGGTTGCACTTTCACTTTATCTGTTGTCATAATTTTTGTTTTCTTCATATTTAAGAACAGGTTTTGGACTTCACTGAATTTTTTTGTTTATAGTAACATTTGCTCTAGATTTCTTCTTCTTCTTTTATTCACCTGAAACATGTCTATATTTGCTCTAGATCATCTTCGTTTGTTGTCAAGAGAACTGTGTTGCCAGCATATCCGATTTCTGGAATCTGTTGACAGCCGATGGTAAGAGGTTGGAATTCAGCAAATGTCATGTTGTCTTTCACATTTCTCATTATATCTTCAGCAGAGTGGATGCTGAACAGGTAAGGTGATAGCGACCGATGGAAATCACTGACAATAATTTTTAAAAAATGCAACGAATGAAGTCCTAATTAATGCTATGCACATGTCTCTTATACTGTCAAAAGTCACGGTTTTGATAACAGAGCCCCGGCACCGCTGGTCGGTGTTGGCAGGCGACACCAAGCATATAAATAGTGACCAACAAAAATTACAGCAATAATTTAAAAAATCATATAAGAAGGCGGCTGATTCTGATTTGTTGTGATTCTGCAGTTAGGTCTTATTTGGTGTGGTTGTTCATGATGCCTCCATTCCCAGTACTCTCTACTCAGTTGTTTCATCACATTAGCCAGAGACATTTATCCACCTCCACTCAATCACTATTTTTCCTTCTGTTGGTCCATGCCATGTGCAATTGGTTATGTCTTTAACAGCTTTGTACTTCGTGTGCTGTCAATCATTTCCAATACTGACGTTCCCTCATGTCACAATTCTAGGTTGTCAAGCATAGTCTCTCTTGGTTTTCGCCTACCCCTCTCGCCTGTTGTCACAATGTACTCGATCTTCCCTCATCTCACAATGTGTCCAACAAAATGTGGACTGTCTCTTTCTGATGCGGGTGAGAAGCTCTCTCTTTGAATTAGCTTCTTTCAAGATATCATCATTACTATGTTTATCTATCCGCAGTCTTTTTAACATTCTTTTATAAAACCATATCTCTGCTACCTCAATATACTTTTTCACTATTCTGCAGAATGTACAAGATTCACTTTTGTACATATCCGCCAAAGATGGATGTGTCGTGTCCAAAACGACTATATCCTGCTGGAAAACTAGCAAGGCCATTTCCCTGCTACCAGAGAGATCCAGCAGAAATTTGAGATGCCCGTGTGTTGCCGGCGCCCGAAAGGGGAGCAAAGAATAGCAACACTGTTTACCTCCCACGTATGTCGTAAAAGGCGACTAAGGAGGTTATGGGATGGAGTTGGCTGTCCCATCCAATATAGGGTAAGTGACCCAAAGCCATGCTGAAGTAGGATGCGTCAGGCCGAAAGGTGCAAATATCGCAGCAATGCTGTAAACCATGGCACAATGCATTCTGTTCTCCGGACTACATCCTGTTAATCTGCAGGAGTTTGAGAACGAACGCATAAGAAGAAATTTGAGAATGAACACTGAAGAAGAACTTCTATACATTGGTTCTATATAATTTATAAAAACTCTCTTCCTCACCTCAATTGACTAAGTTATATTACGTAGGATGTTCTTCGTCTTGTGAAATGTTGCCTTTTAATTCAAAGTTGACTTCTTTAATACATCTTCCATCTGATGTTATTAATGTACCTAACTATTTGAATGTTGACTTGCTTTAGACTTAACCCACCTACTCTGATATTACATTCTGGAGGACATTCATTCTTTGATATTACTATTACTTCAGTTTTTAGGCTATGTTATTTCCTATATCTTCCAATTCAAAACTTCTTGTGGTTCTGCCATCCATGACTTTTCATGCTTGATTCAGTTTCATGTAGACTTTGGTGTAAAGGCTGATGATCATTGTTGACTACATTAAAGTATACCTTTATCTGGGTTGCTGGATGTCTTACCTAAATTCTGGGCAGATCCAGCAAGAATCTCATTGCAGTGATGGGAGTATCTTTAGCGCTACTCAGCACCTCCCTCACATCTTCACTGTGGAATCTTTCAAATCTGTCCACTTTTGTCTATGACAATGTAACAAAACTAGGGCCATAATAAAAAATAGATAGCACTAATGTTTGCAATAGCAAAAAAAGTGACCATTGTTGCATGCCTGCAGTCTTTGATAAAATAACTGAAACCAAATCAGATATCAGCAATCAAAAAGACAATTTATTAAGAAATACTCAAAAAATCAATTTATTTCTAATGCATCAAAATTGTGTTATTGTACCATAAAAATACAATTTATTGAAACAGGAAGGATTATCATTATCATATTTGGACTAGTGATGAGGTTTTCATTGTTAAATTGTAGATGCTGTATATAATCAGGGCCGGTCTTAGGCCATTGAAACCTATGCGGCCGCAGTGGGCCCCACACTTCATAGGCCCATAAATTCATATTATAATTTATTTTATTATCCTCTTCCATACCCAGACTGGGCCCAGCGCAATCCGATTCCCAAGTACGGAACTTCACAAAGTAAAGCTTACATGACGTAGAATTCCTGCCACAGGAAGCTAGGCATAAGTCACAGGCTAAAGGTCAAATTCCTTTACACATTACAATTGTAAGGAGAAAGCCATCTGATTTTTGTCAACCAATTTCTAAAATGACTTTGTCAATTTTCGATGCCATATTTTACTATCAAATGTAGTACATGTGGCATGGTAAGTGATCGTCGTGGAAAGTAATATCTACCTCTTTTAATTGTTGTTATATTATAAGAATGTTCATCTATTCATTGAATAACACAAACACAATATGTATTAGGGGTACCACATGTCGGCATACGTTGTATGTAGTTTTAGACCTAGTGTTGGACGTACGGACATTGTATGCGATTTCTTCACATTTTAGTTTTTTTAGTCCATATTATATTAGTTTGGATATGAAACAACATATATACAACAGAAATAGGTATTTAGGAGGATTGTATCAATGTTTCCACACACTGCTTAAGTATTAGGGTCGTCAAGAAATTATACTTGCCATTTTTAAAATGGTGTTTTGATATTTGTTCCCCACAATTTTCAACTTCGCAACTAGTTCACAACTGTCATATCACACATATACCCACACAAAAAAGTGGCTACATTAATTATTCACGCCTTTATGTGCAATTATTTTTATATCTTTACAAACAAAAAAGTTACAGCGTTTAACAAACACTAAATAAAAAATAATGCACATTGTCACAAAAAGGACCTGGGTCCAGGGAAGAAATTGCATAATTTTAATCTGAGGTACTAAAGGGTAAGGACCACTGAACTTCAAGGACCACAAGAACAGACAATTATGACAGCACCAGATCCGACATGATATTCATAACTTTAGAAATGTGCTTATCTTCGCAAAGGTAGATCTAAAATTCATTTACAAAAAAACCACTAAAATTATAGTAAAGCACCACATACCATAAATTGAAAACAAAATTATTTGAAAGTTTTTAATAGATTACATTACTCCTTATCATGCATGAATACAATAGTTCCCAACGTATAGCAATTTTTGACCTGAAATAACTTTGTGTTATGCATACAAGTACCCCTGTAATATCACTTATTTCTTTTTCTGTGTTAATTCTTAATCACCTGGAAATTATTATGATGTAGTCCAAACAACTGAATAATTGTCTTGGTTTAAAGATTGACATCAAATTCTGGTTGCAAACTATTGTTTTAGGTTCACAAGTGATTATACATCTGCCAATGATATAGTAAGATAAAACAAATCATTACAAATTGTACAAAGATTTATAGAAAAGCACAAAAGATTTCATGTCGATGTTTACAAACTGACAAGTTTTAGTATGTATATCTGTAAATAAAATGTACAAGAACAATAATAAATGATTAAATTCAATGGAAAATAATTGTATGTCATATTAATGCTCAAATTGTATGTGCTGGATCGAAAGACTGAAACACGTTCAATAACCAAAGAAGTAGTGAAACATCTGGTCACTAGCATAACATAAATCCTGCACCATTAATTAAAACTGTAGTCTTTTAAATAGACCAGTTATGTTTAGTTTACATTAAATAATATATGTAGTGTCATCTCTACAGCAAAGTGTCTCACAGACACAACTCAGTTAAACTTGTTTGTGGTTAAAAAGAAGATTATCCAAATTATTCTAGCAATATTATTTTATTTATTGGTGTATAAATATTCAATGATTACAAAGTAATGTCCTATACAGGGTAAGTTTCAATAATTTTATCAATATTTTATCTTGACATCCCACATTGTGTTAACAGTTTTGAAGTGCATGGGGGAAAAATACAAGCCTTAACCTAGGACGAAGAAATGGAATATAAAATCAAATGGTGTGGCAGGCCAGACAAGGCCCTAAGCCTTGGGCATCTCATGGGCTTTATATTTCAGCGCGGACATTGCGCTATGGAGAGGTATACTCCATCTTTGGCCTTATTGCCATAGATCGCATATTATATTTCTTATAGCACAAAAATAATACTATCATCTGGCAAGACGAAAAGATGCCTACTATATACAGTCAACAACAAAACTGTCAATGGAATATGTATGTTATTTACAACATTATTATTGTCAAATGCAACTTTATTATCACAGTGTATTAACCGGTATCAGATACTTCATATTAATTAACAAATCATAACAAACAAATAAAAAGCATTTCAACATATAATGATAAGCTTGATGTTGTAAAGCGAAAAAAAAATATTTTTCCCTTCAATACTCAACACTATATCTGAATAATTAAATCCCATTGTAATAAGATAAGGTCAACACTACACATGTGTTAAAGGTAAGTAGGCCAACACTACACATGCGTTAAATGTAAGTAAAGTTACAATTTTTATTCCTCCTTCCCCCAAAAAGTGTTTTACTTCTACACATTAAAAGTCTGGAGTACTAACCAACAATCAGCCATAAACAAGTGTAGGACAAAAATTAAGATAAAACATACATGAAAACTAGACATAACAATAAAAGAAGATTACATTTTTTGACTACCAATGCACAAAAACTAGACATGAACAATTACAAAAAATGTTGTCATCTGAGTTGTTTTATACGGCAAGCACAGTCACAAAAATGACCATGCAAGTAACCCCAGAAGGATTAGAAAAAAAAGACACTGATGTATGGTCATTATAAAAACAGAAACAAAGAATGAAATAACTATTTTATCAGATCAAATGTTATGTTCGCAACAAATGTTGGCTGCAATGGATCTCCACCACCATTTATCTTTTGCAGCATAACACATTTTCACAGACTGCTTTGCCATCACTTGATGCTTCCTTCTAATATCTCTTCTTTTTCAGCATTCATTCTCACACTCCCGCTGGATCTCTCTTGTAGCAGGACCATTAAATTTCCAACAGGATGTAGCCCAGATAATGGAAATGCGTCGTGTCACTGTTTTATTTGCGCCAATGGTCTGATAAATCCATCTTCGGCAGACTAATATCTCTATATTCCTCTTGGCCATCACATTTAACCTTCTTTTCCAGTATCACCTACATCAAATAGCCTGCCTTTTACGTGCTAAAAATATTTAAATTGATTTTTCTTATTCTTATTTCCTTCATAAATTATCTTTAAATTTCTACTTTTTCTAAGACATCTTTGTTATTCCTTTAATGAAACTTACTTCATTCTTATGAGCATAAACATCTCAAAAACATAAATTTTATCCACCAAATGCTTGTTCCCTGTCTTTATGTAATGAGTATGGATATTCCTTGTACAGTAGAATCCCTCTATAGCCCATCCTTTTACAACACATTTTCCTATTTAACAGATTTTTTCAAAATCCCCAATTATATTTATTCATCATACTGTATTATAGGAATTTCTATTATATACATATTTCATCAGTCAAGACCAAGTTACTATAATGAGACTTGACTATAGTATGATTTCTCATACTGTGCATGATATAATTTAGCCAATAAGTAAAGACTGTACTGTATAGATGATGAACCTCTTCAATACCTATAGTATGTACTGTGTGTCACAAAAATTAGCGCTAATCACTTTCTAGGACATTTATATGAGACAGCAGACCAGCTAGCAAAAACTGGAAGTAACTGTCAACAAGAACAGATAGAAGATTAAGTATCATTTCCAGAACCATACATCATAAAAAGCACTATAATCATGGAATGGAATTCAATTCACCCATGTAGCCAAAAAGAAAATGTTATCTACAGGCTTGGAAGAAAGCAAAAAACAATGTAAACAAATCATGTAAACAATGAAACCATGTAAACATATCATTTTTAGATTTATAACTCCGCTGATGACAGATGTGGTGGACCATTGGTGCAAATAAAAGGGAAACACAACACATTTCCATTCTCTCCACTACATCCTGCTGGAAATCTAGTAGGGCCATTATCCTGCTTCAAGAGAGATCCAGCGAGAGTTGAGAATGAACGCTGAAGAAGAAGATTGATAACAAGGTGCAAAAGACTCAAACAAAATATGTACAAGAAGTTTGTAGTTGTGACACTGATATGCGAACAATCACCAAAAAAAAACCAACTTATTTTACAGAACTGTCCACTGTACGACACCACAAGAATAAAACTATGCCCATCAGAAACAGCTCTGATGGACAAGCTCTTTATGGCCCTGTCTTAGGACTGGTTACCACAGTACAGTTCATTGTTGAAATCCATGTCAGGTTCTGACTCTTGACTGGAGAACAAGGAAGAAGAACGACACCTTGAATTTACAGCCAGTGTATGACATTATATATATATATATATTTTTAAGTTACTACAGAAATAAGATTCTGTGATTAATCTTTGAGCACTGATGATCTTGAATCGGATATTTCTTCCCCTTCAGCAGCAATTACTTTGACTGTGCAACGAATCTTCTGCAGGAGAAAATAAAACAAATTGATAAATCAGTTTACAAGTTTTGTTCAAAAATTGTAGCTAAATTTGGCATTAAATAAGTTTTTATATTAAAAAAAAACAGAAGTAAGAACTATAATCAAGCAATCAAGGCTTACACTGATGGATCAACTTTCAATGCCACCTATTTTGCAGGATATGGCATCCATATATGATACCCTGATGGATTTGCCTGCGAGTTCTATGACTTGTGATGAAAATTTCTCAAATTATGAAGCAGAGACTAAGACCATCAAGACAGCCATTGAGTTAAGAACTGTATGACTTGACTTGTTTTCTATCACTTTCCACCGATTTATATTCTGGGTAATTTTCTTTAATTAATTCCGTAATATTTAACATTGGTACCTTCTTCTTAAGGTTCCTTCTCAAAATCCCGCTGGATCTTTTGTAGCAGGACTATGGTCCTTCTAGATTCCAGCAGGATGCAATTCAGAGAAAGGAAAAGTTGGTACCATAAACTACTCAGATTGAGGCATTCAATCTATCATTTTTGTTACTGTAGTGATTTTCTAGACTATATATATATGACATATATATATATATATATATATAGTAGGTTTTCATTACTTTCTGAACAGTCCAGTTGCACAATTGCCTGCAGCATGGTTTGAACCTGGTACTTTTCTTGGTCTTTCCCTACCACCCTTACTCGTCAACTTATCTGCTGTAACAATTATCTCCATCTTTCCTCGTGACATGTCCAAAAAATTTGGGCTGTCTTTTTTCTCACGTGAGTAAGCAACTTCCTTTTTAAATTAATTTCTTCAGGATATCTTCATTGCATACTATATCTGTTGATGGTGTTCTCAATGATATGCTATAAAACCAAATCTCTACTGCCTCTACATAATTTCAAACCATACTGAAAGTGTTAATAATGAAACATTCATTTGACTTTTTGATTCAACATCACACCTTTCCATGCAAATATAGTGAACTTTGCCCATTGTTTTTTTTTTTACAATGTTCTGTAGACATTTCTATTTACATAGCATAGTGGCAGTGAGATGGATTTGCATATGAACAGTGTAATATTATCAGCACAATCTATTCACATTCATCCACCTGAAAAATAGGCATCCTGGCTGATTTGGAGTAAACTATGAGACAAGTGTTGGAACTGAACAGATGTTGGAACTATTTTGTAAGCTTTCTACAAATGACATTTTAAGTTAACAAAAATAGACACAGCACCTTTGGGTTTCTCAATACATAGATATGGGTGTATTAATTTCTATCCTGTTTTATATTTCCTCTCAAATGAATAATGTTTTAAATTTACCTGATAAGATTTGGCAGCTCTGGTGCCTTATAGATCAACTTATGTCCAAATCCAAGATGAGCTTCAAATGCTATAAATTGTACAGTTCCTGTCTTATGACTTCTTGTATCCTTGGCCCTATTGTACAGCTGACAAATTTTAAGAAAAACAAGAATTAATATATTAAAATAGTATGACAAATTGATTTAACTTATGCTACATAACTAAAAAAAAATTAACTTTCTCGATTATCGTTTATTTTCATTTATAAGCAGAGAATTTTTGTATTTATCTCCACTAACAATGTATAGAGATTGGCTTATACAGGAGTACAACACAATTCTTAAAAAATTAGTGCTAGGGAAAAAAACAACACAGAATATCGTCAAATACTGGTAACAGAGGAAATTATGAATTGCATGTTCTTGTCTAATATATTCAAGCCAGGATAAAATGCCTAGGCCTAGGCACGTGTATAGCTGTAGAAAAAAATGATAACACAGAATATTGTCAAATACAAGTCTATCTAATGCTGTAGTCCTTGCTTGCCTTGTGGCATCAGGGGTAGAAGAGTTGTCTGGAGATGGCCTTCTTGTCTGCTGCTTGTAAACTTGTTCCTGTGGCTTCTTTGATCCATCTTTTACATGGTCTGCCTTTGGCTTTATAGCCGTGATGTCTATGTGTCATGGTAATTTGCAGCATGCTATCTATTGGTAGCCTGGAAGCATGTGAAAACCACTTGATGCGTTGTCTTTTGATGTGTTCCAATACTGGTATTGTTTTGGTTATCTGTCTGAAGTTATCATTCTAATTCTATCTCTCAATGACACTCTGAGTATTCTTTGTAGACATGTCATTTCTGCTGTCACTATTTTTCTTGTCTTGTGCTGTAATTGTCCAGGTTTGGCATTGCTAAGACAGTGATGGGATAATAAGTCTTGTATAATGCAACTTTAGTGTCTATGTTTACATTTTTGTTCTTGAAAATACATGTCATCTGTCCTAGGATCTGGAATGTTTTGTTGCATCTATTTTGTATCTCTTTACTGCTTTTTCCTTCACTCGATATAATGCTTCCTAAGTAAGTGAACTCCTTTACCTGTTTAAAGTGTTTATTATTGATGGAGATAGTGAATTTCTTTCTTCCTTTGCTATTGGGATTATTTCAGTCTTTTCAATATTAATCCTCATGTTGAATTTTGGACATGCTGTATGGGGTCTGTTCCTATGTTCTTGCAATTGTTATTCTGATGTCACTATTAGTACCTGGTCGTCTGGAAAGAGTAGTTCGTTCAATTTGTCTTTTATGTTATCTTCTTCGTTGGTACTTGTTATTTTACAGATGTGATCGATATATGTTATAAAAAGTAGAGAGGAAAAGACACACCCCTGGCGTACTCCTGATTGAATTTGGAACTTATTGGACACTCCTGTATTTGTTTTTACTTCACATTGGCTGTTAGTATAAATGTCCTTGCATATATTGATTAAATGTTCTGGTATTCCATATATTGATAGTGTTTTCCATAAGTGTTGTCTATCTACTCTTTCGAAAGCCTTTATAAGTAAAATACCAGTAACAGAAGGAAAAAGCACACCAGTAAAAAAAAAAAAACAATCTGTGACATGTATGTTCTTGTCTATATTCAAGCCAGGATAAAATGCCTAGGTGCGTGTATAACTGTAAAAACAAAAAAACGATAGCAGAATAATGTCAAATACCTGTAGCAGTGAATTAATTTACCGGTGCCAGAATAAACAGTCACTGAAATCCTTCATAGTCACAAATGATGGCAGATGTGAAACAGAAGTTAAAAGGAGAATAGGAATGGCTAAAAGTACCTTCAATGACATGAGGAAATTATTAATATCTAAACAAATTACAAATAAGTTAAAAATGAGAATTATAAAATGCTACATCTATTCCATATTAATGTATGGCTCAGAAACATGGACACTAAATAAACAATTAGAAGACAAAATTGATGCCTTTGAGATGTGGGTATATAGAAGAATAGGGAGAACATCATGGAAAGAGAAGAAAACAAATAAAGAGGTGCTAAAGACACTTAATATGAAGAAAGAACTACTAAGAGAAATAAAGATCAGGCAAATAAAATACTTTGGACACATTAAAAGACATGACACCTTATTGAAGACCTTACTTGAGGGTAAAGTCAAAGGGAAGCGAGCAAGAGGTAGGCAGAGATACAAGTGGGAGAGTAACATCACACGATGGACAGGTTACAGTCTAGCAGAGTGCACCACCAAGAGAAGAGACAGGAGATGTTGGAGATACGTTGCAGCCAACCTTCGTTGCGGAGACGGCACTTGATGATGATGAAATCCTTCACAGTTGGAATCCTTGTCTGAAATAATTCACGAATTTCATCCTCTGTCATGGAACATCAGAGTGAATATTGTCAGTCTCTGGCATATTATGGTATAGTCCTCAAAGAGAGTATCATCCTTACTTCCATTCATTGCATTACTATTTTGCTATCTGGACTACATTATATCAACCAGCAGGAAATTGTGAATGTACACAGAAGAAATGTATATAGATGACACAGTGCTTGAAACTTCTTCTTGCTTATAGCATGCTTGCAACAAAATAGGAATAAAACTATGAGACATTAGAAAAAATGAAACAAAGTAGCTAAAACAATTCCAAAAACAAAAAAAGGAAAAGATAAATTAAGGAATATAAATAATATTTTACTGTACTACCTTTCTGCCAAGGTCAAAGGGAACAACACAATCATCTTCTGCATGAAGAATCATAATGTGAGGTGTTACAGATAAAATACTGAAACAAAAAGGAAAACGTAAACAGTTAGATACAGTAAACTGTCATAAGTGAACAGGATTTTAACTTATCAGAAAATAATCGGCATTGGCACAAATAAAATAGTGGCACACCATTTCCACATCTATATTTTGCTGGAAATATAGTAGGACCATTGTCCTGCTACAAGATATATTCGGTTAGAGTTTGAGAACAAAAGAAATAAGAAAACAAAATGCAATAATCGAAAAAGAGACAAATATTTTACTTTCATTCATCTATGTGATGTGCCCTTTATAGAACGTTGTCATAACTACCACTCATAAACCTCTTGGTTCTGTGCAAGCTGTCCACTTTCTTCCAGTGTCATGTTCAGAAGGTCTTCAATATCGTGTCCATAGTTCTGCCTATTGCTATCTGCTTGTATCAATTCAGCAACCAATTTGTCGCACCCTGGTGACTTGCCAGTTTTTAAGTGCCCAACGTACTTATTCTATGGTGGATTCTGGCTCAAGTTTGGTGTGTCTAGTTGTGTTTGAGTCTGTGTCTTTATTTGGATCTTCTTACATTTCCCTACAGTATTCCATCTATCTAATCAGACTCTTTATTTTCTATTAGTTTGTTTTCCGACTTTTCTTATTGCTTGTGTGGCTGGATGAAATTTTTCACTCAGTATTTTTGCTTTTTTAAATATTATTCTGGCTTCCCCCATTTGTGCAGTTGTTCAATTTCTTTACACCTGTTGATGTATTTTTCTTGTCCTGTCTAATATTTCTTCCGATTTCTTTAGTTTGCTTTTTGTATTCTTCTCTTTGTAATCTTCCAGTGATTTTAATTTTTTTTCCTGTTTATCAATTGTAATGTTCGACTGTGATGTAATCTTTTCTTTTTATCACTCTTTGAGGTACGTGAGCTTATGCAGATGATAGTACTGAGTCTCTAGCATTGTTTGCAAGTGTTACTTTAGCTCGTTTATATGTTTTTGATCATTAAAAAAAAATTTGCAATTAAAAAAAAACTGTTCTGATCGAAAGTTTAATATGTTGACTTACTTTAAGCATAATTTGTATATGCTACATTGCTGATTTTATGAGTTATTTATCATATTTGGATGTGTTAAACATGACATTATTTTTTCTTATTTTGCTTTTCATGAGTATTTATGTTTCTAGTGTATAATTTTTTATTTAGTTTGGTTGCATTCATTATTTGAAATTAGACCTGGCAACTCATGTTTAAACATATATTTTCCCCATGTGTAGCATCCATTTTAATAAAACTAAATGGGTTGTTAGAATCAGGTTTGATTGGTTGAAATGGTGAACAATTGTCAGATTATTTCAAGAGTACTCGTGTTGATACTTTTTAAATAACAATCATCCTCAAGCACTGAACACATGTCATAATTGGCACAACATGTATAGAGTAATAGTGATGAATAGGTAGATAGCAGTTGGGATACATGAAAAGCAATCCTGCATAGGACACAACACTTCCCCGAGAGAGTCCAGAAGCTGACAAACATGCTAATCTTAAATATTTAAACACCCTTGGATAGCACATATAGCTACAACTCACTAACCAAAATTCAGAATGATCCTAAATAAAGACTTATAACAGCAAAGAATTTCTGGTAAGGAAATTTAAGCTTATTATTTGAAATTAACAGATTGAGAGAAATCAGAAATACCATACACTTAAAGTTATAGTAATAAATACACATTTTACTATACAAATAATGTTATAATGTTAAGTACTTTACAGGGTAATGTGTGCACACTTTTAACGAAATAAACCATACATTATTTAACAAAATTAACTTTCGCTAAAGGAACATGGAGCACAGCATCCATCAATCTGTTCACAATGCACAGAGAGGCTTCCCCCTTCCTCCTTCCCTGGAAGTCCCTTGGGGTGGGGGCTCTAAGTGTGGTGTGCACAGATCGAATTATCTGTAGCAGATGCTGCATGTTTTTTATCTCCGCATCACAGAAGCTGTATGAAATCAAGCCTAATTTGTAAAATTTGGAGTGTGCATGGACACATTTTCCCGTAATGAAACTAATGTTATATTAAATTTTTTAAACAATAAAGCAAAGTGTTATGGACCTTTTTGTCTGGAAGTTCATAGTTGCATAGCAATGATTTTTTGGGATCACGTACGCACTTTAAAAAAACGGTCAGGGCATTGAAATACATTAATATGCCCATTTGTTGCAGGGGTCTAAAAGGGCAGCAAAGAATAGCAACACTATTTACCATACATGCATGTTGTAAGAGATGACTAGGAAAGATTTGGGATGGACTTAACTGTCCCATCCTAAATAGGATAAAAGTGGCCTAGACGTCATGTTGAAGTCGAATGTGTCAAGCCGAAAGGTGCTATCACAGCTAAGCTATAAACTACAGCAACACATTTCATTCTCCAGGCTACATTCTACTAATTTGCAGGAGTTTGAGAATGAATATAAAAGAAAGAAAAAAGACATTAAGTTCTGACATGTAGGAACTGGTCTTTCAAAGACTTTAGCATGAATGAATTAAATTTTATGTATTCTGTTTACAATATCTCAGTTGATATAAAATCATGAAAAAGGAATATAAGCTCTGAAAAACAATAATGATACATCGTACTTCTCATCGCTGCTGAAGAAGATGCCATGCTCACGAATTCCATCCACAAACACCCACTCAAACCAAGGAAGCATACGGTAGGGCTAGAGAGAAAGTAAGAAAGAAAGGAATTAAAAATCCACAAATATTATGTCAAAGTACAATTTACTGAGAGCTGTATTTTTTAAACTATGTTATTGAAATTATAGTGCTTTACTTTTCAAGTAAAACTGACAAAGTTACAAGGAGCTGTATTTTCGAAACTATATTACTGAAATTATAGTGCTTTACTTTTCAAATAAAACTGGCAAAGTTACTGAAAAGTTTTAATCGTGTCTCAAAATTCACAAATAGTTGAAAAGCAATATTTTATACAGCAGATGTGTTTTCATAGCTATTATTTTTATGCTTATTATTGAGAATGACTGTGCATGAGTCTTCTGCAAATTCATAAGTGAAACAATTGAGAAAAAAACTGACCACATGACATAAACAGAAACTGAGTAGACCTGGCCACTTTTATAGCTATGAACAAATGTTCAATTCTCAATTAATCAAAGATATGACATTCCTGTTGGTAGAACCCACAATGGGAGTAAATAATAGGATCACCATAACCTGCCTTCACCATAATCAGAGGCAGCTAAAGATATTTGGGGGTAGGGTTATCTGTCCAATACAACTGGTTCAGTGATGCAAAAGCTATACTGAAGTTAGATGTGCTAGGCTAAAAGGAACAGGTATCTCAGTAAAGCTGTAAGACATGACACAACACATTCTGTTCTCTAGCCTATATCCCACTAACCAGTAGGATTTTGTTCAGAATGAACACAAAAAGTTGTAGAAAACATTTCTGCAGCATTTATCAACTGTTTGTGTTGTTTTTTTCCATACAGTTGCATGAACAAATCTATGTATGTATTTGTTGAAACTATTGTTCATCATTCTAATATAGAAGGTGGTTAAAAAAAATTCCAGGAATTAGTAGATTATATATAATTAAGTAACAATATAATTATCTACACTACGTTTCCTTGCAAAGTAGTTCCCTTTGGCAACTACACGCTTTTGCCAACCTGCATACAGCTGCTGGAAACATTGTAGAACAATTTTTTGAGACATCTCTCAGCTGTCTTGTATTGGTGATAACATCATCTGCATCCTTGAATCTGTCATTTCAGTTGAAGGAACAAGATAAAATCTGCAGTTGCAAGATCAAGAGAATATGAAGGCTGTTCCAAGTTAATCATATTCTGCTTTGTGACGTATAGATGTATCGAAACCAGTAAGGATAGATGTACCAGCATTGCATGTAGCACAATCTAATTGCTTGTTCTACATTTTTGGGCTCTTTTCTTCATTAACATTAATGATAAACGTATAATAAAAAAAGTACAACAATCTAACTCCTGGAATTATTATGGAGAAAATCTAACAGAAATCTGCAAGTTAAGACCTCAAGAATTTTTCAAAAGTATCAAATCAATGAGAGTAAGAAATGAAAGCTACAACCCCTCTACAATCATAAATGATAAAAATGGCAATTTTTTACGAGTAGCTTAGAAAGGAAAGAAAGATGGAAAGAATATTTTCAAGAGTTATACAATCCTAACATAACAACAGAGTATATTTACATTCCAACAAACCAAGACATCACAGCACCTGACATATGAAATCAAGAAATAGAAGGTCTTAAAATCTATCCCCAATAACAAATAACTAGGAGCAGACGGTATATCTAATGAAGTGATTAGAGCATGCAAGGAAACAGGAGTGAAATGGTTAGCAAGATTATTCAAAATAGCATGGAAAGAAAAAAAGAGTGTGAGAACTGACACAAATCAATAAATTACCAATATGGAAGAACAAAGAAAACAAAAGAATCTGAATCATTCATGGCTATCTCCTTACTGTCATACAGGAAAAATGTATGCCAAAATATTAGAAATATGCCTCATATAAGATCCACAAATGAACTCCTTCCAATTTTGATTCAGGAGACTCATGCTCTTTTTAAACTACTTGAAAATCACTCAATAGAGTCAATAAAAAAGTTTAAGGGAAATACTAGAATACTTTGGAATCAAAGGTCAGTTACAAGAAAATATAAAAGCCCTTACCAGAACTGCCAAAGCTCAGTAAGAACAACCAACAGAATGACTTCATCTTTCGAAACAAAATCAGGGGTAAGACAAGGATGTGTGCTCTCCCCTATACTTTTTAACATATACATGGACAGAATAACATAACAAAAGAAAATTAGACAGAGAAATTGATGATGCCAGAAAGGAAATATAGTGATATACCATCCATTACCATTACTGCTCAACTCAAAGATCAAGATGGAATTCAAGAGAGATGATAAACAGTATTTTTATGCCAACACTTTGTTATCAATGCCAGACATGAATGCCAACAGTAGTCCAGCAGAGAAAATGACATGTTAGATCAAATGCCTGAGAGAAGTTGCAAGAGTGACCAAACTAGATAAAATATGAAATGACGAAATCAGAAGAATTGGTATAAGACCATATTCTGACCATCATCTGCCTGGGGATAGACAATAGGTTGGATTGAGTATTTTTAACATGGGATGGAATCCTCAAGCTTTTATTTTTATGTTCAGTGAAATTACTAAGGGCATTGAAGTAATTGCTGACAAACTACAAAAAAACTTCTCTACTTTATAAGACTTGTCACATCTGAAGTCACAAATGTTGAACGTCAAATGGTGGCTGTGGGTAGTACTGTTTTCAGCTGACAATATCAATGATTTGATGTAGTATTTTCCCCTTTATCACTGTTTAGAATTGTATTTTACATTTGACCCAAATAGCTTGTTATTTGATATTTTCTGAGCTAGGGCCACTGCATAATAGTAATCTTTAATCAGCATGGCTGACCAGTAAAAATGGCTTTGCAGGTCAAATCCTGAGCATATTCTGTCCAATTCTGATCTACATAAACATTCAGATAAAAAAGCACTGATGATGCAAACTTGCAATTTTCTGGAAAAACCTCCTTTCCAAATGTATCAAATATCTTTTTTTCAAGGTGAATAAATAAAAACTGCAAGCACAATCAAATAACAGTCTATTAATATAACCATTTTTGTATGAGGTTGCTTTGACAGAATTATCTGAATCTAGACCTCAAATATTTTTATATTCCAGAAACGGATGTACTGGGCTGAAATGCACAAATAACACAGTTCCACTGTAAAGATAGCATTACAACATACTTTACGGCTCAAATCACACAAATATTCATGCTGATTATTTGAGAGCGAATGCAGAGAAGAAGAAATATTTTTAATGGTCATAATCCTAAAATAAGATAGGTGGCCTTGTATGCATGATTGAAAGATGTGTGCCTCTTCAAAATTCATTTGAATCGCTTCTCACCAACCAACTAATATAACATAATATAATTATACTCACAAAAAGAAGAGGGTAATGTTTTGCAGCCTCTTGGATATTGTTAAATGGAGACTCCAATACTACACCTGAAGGGTGGTCACCTAAAATGACAAGCAGATTATATTAGCATTAACTAATGCATTATCTTGTAACAGTGTATATGCCATCATAATACTGGTAATTTAATTATGACATTATTGGAATAACATTTTTAACCTCTAGGACACTGAATTAAAAAATAAGAAACATCCCCTTGGGCCTGAATTCTTTTTTGGAAAATTTGCATTATTGATGGTGGGTGTTTTGAAAACATGATAACTTTTTTGTTTTAAAAGATATCAAAATAATTTTTGCATATCTAAATAAAGGAGTGAATAGTGAATATAGTCATGTTTTTTTTATTGTTGTATGTATGATATGACAGTTGTGAGCAAGTTGTGAAGTTGAAAATTTGGGGGGAAAATTGCAAAACGCCATTTTCAAATCGCATATATAAATTCTTGACGACCCTAATACTTGAGCAATGTGTGGAAACATTGATAAAATCCTTATAAATACCTATACTTATTGTATATATATATTGTTTTATATAAAAACTAATATAATATGAATTAAAATAACTAATAAAACGTGAAGAAACGCATATAACGTCCGTCCGGTCAACACTAGGTCTAGCCCGACACGCAGCGTAATTATTGTCTATGCACACACGTGGCACCCCTGATACATATTATTTTTGTTTTTTAAACTACTACACAAACATTCTTATCAAATAACAACATATTAAACACAAAAAAACAACAATTAAAACATGTAGTCACGATCACTTAGCCATTCCATGCTGTACTCAATTTGATAGTAAAATATGGCTACAAAATGGCCAACGTCGCTCTAGAAATTCATTGACAAAACCAGCCGGCTTTCTCCGTTCTTGCAATCGAAATGAGTAAAGGAATTTGACCTTTAAACTATGACGTATTCCTAGCTTCATTTGGCGGGTTCTATACATCACGGGATCATTACTTCGTGAAGTTCCATACTCTGGAATCGGGCGATGTCGTATGTAGCGGGATTGCACCCACAGGCACAATGTACCCTGTGCTCATAGGTGCAATATTGCGACCGCAGAGTCATAAAGGTTAATAGAATTAGTTTATGGTATAAATTTCACTTTCCATGTCAAGTGAGAGAAGAATTGTGAAAATGGAAACTGACAAATTAATAAGACTAATAAACATCGAGTAAACATACCTTCATCACATAGCTTTTTGGCCAGTTTGGTAGATACACTGTGAAATGTAATTGAATGAACACTAAACCACTCATTGAGAGAGAACATTTGTAATGAAAAAAATGGACATATGCTCATCAAGAATACAAGAGTTTTAATTATACAGCTGCAAGACATTGGAATTACACAAAGAGGATGATGATAGTATTCTGAAGGAGTATGAATTTCTCACTCTTTTTTCCTATGCCAGGTGGTGGAGCTTTATTTTCAGCTTCATACTGGTGTTTCTCTGAATTCTTTATTTTAGAGAAAGTTCTCCAGAGCTTTAGCAAGCCCCAGATGACTGTTCAACTCAATGTAGCTCAAGCCTGGGTATTCAATAGACTTTATTAAAGGAGCTCATGGGGTTGAAAAGTCCTCCCCACATTCTTCATCCTTAGTTGCCTCCACATGTATGTAAATTCTGCATATTATCTTTTGGACGAAGACACCATAGTGGATGATACTGTTAGGGGAATGAGGTAGTTTGGAATTGCTCAAAGAGATAGTAGAGGAGAGAATTGATGGGTAGAACTAGCAAAATAAATAATCAATGCACCACAGGAACTATCAGCATACACACTCTTCAAGCGATTTATTTCACTGCTGAAAGAAATGGAACTCCTATGGGGAATGTCCAGAGTGTACTGCTGTCAGTTCAGATAATCACTAATTATCACATGCATGGCAGGTTACAGTATTGCTATTCTTTACTCCCTTTCAGGCCCGGAGCACAAAGGTGATGTCTATAGACATATGTGGTTGAGAAAGAAAAGAAAGTAAAGATTGAAAAGGAGTAGAGGAATTACTTTATTGTACTCAGGCTGCACATGTGTACTTCCATCTCTCTCAACAATGCGGCACACTGCCATCATAGTATCACGCACAGCAAGTAACACCATAACTTCAGGTGATAATTTCCATGATCATCATCATGTACCGTCTCCGCAATGAAGATTGGCTGCAATTTTAATTGGTTTGATAATCCCCAGGGATCTTTAAAAAAATCCACTTATCAAAAAGAAATTGCGAGTGTGATCGATTTAAACCCGCAACCTCTTTAACACACAGCAAATGACAACTTTGTATGCATAATCAGGACCTGGAGTATAACTGAACAAAAGTTTTGTACGGCTTATACAAATCAAAAACATAAGACTAAAAATAGTATGTATGATAATAAGTATATTGATTGGTACTTTACAATTAAATGGGCACAGAGATATAACAAGGGAATCTATCAATTCAGAAATAGGGATTTATTCGAAACAAGAATACAAAATGGAATGAGAGTGCAATCTATTCTTGGAAATCATCATCATCAGGTGCCAAGCCAGCTTGTGTAGGCGATTACAGCTCTGCACAGCTGTCTGTCTCCAGTATTATGCATCAGAATCATTGTTGTTTCCCTGCTGTGCCAGGTTGTTAAACTGTCTAATAATTTCTCACGTTGTCACCCTCTATTTCTGTTACCCTCAATATTAGCTGTTGTAACTATGTTCTCCAAACCTCATTGTCTCATAACGTGGCCCAAAAATGAAGATTGTCTTTTTCTCATATAATTGACTAATTTGACTCTTTCAACACCTCCACATTAGTTTTCTAGCAGTTAATGATATTCTCAGCATTCTTCTGTAGAACTACATCTCTACTGCTTCTAATTTCCCAATTTCTTGTTTGTCTATTGTCCAAGAATCGCATACATATGTTAGTATAGGAATTATATAGCACTGCAGACTCTCTTCCTCAACTCTAAAGACAATGTCATATTACACAATATATTTTTCATTTTTCTGAATGTTGTTTTTGATTGCTATATTCTGCTTCTGATTTCTGGTGGTATTTTGTTTCTTTGAATCATTTTTTTGTTTTATTAATGTTTAGGGAGAAACCTTTCTATTTACTGTCTGTCACTACTACATTTTGCTTATGTAGTAATGTGTATTGATTGTAATGTGATTCAATTTCTGTGCACTTCTTGCCCAGCCAGCTTTATTTTGCTACTTTGCATTTCTCTCTTATCTCCTTATTTATTTTTTGATATTCATCTATCTTGTGTTTATATATTCCTCTGGTGCTCATCAATTCTAATATATCTTCTGTCATCCATTTTTGCTTTGCTGATGTTTAACTTTTGGTATCTTCTTCATTGTTCTTCAGGTTACATCACCAATAGCTTCAATGAATTGTGTGATTCGCTTCAGGTAATCCATGGAACCCCTCAAGTTCGGAAGCAGTGCTGTCTCAGTAGGCCATATTTTCTCCCTCTCTTCTTGGTAGAGTTGACAGGCATGAAGAATACTTTTGGTATTATCTCTTTAGATGTTTGATTTATCAATTATTTTAGCATGTCCCATTGATTTTCAATACTTTGAGTCCTTGCAATGGTATTGTATCTATTCTGTACAATTATGTTGTATTTTCTTTAATGTCAGAATCTGATTTTAATAATGCTAAATCTAATTTCATATTTCTTGGTGATCTCTTGATTTTCTTTAATCTAATACAAAATTTCTCCACCAGTAGTATATAATCACTGTTGCAATCAGCACCTGGTCTTGTTTTTGTAGATATAATGCTGTTTCTTTTAGAGACTAAAATTGTTCAAAACCAGCAATTCATAACTCGTTTGTCTGATAACCTTTCTCAGATTGTGGAAGGTTTATAATGTTCATGTTAGCAACATTCAAAGGAGTTATTATTTTGTGAATGAAGAAGTTTTGTCATATTGAAATTCACTGCCTTCAACAAGGTTTATCCAAAAAGTATGACTTTGTAATAACATAAAAACATAAATATGTGTGTCAGGTTAACAGGGAAATTTCTATTGATTGAATGCAGACAACAGGAACAAATATTTATCCATAACAGCAATTCAATCAATTGATCAAGATACAAATCTACCTTTCTACACATACCCTGTTCCTAAAGAATGTCCCCAAAGGAAAATTTTAGAACTGTTACTTTTTTGTCGCAGCCACTTATAAGTAAAATAGGCATCTGCCACAACACCATCTTCTGTAGGGAATCCACTTGAATCTCCATATCCTGAAATGTTACACAAATTCTGTTAAACTATACTTTTATATTAACCAATTTCATAATAATATAAATATAAGAGGGCAATTAGCTGTCACTAACAAATATTGATTTATCATCCATATATTATGAGTTATTCTAAGTTCTTCACCCTCTACAGTTGTACCAATTGGTATCTTTCAGACACAGATGAAGGAGGCAAAAAACATTAAAAACACTAGCCCTTCTTTTGAAAACAGCCAAGTCAATTTATAAATGTAAGGTAGACAACTCATATTATTTCATAATATATTTCATGATATCTGTTGCGTTCACATTTAATTAACTAGCAGAGATTTTCATATGATTCAAACCAGAGAATGTGATAACGAGGATATCGATGTAGATTTCATTGTTTACTGTTTGGCGTTCAGGAATAAAATCATGGTAAACAATACCCTTGGAATATTTTTTTTAATAAAAAAAATAATTTAAAAAATAAAATAACTTTTCCTTTGCTCTTGTCCAAACCAATTTTCTGTATCCAGGAAGATGCAAGAGATCTCCATTCAGAGTACTGACATTTGTCTGAGGATATTACAAAAAACACAAGGTCTCATCTCCTGTGATTATGTTGTTGCGAAAATTGCTATCTTGATCATCCATAAAGATTAGATCTCCTGCCAGGGTCAATCTCGTTTCTTTCTTCAAAATAAATTTGTTTCTTTTCGGGAGATAACATTTTGGGAACCATAACTTCCAACTGATATCCCAACCTCTGAAGCTATTTTCCAGACACTATGTCTTCTGTCAGATCAAACAATTTTCCAAACATGTGCAATGTTTTTAATGTTGATCGAGTTGGTGGTCACTTACTACATGCATCATCATTAACACTTCTTCTTCTTCTTCTTCTTCTTCTTCAGCGTTCATTCTCAAACCCCTGCTGGATCTCTCCTGTAGCAGTACTACTAGATCTCCAGCAGAATGCAGTCCAGAGAATGGAAATGCGTTGTGTCGCCGTTTTATTTGTGCCAATGGCCCGACACATCCGCCTTCGGCGGAATCATCAACACTAAGATGACCTTCAAAGAAAACTTGCACCACACAATATACTTGTGCGATTTCTTCATTGCTGTACCACCATTGCTTTATTAAGCAATGTTAGTAATGTCTCTAAGGGTGACTTCTCAAGCAAAACATAGAATTTGACATTCGTACATTGTTCAATTAAAGGCATTTTCAACTCTGATGATGCAACTAGCACAACGCAAAAGCAAACATCTGTATCTTCTCTTTGAGTGTATATGTCTGCCATGTCCCCTTTTGTGAAGGTCATTACCAACTTTTAAATATATAATTTTCATAACATCATATTTCCTTCAAATGCTAGTTGACTTTTCCAGAAACTTTTGAAGCTATCTTGTATATCTACACAATATCTGCAAATTATGCATTTTCAAAAATTAATGCCTGGATCTTGGTTTTCACAACTACAGGATTATGCCCCCTGTACTTTATATTCTTTAGAGATATATTTTTACAGTCATTACCAATGTTCTATTGGAGTACACACCTCTGTAATCAATTGTAATGACATGGAAATTCAGCTTGGCTAACAGCTTGTATAATTGTACTCTGTGATGTGCACCTCTGAAGAAAAATATAAATACAGTGTGAACAATGAATATTTATGACAATAAGAGCAATTATACAAAACTGTATAAGTTATTCTAGATCAGGGTGGGCAAAGCACAGTCTGCTGGCCAAATCTGACCCCACAAGTAAATTTTTCAGGCCCTCAATTAAATCCAGGCTGATTTAATGCACTGATATCTGAGCTCACAAAATACTACTTGGAATTTCCGAGAACTAAAGAAAGCTTGTTAGCTGCATCTCACAAAAACTGTTTAACACTTCACTGATCAAATTTGACTTTTGCTGAATTTCTAGTATATGTCAGTTGTGAACAAATTAATGATTATGCTATGATGCTTCAATAATACGGAAACCATAGCAATAGTATTATTTAAAAATAGCTCATCTGGGACAACCTTCCAAAATGGCTGCGGCTTTGAAATACAGTCACTCAACATTGTCTATAAGTTAATTGTTTAATAAATCTTAAACAGGTAAGTTTGTGTGATACATCAAAAGTAATATAAAACAACACCCAGCATTACAATAATTACGATTTAGCTCTAGCAATAACTCAAGGGATTTTAAATTCATTTAGAAAATGCAAAAATTCATTATGATTCCTAGAAAATGTGAGAGCTCTGAGATTTGAGTTTGATTTTATACACAATTTTGTAACACGTCACTGTGAAAGTAAAGAAAATGTACAAACACCTTTGGTAATTGGATATAAGTACACTCTAGATTGCTGGCAAGCAAAGTGTTAATTCGGCCTACCAACACAAATAGTAGCAACCATTCTTAGAATTAAACATTTTGTTTTGATTGTTCATAAATGTAAAATATGAAATGAGCAATTAAAATAGAATAAGGAAAAGATTACAAAAAGAAAATAATGGACATACATCACAGAATGGATGGGTCACAATTTTTCTATTCATCTGCATTGTCGAAGACAGAAATTACTGAAGGAATTACTCAAAGAAATCCATGATAAAAGGCACAACAATCGCCTAACTTACCTTCACAGGACGACTACCATCTACTAAACAGAAAACAACATATTTTGACTCAGAATTGGATACAATAGAAGCCATATGTATACAAGATTTAAAATTGGCACATCACCAAATTGTACATGTGGGCAAGCCAACCAAACTGCAGAGCATATCCTCTTCAAGTTAGTTAGTTATTGGATAATCCTCCCTGCACTTTGGACAAGTCCATAGGTGCTTAGATCTCTCCTTGAGTGTATCCGCCATTACACGTTGACTGACAGTCCCAGTACACATTTGATTAACCATTATTGAAAGCAGCATACTTCACCACAAGAGGTACATTTTACTTCACCAAAGGGGTGCAAAGGGAACGCATTGCTCTAGGCGGACCCAGGGTTAGCAGATAACCAAGATCCCAAATGTACCTCCACGTGGTGCACCCTGGAAACAGAAATACAGCAGCTCGTGCTGATTCTGGCCAAATCATTTGGGGATCGTGTCCGAGAATGTGGAGGTAGCAGATGGAAAGAGATTTGACTGCACAAGAGACAGACAATATCTCCGACACCACCCGCATCACCACATATAGCGACACTGTTGACATACAGTGAAGCTAGTCAGTCCAGTCCGAACATTGGAGGGGCGGCCAATGTAAAATGCACGTAAAGGTAAATGCATGGCAAGAGACAAATATGTTTCATACAGAGTACAATGAAACAATGAAAGGGCAGAACAGCGCTAGAGGGCAGCGCGAACTGCAAATAGAAAGTGAAAAGTCCCTAGGAAAGGGAACTACAAGCTCCGTCAGCTCGAGACGGGCTTCTAGTTACCAGAGTTCCTAACAGGCAGAGACCCAGACCAATCCATCGGCGTTTGGTAAAGCAAAAGACCTAACCCAACTCTAATGTCGAGCCTTCCTAAACCGGAAATATGCTTGCAAAGAGAAAGGGTTCTGTACCCGATGGGTGTAGGCAAGAAAGGGACAACGATGGCAGTCCTGGCCCAACTCTACTGTCAAGGTTTCCTATACCGGAAGTAACTTGCAGAGAGAAAGGGTTCTGTACTCGATTTGCTCAGGCACAAAAGGGACAACGATTTAGCCCTGGCCCAACTCTACTGTCAGGTTTTCCTACACCGGAAATACACTTGAAGAGAGAAAGGGTTCAGTACCTGATGGGCTCAGGCGCTATTGGGACAAGGATGCTCAGCTCGAGAACGCCTTGCTCTCAAACGCGTGGTGTGAGACTCGAACTTGGACAAGGGGTACACGATGTCGGTGAATGACACCTCGGCTAAGAGGGCGAAAGAGCCAGGGTCCAACTCCTCTGTTGAGTTCTTCCCCTTAAGGAACCAGGCTCACGGATGAGAAACGGTTTAGTACCCAATGGGCACAGGCACAGCACGTCCAATTACACGAGACAAGTTCATAGACAGTGGAACACCTCGTTCGAGTCAGATTAAGAGCAAGAAAATAGTCTGGGCGAAGAGTCTCCACTACGCGTGCCTGGAGACAGATATAGAGGCTGTCACAGGCTAAGGGTAGCCCACCCGAATTGTCAAGGCATGCCGAAATCGGATGTGCTAGGCCTACAAGGCGCATAACGGTGGCACAACGTAATCACGCTCCCGGCGGAAATCGCACGGATATCCGTGATGGTTACAATGGAGCGAACGAAAAACAAACAAACAAACAAACTTCACCAAAAACTTCACTTCATCACTGAAAAACCTTATTACCTCAGAGGTTGTAATTTGCTGAAAAACAACCTCCCTTATTTGTTCTGGTTAAAAAGCTTTGATATAATGAAATTGGACTAACTTCCACAATTGAAAAAGAACCTACAGTATCTTCCCATAAGAGATATTTTTTTATTTTTGTAAATATACTGTGTGTGCTCGTCCATCACAAGTGATGATGACCATTTTTACATCCACTTTTGAAAATTCAGTTAGAATTATGACCATGCATATTAGTTCGTATATGGTTAATGAGCCCTATTTGAGCTGTAAATGTTCTTGGACAGTTCGGACATGGAATGACAACTGTAGGTGGATTTTTCCATGCTCCTAGGGTCAGTGGGAAAACCTTTTCCCTTCTGGTGAATTTTCGTGGATTTGAAAATGACTTCAACTGGGAATTTTGATTAAAGTGAGGAGAAGTTGTGCAAAGCGTCGACCTCACTCTCTTGTCGGACCTCATTTGAAACTAGCGGCAAGATGAATTAAGACGACTGGAAGTGAAGTACGATGCAGAAATATAGTAAATATAGTACAGCAGTCAGTCTTCTCACATGAGACAAAGTGGGATATTTTTATGTTTTTTTAACCTGACCTTAATGTGAACATCCTAGAAAAAGTATAATGATTTTTTGTAGAAATATGACTGAACTTGATCTAAGTCATCATAGTATAACTCTTAAGACATGAGAAAAATAACTGCAATTATCAAATATTGCTGCAATACAGAAACAAATAAATAAAACCATGCCTAGTTCCACCATTGCCATGGAGATAAAGAAATATTATGCTTTCATCATCCAGTTCATCTTGAAAGTGATCGCAAGAAATGTCCTTTTGTTCAATTTCCAAATATGAGGGAAGGACATGCCTGAAATAACAGTACTAAGAAAGTCAGATAATAATTGGGCTTAAGAGTAAAAAATATTATTTTTAGTATTTATTTGAATATTTATATTTTTTTAGTAGATTTTTCATACGAGCCATTCAGAAAGCAATGAAAAACTACTAACATATTTATATTGACTAGAAAATACTACAGTCAAACAATGTTGGGTTGATGGCTACATTTTAAATCTGATACACAACCAATTTGTATATTTTTGGAAAATGTTTAAAGTTTTATGTTTCAGTATATTTTAAAATATTTATATTTGTTTGTATATGTAAGAAAAATTCATGACACGAAGCATCCATAAATATATAGTAAAATGAAAACACAGCATAAACAAATGGTTAATTTAAACAAAAAGGAAAAAAAGGTATTCCAGGGAAAGTAGTCAGTAGGTGTGGTACCAGCCACATCATCTTTAGGTTGTCTATAGGTCAATTAAAAGAATTTAGATCTAAAACTTTATTCCCCAGCATGCATCAATGGATAAGCATCAGTGTGGAAAAAAGAGACGTATAGTTAGTTAATCAAGAGATCATCTCTGCACACATCCATAGGTGCTCCGATAACGAGTATGTCCACAATTATGCCATGGCTGAAAGTTTCAGTTCTCTGTTGGTTACTTGTATGACCTGATATAACCATATTGGGCTTGAGTACAGTTGAAAGAGGTATTATACACTAAAAATACTTGTTGACTCTTTTAATCAAAGCACAGGTTTTTCAGTCAAATGTTGATTATGTGGTCCTAATTATATTTTCAGTCTGACTCATCATGTCTTGTTAATATTATATTTTTTCCCGGAGATCCCTGTGGACTATCGAGTGAAATTATATGTAGTTGCTATAAATTGTACTCTCTGAGGTAACATTCCATATATTGACGAGATGGAGTGTATATGGGGAAACCTGAGCACAATGAGGCCAATTCTTTACAGGTTTAAACTATTTTTTTTTATCTCAGAGGACACACTTTCTCACCCCTGGTTACTTCAATTTACATCATTCTCTGTATGAATATACTCAATTATCCTTTTCAATCTAATCTTCTTCAGTTTGTAGAAAATCCATGACTGCTCTGATTAAGTTAGACCTGTCTCTTCTCAATACTGTGCCAATCATTACAGAGTTTCCTGTCAACAAGTCTGCTGTATAAAAGAGACTGTAATTTTGAAAATCCAATCAACCACCGAAAAGTATGAAAAAGTAACGCTAATTTAAATAATACACTATTGGCTTCCTTAGCATCTCCTGTCCAGATTTTCTGTTGGGGTTTACTACTTAGCCTCAGGCATTCCCATTCGCCAGCATGTGAATAGGTAAAACAGAGGACAAAAGTAAGAAACTGAGACTTGACGCTGTGACAATAATTTTTTCACAGGTGATAAGTTGTCACCTATTGAGGTTGTCATGTGCTGTAGGTATTTATTGTAATTTCCTTAATTTCAGTTGCTGAAATATTTTCAGCACTGCATATGAGAGTGAAATGAACAATTTGTGGTATTCATATGGAAATTACTTCTAAATTTAAGAACCTCTTGAAAATATGACTAGCATTGAACATGAAACTATTTTTTATTTCAATCGGTGTTAATCAATCAAGAATGGCATCTACTCAGCTGAAGTGACTCTGTTTTCTACATTTTTTGATTCGCATATTGACATCCCCAACTTTTCTTAGTTTCCCAAAAAGAAGACAGTGACCCTATTTTTTTGCACCCTAAAGTAGAGATCCAGTCACAGGTTGCACAACAGCAACATTTTATACCAATATTTCTTCAATATATGCCTATTTCTATTGTTAAATCATAGTTTCAATCATATGACTATAAAAGGCCCTTCTAGAAAGCTTACCAAACTCCAATGTCAACACCATTTTCAACATGGAGATAGAAATTCCTTGTGTTGTTCAAGCCAAAGTCATTTGGACTGGAAAGATTCACAAACGGTGGCCATCGAACTGAAATGAATGACAAATTTATCAAATGTATTTTTTAATAAATACAGAAACAGTGTAAAAATTTAAAAGTTGGCTAAATTACTTGGCTAATCTTGACTCCCAATGTGAAAAACAAATGGTAAAAAGAACTACATTTACTGCACTCCAAGCAGGTTGATAAGTGATTTGCTGCTTTTTTGTGTAAACACATGTGATATTTGAAGATAAGGATACTATTGGTAACATGTATATTCTGTTATTATATTAAATGTGTTCTTTCTTTCAGTGCTAATTCTCAAATGCTCACCAGATCTCTGTTGTAGTAGAACAATGATCTTAAGCCCAGAGAGTAGAAATGCATTGTGTGGAACTTTTATTCACAACAATGGGCTGACATATTTTCTTCATTTTCAAATTTCTGCAGATTAGCAGGATGTATTCCGGTAATCGGAATGCATTGTTATTGTTTAAAATTATCTTAGCTGCGATATTTGTGCACATCTGCATGAGACCTCTTACTTCAGCATAGATCTTGGCCAGTTTGACCATATATGGCCTGGACAGCCAATCAACCCCAAAACTTCCTTCGTCACCTCTTAGACATAGAAGGTAAACAGTGTTGCAATTCTTTGCTTCCCTTTCACACATGTGCGGGCACATCCGACTTTGGCAGATTAAATGAGTTATTGGTGATTATACTTCTTCTTGCTCATAGTTTAACATGTCCACAAATCAAGTTCGGTTTTCTTGATAAATGCTGCTGTATTTTAAAGCTCCTCAAGTCTCCCATACAGTTTTCTATGGATATCTGTCTCTGTGGCTCAGTGCTCCCCCTTTAACTATTTTAGTGTAGTGCGGTCTTGCAGGATATGTTTCGCAGTCTTTGTTGCCTGTCCACATGGGCACAGAGGTGATGGAACCAGTCATAGTCTATTTAAGTGGCTATTTAGTCTGTTGTGTCCTGTTCTGATGCGGAAGATAACTTGCTCAGCTCTGTCAAGATAGTAAGAGTTATCTTTTGGGCGCTCAACTTTCCTAATAGCTTTCATGAGGGTCCTCTTTTCCAGGTTGATGATTTCTTTGTCTTTTTGTTCCTGTGTTGCTCCATCTTTTGCCAGCATATATGCCCTTTTCTTTCCTGGTATGCTACAGTGGTACTGTATAGTACTGTAGTACTACCCTTCTTTGAGAAAGTTCAATTCTTGTATGGCTTCCTACAGATTTGGCAGTTTATCACTGTCAAGGGTTTGTAGGACAGGCATTGCATCAGTAAGAAATACCTGCCCATGTGTTGTCGGGGCCCGAAAGGTGAGCAAAGAATAGCAACATTGTTTACCTTCCATGCATGTCGTACAAGGCGACTAAGGAGGTTATGGGATGGAGTTGGCTGCCCCATCCCATATAGGGCCAGTGACCCAAAGCCATGCTGAAATCGGATGTGTCAGGCCAAAAGGCGCAGATATCGCAGCAATGATGTAAACCATCACACAACACATTTATTTCTCCGGACTACATCCTGCTGATCTCCAGGAGTTTGAGAACAAATGCAGAAGAAGAAGTAAGAAATACCACCTGCTGGCATTGGCTTGTGTTTTTAATTATCTCTGCAGCAATGCTTAGAGTCTGTACTACCACAGAGTTAGTTGGAGCACAAGATTCTGGCTGGTGAACATGTAGATTCATTTTGTTTCTGGATATCTTATGTACACCCTAGAACCTCCGTTCTTCACTCCTTTAGTTATTGATCCATTGAAACCACAACTCTTCTAACAAAAGCACAAGTTCTCCTCAGTTGAGAAATCGAGGTGACACCCAAACTCATATACATTTTGTTGTCTCAAAAGCACTGTTGTGTTAATGGGGAGGGGGTTATAGATGCAAGTTTAATCCCAGAAGTGAGGTATTTCAGTGCAGCAGTATCCCAGGATAATCGCATCCTACCAGGATGCATAGCATATAGTACTGGGCCAACTAGTATTCCCCGCCACCTACAGGTTGGCCAAGAAAGGACAAAGGTGTAATGTCTGCTGACCTGCATGTCCTCATAATTCATAAAAACCATCTGACAGAAGAAAAAAGTAAGAAATTGAGACAAGACATGCAGATACAATGGTGTTTTTTTTCACAGGTTACAGGTTGTCAACCTATCCTCCAATTTTCCTTAGTCGCTTCATACCTGGAAAGAAGACAGTGACCCTATCCTTTGAAATAGGGATACTTTGAAGAAAATTCTTTTATTCAGTGTCCCAGTCGCTACACTGATATAGATGATAGAGTGTGCAAGATATCACAAGGAGAAAAGGATAAATAAAGCCACACATTCACACACAGATATGATCGAGCATAACCAATGAATCAAAGAAAGAATAATACATCCTAAATCAAGAGTGGAAAATCTCTGGCAGCATCATTTGGCTTCGCCCACCAAAAGCAACCAATGGTGTCATTCTGCACTCAGACACCGCCGACTACACAGCAACATGTATACAAAGTTCAAGATTGGCAACACAGGCATGTGTGCATTAAATGTGGACAGGCACCTCAGACAGCAGAGCATATTCTTCATGAATGTCTTAAATGTGAAGGAAACTACACTGACCCAGAGAAACAACAGCAGAAGAAAAAATGTACGATCTCTGTATGAGTTATAAAACATGATTAAGTTTATAGAACAGACAAAATTTCAGATACAAGCATATTCCAAGCGAATGAAAAAATAATATTTGTGCCAATTTCATTTTGAAAGATAAAATATGAAAACCTTTTATTTTATTTTAAATGATAAATTACTTGCAACCCCTTTTTTCTCATTATGAACTAAATGACTTGCAACTCCTTTTTTCTCATTATGAACTAAATGACCTGCAACCCATTTTTTTCTCATGATGAACTGAATGACTTGAAACCCCCTTTTTTTCATTATGAACTTATATGTTTTCTAGTTGTTGCTTAACATATAATATCTAGAAATATGCTAAATGAAAATAGCAAATTAAAAAGTGAGTTTATTTCTTCATTTTTTGCGATAATTCTCAAACTCCCACTGATCGTTCTTGTTGCAGGATAATGGTCATGCTAGATTTCCGCAGGCTGTTGTCCAGAGAACAGAAATGCGTTATGCCACTGTTTTAATTGCACCAGTGGACCGACACATGTATTTGGCATTAGTTAGTTTATTTTTAAAATAGTATGGATTGATGTCTCACAAATTTTGTGTTTATGCAGAAAATAGATCTGCCTGATATTGAAAGGCACATATATTGCTGTCTTGCATTACTTCCTTTACAGATTGATGAAGAATTATTTATACTAGTAATTTAATTCAGTGAAATACTACTGTACTACACTGATTCCTTCTAGAATACACAAATACTAATTCTATATCACTAATGTGATTGTTTAGATGTTAGCAAGATAAATTATTTTTTTTAAATAACATACTCAATGTAGAGAAAACAAATTGTGGCAAAATTGACTGATTGGCTTTCACAAAAATTGGGATCACCACATAAATCGTGAACAGTGAAAGTAATGTAATCTTTATAGACAGCAAGAAACTTGATCCATGTTGCTGGAAAAACCTGAAAAATGAAAAAGAAAGGTATTGATATAAATTCATATTATTTTCAATTACTGTGTGGGAAAAACTTTTGTAAAGTTATGGCTTTGTTTTCCATTTGTACTAAATGTTCTTAAATGTAACAATTCAAAATAAAATATAAAAGCATCATCGTTATGTAAAATATAATATAAAGGCATACAAGGATTTATTATTAAAGAAAAATCAATGCAGAAAATGGGATTTGAACCAGGTCCACTCAAGTTACCAGGCAAGTAGGTGCCATCTGAGTCGACCTGGTTCAAATCCAATTTGCTGTATTATGATAGATCCTTGATGCCTCTATATTATATTGTTCATTTGCCACTGTCACATCTGAAGAAACCTTGGTTGTTTAGGTGTTATTTATGTTTACAAGTAGACATAATTGGTACCTGCAGCACTGAGACCTTCAGCTTATTAACTGAACTACTCTTTGCTAACAATCAGTGCCTACTCCACATTTCAAATGAAGAGCTGCAAGATCACACAAACCTATTCAATGAAAGCTTCACAGTACAAAGATCAATATAGTAAAAATGAGTGGTTTTTTTTCCTAGGAAAAGTTGGGTATATGATCAGTTTGCTAAAAATTGTCTATATTTTTAGTGCAACCACTAATCCTCCTCCCAGCCAGAGATCGGCACGCTAGATTTATAATCTATTAATACTGGAGGACTGGAAGTATTGTTTGTCATCATGCTCATTACAAAACTTGCGGAATAAATTGGGATTCATCCTTCTAAAGTGATGTATTGACTTTTATCATGATTTTCATTAGCTGTCGACACAAAGTGACCAATAAATATCACAGAAAAAGTCAAATTAATCACCATAGAAGGGTGAAACCTGATTAGCCAGCAGGACTGAATACATGATGAAACACATGGTTTTAATAGTCCATTTTTTGTCAAGGTGAAATCAGATATTTCTAAATGAGGAAATAGTTTTATCATTTTATTACCAGGAAAAAGTTGGAGATGTCAGCAACAAATTCACAATCCGATTATCTTGTTAGTCAGATAGCTTGAGTCAGTGTACTTGACCATTTAGCAAAAATTAACAAAAGGTAGATCAGATGACTTTCAAGTGTTTCGTTATAGAATTTTGTTTTTTCATGGACAGGAAATTTTCTTGCTCAGAACCAAAAAAATTTTTATATGATGAGTATATGGCATATACCCAGAAAAAAAGCACTGGTAAAAACAAAAGCAATGTCTATTGGCAAAGAACCAAACACAATCAACATAATGATAAATGATCAACTATTGAAACAAGTGCAGGAATTTAATCATATTGTGAGAATTTTTATAGATGATGGAAGAATGGACAGAGAGATTAAGACAAGAATTAAAAAAGCCAACTATGTAAATTATGAACTTACACCAACTTTTCAACACAAATCAATTGTGATGAAAACTAAAAGACAAATCATAAATTCAGTCTTCATACTAATATTGTGTCTGTTATCAATGTCAGATATGGACACTAACAAAAGAATGAGAGAATGCTTTTGTCTTGGAAAAAAGATGTCTAAGAAAAGCGGCAAACAGAACACGAAATCATTTGAGTAACAAAGAGAATACAAGAATTTTTGGAACAAGATCTGTGGTCAAATACATTGAAAAACAGAGACTGAAATGATTCGTCCACTTAATGAGATTGCACCCATATTGGCCAGCAGCAAGCATATTAATAAGGCAAGTAAAGAGTAAATCACTACAATGTAATAATAAATTAAATTAATATACTCAAATGTCACAATAGGAAACTAGCTTAGCCTACTTACAAAATAAAAGTCAAATTCAGGAATCAATAACAATACTAATAGGCTACTCATAGAACATTTACAATCAATCATTAGCCAGTCTAATATCTATAATAAATAAGGCAATAAGGGATCTATAGGGTCTATGCCTACCGTAGATTCAATTATGTTTTATTGCATATGTAGGAAGCCAAAACATAAGAAATAGGCTACGTTTATTTTATATTAATGTATCCTGGGGGAGGGGGGTGACCATCCCCTATAATGTGCATCCACAGGTTGCGTATAGTGGAACAGCCTCCAGATACCGAGGGTAGCTACACTCTGTATCTGGTGGTTGGCTGCAATATAAGCCAGATCTCTGAACGAATAAGCAGTTGCGGAAAAACTGGCGATGCTACCAACCAGGACGGAGTAGGATATCAGGTGGCACTGGTATCTCGACTGAAATACTCCATATATCCTGTGACAGGCAGCATCAAGCGAGTATGAGTCACTATAAGCTCAAGTCAACAGCTGGGGGCATTGACCCCAGCATGGCGTGTCCCCATACTTAGAAAGGGGAACATGGAAAATAACTTTCTAAATACACAAAATGAGGAGAAGTCAGCAAACCCACCCCCCCCCTTTCAAGGCACCAACCAGCCCCATGATGATGATGTTCCTTCTTCGCAAGCGAAGATGAGCATGGCATGAAAAACAATAAATGTGATGAACAAGTAGAAACAAACAAATTTGGATTGTCTAATTTGGTTCGTGAGTTCATAGATGCTCGATGAGTCTGATTCATGCCAGGAAAGTTCTATTGCAGTGCATGCAGAGGGTTCGGGTAGGAGAGTTTTCGGATTTGTCCTTCTGCTTCCATCGCTTGTAAATTGTCTACAGTGGTCTTTCTTTTTCAAATTTAGTGATGGCAGGGTGTGCCAAGCTGAGCGATCGAGGGCTGTAGTCTCCCAGGAGCTAGGATCAATGCTGCAGTACTTGAGATAGTCTTTTTGTGATCCTTGAAGTGATTTTTCTGCCCTCTGCTTAAAAATTTACCATCATACTGCTGCCCATAGAATAATCTCTTTGAAAGGAGTTTGTCTGACATACGGACGATGTGGCCAGTCCAGCAGAGTTGGGACCTAGTCAGCAGGGCATGAATGCTTTGCATACTTGACTTTTGAAGGATTTCCGTGTCTGGTACTCGATCCTTTCAACATACTCCCATGAGGTTTCTTAGGCACAGAAGGTGGAAAGAGTTAGCTGTCAAGCGTGTCTCGCATAGACAGTCCAGAATGATGCAGCATAAAGCAGTGTTGTAGGACGCAGCATAAAGCAGTGTTGTAGGACGCAGCATAAAGCAGTGTTGTAGAACCACTGCAAGGTACACATCCAACTTAGTTGTCAAACTGAGACTACGCCTGATCCAGACGTTGGCACGAAGGCTCCCAAATGCTGCACTGGTGTGAGCAATACGCAGGGCAACATCCTTGTCAATTGTCGCAGTTTGCTATAGGGTGCTGTCAAGATGTACAAACTTAATGACAGTATTGAGTTTTTGTCCCTTTACTGTGATTATTGGTTCTGTGCAGAGGCTGCCTGATACATTACTAATGTCTTCAAAGTGCTGATGGTGATAATAAATGATATTATGGATGGCATACTGACAGGGGTACACTCTGCAATGTATGCAGATGATCTGGTTTTGTGGACAGGAGGGGACTCTATGATATTCATATCATAGAATCTGGAGTCCCAACCTGACTGAGAAATGATTGTTGAAGAAGAAGATATTAATGTATGGCTCAGAAACATTGACAATAAACAAATAATTAGAAGACAGAATTGATGCCTTTGAGATGTGGTTATATAGAAGAATTGGGAGAACATCACTGAAAGAGAAGAAAACATACAACATTTAGTATGAAAAAAGAATTATTAAAGGGAATAAAGATCTAACAAATAAAATATTTTGGACATATTAAAAGACATGACGCCTTGTTGAAGACCTTACTTGTGGATAAAATCGAGGGCAGGCGTGCAAGAGGTAGACAGAGATACAAATGATGGACAGGTTAGTCTAGCTGAGGGCACCACCAAGACAAAAGACTCCATTATTGGCAGTCTGTTGCAGCCAACCTTACTTGATCGTACTTGATGATGATACCGAGTTGATATATTTAAATTATTTAACTAGTTAAAAAAATAACAGGAGCAAAGTCCATGGATGACTGCAATATTATATTTAACTCATCAATGATAATGATTCATTCTTATTCGATCTCTGATAATAGGTCAGCAGAGGTATTTGACTTTACTAAAAAAAAAAATAGTGGCCCTAAGTAGACCTACTCTAATTATTTAGTTTAGTTTATCAGTGCTATTTTATATAGCAGGGCTAGGGAATAATACACTTTTTATAATTAAAATTAAATAATTAATCAAATTTTCAAATTAATGTGAAAGTTAAGATAGGCATAGAATATAGATATTTAAGATATAGATACAGTTTAAGTTAACTTAAATTACACCTTACAACATTCTTAATGAAGTTATTCAACTTATTCTCACCTCAAAGTGTCATTAATGAAAGATTGTACTGTAAATTGTTTTGTGTGATTGTCTTTTCGTTCGTGTTGTTCAGAGCTACACACGTCCATTCCTATAACTTCTTACAACTAATGACATAATAGCTCGTGTTTGTAAACAGTCTTTGATTGGTTTCGTGTTATTCCGCGGACCAATCAGTTAGAAACATATTGAGTTCAGTCCCTTATGAACCTATTTGTTCTATTGCAGAACAGTGTTTACACTCCTGTACTTTTTTCTCCAGATCGGCTTTTTCGATCGGACCTGCGGGTCTTGGATACCTAAAATCTGGGCTTTTTTTGTCTAATTTTTTTTTTTAAGCAATAGCTGGTCAATGTTTCATTAATTGTCGATAACTATTGGACGGCCAGAGACATTTTCAGTCATTTTCATGGAAAAGGTCAAACCGACTGACAGCCGGTTTGGTGGCTGAGAGTCAATAAGTTGGTGATACCATGTTGAGATTATCTCAAAAACCATGACGGTCTTGTCAACCATTACACGTAAAGGCTGATATTCGGCGAATTTACGCGTTTGCGACACGATAGTTTATTGGTCCAGCGGTTATGTAAGCGAACTACCGACAGCAACGTGGTATTGACAACATCGAGCTTGGTGAAACACGTAGAAAACCAAGGTCATCCACTGCATCGAACTTCACTTTCTGTCGTCTTTATGTGTCTTGTTTTTTCCTATCTATTGTCTTTGCCTTGCCACAAATGCTGTTATGCGTCGTGGGAAGTTGAATTTCTTTTTTTGTGTGGCTATCTTCGTTGCGCTAGCCATGGTTAGGTCATGATTTTTTAAACAATCTCTCTGAATGAATCTTCTCGTCATGTTCTTGGTCTTCTTGTTGCTCTGTAGCCGTTCTTTCCACTGTTGTATGTCTGGATGTGATTATTCCATTCTCATAAGATGGCCGAACCAGTTGATCTGTTGTCTCTCTATAAATGGCCTATTGTTTGCATGGTATGGTCTTTACTATCTTTCTGATGTCTTCATTTTTCATTCGTTTTCTTCTGGTGACGTTTATAACCTTTCTCATACATTTCATCTCACAAGTTGCAATCTTTATAATTAGTTTTTTTTGTCTTGCTACTGGTTTGAAATGAGGTCCGACAAGAGCGTGAAGTCGACGCTTTGCACAACTCCTCCTCACTTAAATCAAAATCCTCAGTGCAAGTAATTTTCACATCCACTTGAATATGGCTTATTGACCATCTAGGAGCACATAATTAAGGGAATAACTCTAACTGAATTTCAAAAGTGGATGTAACAAATGGTCATCATCACTTTTGTATTGGACGAACAAGTATTTTTGGTAAATTTTTCAAATTTCTAGCGGAGCATATAAGTCAACTGGGTGGAGTTTCAGATCGATACATCCGCCATATAATGATACTTTATGACTTTATTTAGTGCGTTAATGTGTGGATAAATTAAAATACTTAGGATAAAACATCAATGGTGCAGGAAACTGCATGACAGAGATAAGGTAGAGATTCGCAATGACATATTGTAAAATAATACGGTTGAAATATATATGGAAAAACAACAAAATAGAAACGAAACTGCTAATGCTACGAAATTTAATTTTTCCGGTTGCAACATATGGATGTGAAACGTGGGCCATAAGCAAAACAGCGGCAAAATCAACGCCTTTGATATGAAATACTACAGAAGGATACTTAGAATATCATGCAAGGAAAAAAAGAGAAACTCAGATATCATAAAAACATTGAAGATTCCAGAGTGTTTGTTACTAAACACAATAGAAAAAAAAGAAAACTACACTTGTTTGGCCAAATAAGGAGATGCAACTGTTTAGAAAGACAAATAATGGAGGGCAGATCACCTGGGCGGAGGAGGAAATGCAGACCAAAAAGACGAAGGACTGACGATATTAAAGAGAACATGAATACGTCGTTGGAAAATGCAAGCCATATCGCCCAAAGCAGAGAAGGGTTCAGGGAGTTCATTGGGAAGACAACGTTCTGGAGAGAATACGTCACATGCCAAATAGGACTTTATTTACTAAGGCGGTGATTGAATTATCCAAAATGAGCAGTGTCCGAATGAGTAATGTCTATATATTGCCTATATATGGTTCATTACATAATGTTATGCCTATATTTTAACGAAACATACTATACATTATTTAACAAAGCAAACTTTAGCTAAAGGCCCATACAACGTAGCATTCATTCGATCTGCGCGCAACGCACTGAAAGGCGCCCCTTCTCCCTCCCCTTAAAGACGCTTTGTACAGGGAGCTCTCAATGCGTTGCATGCACATTGAGTGATCGCAAGCAGACACTGCGTGTTTTTTGTTTGTTCTTGTGTGTGTTTGTTAATCTCCGCATCACGAAAGCTGTATGAAATCAAACCTAATATTTAAAAGTTTGAATATGTTGGCATGTCATTCCGTATACAACCATATATAAACACAACTTTAAAAAAAAATAGTTTGCATAAAATTGCAAATATTTCAATAGTAACAACACACATAAGCACAATTTATTTCTTCAAAAATATTTGTAGAAATGTTGATATATGTTACTTACCTTTAAAAAGTTTGATATCTGGCTAGAAAGCATTGTTTTTCCCCTTAACTCATCTGTGTTGACACAAAGTTCTGAATTGTATTATCTCGAATCTAGATTCTACATATTGCTTAATACACATCACTTCACAACTAACTCAGCATTTAAAACGCTTTCTACTTTAGGATTTTTCACAATACATACATGCTCTGGAGAAGGCAAGCCCGATTCTTCTAATTAATCTTCTTCAGCGTTCATTCTCAAACTCCTGCTGGATATCTCTTGTCGAAGGACATTGGCCCTACCAGATTTCCAGCAGAATATAGTCCAGAGAATGGAATGCGTTGTCACCATTTTATTTGCGCCAATGGCCCGACGCATCCGTCTTCGGCAGGTTCTAATTAATCAGGTGCGCTTATCATAGAACGTCACTTACCTTGGCCGAGCGTCTGAAATTGATCACTTTGCGTATATGCTACTTTGATTTGTCAGCAAATGAAAAGTACGGGAAAAGTTGGCTTATCAAAGATAAATGCTTTTTGAAACCGTGAGAAGAAATATTCTGGAGAAAGACTTCGGTAAATGGATAAGCCAAAACTAAATACTGGTTTTCTTTGAAAATCAGTTTATGACTAGCTGTCAGCCTGAGATGTCACAACTGATTTGTACTGGCGACGGTATTTTTTTTTTCGTCACCCTCGACATTAAAAGACATGTAGGCTAAATTGCGATTCATCCTTATAGATTGATACATTTAACTGTTATCGTGATTTCTTTTGGCTATTTACACAAATTAGACACAAAGTGACAAATGAAAATTACTGGAAAAGTCAAATGCGTCACTTTAGAAGAATGACTCACGAATATCCAGTATTACTGTATTAGTGACGCCCCCATCTCTATACTGGCTTGGTGGTGATTCTATCCATATATGTCCTATATATTAAATAGTAGCGATGATAACACACACCCCTGTCTAAGTCTTGAATTTCTTCTGAAAGTATCAGTTAGCTCTCTATTAGCTCTTACTGCCCCTCTACAATTTTGATACAGGGCTCGGACGTTATCCAACAAGAGATAAAAGTTCTGCTGTTGGGTAACAACCGGAGACTGGAAATGAGTGGCTGTGTGGCAGACAAGACAAATATGAAAAAAATATAGGTCTGAATCCTGTAGTTTTCTAGAGCCTGTTCCTGTCAACTCCGAATGTTATATTCAATTGATTATTATATTCGATTGTTCTCTCATTCAGCTGTCAAGGGTGAATAGTGCACCAATGTATCACATTCGATGTATAACTACATAATAAAATGGAGAATTTCAAGTTCTCAGAAAAAAACCTCAGCATTAATACAAAGCTACGCTTGTTCAACGCATGTGTTATTCGGTTTTAACATACGGGTGTGAAAACTGGAAATCAACTACATCCTTAGAAAACAAACTAAATGCCTTCGAAAACAAATGTCTCAGGAAAATCACAAGCACAAACTGGAAAGACTTTAAGTCAAACGAGACACTAAGAGAAGAGACAAAACAAGAATACATCACAGCCTTTATTAGAAGACGGCCTTCGGCATACATCGGTCACGCACTCAGAATGAATGAAGACATAATTCCACGGCAAGTCTTTACATGGTCAAGGAGCGGCAAGAGAAAAAGGGGAAGACCAAAAAAAAAAAACACCCAAAAGAGCTATCGAAAAATAAACCACAACAGCTAGTATGAAAACAGTGCAGGATTTACGTATAAGCTAAACAAGCTATATTATAATTTAAATTATAATATATAAAAAATTATATTTTTCACTGACATATAATATCTGGACTTATAAAGTGCCCCATATCTCAAATAGCTTATGGCCTTATGAGGTCTAAATACGGCGTTATATATGAAAATGAATGATCTGGAACAACTGGCTGTTGATCGACAAGCATGGAGAACTATGAGTACTATGACATCTGCCCTATGCGCCAAGCTTTGGACAAGAGGAAAATGATGAATAACTAACTCGATATATAGGCCTATATATATATATATATATATATATATATATATATATATTATATATATATATAGTATAGTGTATGCTTATCCCAATAGAACTCTTCTACCCTGACGCCGCAAGGCAAAAAGGGATCTGCTTATAGATAGATAGTAATAACTGGTAATTAAAGATACTTCTCTATGGTGAGCTGGAGAAGGGCACATTATCTCAAGGTGACCAAAATAAGCGCTACAGGGACTCGTTAAAGAACTCACTGAAAGCCACTGAAAGCCCACGATACATGGAAAGAACTTGCACATAATAGATCTACATGGCGTTCTAAAATAAAAAAGAGCGCATCATCTTGTGAAGAGAGGAGAAATGCAGCAGCTCAACAGCGGAGAGCAGCTAAAAAGTCACGGATAGACTCAGATCCGTCTACTGTTGTCATTCCATGTCCGAAATGTCCAAGGATATTTACAGCTCGAATAGGGCCCATTAGCCATCAACGAACTCATATTCAAGGACATAACTCAAATAAATTTTTAAAAGTGGATGTAACAAATGGTCATCATCACTTGTGATGGACGAACAACAACATCTAATAATTATTGGTCTTTTATAGTTTTTGTGTGTGTTGGTCTTTTGAATTGGGGTTTCTAAATATATTTTAGTGGTAACGCTAGTATATATCAAGCCAGATTCAAGGCGCGTACTTTTCAATATATGGATCAGACTGACTATATTTTGCTACTTTGTTTAAAATTGTATATTTAGCTTGAATATAAATATTAATAAAAATGCTCGCAGAAAAGGCATTAGACTTAATTCGTGAACTTTACAGATCACTAAGTGGAACGTTATCGCCATATAATGTAAGTGTAAGTTTACGCCGTAGCCTAAGTAGTAAGTAAGTTGTGGGTGGGAATAATTTATTTTATTATTTAATAATTTATTTTATTTAATTAATTAAAATTTATTTATTTAGGTACTTGGACACAATTTTTCAAAATAATAAGTTGCATTATTGATTATACAAGACTATTATTATGTCATCACTGTCACAGTGATGTGACTGTGCTGCCAAACCTGGACAATTACAAGACAAAAGAAAAATAGTGACAGCAGAAATGACGCCTACGAAGAATACTCGGAGATATTAAAAGATAGAATTAGAAATGATAACATCAGACAAATAACCAAAACAATACATGTATTGGAACACATCAAAAGACAACAGATCAAGTGGTTTTTCGCCGCGTGTTGCCGGGGCCTGAAAGGGGAGCAAAGAATAGCAACACTGTTTACCTTCCACGCATGTCGTAAAAGGCAACTAAGGAGGTTATGGGTTGGAGTTGGCTGTCTTATCCCATATTGGGTCAGTGACCCAAAGCCATGCTGAAGTTGGATATGTCAGGCCAAAAGGTGCAGATATTGCAGCAATGCTGTAAACCATGGCACAACGCATTTCGTTCTCTGGACTACATCCTGCTAATCTGCAGGAGTTTGAGAACGAACGCAGAAGAAGAAGTGGTTTTTCACATGTTTCTACCAACAGATAGCATGCCACAAATGGCCATGACACGGCTATAAAGCCAGAGGCAAACCATGTAAAAGATGGATCACAGAAATCAAAGAAGCCACAGGAACAAGCTTACAAACAGCACACAAGAAGGCCATCTCCAGAGAACTCTTCCACCCCTGATGCCACAAGGTAAACAATGGCCACAGCATATAGATAGATATAGAATTTAATATGGTATAATCTCATACAAGTGAATAACTTCAACATGTAATTCTAATATATGCTTCTGTTTCAAAGAATTGACAGTTGTTCATCAGGCAGGTGCCATCTCCACAATTAATAGTGGCTGCAACAGATCATCAACACCTACTGTCTCTTGCCTTGGTGGTACACTCTGCTAGACTGTAACTTGTCCATCTCATGATATTTCACTCCCACTTGTATCTCTGCCTACCTCTTGATCGCCATCCCTCAACTCTACTTTCAAGTAATGTCAACAAAATATCATGTCTTTTAATGTCAAAAATATTTAATTGTTTGATTTTTATTTCTTTTAAAAGTTCTTTTTTGATATGCAGTGTTGCCAGAACCTCATTATTTTGACAGTTGATAAATAAATTCATTAATTGATTTTGTTTAAAGGAGGACAAAATACGTCAAGTTTTGGAGGAAATGCAGACACTCTTTAATCAAAACAAAGACAAAGCGTGAGTATTGTTTGTTTTCCTATGACTATCAGAAGAACAAAATTAATGTAATTAAGTGGGCATCTGTGGTTACGTAAATATAATTAAATACAAAAAAATTATAGCAGCGGTGACTGTAGCCACAATTCAGATGGGTGACCAAAAAGACTAGTGTGCTGTGCAAACAGTGCTGATAAAAAAGGTTTGGTGACAAACACCGAGCATATACATACCACTGCTAAAGTCAGATGTGTTGGACAATTTGTGCAAAATAAAACCAAATCTATGGAAGACTTTATGTTGGATGTGCGTCTCCAGTGCTAGCATTCATACTTCTTTAATTTATTTGAACAAACTTGTTGGCAAGTTTACCATTATGTTCATCTTTTTAATCTGTGGTGTAATTTTGAATGTAGAAATTGAAGTGACAATTTGGAATGTCTTTTAAAGTGATTTTGCATGAAAGGAATGAGTTATTAACAAACTCTTCTCTTATTAGAAAGTAATACTTACGTAGGAAACAGACAATAAAGTCTTACTGAACGACAACTAACACACTACTACTGTAGGATGCTCACGTGAAATAATAATGCACACATCTACAAAATTGCATGGGTGGTTTGTCTAGTGGACCATTGGTGGGACCCACAGACACAACTGCATGCGTGTTAATTGGCATAACTGATGAGTTATTTTTAAAATTGTCATTTTCAGTCATTCTGCAGCAGGACATGCAGACTTAATATCTGCAATACAAGTTCGTCATGCTGGTATCCAAAGAAACAAGCGGTGTTTATTGGCGTATTTGTAAGCACATTTAAGTACACATTTTCTTTGTATTTAATTATAAAAGTGTTTGTATGAAATTATAAAAATGTTTGTATGAAATTAGAAAATTGTTTCGTTCAATTCCCAGGAAATATGAGCAATATAGCTCATGTATCCTTTGGCATTAATTTTCATTGCTATATTATGTAATGTAGTTCACTCATGAAGCCCATGCTCACTGAAAAAACGCTGACCTGGAAGAAAAATTAATCAACAATTCATAGCAGAATTCCTGCAAATAGATTCATGACAAGAATTAAAACAATTATATATGTGACCATCACTAGTACTTCAGTGCTTGTGTACTCAGGACCATAGCTAGTACTTCTGTATTTGTGTAATCAGGACCGTTGCTAGTACTTCTATGTTTGTGTATTCAGGACCGTTTCTAGTACTTCTGTGTTTGTGTACGCAGGACCATAGCTAGTACTTCATTGTTTGTGTACACATGACCATTGTTAATATTTAAGTGTTTTTGTACCTTGGGACCATCGCCAATACTTATGTACTCAGGACCATACTAGTATTTCAGTGCTTGTGTACATTAGGACCATCGCTAATGCACTATATAACACTGTTGAGATCTTCCTATTAATAAAAATGTCAGAGCACAAGTTACTATTGGTCAAAGGTTCAGTGATGATCTTTACATACAAAAGCTGCTATAGACAATACTTGTGAAACTCGTTTGATTCATTTCCCAGAAAATAGTAGCAATGAAACTCATTTATCCTTATTTTTTGCAATTTGGGACCGGGGGGAGAAAAGGTTCTCTAAAGTTTTATTTCATACTCATAATAATCCATCTCTCAACTGTGTAAAATGCATTGAAAAAAAGCCTCCTACTCAGAGGGGATACAAATGTAATTGTATGGACAAAGTGTTGTGGGACTATCACAAAAGAAAGGCCTTATTACACTGTATATAGGCATGTTATCTACTAGTGGTTTTCTCTTACAAGGTGGGTGACTTGTGAGCCCTTCGGACCTCCTTCATGCGGCATGAATCTAGTATATGTGGCATATCCTTGCTGCTGTATTTGTGTTGAGATTAAATGGCCAGTTCCTTGATGGAGTTGGTACTTAGCTCAGCCAATAGAGGCTGAAAATTAAAGACAGGCCAGACACATGGAGGGTCTGAATTTCTCACCAATGGCTTAACAGCATGTAGCAGCTTATCTCCAGTAGATGACATGGCAATATAGTCAGCTTTTCCTCTTGTTAACTCCACCAGAAATCTTATCAAACTTCTTGTTATAATTTCAAGTCAGTGGTTCTGATAGTCCCAATGATTGCTCAGACCTGATCACAGAAGACGTATATGTCAGACCAATGACCCAAATAAAATGGCGACACAACATATTTCCATTCTCTTAATTACATCCTGTGGAAATCTAGTAGGACCATTGTCCTGCTACAAGAGAGATCCAGTGGGAATTTGAGAACGACACTGAAGATCAGATCTGACTCAGTGCAACAATATAACTAGTGGATAAGGTGCTGGTAAAAGTAGTTTTGTTGTTATTGAAACCTAACTTATGAATCATCCATATAGTTTTATGCTCTATTTGTCACTATGAATGCAGAATCTGTGGTTGGGAGAGAGCCAGAGATGTACTGTGCAACACTAGTGAGTGAGAGAGCTAGAGATGTACTGTACCACACTAGTGAGTGAGAGAGCCAGAGATGTACTGTACCACACTAGTGAGTGAGAGAGCTAGAGATGTACTGTACCACACTAGTGAGTGAGTCAGAGACATACTGTATAACACTAGTGAGGGAGAGAGCCAGATGTACTGTACAACACTAGCCCAAGACCCATTACCCAAGACTGGTAAAGATCACTGGAAGGTGCAGGGATACTGGATGATAACCAAAACATAATTGACAAATTACGGTAATTACAAAACATAATTACGGTAATTACAGTCACGCTTGATCGGCAGCTCACCCTCAAGAATCACGTGGAAAAAGGCAAAAATAAAGCACTGAAATGGTTACGACTACTAAAAAGGCTCACTGGCACATCTTGGGGATTAGACATGGATGCCCTCATCATCATCACGTGACATATTCTTTCCAGAATGTAGTCTTCCTTATGGATCTATTGAATTCTTCTCAGTCTGGAGAAAGTTGTCCCGCCTCCTTTAGGGACATGTGCAGGCATTACTGTATGTCTTCTGTCCATCGACGTTTTGGTCAGCCTTTGTTACCTTCTATCATCCCCTCCAATATACTCTCTCCGTACCATCATGTCTCTTAATGTGACCAAAAAAACGTAGCTTTTTCTTTAATATGGTGTTCAGAAGTCAGCCCTCTTGGATGCTGATTGTGCTTAGCACCACCTGATTTGTTTTCTTTACTGTCCATGGTGTTCTCTGTACTCTTCTGTAGCACTTTGATTCAAATGATGTTATTCTTTTAGACAATGTTTATTTAGTGTTCATGCTTCGCATCCATATGTCACCACTGGAAACACACACGTTCATGATAAGCACAATTTGGTTCTTATGTTAGTACCCTGCCACAATTTCTTTAGCTGTTTTAATTTTGTCAGTGCCATTGCTGTTCTTCTTTTAATCTCAACTGTGCAGTCACCTGCATTATTTATATTAGTTCCTAAATAATCAAAATGTACCACTTCTAAGTTGCAGTTCTGTATATTAATTTTTGATCTTGATTTCATTTTGTTAGTTGCCATAATTTTTGTCTTTTTCATGTTTAAAAACAAGTTTTGTTGTTAGCTGAATTTCTGGGTTGACTTAATTAAATCCATTAGGTCTTGTTCATTTGTTGTTAATAACACTGTGTTATCTGCATATCTAATTTCTGGAATCTGTAGCCCTCCTATCAGGCTTCATTATTTCTTGCTTCAAGTTTCTCATTATGTTTTATGCATAGATGTTCAACAAGTATGGAGACAAGGTACAGCCTTGTCTTACCCCTATTTGTACATTAGACCACTCTGTTCTTGCACCCTCCACTTTTATAGCTGCTTCTTGGTCCTTGTGCAGATCTGCTATTAAACTTGTAATGTGTTTTGGGAAACCCATGTTGTTCATTATTTCCCACAGTTGTTGGGCCAATAGTGGTTCATGCAGTCAAATGCCTTGGTATAGTCTTTGCCAAGTCTTGGTACATGCATGTAATTGTATGTTATACTCTCAACATTTCTCCATGATCATCCTCATGTTAAATATGTGTAGGGAGGACTATTAGAGAGGAGAGTGGAGCAGTCGCTGTAGCATGACAATGGAAATTATGGCAGTGACCAGGGCCTTGAACTGGATAGCCACACAGAGTGCAACTCATGTCTGCATTCTCAGCGACTCATTGAGCATAATCAGGAAAATACACTGAGACTATTTATGAATAGTGGCTTGATGCTGTGGGGAGGTCAAAGTTGGAGAGTGTGACATTTTTTTGGCTGGTCATTCAGGTGTTAAATGCAATGAGAGAATGGATAGATTGGCAGATTCTACTACTGTAATGAATGGCAGGGCAATAGATCGCTTTGACGTTTTTGAGAGAAACTGTGCGATCAAACAAAAATTTATGGAGAAGATTCGTTTTCCATGTCCACAATAAAGGAGCTTGGCTTGAAATGCGGCATAGGAAGAAATGGACATTATTTTGGTGGTCAAAGAATGTTTGTTAACCAATAGGGAACTGCAACTATCAGTCATTGTGTAATTGTGAATATATTCAGAGGAATATTGGAGCACCTATGAATGTGTCCTGTGTGCAGTGATGATAATTTCTCAACTAAATAATAGATACAAACTTAAATATCCACATTTATCTAACAGTTATTTTCAGACTCCAGGTCTTGGTGGGTTAAAAAAATAAAAAATAAATTAACAGATGTCTCAGTGAAACTGCTAGTAGAAACATATTTTTTCTGATTTAGTCCAAAGGTAACAACAGAGTAAACATAATTTTTTATCCAGTCATCATCATCAAGTACCATCTCTGCATCGAAAGGTTGGCTGAAACAGTCCTTCAAAATCTTCTATTTCTTGCCGTTCTCCAGTACAGAACAAGATATAATGATTAATTATGTTTTTCCTTAGGTACAACAGACTAGAACAGATACGTAAAATGCGATGGGAGTTTGGGAGTGTTTTGCCTGTAGATGTTAAATATAACATGTGTGAACATGAGGTAATATGTTTGAGATTATATATATATATAGTAAAGTTACCCATACTTTTCTGCGTCACTATTGATTGGGTCTTGAGAAAGAGCACTGAAAATGAGCTGACAGGAATAAAATGGATTAATAATACCGTTCTCGAAGATCTTGACTACGTAGATGACCTGGCCCTTATGAGCGCAAACCACACAGATGCTCAATCTAAGCTTGACAATCTCCAACACTACTCAAATCAGATAGGGTTGAAAATCAACACATCAAAAACTCATTTACGAGATCCAATGACAACATAGAAATTCAAAATGTTCCATTATTAAAAGTCAACAATTTTACATATTTAGGCACCAATGTAGCATTGGATGGAGACTCATCAAAAGAAATTTTACACCGTATTGCCCTTGCAGCGGGTGCTTACAATAAACTACGCAACATCTGGACGTCAAACACACTAAGAAACACCACAAAACTCAAGTTGTTAACTCCAACATCATCCCTATTCTATCATATGGGTGCGAAAGTTGAAAAGCCACAGATAAAAGACTCGACTCCTTTGAAAACAAATGCCTACGTACCATTCTGAACGTTAAGTGGATTGACTTTAAATCTAACACTACTATAAGAGAGGAAAGCAAACAAACCTATATATCTTCCTTCATTAGACAAAGGCGTTGGACTTACATCGGCCATGTTCTCAGAATGAACAGCCTAAGAATTTCCCAGCAATCACTATATTGGGTGCCACCTGGAGTAAGAAGAAGAGGGAGACCTAGAGAAACTCTACGAAGAACCATTAATAGAGAAGGCATATCAATGAACCTAAACAACACGCAACAATTGAAAGACCTGGCAACACAAAGACAGAAATGGAAGGCTATGGTTTCTGCCCTATGCGCCGCCTATGGCCCTGGAGGAACATAACATAACATAACAAAGTTACCCATAGAATTTAATAATGACTTAGGGGTATGAGATGTTATCGATTGCACATTTCAGTGGCTCTGCTATATGAGGGCAGTAACCATCTCATCTCCCTCGAAGTCTTTATTTCCCTGATTGATCCGATATCCATTTAAGGCTGGGTCGACCTGGGAGCTGTTGTGATCTGAAAAACATTTCTGCCTCAACTGGGGAATGTACTCAGGACCACTCATATGCGAAGCCAGTGCGCTAACCACTGATATATCTGATATATATATATCTGGGTAGCATAGCGCATAGTATATATATATATATATATATATATATATATATATATATATATATATATATACGTACATACACACACTCTGTCAAATCCCATTATAACAACTTTGCCCGGACTGATTAAGTATGTAGGCCCTGTGTAATAACAGAAATTAGCTATATACAGTATAAACTGTAAAGGATAAAAGCAAATGGGGATTTTGAAAAATGTTATTAAATAGAGAAATTTGTGATAAAATTGTGCACTATAGAGGGATTCTACTGTTTTAAAGTTTTAAGTGGTGCACAATGTCTGCAAAGTGGTTAGTTGTCCTGACAGACAAACACAACTTAGTCAAACTCAATGTGGTCTAAAAACTGACTGTCCACATTGTACTGGCGATACAATTAGATGTATTAGTTCTGCCTACTGCAGAAGACAGATGTGTTGGGCCATTGGCGCAAATAAAGCAGCGACACAATGCATTTCCATTCTCTGGACTACATTCTGCTGGAAATCTAGTAGGACAATGGTCCTGCTACAAGGGAGATCCAGCAGGAGTTTGATAATGAACGCTGAAGAAGAAGAAGTTCTGCTTAAAAATTCTTCTTCATCGTTTATTCTCAAACTCCTGCTGGATCTCTCTTATAGCAGAACAATGGTTCTAATAGTTTTCAAGCAGAATTTAGTTCAGATAATGGAAATGCGTTATGTCACCGTTTTATTTGCGCCAATGGCCCAACACATCAGTCTTCACGGGTGCCTACAAATTCAATAAGAGTTTAAAAAGCCAATGTCCTATACAGGATATGCTTCAATTATTTCAGTTATTATTCTAAAATAAATAAAATCAACCGAATACCAGAGATCAGACAAATAAGTATAGGCTGCAGAAATGCAGATAAAAAGGTAATATTAATGAAGATACCCGGTAGGTAGGGAAGTGTTATTATAAGGAACCCTAAAATGGGGCAGATTTTTAGCATTGCTTCAGAAATAAATATCAGTAGCACATTTAAGATCCGCTTGTGTGTTGTCAGGAGCAGAAAAAAAACGAACACTGTTACCTGTCACACATGTTGTAGAGGACAAGAAGGGAGACTTGGAGTGGAGTTAGCTTTCCTATCTATACTTTATATTGTCAAAGTGATCCATGAGTCATGTTGAAGTTGGATCTGTTGGGCTGAAATGTGCAAATATTGTGGCCAAGTTGTAAACCATGACACAACGCACTACGTCCCCTGGACCACATCCTGATGATCTGCAGGAGTTTAAGAACGAATCCTGAAGAAGAAGACACTTAAGGGCAATGTCGGCAGAGTGGTGCACAATGTCAGCAGAGTGGTGCACAATGTCAGCAGAGTGGTGCACAATGCTAGTAGAGTGGTGCATAATGTCACAATAGTTCACAATGCCATCGGAGTAGTACACAATGTCAGCAGAGTACTGCCCAATGTCCACAGAGTGGTGCACAATGCTATCAGAGTATTGCACAATGTCAGCAGAGAAGTGCAATGTTTGAAGCCAGTTTCTTCATTCATTCTCAAACTCCTGTGAATTAGCAGAATATAGTACAAAGAACAGAATGATTTTGTCATGATTTACAGCTTGGCTGCAATATTTTCACCTTTCTTCCGGACACATCCAACTTCAGCATGGTTTCTGGGTTACTCTATGAGTGAGATATCTGCAAAACCTCATTAGTTGCTTCATTAGCTGTTCAGTGAAATATATGGGAGAAATGTATTGATGACATGATGATGATGATGAAATAATCCCCTTGAGCATGTAGCTCTTGAAAGCCCATAGTCCTTCAGACAAAAGAACATGTCCTTTTCAGTTGTGTAACTGAGATAACACCAGGACTCATGTAAGGTATCATTGGTTGTGCAAGGGAGGTTTATGCTGTTTGAGTAGTATTATGCCACCAGGCAAAACTTGAATATTCTAGCAGAGAGAATAGAAAACATTTTGTGTCCTTTATATTATCAGGTCCAGTGGTTTAATCAATATAACAGACTGCTAGCAAACTACATGAGATCTATAGGAGAAAGTGGTGGTCTTGACCTTACACAAGATTTGAAGCCACCAAAAACTTTGTATGTGCTGGTGAGTATATTTTGTAATAAGTGTTTCATACAAATATATATATATCAGACGCATGCGGTTGCATCTGCGGATCTCACTATTGGCCCACTAGAAAAACCACCCATGCAACAGAAAACCTCAGTAGATGACATGCCGTTATATTGAGGCTCTTTTATGGAAGCCTTGATGCATATCATCTATACAATTATAGACCCCCTCTGAGTAGAAGGCACCTTCAATAAGCATTGCACTAAACCGAAAGTTGAAGTCTCTTGGATATGAAAGAAAGCTCAGAAAAACTACCCCACTGCACATAGTAAGAGCTAATCGCTCGCAATTCTTCAAGTTCTCAAACAAACAACAAACATATATATATATCTATATCTCGGGTAACATTCTTTCCTGAATGTATTCTTCTTTATGGATCTTCTGAACTCATGATTCTGGACAAGTTGACCTGCCGCAACCAGGGGCATGTTTAAGCAATCTGAGATGTCTCTTATCCATCGTCGACTTGTGCGGCCCTTACCCCTGCTACCAGCAACCACATGTTTCATTATTAATTTTTCCTAGCTATTATGCCTCTTTATATGGCCAAAAAATGCATGTCTTATTATAATATTGTTTAAGAGCTTCAATGTTTAATGTTTCTTGATTTTTTTCCCTGTTCATGATATTCTCAAAATTCTTCTGTAGCATCTCATTTCAGAGGCAGCCATTCTCTTTTCCAGTTTTATTAAGTGTCCATGATTCACAATCATAAGTTATCACTGGAAATATACTTGCCATATCTGATATAATTTAGCTTTACAGCTGGTGCTTTACCAAAGATTTTTCATTTATGCAAGTTTTGAAGTTACTTTTGTAATTCTTCTCTCGATTTCTGCAGCACAGTCCCCAGAACTGTCATGTTTGTATAGAAAGATGTTACGTCATAATTGTGAATAGAGAATTCTTGGAAAGTAATTCCAAATAGTTCAGTAACAGTTTTATTGAAGATCAAATGCAGCTCTCACAGAAGATATACAACCAAAATAGTTTTTATTTCTTTAGCGTTCATTCTCAAACTTCTGCAGATTAGCAGGATGTAATCCAGAAAATGGACTGAACTGTGTCATATTTTATATATTAGCTGTGATATCTGCATCTTTTGGGATGACACATTTGACATCAGCATGGCTTCTGGATCAGTCAGTCAGTCAGTTCTTCTTTGGCCAAGTTTGGCACATACGGCTTCTGTATCACTTTGACCATTAATGGGATGGGACAACCAAATCCACTCCAAAACCACCTTTGTCGACTTTTGACATGTACGACAAGTAACAGTGTCACTATTCTTTGCTCTCCTCTCGAGCCCCTGCATCACATGGGCAGAGGTTGAAGATGAAATTGAAACTCTGAGGCACAAAGCATAATGTCTAGGGTTCTCTTATCCTTGGTAAGAGTTGGACTTTTTTCTATCAGAGTGTAAACTAACCCACCCTGTACATGTGATGTCATGTGCCTTTATCACACAAGCCACTTGAAATCTCTCTGCAGCTTCCTAATGGGAAAACTGCAGTATTAACATTTTTTTGTTGGAACAGATAATAACTAAAAGAATGTACAAGCATATAGATATTTAAATGCATGGGATGTGATGATAAGACCATATCATTGTATCAATCGTATTGTTTATGTTTATTTCGAGTTCATGGTTGTTTCTTAATAAAGGTTTTTATTGGACCATAATGTGGAAAAAGTCCTTGTTCCTTTGTTGTTTGTTGATTTTCATTGTCATTACTTTACATTTGGAATTTTTGCTATTTATTAGTTATATTACTAATCAGTAACAATACATATCACATGTGTTATTGCTTAGATTTCCAGCAGGATGTCACCCATAGAATGGTAAATAACAGCGAACTATGTTCTCTGTAGATTCACTTATAATAGAGGATAGCAGCCACTGGATTATATTTCAGAAAGTGAAGTATTAGAAAGAAATGGCTGCTGTAATAAATTGACAAAGGAACACATGATATTGCCAAAATAACTATCAAGGTAAAAGTTAATCTATTCAGATAATATAAATATTAAAGAATAAAGCTGTTTCCAAAACATTTCAATCATCTCATACACAGTAGCACATGATATCTAAAAGATTTAGTTTCCTCAACTTGGAATTGTATGCAAAAGAATATGTGAGGCTGCAGTGAAACTGTTCCAAAATGTAAACAAGGAATAGAAAGAAAAAAATAAGTGAAAATAGTTTTACAAATGTACACATAAACGTTAATCAAATTCTGAAAGCAATGTTTTTTTCAAGAAAGAAGCAAACGACACACAAAAACAGGCAAGGGAACTATTGTACTGCATAGATAGGATCTAGGCTTCTGGATAAGGGAATCATGGTATATAACCCATAGGTTAGACACATATTACAGTGATGATGTTGCCCAGGTGTTGTCAGAGCCCGAAAGGATAGCAAAGAATAGCAACACTGTTTACCTTACATGCATGTCATAAGAGGTGACTAGGAAGGTTATTGGGTTGGAGTTGGCTGTCCTAACCCATATACGGTCAAATTAACCCAGAAGCCATGCTGAAGTCGGACGTGTCAAGTCGAAAGGTGCAGATATTGTAACAAAGCTATAAACTATAACACAATGCACTCTTTTCTCCGGACTACATCCTGCTGATTTGCAGGAGTTTGAGAATGAACACAGAAGATGAGATTACAAAATAAAATGTTACAGTAAAATAGTCAAACATCCAATATAAGGGGTCTACAGTAAAATTATGTTTAGACAGAATTCTTTATCGTAAAGGACAGTCCTTAGCAACAATAGAAAATTTAATTCTACTTTACGATCAACTTTCATCTTGAAAATAAAATTACTCCTCAGGTGCGTTGTGTGGTTGATCATGGAGAATTTGAAACGCAGGATGGCATCACAGTATTGTTTAAAAAAAATAGCCAGGTTTGTTGTCAATTGTTGTGTTTTGATGCTGATAGAAACAATTGATTTGGAAATGGTTGCATTCAGTGTGAATCATATTAAAACACTATCAGCTCAAATCAGCATGTAGTTTAAAGCACTCTTTCTTGAAGGAAGAGTCACATGTACACAATGTAGACATTGTACATGGACAGGCAGCACAGAGTGCCAAACATATACTTCAAGGGTGTTCTGAGCATGAAACGCTGAGGCAGACATATTGGCCAGAGGAAACAACACTGGAATCAAAACTGTATGGCCACTGTGAACTATAAAAGACACTGAGTTTTATTCAGGAGACAGAACTACAGATATAGACATGTTTCAAGTGAATGAAAGAAGAAGGCGGCGTAGGTATTACAATGATTTGTTGTAGTTTGGGGTTCTTCTTCTGTGTTTGCTCTCACATTCCTGCAGGTTAACAAGACGTAGTCCTGAGAATGGAATGTGTTGTCATGATTTACAACTTGACTACAATATCTTGTGCATTTCGGCCTGACACATCTTACTTAGCATGGCTTCTAGGTCACTTTGACCCTACATGGGATGGAACAGCCAACTCCACCCCATTAAATTCTCAGTTGAAATTGACTTTATTTGTACCACTTTTTTTTACTGCCGCCTTGAGTTAAGGGTAAAAAGTAAACTAAGTCATGAACCACCTTCTAGCTCACAGTTTTCCCACAAGTTCCCAGCCAGTGGCTGAGCAGAAACTGCCTGACTAGAGTCATCTACCACACTTTCTAGTAGCAATGGCACCATTCCTCAACCTTCTTCCTACAACTAATACCCTGGTACTTCCTTGTAGCTGGGAAAGTACTGCTAATCTTGATATGAATGACATTCTTTTGGGAGTAGGGGTTATATATATATATATTTCCACCCCCCCCCCCAATATATACATATCAGCTTTCGGCTTAGTGCAATGCCTATTAATGTAGCCTTCTACTCAGAGGGGTCTTTAGTTGTGATTAAAAATATAATCTGAAGCTGAGATAAATGCGAAGCATCAGCTAGCGCTAATTCGAACTTCACGTAATGCACTGAGAGCTCCCTCCAGGCTGTTCTGGGGGAGGGGGCCCCTCTCATTGTGTTATGTGCAGATCAATGGATATTTGTTAATGCTGCATTGTATGTGCCTTTGCGAAAGTTTGTTACGTTAAATAATGTAAGAGATTACTTCCATAAAAATAGGCCACATCTGATAACATGAACCAAACTGACATTTCTGTGTTGAAAATACTTTTGTTATCAAGAATTGTTTGATGATTTTTCATTCCTCTTTCAACAGCATTATCTGCTGCGATCTGAATGTGAACATCTGATAAGACAGGGTGTGCTGGAGCACATTCTCCAATGAATAATGCTCATCTCATTTGTTTGTAGCAAGAAACCAGAATTTACTGTATGCATTAACATTTGCTTGATCATTTGAAATGTATCACACATTGTCTATAATAAATGATCGTTTGTATTTAATTGTGTTTGTTGGCTTGTTAGTGGGCCCTATTCCACAACCGCAACTTGGTTGAACCTGTCTGTGATTCGAAAGTTGATAATTCACATTGTACTGGCAATGTGTTTGATTGTATTATTGGTGCCTAAAAATTAAACAATTGTTGAATAGCGGATTGTCCTATACATGTTTGTTTTGTGTTCGCTCCATTGTAACCAGCACAGATATCCGTGCGATTTCCGCCGGGAGCGTGGTCCTATACATGATATGCTTCACTTGTTATTATTTAGATGTGTTTTGGTTGATCTTAATTAAAAAAAGAAACCATTTCTGTGAATTCAGTCTCATACATAATCTACATATTATCTAAGTGGTCCATCAACTTTAGGTCTTAGATCTGCTGTCAGTAAAAGAAAACAATTTTGATGTATGAGAACCCCCGCCGAAGACGGATGTGTCTGGCCATTGACGCAAATAAAACGGCGACACAACACATTTCCATTCTCTGGAATACATCCTGCTGGAAATCTAGTAGGACTGTGATCCTGCTGTAAGGGAGATCCAGCGGGAGTTTTAGAATGAACGCTGAAGAAGATTTATGAGAACTGATCAGACTAGCAGTCTGATGTAAATAATTAAAAACAGTTCAATAATTCACAATACTAGACATATATGTATGACCTTTTTTGGTTTTGCAAATGGTCAAGTTAAAAAAAAAAGTAACTTGATCTGTGTCTCTCATGAATTAACCCATAGCAAATTTGTGTCGCTTTTGACCATCTTTTTAAAAATATTTTTTTCTCCAAACAACTGTCCATTTGCTAGTAAAGTTTGGTTGCACAATCATTAGCAAGTTCTTCCCAATTGTTAGGGTTGATAGAGGAATCTTTTATTAAGGATTTACAGATACATTTGTAACTCAGAAGTGATCTACCACAGATGAGATGACTTTAATCATTCACACTTCCGTACTCTTCACTTCTTGTTGTATTCCTGACCTGTCTGTTTCTAATACATTGCTGAGCATGTAGTCTTTGCTTGATTTTGTGGTTCCATTTGGTTTGTTTCTCCTATATTGAATAATAGGACCTTTTTGTGTTGAATCAATAGAACCAAAATGACCTTTTGGTAGAAACATCAATTCTATGTATTGTTCCACATAAAATTGTCATTTAATCCATTCAATACCGTAGCAGACGAAATTGTTGGCTATATATACATTACTGTAGCAGCTGTTCTCGTCAGATTGACATCAACCTTTTTGATAGATGTGTTACTAGTTCCATGCAAATAGACGTGCTAAATTTAGTGCTGACGTGATTACCGGTAATGGCAGCTTCCAGTGGTTTTTTCATTCATACTAACAGCTGTCATTTCCGAATTGTGGAGATTTTATTATGACCTTCAATTTTCGTCAAAACTTGGTAAAAATGGACATTCTTATGATTCAGATGATTTCGATAGGAAATTTTAAAATGGAATTCTAGAGAGTTTGAATGAATCAAACGTTGATGGGGTAGTAATTCAATATTTAGTAGGCCTAGTTGAAATTAGGGGTGACCTGTACTCTAGGCCTAATTGCTACATGTACAGCCCCTCACATCAGAGACCTAGTAATGATTGAGAATAGTCAGCACATTCATTTTCCTTTTGTGCTGAAGTTAGCGCATAGGGCAGAGGTCAGATCTCTCCAGTTCTGTCTGTTCAAAGCTATTCTGTGCAGTTCTTGAATAGTATGAATATTGGTTGTCTTACTTTTTTTTAAGTATTGTTCTTCTGAGTGTTTCTTTTGGTCTACCCCTTGCTCTTTTGCCTGTAGGTACCCATTCAAGAGATTGGTGGTGTATTCTGTTGGTGTCTGCGCATAGGACATGCCCGATGTAGGACCAACAGCGTTTTCTGAATGAAAAAAGAATTGGAATGAACTGACTTCTGTTACACAAATCGGTCTGGACTTTACTCTGTTAGTTTATTAATCCAACGATCGACGGAATGACCCAACACAGCACAGCTGTGATTGATATTGATCAATTTCATGAGAAATCAGGTCCTGAAAATGACATTGATCGAGATCAATCTGTTTTTGACTAAGATTAAGGTCCAGTTTTCACTATTTCTATGTGAGTTATTCTTTGGGGCTACACGCAGAATGTTGTGTATGCAGGTATCAAAATTGTATGAAAAACGAGATCCATTTTGGAAACCTGTTTCACCAAATATCTAGGTCATTCTTTATGTAAACTAGGCCTATATGTTTAGAGTAGTTAACAGTTACGGAATGTCGTTGAACACTTATCAGAAAACAAACTGACACAAGTAAATGAAGCAGACATGAAACTGCTCAATTTTTTTCCTCTCGCATTTTACATGACTAGTAAACTTATTTTACTTGACATTCACAAAGATATGTTCACAAATCAGTACATCTTTAATTTATCTGTTAATTGGACTTTGAATCATAAAAATTGATTGCAAATTGTGTTTTATATTAATTTTCTAGCACAATCACTTCTGATTTGTGCTGTGTTATTCCCCTTGCCCTGGGAATTAAGCTCAGAGTTTTTCCTGGAATCGAGCAGAACTGCACAGGATGGTTGCAGACTGGATATACACTGTCAACTGCCTTAGTTTCCATCCCTCTGGATTTTTGTCTGGTAGGGGTTTACTCCCATGCTATCCAATTAGACAGATGATTTTGTGTAGGGAATCTTTTGCTCTTTGCCCTAGGCACTCCTGTGGTAATCTATTAAGACTTAAAGATTTACAGCTAGATTTACAGTATTACCATAATGAAAGGTACAGATAACGCAGCCATTCTGTAGGCATGGCACAACATAAACACTCTCTGGACTGCATCCTGTTAAGTGCAGGAGTTTGTGTAAGAAATGCAGAAGAAAATAGAATTGGAATCGATGCATTTGCATTTCAACAGCGATGGACATGCATAGGTAGTTTCATAACTAACTACACGTTGACACTGTGGTTGATGAGCATATGCTGTGGTTGAAGTTTGGTACTAAACATGAGTAGGACATTGAGGCAGTGTAGGTTCATAATCCAACCAGTCCCTTGTTTGCTACATGGCTCATATTTTGTTAATATCTAAATATTTCACGACAGTAAAAATCTGTGATACAAATGTAAAGGGTTGTAACAAGAGACAAAAATAAAATCAGCCAGTCAACAAACTGTCAAAAATATTTTATTAGCAAAAAATATTGTTATATGGTCAACATTGTTACAATGTGCCATTTCTTTTAAAAGGCCAACATGACACAAATGAAACGTGTTATTTGTACATTGCTTGAAGGAAAATATTAGCACTAAAATTAATTATAAAGTATATACATTAGAATGCTTTATTAATAGAACTATATCTTGCATTAGGTTTTAGTTTTCTGAATCGACATTGACGCACTCTGGGCAAACCCATAGATGCGTGGTCTCTCACAGCACATGACATCACTTGTCTTATCAAGTGGTAGACTTATCCTTCACTATGTTTCTGATAGTCAGTCCATTACAAGGAGTAAATTTCAGTTTTAAATATAAGCTCACCATAATCGGATATACTATGCTGAAAGGTGCAGCTCTGCTGTAAAACTAGCAGTGCAACATATATCCAGGCTCTCAAGCTGAAACTTGTGCTGATTATTTGAGAATTAACACAGAAGAAGAAATGTTGCATGCAAGAAGGCATATACATATTGCAACACATTTCATGGTGGTTGTTTACATTTTGATATTCAGTCAACATTTTCTTCCCACTTTTCATGTAACATGATTGTCAAATTTCTCAAATTTCATATTCAATTTAAACAAAATATTTGAATGAAAGTAGTAAAAATGTATATTTTGAATTTACTTGTTCAACCTAATATTTTTCATTGAGCAAGGTCAAATTGATAACTTTTGCATAGTGTAAATAGCATCCTTAATTCACCATTCTTGTAGTTACTTTAAAAATTGTGTTTTTGTTTGTCATGGTGTTTTAGGTAATAGGTGACAATTTTCCTTCTTTGTACATAATTTGTATTGTAAAGTTTGAAATCAAAATAATAAAATATATTTGTTATCAAGCTAACTGCTGGAAGATTGTATAAAAATAATCTGAAGAAGAAAAAAAAACATGACAGCCTGAAAAGTTTCTCTCAGGCATCACCGTATAGATTTATGTGTGCATAAAAATATGGATGATGGATAAATAGCTGAATGATGAATTTTAATAAAAAATTGGGAATGTTTACAAATATGGTTCCTCCTTAATCTATTACTTTTCATTTTATCAAATTCTTGTTTCAATTATTCATTCAAGTTAAAAATTAATCTTTTATGACAAGGGGACACATGGAGACACATTTCCCATCACAAATTCATCTTATTTCAATTATTCATTCAAGTTAAATATTAATCTTTTATGACAAGGGGAAACAGGAACACACATTATTTCCCATCACTAATTATAATTACACCACTCAAACAAAATGTATGAGAAGGTACCATTTAGCTGATGTTTATATTTTTCAAGATGTTTTCACAGAAAGCTCTATACTACAAATGAAGGTCTGTCTTAAGTATCTGAAAATTTTCCACCATGTTCAAGTTTGTCTTATGTGGGTCTATTTACAAATATAAACAAGTATTAAGGGTACCTCTGTGACCAAATAATTTGTTTTGTGTTCATGAAGAGTTTAAAGTGGAATCAGGTCCTGAGGATTATTCCTCGAGTTACAGAATTAAGTGAGCAGATTGACAATGCAGCATTCTATTGTAAATATGGGAAAACCTGAGTAAAATCAAGTCAATCCCCTGTCTTTAATGAACTTTTCCAAACTTATGTAGCCATGAAGAAAGAAAATATTTAAATATATAAACAAATGAAGGTTATTCTCATAACGTATCTTTTGTTCTTGGTCAAGACACAGAAGGGAGATAACCCTTACATTTTCTGCTTTGCAGTTGAAATGGCAAGTACGGTATTAAAATTTGCCATTTGTTTAAAGAAGCCATTTTCTTGTATCCATTATTTAATTCACAGAATAACCACATAGGATAATTAAAAATTCATGAAAATATTGCAAAAGTGTTATGTCCTTTGCTTCTGTACATAACAAGCATATGTGGTTTACCTGACAAACGTAAGCACTTACCATTCACAACAAAACAATGATGTGCATCACAATCAAATATTAGCTTTACAGCGTAAACACTTGTGCATTTCTTATATTTTGCAATAGGGAAATAAAAAACAACAATGTTCACAGTAATCCATTATGAAGATTCTGTTTGGGAACAATACAGGATTAAGGATCCTTGTAGCATTTCCTGTTTACACTTAAAAATTTTTTCTCTCCTGTCATATTTTTTAGAACTTGTTTATGTCATAATGGGAAGTACAATTTTTTTATTGATGCCATACATGCTGGGTCTAACATGCCCTCCCCCCCCCCAATAACCAACTAAATTCTAGCAGTAGCTCATATCTTTAAAATATAATTTGCCTTGCAGTATCAGGTGTAGAAGAGTTCTCCGGAGATGGCCTTCTTGTACGCTGTTTGTAAGCTTGTTCCTGTGCTTTTATGATTTCTGTGGTCCATCTTTTACATGGTCTGCCTCTGGCTTTATTTATAGTCATGATGTCTATGTGTCATGACCATCTGTGGCATGTTGTCTGTTGGTAGTCTGGAAGTGTGTGAAAAACACTTGATCTTTTGTCTTTTTTAGCATCATTTCATCAAGCAAGAAACCAAAGAACACAAATATTAACTCTCTGAAATATGTGTATGTTCGTTTCACATCCCACTAATTGACAGTATATATATATATATATATGGACCCTTGATCCTGTTTTGTTCCTCTGTTTATATAGTTATTCAGAAACGCATACAATATCAATTTTATATCATCACTCATCTCTTAATCAAGTCTAAATAAATGTACTCAGAATTTATCAGAAGAAAGTCAACACCAAAAATGGAGAATTTTTAAAAAAAATATTGCACGTTTGATTAGTATTTCTGTACACAAACAATATTTGTGCTTTATATTCACCACAACCTCAGGAAAAAACAACAAAATTTCACACTTTGTTTTAGTAATTATCAGCAGTTAGGAAATTATTCCCAAATTATTAACAGCTTCACACAAGGCAATGTAAAGAGTCAGGCATGTTCTGTCCTGTGTAGCTTATAACTAACACATATAGGGCAATGAAAAGACCTGGGAGTGCAGGTTATAGCGTACATTTCATATTTATTAGGCACTGAAAAGACCCAGGGGGGGGGGGGGGAAAGAGGAGGAGGCCTTTGTTGCTCATAATAATTATACAATTTTCACACACAGAGCATCTGGCAGAGAAACAATACAAATATTTTCCTTGTGGGGTGGGGGGAAAGGAAGAAGGGAGAAATACATATTTCAACAATTCACACACACACTGCAATGAAAATATCCATGGTCACTGTTTCCAGTGAAATACTGTACAATTCTCACATATTAGTCAATGAAGACACCAGAACATTTGTGTCTTGGTGCAATTTATATAGATTGGGCAATGAATAGATCTGATGACTGTCAATTCTATGGAACTTATAACAACTGATACATATGTAGCAATAATGAACAAGAAACTTTGTTTATCTTGTGCCACTTATAAAGATACCCACAGATTTTGTTGCAACTTACAAATATACTTACATATTATGCCCCATGGTATGCATGAACCAAAGGGTCGAGGACAAAATGATATGGATATCAGTATTTGACTATTTTGTCTTTGATCTTTATTTTACTTCTATCAGACTACATACCTTACATGAATAGTGTTTTTAATAAGTATGATCAATTTCATTGTCACACCTTTTACAGTCAAGTATTGCCTACTGCCATACTTTTACAAGTCTTTCCTACTGTTATACTTTTTCAGACAAGCCTTGTCTATCACCATACTCATAGCTAACTTATTTTTCCATAAATTCATATTTTTAACTTATTCTATTAAAAAAATAAATATCTGTATTTAACACCCAATATGTTCAATACGTGCAAAACGTCATGCATTAGTAATTACTGAAGATGTAACACCAAATGAACTTTTTTTTAAATTGGGGGGGGGGGGGGATCTGTATCAATGCAAAAAATGCATAATAGTTGACAACTACGCATGCTATTTTGTGTGGCATGATGAGTTTTAATGATAATAATTGGAAATCATCCAATAAAGTTAGGATAAAGTTAAGATTTTCAGATATAAGATTTGTTAAGGTTATTTATAAAAAAGAGTGATAATCCATTTTGATAATCTATTCTCTGCTTGATTTTGTCTAGCAGTGTCAGTATCACAATTTTGTTTTTGAAGTGGCATCACTTGCTCCTGGATCTCTAGGGTAGTCACCTGTCAATCTATGATCATCCTTATCTGAAATAGAGATCAAATCTCACCAGCGTGTTGCCGAGGTCCGAAAGGGGAGCAAAGAATAGCAACACTATTTACTTTTCTTTCATGCACAATATAAGAGGTGACTAAGGAGGTTTTGGGGTAGAGCTTGCAGTCTCATTCCATACAGGGTCAAAATGATCCAGACTCCATGATGAAGTCGGATGTATCAGGCTGAAAAACCCAGATACCACAACAAAGCTGTAAACCATGACACAATGCATTCCGTTATCCAGACTACATTCTGCTAATTGCAGGAGTTTGAGACATTCCGTTCTCTGGACTACATTCTGCTAATTGCAGGAGTTTGAGAACGAATGTTTGAGAAAGAAGAGTTAAATTCTGAGTGTTTTATAACTACTGCTTGCTAAGAAATCTGACTTAGTAAAATTCAATCAAAGTGGAGGATCTTCCTGGCCTAATGGTTAAGCCGGTTGCTTTGTGCCCAAGAGGTCACAAGTTCAAATCTTGCTTGCTACATCTGGTTTATAACATGGATTTTTTCAGAGTTCCCTGGGGATTATTGTTTGAAGCTAACAGTTACGGGCTATGTGTAGTACTCTCAACATGTGGTGTGCTGCACATATGAAGTACATATGTACATATGAGTACATATGAAGTAATCCAAGTACGATGAAATCAATCCTCTATGCCATGGGCCTTTTTTCAGAATTAATCATTTTGGACTGGACCTGGGTATTAGCAGCTTCATCACTTATGTTTACTTGTATAATAAGTATTTGTGTATTGAAAAAATGCAATAGAATAATCAGAACACTGACTCGCCCGTGTGTTGCGGGGCCCAAAAGGGGAGCAAAGAATAGCAACACTGTTTACCTTTCACGCATGTCGTAAAAGGCGACTAAGGAGGTTATGGGATGGAGTTGGCTGTCCCATCCCATATAGGGTCAGTGACCCAAAGCCATGCTGAAGTCGGATGTGACAGGCTGAAAGGCGCAGATATCGCAGCAATGCTGTAAACCCGTGATACAATGTATTCCGTTCTCCAGACTACATCCTGCAAATCTGCAGGAGTTTGAGAACGAACGCAGAAGAAGAAGAACACTGACTATTGGCACTTAATCAATATAATCATGGGCACAGCCATATTAACAAATAGAAAACGCTGCAGAAAGCAATAAAAGTGTCAGGCCTGAAAATTTCTCACAGAAAAGCCATACTCAACTAACAGATGTCCATGGCAGTGAAAGTGTCAGACATTTACCTTTATGAAGTTATGGCCTAGTAGGAAACATTTTACATTTTTCTGTGTGTGTGTTATATATATATATATAAGAGAGTGAATGAGTGAGGTACAATTTTAAAAACTGGTATACACTAAAGTGCATTTTCCAATTTGGGATTTACAATCACGGAGGCATAAGAATACAAAACAGAATTTTCAAAAGAGGTAGAAAATTGTGCTCTCACAAAAACCATACATGGTTTGAATGCTCAGGATGAAAATGTTCATAAAGCATTACTAATCTAAATCTTGAACAAACTGACAGATTCTGCTGCAGAAAGCAGGAATTAAATATTCAGCATTTAAATATAGCAGTTGGAAAAAACATAGCTAAACTAATAGAATTATATATATATATATTGCTGTGATAAAACAATCAAGGAGAATAATAAGTAGGAAGCTTTGAGGAATTATGATAAAAATCAGAATGATGCACAAAAGACCCGAACTTGATGAGCACTTGACACCAACTGCAGTGTGCTGCAAAGTGTTTTTATTAACTCAACAAGGGACACCCTTAAAAAAAAAAAGGACGTCGCTTTTACAAGGTCTTTAAGTCAGTGTTTCAGGTCACTGTTGAACACATGTATTTAAAGACTTAGTACAAGCAGAATCTTTTTTTGAGTTAATAAAAACACTAACATACTGGTGCTTAATAGATGCATAAAGTACGAGTCATATGTAAAACCTGATTTTTATCAGAGATCAGCTTGAACAATAGAATGACTGACCACATGGGGCGACTATTGTGATTTGAATATAATGTTGGAATAATTGAAAGATATCAAAAAATATTATATAATTATAATATAGATATGAAAATATATTTCCTTTCAAATATCATATTAAAATACAGTGTTCAAACAAACACAAATCTGACATACATAACAGCAATAATATGTGTGAAGCACTCAATTCAGAAATCTTATCTAACATTTTTGTGAAAGTTGACCATATTATGTTGAAAAAAATCAATTCACATAGAAACACTGAGGCATGTTTAAATGACTACCGGTACACTATCTATACTATGGCATCTTACAATACAGCAGGAATAAATGTTTGATGAAAAACTAAAAATGGCACCTTTCTTTACTTCCAGATGATAAAGCAGTCAAATCCTACTATAAAAATTTGGTCTGGACTGACATAATATTTATATAATAATAGAAACAGCTATATACAGTATAATTAATAAAAAATAATTTGGAATTTGAAGGAAATTGGGAAATTTATTACATGCTCTATACTATAGATGAATTTCACTGTAAATTGTTGTACAAGTGCTGTCTCTGCAACAAAGGATGGCTGTAATGGACCTTCAATATCCTGTCTCGTGCCATAATGATTCACTCTGACAATTACCCTGTTCATCTCATGGTGTTTCCCTCCCACTTGTATCTCTGCCCACCTCATGCTCGCTTCCCCTCAACTCTTAAAGTAAGGACTTCAACAATGCCTTTTAATGTCTAAAATATTTGTTTGATTTTTATTTCCTTTAAAATGTTTTTTCATATGCAGCATTGTCAGAACCTCTTTGTTTTCATCTCTGTAAATGACACTCTCCCTATTATTATATATATCCATATTATTGTTGTGCTATAAGGAGTAAAAGTTACAATCTATGGCGATGACGCATGTGGCTAACACAAGCAATCTGAGCCTCAAAGAATCTTCCTGAATATGTACAAGGAATTTCAGGACCAAATGTGGTTGATCACTGCACAGAGAACATGTGAACAGTGCTGATTAATGCACAGACAATATGTGAACTGTACTGATTAATGCACAGGCAATATGTGAACTGTACTGATTAATGCACAGACAATCTGTGATCTGTTCTATCAGTTAACATGATTTCATTGTTGCCAGGGCCTGAAATGGAAGCAAAGAATAGTAACAAACAAATAAACTACCATGCATGTCATAATGGGGGTTGGCTACCCTCATCTCATAGGATAAATGTGACATGAAAACTGCTGTCAACAGCATATCAACAATATGTAAACTATTACCCATTCTGTTCTCTGGACTATATCCTGCTAACCAGCAGCTGAATGAGAATGAGCAAAAAAATTATGTCACCAAGAAGAAATACAAAATAACCATTTTCAGAATGAGAATAGGGATTTAGACAGTAACCACCACCCTTTATATGGTTCTCTTAACAGGAAATCGAAAATAGGTAACACCTGCAACAAAGCTAATCTGACAGGCAAAAACTGAGAAGTGGGTAATGAAGTTTTGCTAATCACTGGAAAAACACAAATTGTGTTTTGGTCAAAAGGCCTTTATTATTTGTCGAACTGCTCTGATGATCCTATTAATGTCTGACGTAAGTTCATTCTTCAAATGGTTAAAAAAGGCAGAGTTGGTATGAGCAGATAATATATGCTTTCAACATCTAGACTACCATCTATACTGAACATGCAGGCATTTGTGGCAATGAGAGAGTAGACAGACTTGCATAAAAAGTTCATATAGTTAGGGTAGTTGAGTTATATTAACTGTGACATGTTATAGGTGTTTATGGATGGCAGCCGAGGCATATACTCAGAGAATAGGGACAGATCAGAATAATTAGTGTTTGACCAGCTATTTACTGGAACCATTAGCATATAATCCCTTCTACAGCTGCTGGAGAGAGTTTCAATTAATTCATCCAGAACTCTAACCAATAAACCAAATTATTTGGACAATTATAAAATAGTGCATGTCAACTAAATAAAAACATTCTTGATTAGAAACTAGCTTCACAGCACGTGGGGCACCCATAAGTGCTCCACTCTCTGTTCCAGCAACCATCCCAGTGTATGTAGACTTAGGAGTCCCTGTCAGGTGTTGATTCTATGATCTTCGAGGCCTTCCAAAAAATATTTCCTTCCTCCCCTCTAGATACTCCATTCCTGACATTCTGTATGTGTACACTCTCAGCCTCATTAACATCATCTTCATCTTGAAATGAATTAATTTTATTACTGCCCTGATCAAGTCTGCTTTATCTCTTCTCAGAATTGTGCCATCTATCTCCGCATTGCCTGCCAATAAGTCAGCTCTCTCGTTTCCTGACCCCAGCATGACCAGGGCAGTATATCCATATAATGCTCTGGACAATTGAGTTATTTAATAAGTCCCACCATTCTTTTCTCAGCATGTACTTTTCTATCTTGTGCAGCATACTTTCATAGTGTGTGAGTATTACCGAGTGTGTTGATGTATCAGTTATCAACCAATTAAATGCTATTGTAGCTTCCTCTATCACCATCCTCATGCTCGATGTGACAGTGGAGTATGCTGAGAATTTCTTAACTAACTTCACACAGTCTCTGTAGGGAACAAAACCCAACTGCTTTTATTTGTATTTCTGTTAACTGAGCCATCTGTGTATATAATTATGTCTTGTGGTTTCAAGTGTGCCACAAGATAAAAACACTGTAAATAAAAACATGTCCACAGCAATTGTTGATGGTGGTATATTCAGTATTATTTATTTGTTGTCACAGATCTAAGGTGCATCATAGATGATGAGCATGGACAGTAATGTGACATAACATTTACAATGTGGCTAGCATGTACCTCTAATGGTAGACTTCCTTAACCCATTTACTCCGCTGAATTTATTTCTTTGGTTGAGATTTATTTGTTAATATTAACACAAAACACATATTTGTTATATATAAAAATAAAATAATAAAGTATTTCCTTATGCTGACTCATATCGAGGAATACAGTATTATGGGCTCGTACTTTTCAGTGACCAGAAGTATACCTAGGGATGATGTGGTCAGCACCACACCCTCCGCTTTTACTTTCCCAGACAATTTGGTAACCATTTCCTTAAGTTGAGTCTTTGATGATTAAAAAATATATACAATTGAACTGGGAATTGAACCTTGGACTGGATCACTGGAATAATAAGCCAGTATATTAACCACTAAGCTATCTTAATACTTCTGAGCCACTCTCACTACCTCAAATTCACAGATTCTGATGCAAATGACTTAATCACAATTTTCAGATGTGCAGCAATAATTTGCCTTTAATTTTTGAACATTTGCAATGGGAAAACTTCCATTTGATAAAAATCAGCATAGTTAAATTGGAGTTTAATTTTTCTAAATGGAAAATCCAAGTAATGAATGAAATACTGGTGACAATCAGTAGCATTCACTTCTATTCAGAATGTAGCCATCCACTCAGCATTTGTTCGCTGTAGTGGTTCTATGCAATATAAACACCACCAGTAGTTTGCCATTGCTTTCTGAATGGTCAAGATTGCACAATTTCTTTTGGCGAGACTCGAATCTTGTACCTTGGCAGTCACAAACACGCTCTGTACCCAATTACTACATCTAAATTCAACTTATGACATCTCATAGGAATCTTTTCTTTTAATATGCCATTATATCCTACATTTGTGAATATAATATGGAATATATTTCCAGTAAAAATTATACAATAATTCTACTTTCTTCTTTAAATAACTTCAATGTCTTTAATACATTAAATTACACAGTGGAATCCTATTATAATGAATTGGTCGGGACTGACAGGATATGTGTGTAATAAACAAATTTCATTATATAGAATTATTACCATAAGTTATATCCCTTGCAAATATTAACAAGTGTGCCATGTACAATGTTTCACATGAGTAATCACTAGGTTTCAAGGACTAGAGAATGGTGTACCAGTTCCTTGTGGGAATGGTAAGGTATTTTTTTTTAGTCATCTTTCACCTTCATTGTGGTATTCAGTGAAAAAGATATGGTCAAGGTTTCTGGTAAACATATGCACACTAAGGCTGTGGTTGGTTGGTTGGTTGCTGATCCAGCGGTCCATGCTCTTTGACCCAATGCCATTGTGTGATATATGCATGTGTTTGTGAGTTGTTGTTTTGTTCCATATAATGTGTTCCATTTATCTGGCCCTGGAGGGAGAAGCATTTTCCTGATGTCATCCAGCGCTGGACATTCAAAAAGGTGGTGGTCAACAGTTTCATATGGATGAGTGCACAGCCAGAACCCTGGAGTGTGTTGTGGTTGTATTCTGTTCAGGTGATTGTTAAGCTGTAGATGTTGTGTGCGCAGTCGGAATATGATACTCTGGTCTTTTCTTTCCAGGAGAATGATATTGTCTTTAGGATTTGGGCTGGTCATATATTTATAGATTTCCCTCCCAGTGTTTCCCATGGCCCATCTGTTCATCCAATTTTCTTTGTTCACAGATTTCAGAATCATTTTAACTGTGTGCAATGCTGCTTCTGTATAAGGCTGTTCTTGTTGTGCTCCCCTCTTTGCTAGTCTGTCTGCCATATCATTACCAGGTGTGTTTGAGTGGCCAGGAATCCACTGCATAACAATGTTGACATCATAAGATGTGAGCAGCTGGTTTGCATGGTGGTATATTTCAGCTAGCTCGGGTTTACAATGTCCATCAATTTCAATGCTTGGAGCGCAGACATAGAGTCTGTAAAAATAACAATGTTTTGGACAATGATGGGAAGGCATCAAATATGGTCTTCAGGTGGTACTAGGCAATTTCTAGTGCTGTTATTTCAGCTTCATAGTTAGAATGATCCCACAGGCATCAAACAACTCATCAGATGTTTTGTCTGGATATTCTATATAGACACCATAACCTGCTTTGATGATGGCTTTGAAGGCAGACCCATCAGTATAGACATGAATCCATTGTTCTGGGTAGGTGTCTATTGTTTTCTGTGTTGCTTTCATAAGGCTTACTGGGTCAGAACGTTTCGTTGCATTATCTCTTAACTGTGTTTTGATTTCTGGCAATTTAAAGCCTGCGTGTGGTGGTAAACATTTTTTTTACACACTAAGGCTATAAATGTTACCAGAACAGACTGAATGAGAAATGAAGACATTAGAAAGATAGTAAAGACCATATCATGCAAATAATATATAGAGAGGCAAAAGATCAACTGGTTCTGCCACCTTATGCGAATTGAACCATAACACCGCTGAAGACGGATGTGTCGGGCCATTGGCGCAAATAAAAACCGCGACACAACGCATTTCCATTCTCTGGACTACATATTCTGGAGATCTAGTAGGACCATGGTCTTGCTACAGGGGAGATCCAGCGGGAGTTTGAGAATGAACGCTGAAGAAGAAGAACCATTCAATCAGAGAGATTGTTAAAAAACACAGCCTAATCATTGCAAGCGCAAAAAAATGGCCAAAGACAAAACTTCAACTCCCAACTACACCTAACAGCACTTTGTGGAAAAGACAATAGATAGTGAAATCCTCTATACCCTATCAACTTTTGTGATTGGAAGGGATTGGTAGTTACTGTTTTGTTATCTGACTTTCTTGCTTTATTTAGGGATGGGAGAGAGAGAGGAGAGGAGTAGACATGTAGTTTATTTTAAGAACAAGGGCACTGTTGTGTTATAGATACAACCTAGTTAAAATAATTGGGAATTTAAAAAAGTGCTGTTAAATGGAAATTTTATTTAAAACTGATTAGTTGTAATGGGATTTTACTTTATTCTGCATGCAATTTATAACATTGATGGTCGAGGTCACACCACCTAAAATTTTAAGACATTTTCAAAAGATTATGGAATTAATGAGTCTGGCTATACCATATAGAAATAAAATTCAACATATTCTAGAAAAAAAAGTTACAGTTTTCAATTCTATGGCACTAAATATCCAGAATTAATTGTCCCAGTGAGTTAACAAGTAACAATAAATTAACTTTTCACTCTTGTCATAGCAAGAATGTTTTTTGAAGTATTTACTCTTGACATCCAGAAATCTTCAAACTTTTATCATAGATTCATGCCTGCATACAACAGAAAATTTACGTTGTATAAGACCACAGACGAGGGAATCATGGTAAGAATTAAACAGAAAATAATAGAGACAGAAGATAAGATATTGTAATGGTGGTTAATATAGCATGAGTTTAAGTTATCAGAGAAAAGCATAAAAAGGGCATTGTTCTGGAATCCATTTGTCTTTTCCACAAAGTGTTGTTAGGTGTAGTGGGGAGTTAAAGTTTTCTGTCTTTGGCCATCTTTGATACGCTTATAATTAGACTGTTTTTAACAATCTCTGATTGAATCTTCCTATTTTGTTCTTGGTCTTCTTGCTTTGTAGCTATTCTCTTAAATCTCTTAAGAAATTGTAATGGAGGTTGATATAGCATGAGTTGAAATGACAGGAGGAAAGCATAAGAAGGGCATTGTTCTGGAATCCATAAGGAAAGGGTAAAAGAGGAAGACCAAGAAATACTTGGTGGAAAGAATTAGATACAAAATAAAAAGGATATGATACTGAAAGAATTGTAACGATTAGCAAAAATAGGATAAGATAAGGTTTGTTGAGAATCTATGCTCTGCAGACAGTTGAACAATGAATTGCTATAGCTAAACTCTGAGTTATGGCTGCAGGTTAACATCGGTGCACACCAAATAAGTCAAATTTTTGTGTTCTGATCCCTGCCTACAAAAAAATCAATCAGAGTGTAGCAGCCGACAGTTGTAGTTCAATGTGATTTATCAGTCTCTTCGTGTATCTATTATGTTTCTCTTTACGGCTGTTCCAATCTTTACATTAATCTCATGAAGTCTGGAGGTCGGCCATTGAATCACACAAATATTTCTGAGTGGGTGAGGTCTCAACGCATTAACACTGGCCTGCTCACCAGTGTATCAGCTTAAACACCAAGTACCTATCATAATCTCATGTTATTTCAGAATAAATAATGCTATAATAGTAAGCTCAGATGACACGTGATGATGCTCCCCATCTGCAAGCAAAGATGATCATGGCTTAAAATTTAATTAGGAGAACAGAAGGGATGTGTAACTGATTCTGTGCTCAGATATGTGGCTTTTCGGAACTAAAATTGTTATGTAGCGGTCTATATGTACCAGAGATTTATATGCAAAGTTTGTTTATCATATCTTTTCAATAATCTATCTTTTAAAGTAATTGTCAAATCCAATTATAATGTGGTCCAGACTGACAAACTTTTAATGAATAGCAGAAATTCACCATATGCAGTATAAACAACAAAGAATAAATACAATTGGAGATTATAAACGTATGCACTATTCAGGGATTCCACTGTATATTATTCAAATAGGATTACATTTTACAACTTGTTCTATATTTAAATTTTATTTGGGATTAATTCAATTATTGAAATCAAATATCATCCTAAAGCATATAATGTCATAGGAGTGTAATGTACGAGACCTCACAATATATGTTGTAGCATTTCAGGCGAGATGGCCAGCAATGTTCTATCTTAAGTTATGCATCATCTACCTCATGCTATGCATGGAATTTTACTGTTCACTCACACAATTTAGAGTTGCAAACTTCTAAAAAAAAAATGGTCCTTCAGACTTCAGGAGTGATTTGCTTTGAAAATATTATTTTGTTAAAGCCGAAAAAATCATCTGATTTGTGCATACAACACAAATTTTAGAGGTAAATGAGTGGTCAGTTCTCTTGCTCGTTAACTTTACCTAATTTAATGCGCCAGGGAAATAATTACACTTGATGAACTAATGCTTGCAAGTTGGAGAACAACATAAAATTGAAATGTACAGTTATCATTGACATACTGATAGCAGACTTGTATGGTTATTGATGATCTGATAACTAATTCTGGAGTGCACTGATGATAATCTAGTGATTAATTCTGAGGTGCACTAATAATGATTTTATGGCTAATTCTGGGGAGCACTGACAATCTAATGACAAACTCTGGGGTACAAGATTGATTTAATAACTAGCTCTGGGGAGCAATGATGATGATCTAATGACTAACTATGGGGTGCACTAATGATCTAGTGATTTAATGACAGTCAGAAGTGCACAGATGATGTGACTAACTCTGGGGCGCACCGATGATGGTCTAATGACTAACTTTGGAATGTACTGATGAAATTCTAATGACTAGTTTTGGAGTGCACCGAAGATGGTCCAATGACTAATTCTGGAGTGCACTGATAATGGTCTAATGACTAACTCTGGAGTGCACCGAAGATGGTCCAATGACTAATTCTGGAGTGCATTGATAATAGTCTAATGACTACTGCTGGAATGAACTGATAATGGTCCAATGACTAACTCTGGAGTGCACTGAGGATGGTCTAATGACTAATTCTGGGATGCACTGATGATAGTCTAATGACTAACTCTAGGATCCACTGATGATCTGTGAAACTAACTATTATGGACACAATCCTGATACTTTTTTGGTTTACCTCTGACTTGTAATACTATTCATTTTAAGTATTTTTATTTTCTCCTTCACATCCTAATGACCAAATATTGAATTCTGCTGAAAAGCGCTGTTTTCACTGCATTGTCACCAACTGGATAAATGCTCTCAGACTTGAGGTCATTTGTACTTAAAATATGATATCCTATTTGTCAATAATAAATGTCGTGGCAAAAGGTTTATTGAAAAAATTTAACAAGTCTATATTTTTCAAATTTATAGAGCAAAATATGTGATTGCAAAGACAATAACCACTGATGCAGTGTCATTAATCCATATACAAGATAATTTGCCTAAAGTTTTTCATCAACAATAACCACTGATTCAGTGTCACTAGTTCTCATGCAAGATGATTAACCTAAAATGTTTCATCCACTCTTTCTCGAATTAGCTTCCAAATACCCTCACTAAGATCCTGAGACAACTGTGAGACTAGAGGTTGCAACAAATCCTTTGTTGCTGTCAGAATTGCACCTTTGTCTCCTGGTGCTGTTGTTGCTTCATCAGCTGTAGTGCTCCCTGCAGACAAGGAAGAAACTTTGCTGTTGTCAAATGGGACTCCAGCTGCTGAAGGTTTCAGTAATGCAGAGTGGAATGTATCAATTTGGGAGCCTTGCGGCACAGATGATGATGAATTTAATGAAAGCATGTCTGAATTTTTCTGAGGTGGACTGGGTGTTCTGCTGGCCAGGTCTGTAATAACAATCTGTGCTTCGTGGATTACTTCTCCAAGCATGGTCAAAACTTGTCGTGCATTCTCGTCTGATCTACCATCCACCTAATATAAACATAGATTTATTTGAAACATATCAAATTAAAGTGCAGCGGAACATAAAAATATAATTCTGTAACTGTATACTACATTATGAATCAGTAGAACATTTAAAATTATTCTTTTTGCGGAACATTATATAAATTATCTTTGATGGAAAATTGTACTAATTGTGTTTAGTGGAATATTATATCAAATTAGGATGCATCTATATTATAGTTAGTTTTCTACTGCTATAGATATATCATGTCACAACTGTAGTTGATTCTATAGAAGTAAATTCAAGTAGGAAGCGAGAGGATAAATGAAAAATTCTTGAGGTCAACGGGAATTGAACCAGTCCATTTTGATAGCAACAAGATCGCCTGGCAACAAGAGTAATAGGTTTTTTCAGTGCTTCTATAACTCTATACCTGTGACCTTACACATACAGACTTTAGCATGGTCTATGGGTTACTTGACCCTCTATGAGATAGAACAACCAACTTACCTCCAAAACCTTCTTAGCCAGTTCTAACGACGTGGGCATAAAAGATAACAGTGTTGCTATTCTTTGCTCTCCTTTAGGACCTGGCAACACACTGTGTCCAACATTCTAATTCATAAAGTAATACTGACAGTACACCGTGTCCAACATTATGATTCACAAATAAATACTGATAGCACACATCATCTGTATACATTATTTTTAAATGTGATGTTTGGACTTTACTGCAAATGATTATATTGAATAATTTCACTGCCGAAGATGGATGTGTCGGGCCATTGGCGCAAATAAAACAGCGACACAAAGTATTTCCATTCTCTGGACTACATCCTGCTGGAAATCTAGTAGGACCATGGTCCTGCTACAAGGGAGATCCAGCAGGAGTTTGAGAATGAACGCAGAAGAAGAATAATTTCAACACTTCATATCAACACATACTTTTCCTGTTATTTTTACATTTATTAAGTATCTAAGACTATACTTGCCTGTGAAAAGAGAGATTTCAGTATGTGTAAGTGTGATTTGAAATCATTCACCACGGACTGACAATGGCTTATAGAAACTGAAATCAGAAAACAAGTAAGTTATTGAAATAGTCATGGACATACAAATATTAAAATAGTATGTTAATGTTAATATCATGTTCCAGCAGTTAAACCTAGATATGAATAACAGCAAGACAAATGAGGAAAACGTGAGGAATTCCTTCTAAAGTTTGTGTGTGTTCTTCCATCACAAGTGATGATGATCATTTTTTACATTCACTTTTGAAATTATGACCATGCATAATAGATGGCTAATGAGCCCTATTCAAGCTGTAAATGCCCTTGAATAGTTCGGAAATGGAATGCCCACTGTAGGTGGCTTTTGGTCTATCTGTGACTTTCTAGCTACTCTCTGCTTTTGGGCTGCAGCATTGCTCCTCTTTTCACAAAATTATGTGCTCTTTTATTCTAAGGTACATATCTGATGTGTGTTCACTATTTTTGTATCATAGCTGTTGAGATATATTTCTGTTTGGTGTCCTGTATTCTTTGCTTGTTTGACTTGAATTCTTCTCATGCATCTTCTAAGACATTTACATTTAAATGCATTAAATTTCTTCCCCAATGTCTTTATTATTCTCCAACTTTTGCAACAATATGCTCGACTTCTACCAAAGACTATATATTGAATAGGATATGCTACCATTTTTGATATATTTACTCACCATTAATGCTCTCAAATAAGCACAAAGCAGAAGAAATAAAACTTGGAAATGCGTGTATCCAAACAGAACAGGAGAAGTTTACCTGGGCGTCACACTATACAAGATTGACATGGAGGATTCTAGGTCTCTAGTTTTCACATTGAGAAAATAGAGGCACAGGAAAAAAGTTTGCCATTATTAATATACTGGCAGGAACAAGCTTTGAAGGGGGGGGGGGTGGTGTGTGTACGCAATGAGGCAACTTTAAAGAAAGTATATACAAGTGGTTAGACCAGTACTAGAATACGGATCAACAGCATGGGCTTCAGCAGACAATTTCCAGCCACAAGCTCTGGATACAGTGAAAATTAAAGATTTTGCATGATCAAACAAATGAAGACCTCTCCAATAAATGAAATGGTAAAAAATGACAGGTATAACACCCTTACCATACACGCGGGACACTCCATGACAATCCATGCAGAAAAAACATGGCTATTTTCTCAACATCAAGCTAGAAAAGATATACAAAACTAGCACTCAAATTCGCATATACATCATTAGTGCTCAATTGCATAGAATATTTCTCATTTTCTTAAATCTCTCCCTTCATAGCACTGAACAGAGGTTAAAACTGCCATATGGTCACTTGCAAGAATTGAAGATGGTGGCAGAATCATCTATATTCTTCATACAGATGATTCTGTGTGAAAAATTGCACTTGCGCAACAAAACCAAAGGCAGAACCTTCATTGTAAAAATGTATGCAAGTACAACCTGAAGTCGCTAGATGTAAATATGGAAGATTGGAGACTTGCTTACCAAAGACAAATCTAGTCCTTTTCAAATAGGCTATTCTTTTTTATGTTTGCTGCTTGATGTCTACACCAACAGATAAATCTTATGAATTAACTCTACAATTGCCTGGAGTTCTCTAGTTCTTTGGCTGCAACATTGAACCAATATGTCTCTCTAAAATGTTCACACTGGGGGACAGTACTGTAGGATATTTTCAGTCTCAGGCCTGAAAACTGAGAAACAATATGGCTGACACTAGATGGACACAAAGGAAGTAAAATATCTTGTGATGTCTTCAATTGGGTACAAGTCCCATTGTCTTTCAAGACTACTAGCATGCCAATGAGTGATACTTACCACCTATAGAAATCACACAATATACTACAAGACCATTGGGTACAAACATTACCTGTAGGAGAAGATGATGAAGCCAACTGTAAAGACAGTCGAGATCTGTCAGTATGTAGCTGTAGGACTGGGTCAACACTGGTCCTGAAAACAAAAGTTACGTTGCTGAATGTGTAGACAAATAATGAAACAAGAAAACTGGTTCAAATAGCTAGCGCTTCATCGGGTCTACATGAGGTGCATAATTCCTTTTTGAAGCATATCCTGTACAGAACATTGCTATTCAACTAGCTATTGTTGAATGCTGAGGTGCCACTAATACATCCAATCATACTACATTACAATGTGGATGGTCGATGTTCAAGCCACCTAATTTGATGCGTTGGGTAGGCTCAATTAGTCCCATTTCACACAGTGAGATTGACAGCATCAGATTTTTCAGCATGATGTTCTGTACTGAAACAGTCTTTTGACAAAGAATTAGTTTTTTGCTTTGAGACGGGCTGTGAAACATAGAGCCATCAAATCTTGTTTGAGAGAAGACATCACTTGCTGAGTTTTTTAAGGCATGATGATCAAGGGTCAAGAAGGACATCTTGAAGAGAGCTGGTGCAAGGACACACTCTATTAACTCAACTCTAGAGATCAAACTGAATGACATCTGCTTATTGTCAGGGAATGAAACAGTTATAATAGGGGATCTCCCTGACAGGTATTAGGTATGTTGATTATCCTCTTTGCTCACCAGACATGTTCATTGGTACTCATATCGCCGCTTCAGTAAATATCTCAGGGTATAGCAACTGATGGTTCCGGTTCTATGCTGGTTCACTGCTCTTTTTTGAAATCTTTGTTAGGTATTCTCTACGGGACTCGCCTATCTTCACTCCCAATTTGTATTCTCGATAGTGACTCATGTTCATTTATCTCAACTGATTGTGCAGACTCATGAAGAGCAATGAGTATGTCTGCTTGGTTCATAGGCTGACCATCTGTTATGGTAGCAAGGCTAGCTAACTGGTTGGCACGTTCATTTCCCTCCACATCCACGTGGGACAAAGATAAGAGTGATTTTCCGTATTGAGGTCCACATTTTAGTTCTCTCTAATGATTTCGCCATTTCCTATGTACAGAGGTTCCCTAAGTGTGCGCCGCTGCGCCCAGAGGCCCCGCAGCAGCCTCGCCAAAACAGACACAAAAATGAAAATAGGTGTAAACTTATCAGGTCTCTAGTTTTGCTTCATATTAAGGGTGCAGCCGGAAATAATCTGAACGTTAAGGGCGCCATGGCTTTAAAATGTTTGGGAACCCCTGCTCCAGTCTAAATCTTTGATTGATTTTTGGTGCAGTATCGAAGATGAGTATCCAGTAGTAACCAAGAAGGCACTTCGATCATTGATACCGTTTGTCAGTTCTTAGCTGTGTGAATGTGGGTTTTCAGCAGTTATGAAATCTAAATAAAGAGTTAACCTTAAAATCGAAAATGAAATTAGTGTTGCTCTATCAAAAATAACACCAAGATTCCACAAATTGATCAAAGATAAACAAGCCCATCCCACTCATTAGGACAGAAAACATTTTTGACACTCTTATTACTTGTACCCATTTACATTTAAAATTATTCTGTTTTGTATTAATTACTATTTTTGTTCTCAAAATATATGTGATTTTCTTTATTTTTCGATTTATTTACGTTTTACTTTTCCTCATTACAATTACTAAAAAAAAAACCAAATTTACCAACAACTATTCACAAAGTATTTAAACAAAATTAAAGTTTTATAAAAATCTAAAAGTTAAATTTAAAGATCATAGCATAGAATTTATTTAAGATTTAGACTTAAAATTATCAGGTCTCTAGTTTTGCTTCATATTAAGGGCACCATGGCTTTAAAAAGTTTGGGAACCCTTGCCTATGTACATCACCTGTTTTGACTTTCTGAATCATATTCATTGAGTCACTTATTATGCAAGCATGTGAATAGGCTGCAATTCTAGCCAGTTAAGTGCCAGTGTTATGGCAAATAGTTCCATTGTTAGACTGCTTGTTGTTGCGGTAAAGGCTCTACTGGCTACATGTACTGTTCGTCCTAGTGATCTGGCAGTAAAGGCCCATGCGCAAATATGATAGCAGATGACCAACATGTGTCATCTGCATGTTCGCAGATGAGTACCGTAACCTCAGCACTCACGCTCACTGGGTTATGTTCCCTGCCCTCTCTATTGAGTGCAATGATTAGCTTGAATGCCTCCTGAAAGACCATAGGAATAGGTATCCATTCCTCACCAAGTGTTATGCATTCTGTGGTGCAAAACTGTTTACTGGATCTCCCTAATGTAGTGGTTAAGCCATTCCCTTTGTGCTCAAGAGGCCATACCCTAGGATCAAATTCTACTCCTTCCATCTTGTTGACAAAGTTGATCTTTGAGAAGATCACTAGAGATTATCATTTGAAGCTATAGATTTATGTGTTATGAGTGATTTCTTGGCAGGCAGTGTATCCAATTTATTGAGTGGGATGGTATACATACCCAAGTACAATCAAGTAAATCCTCCAGACCGTTTCAATCCTTTTTACAATTAGTTATAACAGTGGACATTCTTTCTTCTTCTTCAGCGTTCACTCTCAAACTCCCGCTGGATCTCTCTTGTAACAGGACAATGGTCCTACAAGACATCCAGCAGAATATAGTCCAGAGAATGGAAATGCGTTGTGTTGCCGTTTTATTTGCGCCAATGGCCCAACACATCCGTCTTCCACGGAGGTGGACATTCAATAAACTGAAATAGATGCTCTGCTAAATGTGTCAAGACTTTTTATGTTGCTTAAAACACCAAATCTAATTAACTATCTTAATGCCATACTCATATTTGCTTGTGAAGGAGGAACATCATCCTTATCAGAGCTAATGGGCACATAACTGTTGAGAGTTAATCAGGTTACCACCTGGTCTACAGGAACCACAGCAGAAATTACTATACATATTTTGATGTAGACTTCCTACAAGAAGACCAGCTAGTGATCCCATGCTAGAAGTGTAGTGAAAAAGGAAGGATGAAACTGATAACAAATGTGGAACTTACATAGATTTGCTCTTGGCTCTGTATGTATGATTGATGGACTGTCCTGATGTGTCTGTTTCTGAACCAACTCCAGTATCTGACTGATTGTTCTCAACTGTAACTGCTGTCATATTAGGAGAAGTAGGAAGAATGCGGCGATAAGGACTGGAGTTGAGTATAGAAGTTCCCCTAACAGGATTATGTGACTGGTACAATGCAATGCGGTCTTTTACAGATGTCAAATTTTTTGGGTCTTCTTCTCCAAAATCATCAAATATAGAATCAGAGTTCTCTTCTGTTTTGACTAACATTGCAGGGTCTGGAGAAGCTTGTGATGACAATGTGTGCTGGAATGAATGTGAAGCTGCTAAACTTTGTTGCTGAGGTGATGATGATGCTTGTTTGGGAGAAGAATAATGTCTGTTGGGTTGGTCCCTCTCGGGTAGATCCATGGGGCTAGCTTCTAGATTTAAAGATTGAGAGTGCATACGCTCAGAGGAGAGAGTGTTAATAATGTTTGCTTGTTTCTGGTGACGAAGCATATTTGCTGTGTGTTCTATCTCCTCTGCTACTGCCAGCTGAGTGGGGTTAGTATGTGCCAGTTCAGTGTCAAATACAGGGGAAGAATCTGTAGACATTAGTGTTGGTACTGAAGACCTATCTGATGAAGTTGAACTTGTGGAACTTCTCAAAGATCTGCTTGTTGTACTAGATGTTGAAACTGAAGTTATGTCTTTTGTTCTATTGTTGGCACTAAGAACACCAGATTTTCCCAAAAGAATATTCTTTGCCTGATCCAGTGTTAGGTCTGTAGTTGCTGACTTCCTTTGTACGGATGGAGGGTGAGACACTCTTACATCTCGTTTGCGTTGGGCAATGGTAACAGATGATGAAGATGAAACTGACTGTGGTGGAGGCATTAGCTGTTTGTCATTAAGAGCAACTGAAAGTTTTGTTGTCACTCTGCTTTGCTCTATCACTGATCTCTGTGGATGCTTGTTAGGCACTGGTGCTCTTTGGCTACTGCCTGTGCTTGAATTGATGTCTTTGACATCTGGAACACTTTGTGACAAGTCAGAGAGCATCAGGAGATTAGAGGCACTACCAAACTTATTCGTAATCTGTGGTTTTTTATCAGGTTCATAGTTGTCATCATCAATCCCTGATAATAAATTTGGTGTAGATGCATAAAAAGATAGTTTAGATCCTTGTATACTTCTTCTTGACTTTGTTGTTTTACTGGTTATGTTCTGAGACTTATCAGTGACAAAGGTAGCATTTGAGATTCCTTCATTGTTTCTACTTGTTCTATTCTTTGAGCTTTGTGTGGGTTTAAAGTATGTTGGTCGAGTTCTAGCCACATGTTTTGAAACAGAAGTCTCTACATTGTGTGTTGGGTCTGTCTGTTCTCCAGGTTTACAAGCGCTTTTTCTCTTTTCTCTGTCCTCACTTATCTTCTGAGCAATGGAGCTGGTGATGGTAGGAGGGTTCGCCTTCAAGGGTGATTGATTCTGGACATGAGATGATTTCAGCAAATCCTTATTTTTAACACCCGTTTCTGCTTCTGCAAAATGAAAGAGAATGTTTTTATTAAAACATTTGTAAATGTAACATTATTTAATGAGACAGTGTGGACATTATAACAGCAATAGTATATTGAGATGTGTACCTAGCATGTGAATATATAAAAACTACAGGTTTACAAAAAATAAATAGAAGTAATGTCTATAGGCAAAGCCCAATAACAATCAACATAAAGATAAATGATCAACTACTGAAACATATGCAGGAATTTAAATATCGTGGAATCATTTTTACAGATGACGGGAGAATGGACTGAGATAGAAAATATGAAATGGGGAACTTACAGCAAATTTGAAACACAAATCTATCTCCATAGAAACCAGTACTTATGTAGGAAACAGGTAATGAAGTCTTACTGAACACTATCACTGTCGGATGCTCACGTGAAATAATACACACAACAAAACCCAGGATATAATCATACAAATATCAAAACACAGGACATAATCAACGTTTTTGACCAAAAGGGTATTATAAAAATAAGCACATAATATCAAAAGATCACATCAAAAACGTATTTCGCTTGGACACGTTTGTATGGTGTGGTTATTTCTACTCGTCATCTTTTGATGTTATGTGCTTATCTTGTTAAAGGTCTTTTGGCGAAACATCGATTATGTCCTGTGTATTGTTATTTGTATGATTATATCCTGTGTTTTGTTATGTGTATTATTTCATGTGAGCATCTGACAGTGATAGTGTGTTAGTCGTCATTCAGTAAGAATTCATTACCTGTTTCCAGCGTGAGTACTATTTTCATAAAATTCTACTAGAGTATTACCTTTTATTGATTGTCACTCCATAGAAATCACAAGGTAAATCATACATTCTTCATACCAACATTATGTTAACAATGTCAGATATGGATACTAAATAAAGAGCATGAGATAAATCTTACTATGTGTGAAATAAGATGACTAAGAACAGCATCAAACATAACAAGAAAATCATGTGAAGAATGAAGAGATTAGAACTGTTGGAACAACATCTGTGGTCAAATTCATTGAACAACAGAGACTGAAATAATTTGGCCAATTAATGAGAATGAACCCATATTAGCCAGCAGCAAGAGTATACAACATGAGAATGGAAACAGCAAAAGACAGAGGAATGTGGATTGAAAGAGTTATCAATGTTCTGAGATGTCACAATACTACTGCATATCAAGCAACTAAATGTGCCATAGACTGGAAACCAATTGTCATTTAATCCTGTAATGCTTTACAGCAAATGCAGAGAAAAGACGATAGATAAGTATACCAGTGACAATTTAATTTCATAACAATAAACAGATACATCTGCACACTTCAAGTTCACAAGCAATGACTAACATTAAGTTTTTAATTTAAAACAAACAATTAACATTACTCAGAAATGTTAACACAATTAATATTTTACTATTACCAAACACAAATAATATAGCAATAATTCCTGAGGTTTAGAGTGATAAATGAAAAATATATCATTATTGAATTTAAATCATGGCATAGCTGCTTCACTCTGAACTTGAATATAGATACTTGTTTGAAGTTGGGCTAAAAATTATGTACTAAAAGTATGCAGTGGAATACTGTTATAACCACTTGGTCCAGACCGACAAAATATTGTTATGTAATAACAGAAAATCGCTATATACAGTAAAAACAATATAGAATGAATATAACTGGGGATTTTGAAAAGTGCTGTTAGATAGAGAAATTTGTTATAAAAGAATGTGTTATAGAGAGGTTCCACTGTATTATCAAAGTTGATACAATTGATATTTATTTTGTGTGTTTTACAATAGTACACTGAATTGTTGGTAAGCTTATTATATTATTGTATATAATCACAGACAATGAACTATAACTTTAAAAAAAATACTACAGTATTAGAGTTTGTAAAGAAAGTGGCCAGGACATGCAAGAGGTACACATGGAACACAGCAGATGATACTATACAACATCAGCAGGCACCAAAATTTAAAAATAATAGTCACACCAGTTAAAAAACAAAATAAGGTACATGTCTGCTGTTTTCATATTCTACTTATTACAATTAGCGTTAACAGCCTGCTTCTGCAGAGCATCAACAAAGACATTAGAGCAAATCAGGACAGTCCCAGATTCACTGTTCACAGAATGGTAATCTGGCCCACAAGCTCTGCAAAAAAAATTGTGGGGAATCTACAACCTAACCCTAACCCTACAACAACCTCTAACAAACTGCTCCATACATGACCAATATCAGACTGGATGCATAGTGTAATTGATCACAGAAGAATAAAACCTATTCTGCTTGCATTGGTGCTTTAAAAGGAGCAAAGCATAGTAATATGACCTGTCATACATGTCACAAGGGGTGCTAAGAAGGGTTGGTTATAGGATTGGCTACCAAATCCTGTGGAAATTGACATAAAATGTCATGCTTAAGTCCACTGCATTTAGCCAAAACGTGCACATATCACAGAAATGCTTTAAACTGTGCATATGAACTCTATTCCCTAGACTACATCCTGTGAATCTGCAGGAGGAGATTGAGAATGAATGCAGAAGAAGACTTCTTCTTCTTCTTTCGTTCACTTGAAACATGTCTATATCTGTAATTCTGTCTCCTTAATAAAACTCACTGTCTTTTGTAGTTCATACAGTGTCCCATAGAGCTTTGATTCCAGTGTTGTTTCCTCTGGCCAATATGTCTGCCTCAGCGTTTCATGCTCAGAACACTCTTGAAGTATATGTTTGGCACTCTGTGCTGCCTGTCCACATGTACACATGGCCGTGTTGCCAATCTTGAACTTTGTATACATGTAACTCCAGAGTCGGTTGTGCCCTGTTCTGAGATGTAGAATTATTACTTGTTCTGATCTGTTCATAATGTGATAGTCATCTTGTGTTGGTGTTTGTGGCTTTCTTATTGACTTTATCATCTGTTTTTTCTGATGGTAGGTGATTGGTATATCTGGTTGGTCTTCGGCAGCACCTTCCTTAGCCAGTTGGTCTGCTTTTTCATTTCCTGGTATTCCACAGTGAGAGGGTATCCACTGCATGGTTACCCTATACTGGTACGACAATTCACGAAGTAGTTTTTTCAAGTCTGTTAGTTTTCCAGACTGGAGAGCTTGAAGCATTGACCTTGCATCTGTCAGGAATACCACAGGCTGTAGGCCAGAGTTGGAGTTCAGCAGTTTTTTAGCTGCCACACTAATTGCCTGGATTTCTGCATCATAATTATTGCAGAATTTTCCTGTCGGTGTTCTGATTGTATCTCTAGGCTTGTGTGGATATTCTATATATACACCTGCACCTCCATTCCTCACAGCATTCTGTGCTGACCCATCTGTGTATACTCTGACCCATATATCTTGTGGATATTCCTCATCCAGGAAACTGAGGGTGACTGTCCTTTGCTGCACACTGTTCTGTTCATCCTCGCTTAGTATTCCTTTCACATGGGTCTGAATGTATATTGACATTCCATGCCTTTCACTCCACAGGGTATATTCTGGTACAGACCTTAAGGGACTGTCAACTTCAGGTAGGTCTGTAAGTTGTCTACGGAGTCATTTAGCTTGATGGATAAAGCTGCTTCTTTTCAGTCGCCCCATTGCTAGATTTGGAATCTTTCCTTCATTGGATGACTTGGCATACACTGAAACTTTTCTGCTTGAATTAGTACTTTTGTGTCTCTGCGTTTGCCAAGTGTTTGCATTCTTCCCATTTTCTGCATCTCTGCTATGGGTGTTGATTTCATTGCTCCCAACATTATTCTAAGTGCCTGGTTTTGCACTTTATCTAGATCTTGTAATGTGGTGTTTGATGCAGGACACCACGCAGCTGAACCATATTCCAGGTGTGGTCTTATGCCTTGCTGGTAAACTTTACTGAGTATATTCCCACTGGTTCCCCATGTGGTTCCACTTAGTTTTCTCAGGATAGCTAACTTCCTCCTGGCTTTTGTTGTTGCTTTGTTTATGTGCTGCTTCCATGTCAGCTTATCAAAAGTAACTCCGATGTATGTGGGTTGTTTGTCTTCTTTCAAGAGCTCTCCATCTATCTTGATATGACCAGCTTTTTGTTTTGGTGAGAGGGTAAAGAGTGTATTGCTGCACTTATCTGTGTTAATGCTGACGCACCATCTATTTGCCCATAAGGTTAGGGCATCGATAGCTCTTTGTATTTGTTTAGTGGCCACTGTTGCATGTTCTTCCGTGCACCAGATCACCAGGTCGTCAGCATACATTGCCACTTTGATCCTGTGTGGTAGTTCAGCAACTAGGTGTAAACCAAGAAAAACATGGGTGACAGGACTCCTCCCTGGGGGACTCCATGATGCAGTAGAACTTTCTTGCTCTTGCGACCATCTAATTGTACCCTGGCTCTTCTATTATGCAGGTATGCTTTTACCCATTTGTACATTCTTGAGCTAACCCTGCAATTTCTTTAGGAGCCCTTCTTTCCAGACCTTATCAAATGTTTTCCTGAGGTCTATCCATGCTGCTAGTACCAGTTTCTTATCTTGGAAGGCATCCTCAATCTCTTGGGAGAGGTAGGTTGCCTGATCTTCAGTAGAGTAGCACTGTCTGAAACCTGCTTGCTGTGATACCAGAAGGTTTTCACTTTCAAGGTACCACTGCATCCTAAGATTGATAATGCGTTCCATTGTTTTGCATAAACAGCTTGTGAGGCTGATGGGCCTGTAGTTGGAGACTGTGTTGCCATCTTTTCCTGATTTGAGGAGTGATATCATTATTGCTTCTCTCCACTCCTGTGGTACATTACCCGTGGACCAGCTTGTGTTAAAGATCTGCAGTAGCTTTGCTCTTGCTGCAATTCCCAGGTTTCTAATCATTTCATTGGACACTCCATCAGCTCCAGGGGACTTTTTCATTTTCAATTTGGATATTGCATGCTCCAGTTCTCATTGTGATTGGTGCCTCCATGACTTCAGGTATAGGTTCGCCTTGTCCAATGTTTTGCTAGTTCTCTCGAACCTCCTGTTGTTTGTCTGGGCTGACTTTGATGTTATTGTCTTCTGCAAAGGAATCTGCAAAGTAATCAGCTGCATGTTTACCTGTTAAAATGTTTCTATCTTTATAAAGTGTGATCCTGGTATTTCTCCCTGTACCTTCATCATTTAGTTGTTTTACAAGTTTCCATAATTTCCTAGTATCTCTTTCTAGGTTCAGCGACTCTGTTTTTTCTTTCCAGCTGCTCCGTCTGGCATGTAACTTGGCTCTTTGAAATTTAGCCTTTGTTTGCTGATATTTGTTGTGATGTTCTTGGCTAGGTCTGTTCTCAGCCTGATGTCTAGATGTTTCCATCTCATTTTGCAGCTTTTCCAGTTCATCATTCCAGTAGGGTTTGTAGTTTTTGCGTGCCCCCCTGGGTATTGTTTTACTAGCAGCATGTAGTATACATCTATTAAATTCACTCACTGCTCTATTGATGTCTTTGTCCAAGTTCATGTCCTTAGCTAGAACACTGGTTAAATGCTGGTACATTTTCCAGTCTGCCCTTTTATAGTTCCACCTAGTGAGCGTGCTGCTGTCCTTGGTAAATTCATTGTGGATTTCCAGAAATACTGGTCTGTGGTCACTACCCCCAAACTGCTTTCCAACGACACGAGATGTTCCATTCCAAACCTGGTGAGTGGAATGCCAGGTCTGGTGTAGAGGTGGTGTGCCATGCACTCGAGTAAAAGGTTGGTGAATCTGCTGGCTGGTTAATAAGGATGAGATTATTTTCATCCTGCCAGCTCTCAAGTTCCTCACCTCTCTTGTCGATATGATCATAGCCCCAGCTCTGAGAGTGGCTGTTGAAATCACCACACACCATAAGTCTCTCTTTGTCTGGAATTGTGTCTAGTGCCAATGGTTTATCATTTGGGCAGTAGTAGTTCAGGAGATGGAATTCTGCACTGTCTATTTTTAGGTGGAGCATCTGGTATTCTGCCCCTTCCATATATACTTCCAGCTGACATGCGCTGATATTGTTTTTAACAAGTGTCAGAATTCCACCCTTTCACCTGTCCTTTCTGTCAGACCGGTAGCACTGGTAGCCTCTGATTTTGAAGGCTATGTCGCTGCTGAGGTGTGTTTCTTGGATGCGGCATATATTAACTTGTTCTTCACTGAGGACATTTTCAAGTTCCAATTTTTTGCTGTATCCATCTCTTTTACTGTTGACACCCTCAGCATTCCAGTGCATTATTTTTATTGGTCATTTGTTTGTTTGGCCAGTAGCTCTATTCCCTTGCCTCCTGGCTCCTCTGGGCAACTGAGAAGGACTTCCAGTAACTGAGGTTGGGCCCTTTCGAGGTATAGGGCTCGGCACCGTCCCTGCCTGGATGTCCGCCACAGGGCAGGCACCATAACTATTTATAAATACAGACATGTTTCCATTGTGGTTTGTGCGTGGCATCCTGATTATCTGTGCGCTTTTTTGGCTGGATGCCTCCGTTTTCAGCATTTTGCTTACTTGGGCAGAACTATGGTCCTGCTTGAGTGGGACTGCCCGACCAGTCTTAGTTTCCAGCCCCTGATGGCTGAACTAAGCCCCATCACCACTGCACGGTGCTGGCCTCGATGGGGGCAGAAGAAGACAAATGTCAGACTCTTCATCAGTTAAACTATTCACAAAAATAATTACAAGACAAACAAAAGTTAATATCAAACTTTAAAAAATACACACAAATCTTTTCTCAAGCAACAGTTGGGGTCAGTTTCTTATAAAAATTAGTTAAACAATCTAATGAAAAGTTAAATTAGAACATACACACACACACAAAAAAACAGCACACTCAAATATAAATATGGAAGTAATGGCACACTTTTGATAATTTAAGAAAACTGTTCTTAAGTTGGTATCTGTTCTAGCATTACCTGGTACTTTAAGAAAGAAAGAACACAGTATAGAAGTTACATGATGCTGAAATAACTCTGTAACTGATAACAAACGCATGTCTGCTATGATTTAAGTGTAATAGGCTAGTTGACATCACAGGAATATTAGTGCGAGGACATAATATAAATAATTTGAGATATGCGGATGACACCGTTTTGATAGCTAAAAGTGAGGAAGAATTAACTAATGTAGTAGTCACAGACAGTAAAGAAAAAGGCATATTCCTAAATACAAAGAAAACAGAAGTAATGGTTATTTCAAAGAAACAAAATACCACACCTAACAAGATCAAAGTGAATCATACAGTATTAAAAAAGGTGCATGAATTCAAATATTTAGGTACAACGATTACAGCAGATGGAAGAAGTTCAAAAGAATTAAGAAGCAGAATAGGACAGGCAAACATTCAGGAAAATGAAAAATATATTGTATAATATGACCTTGTCATTAGAGGTGAGGAAGAGAGTTCTGCAGTGCTATATAACTCCTTCACTAACATATGGATGCAAGTCTTGGACAATAAACAAACTGGAAAATGGGAAATTAGAAGCAATAGAGATGTAGTTCTACAGAAAAATGCTGAGAATACCATGGACTGCCAGAAAAACTAATGTGGAGGTGTTGAGTCAAATGCAAAACTGTCTGTAATCAATAATATGAGAAAAAGACAATCTTCATTTTTTGGCCACTTCATGAGACAGGGAGGTTTGGAGAACAGTCACAACAGGCAAGATTAAAGGCAACAGAGACAGATGGTGACAATGTGCAAAAATATTAGACTGTTTGACAACCTGACACAGCAGGAAAACAACAGCAATCTTGATACATAATGCTGGAGATAGATAGCTGTGAAGAGCCATGATCGCCTACGCCAGTTAGCATGGCACCTGCTGATGATGATGCTATACTTGTTCAGCTAAAAGAGAAAAACCTGATATAAACCTCAAGTAATGTTTTGTAAAATGAGTCTGACACAGTAGCTGACAGGTAGTTGGAATGTCTCAGTCCATCATGATGATAATTATGTAATCCTTTTTGCTGTGAGCTGGTAGCTCTTGCCAGTCCTTAGCCTTTCTGACAAAAGCACATATCCTGTTATGTAAAAGATATGGCACACGAGCTTGTATAGAATTTATTGTCTCAAAAGAAAAATGGTTGAGTCAGAGGGTTTATTGATACATGTTTGGTTCTCAAGGAAGGCATTCCAGTGTGGCAGCATCCCATTATTTTCACATCCTACCAGGTGTGCAGCATATTCTTCTGGACCAATTAGCTAATGATTTCTCTATCAGCTTTGTTGAATAATCCAGCAGTAATCTAGCATTCCTCGTTTTTGTAGCTGTCCATATTGCTTTAAAAAATCTTCTATAGAACAACATCAATGTTTTCTCTTCTTCTTCTTATGCGTTAGCTCTCTGATAACCAACACGAGAGTTTGTGTAATTTTCGCCGTGAAGTACATTGTGCTGATAGTTTCACAGCGGAGATGCGTTATTTTGCGCCTTCCGGCCCAGTACATCCATTTTTGGCATACTGTTTCCTCTACTTTTCCACTATGCTGTTTATTTACTGTCCAAGACTCCCATCCATGTTAGCATCAATGTTACACAGTGCTGATGAAGTCTCTTCCTCAGATGACAGGGATATATTTATCATAATGAAAGAAAATAAGAAATGCCCAAGGAAATAATTAATCAGATTTTGAATTTTCAGAACTGATGCCGGTAGACTCTATTCATCCCCATAGGGGTTGTGATTCTCTCAGCAGATAATGTGGGATATGTATGCTGATATTTCTCATAGCATTCTGATTGTATACCTTCCTCATCCTACTCCTCAACCGTCCATCTCTACTATCTCCCTGAGCTTTTCTAAATTCGTTCCATCTCTTAATAATAGTCTCATCCATCATAGAGTGAGTGCTATCTGAAAAGATGCATACATAGGGAATTCAAAATGTCTCCCTTATCTATATCATCTCTTCTGACACTTGTGCCCTGGAAGACAGTCTGTCAGCTCTCTCATTACCCTGAACTCTGGCATGACCAAGACAAAATATCTACATTAAGTTCCTGTAAGTGTGAAACCCCAACATACTCCATCCACTCATGCACAACCATCTATTCTTTATATTGTAGATCATGTATTGCGACTCTCGTACAATAATGACCCTGTTTCAGAGAGCCATTTTAGGAACACCATAATTGTTAATTTACCAGAAGCAGTAATAAAACCTGATATTATTCACACCTCTTAAATACAGCAACAGTATAATCATGCACAGGAAGCAATATACACAAACAATATTTAAGATGTAAACAAATGATATGACAAATACTAACAAAAATACATAGTACAAGTTATGACGACAATGACAAACCAACAATAAACATTCACAAACTGTTTAACTTCACTTAGCAGCAGTATCATCATGCCTAGGAATAGTTCAGCTAGTCTGGGACAAAAGGGAACACTCACAGACTACACAAGAAAGCTCATTCCTGTGCCAAATTTATAAAAATAATTTACCAAAGCCCCCTTTTCTGTGTCGGGAGAGTGAGCGTGGACTTGATGTGCGACCTTTGCTTATGCTTTGCCTGTCCACGTGAGCCCTACTAAATCTACCACCATTTGTGGGATGAGATTGTTGAGTAGCGTTGTCTTTATTGCTACCACGGCAAGTGGGGGATATATATTTGCTACCATTCTTGTCTGAGGTACAAAATCTATCACCAGTTGTATGGTTGGTTGTAACACCAGTTGTACGGTTGGTTGTAACACCAGTTGTATGGTTGTTTGTAACACCAGTTGTATGGGTGGCTGTAACACATAGTTTATCACCAACTGTTGACCTGGTTATAATGCCGAGTCTATCACTAGGTGTAGATCTAGTTGTAGGATTGGTTGTAACACCAGTTGTATGGTTGGCCATAATATTGACTCTATCACCAGTTGTATGGTTAGTTGTTACACCAGTTGTATGGGTGGTTGTAACACAGAGTTTATCACCAGTTGTTGACCTGGTTATAATACTGAGTCTATCACTCGTAGATCTGGTTGCAATGTTCACCATATCACCAGTTGCATGGTTGGTTGCTATACCAACTGTACATGTTTTCTGAATAATGCGTCTGCTGCGGTTAGGTCGCGGAGATGACATTGGAGTGGGAATATGGCTTTTATATAACGGATTGGGTGTGTGGTGTTGTATGTTACTTTTTTTTATCTGTGACTCTGGGGTTTGGTAGCAATTCCGACTAGATGTGGATCTTGAGGCATGAGCAAAGGTCATTTCCTCTGTGATAGACTCCTTGGACAAAGTGAAGGTTGCCCATAGCCTTCGCAGATTTTTGGAGCAGTAACTCCATGGTGGGGAGACAAAAACTGTATACAGGGAATTTGATCATGAATTGCAATATTGTCAACTTGTAAATAACTAATAAACATATCTGACAACTGAACTATTTTTTACAAGTATAACATATAACACATAATAATATCTTCACATGTATTCTAAAAGTATCTGGGTATATCAGGAATTCCAAAATGTCTCATCGTGATAGAGAAACCCAACTGTACTTCAACATGACAGAGCAACGGCTCTTAGACTTTTTATTGTTATGCATCCCCGTTAACATTTTACTGACCAAATTCAACAGTCAACTGAATTTCTATTATATACTCATGGTGACCAAATTTGCCAGCACTAAACATCCTTCAAGACAAACATGGTAACAAATTGACAGAAAACAAAGATATCCTGAAATGAATACTCTAAGGAAATGTATGAGGAAAGCACAGAAACATGGACAACAACACATAAAATAGCAGAGAAATAGAATCTGAATACAGTTTAGGTGAAGTCAGAGGAGCCATTAAAAACCTGAAGAGAGGGAAATCTCCCGGGTGTGATAATATAACTGCTGAAATGATCCAGGTAGGAGGCTACCTTCATCATCTATCACACACTCTGCATCAAATCTGGATAGTGAAGTTTGGTCCAAGGAATGGACATGATCAGTTTACATACCTCTACCAAAGAAGGAAATCTAACACTATCCACCAACTACAGAACCATTTCATTGATCAGTCATGCCAGCAAAAGACTACTTGATATCATCATGAAAAGACTACAACATAAGCTGGAAGAAGAGTTAAATGAAGCACAGGCAGGTTTCAGACAGGGCAGAGCTCCAGAGACCACATTTTCAATTTGCAGAACATCACAGAGAAATGTAGAGAGTTTAATGTCAGAATCTACACATGCTTCATTGACTACACCAAGACATTCGATTGTTTACAACATCAAAAACTTTGGACTATCATGAATTACATGGGTTTCCATTACACCTAATCCACCTCATCAAAACATTTTATCAAGAACAGCAATCAGCTGTGAGAGTAGGTAGTGAAATATCTGATTGGTTCAGCGTGGAGAAAGGAGTCAGACAAGGATGTATCCTATCATCATATCTCTTCAATATTTCTGCAGAGAACATAATGAGGAACATAAGAAATAACCCAACAGAGAAATAACTTCGACGCACACAACATCGGAAGTCATGAGATAACAGAACTAAGACATGCTGATGATACAACACTATTGGCACACAGTCAAGTAGGTCTAGAACACCTCATAAACTACATTAAAGAACATAGTGAAAAACAAACCTATTTTTGAATGGGAACAAGACCAAGATTATGATGTGATAAAACCCCACTAGCAAGTTCTCAATCAGTAAACAACAGCGAATTAGAAAGAGTCACCAGTTTTAAATACCTTGTTTCTCTTATTAACAGGAAAGTGATTGCTATGAAGAAGTCAGAAGAGACAGGCTATTGCATCACAGAAGCTGATGCAAATGAAAAACATATGGCTGAGCTGTTGCAAAACAACAAAACTAACATTCCTAAGAGCTTGCATATTCCCAGTGGCAATATTTGGGTTTGAATCCTGGATAATCACCAACAAAGTGAAAAATAAAATAGCAGCATTTGTAATAAAATCATACAGAAAAATTCTCAGAATACCATGAACAAAAAAAAATATCACCCATATAGCCATCCTAAGAGATTGATTCTTGATTAGAAACAAGCATCACAGCACTGGGGCCATTCCCATATATGCTCTGCTTGCCATTCCGTCAGCCATCTAAACGTATAAGCTCAGTGTCCCAGTCAGATTACGCGTTCTTCTGATTTTTCAGGAGAGGGAGCACTTTCTCCCATTTCTAATCACTCCCATTTCTACCATTCTCTGAATATGTACATTGTCATGTTCGACTTCCTCCTCATCTTCTTATAGGGTATCCATGACAGCTCTAATAAATTCAATCATGTCTCTTCTTATCTTGGTGCCGCTTACTAAAGCTTTACCAGCCAACATATCGGCTCTTTCTTTTCCCCTGACCTCAGCATGACCTGGACAGTAAATCCATGTAATACTTTGTGCATTGTTGAGAAGAGTGACCCATTCAGTTCTGATCATACACTTTTCTATCTTGTGCAGCATACTTTGAGAGTCCGATAAAATCACTGAGTCTGTTGGTGGTTGCGTCGCCAGCCAAGTGAGAGCTGCCGTCACCACTTCTATTCCCATTCTCATACTCGATTTTGTTGTGAGGTACGCAGTTGACTTCTCAGCTAATTTCTTGCCATTTTGGTAGGCTACGAAACTCCAACCACACCTGTTTGTTTCTTGCGTTACTGAGCAGGAATATAATTATATTTATGGTTAGGGTTAGTTATGTAAAACATAACTAACCCTAAAAAATGAAATTTCAATTAATTATTGATTATTTATTGATATAATATTTAGATCAATTAACCACAAAGTACGCAGGTCGGCACTTCATATGAAATCATATTTTTGTTTTTTATATTGTATTTATATATTGCATAATATTATAATTGCATTATATTTTACATTTATATTGCACTGTAAAATATTTGTACCCATTTTTTTTTGTCGTTGTTTATATACATTTGTATTTGAATTAATAGCACAAATATGTTATTAGAGCCCAAAAGGGGAGCAAAGAATATCAATAGTTATCTGCCAGCCCAATGAAGTTTGGGGATGGAACTGGCTGTAAAATGGAACATGACCTACAGGTCATGCTGAAGTTGGATGTGTCAGACTAAAAGGCCACAGATATCACAGTTAAACTGTAAATTATGTCACAATGTATTCTGTTCTCTGGACAACATTCTGCTATCTGCAGGAGTTTGAGAATGAGCACAGAGGAAGATATGAAATAAAGTATGTAAACAATCAAATATTTCAACAAATGGCAGCATATGAAACCAAATGTAATGCATGTTCAGATATTAGAATCAGTATCATTGCACTCAAGACTCATCAATAAGTTCTCACTCTCTTTCCTTTTGCTGAAATAAGTGTCAGAACACATAAAGAGTAGCAACAAAAAAAACCACTGACAATTTAAAATTTTCCTTCAATTCAGAAAGTCAGGCAACCATTTTCATCTAGGTAGAATAAGGAATTGACTGTACTGGAAACTTAACCCTTGTACATATTTAAATCCAGTGTTCTAACCCGAGTTCAACACTGTCATTATTGGAGACATGAGTAATTTTCAGTTCTATTCTCACAATATTCTGGTCAACATGAACTTGATCATTCATAGGGGTGACATCTTACTGTTATATTTTGATACAGGAAACTTTATGTGTTTGAGCATCACCTCGATTACTCAACTGTCGATGACCTATGCTTTTGTCAGAAAGACTATGGGACGTTAAGAGCTACCTGCTCATAGCTAAAGGGATTACATTATCACCGTTGTAGCATTTTCAAATATTTGAAGTTCAGATTTGCAGAACACTGAAAGTGTCAGTTCTTTTGACCACCAATAGATAAATATATCCTTGTACGATAGCTGAGTCTTGTAGCCACATGCTGGAATGAATGTTTAAGTCCTGTGTACATGAGTGACACTCCACCAATCATATTTAAGTGTTGATGACATTTTAATGAAATTTACGTTCACACAACATAAAAGACAATGAAGAATATCATGTTTTTTAAGAAATGAGACACACAATTTCCTATCTTTCAAGACAGCTAAGAAGCTTGTTTATGTCATAGTTCAAAGGTAAAGTGGTGTTAATAAGTATTATAGTGACACTCATCAACCCTAAGAATGGTCAAGTTCATGTTGATCAGAGATTGTGATCAATCTAATTTGCATTACCTCATATTACTATTAAACAGCAATTTGTTTTCTACTCTTCCACAAAAATGTTCAGAATAAGTCTAATATGAAAACTCTGTAGTGAGTATTTCTTCTGTGGTAGATTTTGGTACTTATTTTTATGAATGGACATGGTCTGTTCAAGTAACTCGTATCTCTATACAATCTTTTGTGGAAGGAGATACTTCGGCCAGATATTTTTTTCATTATTGAGCAATGACAGATCTAATAGTATTAGGACCAAGAAAGTTGTGCATAAAAAAAAACTGGATGTAGAAAAAAACCATTAAACAAGATTTTAGCTTACCCGCTGGTGGTGAGGTTATGTAGGATGATGCCATCTGGTTTGCTTGTACATCAGGGAAACTGATACTCTATAACATAAGCAATAGATAATAAATATGTATACAGTCATTCGGTAAAGTGCACTAAACAATTAAATCTCTGATACAGATAAAGTAATATAATTATAAATATTTTTAGAGTAGTGTATATAGAGAAAGATGTACAAGAACTGATCAACATAGTGGTAGCAGAAAGTAAAGAGGATGACCTTTTCTTAAATAACAAGATCTCATAGGAGATGGTAAGAAACAAAATCCCTTAGCGTGCAAGATCAAAGTGAATGATTCAATACTACAACACCTTATTATAATACTAAAACAGGTTTAACAGTTCAAATATTTAAGAATATCATCAGATGGAAGCAGCACAATAGAGAATAAAAGCAGAATAGAGTAGGAAAACGCAGAATTAAAAAAAATGAAGATATACTGTGTAATATGTCATGTCATTAGAGGTGAGGAATAGAGTTCTTCAGTATTACATAACAGAGCTTCAAACATGGATACAGGTCTTGAACAGTAGTTAAATGGGAGATTGGAGCCACCAGGGATGTGGTTCTATAGGAGAATGCTGAGAGTACCATGGACAGCTATAAAAACTAATGAGCAGGTTCTGAAAGAGTTATATACAAAATGGGGGTTACTTAATAATATCAGAAAGAGACGTGTATTTTCTGGCCACACTATGAGATAGAAAGATTTGGAGAACATAGCTACAATAGGCAACATTTAAGGTGAGAAACACAGAGGTCGACAGCATGAGAAAATATTTGATAGTTTAACATTGTGGCACAGCAAAGTTTCAATGTCAAGATACAATTAGAGTTGTGGAAATTGATGATTACCTGCGCTAGCCAGCACTTGATGATGATGAGTTTGGTAAAGTAGATGGAGCAATCAAATCTCTGTTCAATGCCATCAAAGAATATAATTAAACTTAAAATTTATACCCATTCCCAAAATGGGAAATTCTGGATTATTCTTCTTTCCATCCATCTTAAGATGAATATTATTACCACCTTTAACTGTACAGAAGGGTGGGCAAAATACTAGAAATCAAGAGGATTGTTACTAGTCCAACAGGTTGATATAAAATTATATGCACTGGCCCTTTGAGCTCAGAAAATATAACGTCACAAGCTATCTGAGCCAAATTGTAATACTCGATGCTAAACAGTGATAATGAAAATATGATTATGTCAAACATTTGATGTTACTAGCTTAAAACAGCCTACAGTAAACTTTTGACATACAGACTTAAAAACTGCAGCAAGCTCTACAATGCAAAGAAAGATTTCAGTTTCTGGGGACAACTACTTCAACATCTGTTGGAGATTCAGGATGACAGACAGAAGAGCAATGAAGAAACATTTTTAGAAAGTTGGTGCCATTGGACAAAGTTAGCTCTCCAGCTGTAAGTGGGTTAAAATAAAAATCCCAGTGAAAGATATGCAGAACCTTCACAGTAGTTATGAAAAAGTTATAAGGAGCAAAGATCTACTGAAAGTGACAAAGTGTAAATGTCATCCTGCATGCAGTAATGCTCATTGAAGTAAAGCATATATACAACACTTAATAGTTTAACTTACTGTACAGGACAATGAAACTTGAACTTTTAGAACAACCGCCAAAGACGGATGTGTTGGGCCATTGGCACAAATAAAATGGCGACACAACACATTTCCATTTTCTGGACTACATCCTGCTGGAAATCTAGTTGGATCATTGTCCTGCTTCAAGAGAGATCCAGTGGGAGTTTAAGAATGAACGCTGAAAGAGAACTTCTAGAGCAGATATTTTTCACAAATAAAAGAAACACAAACCTCTTCCAATTTTGTTGGAGGTGATGGTGGAGTTTCTTTGTCTGGAGATTCTGAATCTGAAGAACTTCTACGCAGATTCATCTGTAATTAAATAATTTAAACATCTAACAGTGTGAGAACCACTGCGTTCAAACATTTAATAAATGTAATAATGAATTCACAGTTTGTCTGCTTGGCAGAGAAACAAGTAAGCATTTCTAAACCCAGTTCCATTTTTCGGAATTTTAAAAGAGAATCATCACTCTCATTAATTTTATATACCAGAGTTGTTTCTCACAAGAAGTTCAAGATTTCAGCTTCATCCATTATTCTACCACATGACACAATAGCAGAGCACACGAGCTGATCTGCTTTCCTGTTACCTTGCAATTCATGTTCCCATTGCATGACCTTGCACGAAAATGATTTTGACACATTCCAACTTTGAACTCTCAATTGTTTTAAGCAACTGTACATAAACACAAGTAAATTCAAGTAGGAATCATGATAAAAAAATAATTCTTCAGTCTGATGGGAATTGAATCAGGTTAGTTCTAGCGACACCAAATCGCCTTGCAACTCAAGTAAACATGCTTTCTTACCAAAATAGCCAACCACATACACAAACGCAGCTATTTATATTTGTCTGATCATGCTCATTTATTCACTAAGGATGCAGACATGGTTTTCCATCTGTATACTCATCCTGTTCAAGGCCTTGCTCTCTACCATAACCTCCAAAGTTATGCTGATTGTAGTCATACCAATGTGTCACTTTCCTCGTTGATGGTTATTCCTACAGACTGAGCTGAGAAGGTCCAAGCCATACATGTGTCTAACAACCGAATCATAGGTGTATATAATAATGTCACATTCTCTGAAACTTTCACTGATCAATGTCTGTACCTCATACTCTACAATGATAAGACAACACTCTTTGTATTGTCTGTTGAGTTATTGAGAGTTCACTTAGCTCTAACAAAGTCAATCTAACATATAAGTGGTACCTAAGAATTCAATAACAGTTGAAAATCAATGTCCTATTACTGCAGTGCTTTTCAATCTTAGTGAGATTAGTAAAAAAATTAATTGTATAAGACTAAGCAAATTATTTATAGGCCTACTCATAAATAACTTTACAATTCAAGAAGCTCTCAACGTCTGGTAGATATGTCACCGATGCTTGTTGGTTAAGCACTAGTATGGATAAGTTTCAAAGAAATCACATATTTTCACATTAAAATATCAAGAACACAAAGAAGTGAACTAAGTTACATATACACTAATTCTATATAAATATTTTCTAATTTATCAAGTCACACTCTGCATCCCTGCAACTCCCTAACGTGAAACATGCAATATTGAGTCTTCTAATTTCAATACAATTTCTTTAATTTAGAAAAATATAATTTGAACAGAACAAAATTGACAAAAATAAATTAAATTAAAAATTTGGATTCATATGTTAACTTACTGCTAACAAACTTTTTCTGGTTTCATCCATAGCTCTGGACATTTCCATCTTGTTTCTCTGTAAAGTGTTGAAGGCAGTAGTTCAATTATACATACAAACACTAATGATGGACATACATTAGAAATTCTTAAGTAGAATGAGAGCTAAAATATATAATTATAAAAGATTCTTGATTAGAAACCAGCATGACATTCCAATAGGTGCTTCACTTTCTGTTCCAGGAGTCACACAAGTGTTCATACATACTCGCCATGAGCACCAAGATGGGACCCATCCATGCTTGTTTGTTTATGAACTTGAGCACCAGGTATAGGAATCTTATGGTGGTCCTTCCCATTGGTGTCCCATATTAGCATCCAGGACATTTTTGTCTGAGGCTGATCTGTCACACTTCATACACTTTGACAACTTTCACCCTGCCATCAAGTTCACATCAGAAATCTCTATCTCCCATGTGAACTGCCTTGACATATCTGTCACCATCCAATCCTCCTTTTTTAGCACACCGGTACAGTACAAACTGACTGATGTCCATAGCTTTTTCCTCTCATCCTTCTGTTGTGATTCCCTGTCATTCTCTCAACTTTTCCGCATGCTGCAACTGTTTAGTGAGGAAGACGACTTTCTCGAGGAAGCCACTGAGATGATGGATTTCTTCTGCTTTTGCATATCCCTCAGAATCCTCAGATCTGTCCTGTGTTTGAGTGAGCAGTGTCTCTCATTAGGACACCCTAAAAACACCCAAGAGGTCTTCCTCCACGGACAGGTCAAACTTGTTCTCACCTTCCATCCCCATAGATTTGCTGCCCCTCATGCCCTATTTTGACACCTTCCTCTTCTTTAGTAGGAGCCCAAGACACGTGATGTGTTCTGCACCCCCTTCCCCTCTGGTTGCTCACAGATGAGACAAAAATCTCCGGGATATATTGGTCTGGATTCATCTCAAGCCAGATGTTCCTAATAATTTTGGCACTATTAGCTACAAACGTAGTAAATACTACAACTGTGCCTACTTCACCCAGACCAAAACTGTAACATTCCCCCAAAGCCACCTTCACCATTGAAGAGAGTTTCACATGTGTGTCCCGCAACGTCAATCTATATCATCTGCAAGTGCTGTACCAAGATGTACATAAGTGAGACTAGAAAGAGGACATCAGACCGATTCTGTGAACATTTGTACAACATTAAAAAAAACCAGACTGGTACTTCTGTTGCTGATCACTTCAATGGCATGGACCATCGGGGTGTCCATAATAACCACACGCTTGAGAACCGTTATATATATATATATATATATATATATATATATATATATATATATATATATATATATATATATATATATATATATAAATTTGGCATGACTGAACCCTTTGGGATCAATGCTGTCAGTAGTATTGATGATATTCTGTTCCGTCATTTCTCTGTTTCATCAATATTTGGGTGTCTTTTTCTATTCATGATGTTTCATCTCTGACCTAGTTTTAAATCTTATGGGTTATAGCTATGTTCAGCTCTGCCATATGAATGTGTACGCAAATAGTGATGTTATAACTCATCATTTTTTGTTGTGAATGTATTCGTGATAGTCTTGTAGTTAAAATGTCAATTTGTGTGTGTTTTTATGTGTGTTTCCAGTGATTATCATACTTCATACCCTGTTCCAGGTTTTCACCTGTTGGATTTCAATTTTGCTGCAGTGAGCACATATTTTCAGTGAGCTGAAATTTAAAATATTCGAATAGGCAGTTTCAAAATTGATTGTCAGCTACTGTTTATGCTTACTCTTTGAGCTAGCTGACTATACCTCTTACATATGGAGTACCTCTATTGAAGAGACAGGTTGCAATTTATTTATTCATTTTCAGAAACGATATAATTATAAAATATCCAAAGCGATAGAGATATGAGATAAGAATTTTCAGGGCCAAGTTGAATAAAGAACGTTTGCCTAATATTCTACTTACATTATTGAAGAAATTCTCTGGCCGAAAAGTTATTTGGGAGGCTGCGACATGCCTGAAATAACAAACATGATAATAAATTCCTTCAATGTTCACTGGATAATATACTGGATATAATACATCTATTATGTTCTCTAATGCTCAATGGCCATGAATGGAATGTAATATTCTCTTGTGGTATTCACTAAGTAATGAAATGTAATATTCTCTTGTGGTATTCACTAAGTAATGAAATGTAATATACTCTTGTGGTATTCACTAAGTAATGAAATGTAATATTCTCTTGTGGTATTCACTAAGTAATGAAATGTAATATACTCTTGTGGTATTCACTAGGTAATGAAATGTAATATTATCTCACAGTATTCACTACGCAGTGAAATGTAATTCTGTTGCAATTTTCACTGGTAATGAAATGCAATATTCTATTGCAGTTTTCACTGGGTTAATGAATTAATTTTTTTCCCCACAGAATTCATTAGGTAATGAAATATAATATTCTCTCACAGTTTTCACTAGGTAATGAAATGTAATATTCTGTCACAGTTTTCAATGTGTAATGAAATGTAATACTCTCTCGCAGTTTTCACTAGGTAACGAAATGTAATGCTTCCATCTTAGTTTTAACTACATTCACACAGTTTTCGTTAATTAAATATAACATTCTCAGAGATAATGTCATCATTCTGTCCTGTAATGTGGCAGTGTTGTACAGAAAACGTCTGTGACGACCAAGGTATCACGTTCAAATCCTGCAACAGGCAATTATGCATCCAGACTGTTCAGAAAACAATGGCAAACTACTGAATATCTTTACATTGCCTAGAAAATCACAACAGTCAAAAAATACTGGGTTGGTGGCTACATCCTGAACAGGATATGCTACAATTTTCTTTATCAGTCTGGAAAACCAAACAAGCTGGAAATGTAGGGGCTGCTGTAACAGTGAACAAATGCGAATATGAACAGAAAAGCTAAATTAAAGTGTTATTAATAGTTTCTTTTTGTATGTTCATTAGCTTGGAATGTGCTAATATTTGAAGTTTTGTCTCTTCTATAAACTTGACTGTTTTGTCACCCCTCAGAGGTCAGTGGAGTTGTTTCTACCAATAGTAGAAATGTCATACTAACAACAATATGTAGAATAGTTTAATAAAACAGCATCCAAACAAAAAACAATGGATCTGTTATTGTTTTTCTACATCATGAAGACTTTTCAGTCAAAATGTTGTATGTCCTTGTACTGCACTGATAGTATGTCATTTTTGCTATTGGTAACCGACTGCCCTTACCTTTCAACTGCCAGAAAAATCTTATAAAAACACTCTTAACATTCACTAACTCAATGTATGGATCACTAAGTCAACTTCAGAAGACCTGCATTTTTTTAAAGAATAACATTGTGTTGACAAGTGTAGAACTATGTATCAAATTTTGAGTATTGACAACAACAATAACTATTGATAATACTTGAATACCTATTTCTATTCATATAACATTCTCATTTTAGTTTCAGGTCATATAGACTATTTAGTAATTGCTGATCCAGCGGTCCATAGGCTCATGTCCTTTGAATCAGACTTATGGTCAAAATTGACTAACACTGATACCACCAAATAGTTGCAGACTTTCATGTGATTGGATGCCTTCTGCATACACACATAGATCTTCTCTGAGAAGGAAGCTTCTTCTTGAAGTATTGGTCACTGATGAGAGTTGGAGTCTTCTGGGTATAAATGAAAGCTCTGGAGCAATAAGAGCTTTATATCTCAAATTCTTAGGAATCGAAACAAATATGAGAAAATATTACATTTGTGATAGTGCATAAAGAAATAACACAATAAGAATATGTTTTATACTGAGGTGCTGACTTACTTGGCATTCAGTGTCAGAGTACGTGACATAAATCTAGCTGACAAACTCAGCCGTGGACTGAAGGGTGTTGATTCATGTGCAACCCCTGCAACATTACTAGCAACCTGTCTCTCAAGTGTATCCAGAGATCTGGTAAATTTTTCTAATGGAACAGGGGTAAAGGAATCCTCCTCAAAGTTTTCCCTTACGAAGTCCTCCTATACAGTGACCATAGAAAAAAAGCAGTGATATATGATGACCAATATAACATATAGCAGGGGTCGGCAACCTATGGCATGCGTACCACACTTCGCATGCCAAGCAATTTCAAATGGCACGCAGACTCTTCAAATGTGATGAATCTGGAGTCTTCACATTCTTCTTGATATGTGATGTTGGCACTCTGAATAATTTGAAACCTTAAGTTGGCACACAGTTAGCAAAAGGTTGCCGACCTCTGACCTATAGTAACATACAAATATATCTTAATTACACTTTTAAAAACATATTTTCCTTGTTTCTTTTCTGTGAGAAGGAATTTATTAGTGTCACAATATATCTGCACCTTTCAGTCAACATATCAATCCCCAACAGTGCATTTTAGGGAAGTATTTGCAGAATGTTTATATGGACTCTTGAGTCTTTGTTACATTCTATATGGTAGTGTCACATATCTTTAAGTGCTTTTATGAGAGTATACCGTTCAAATCTTTCCCATATCACACTGCATAACTGTGACAATGTATCGTGAGGAGTGTGCAGTGCCAAATGTCCCACAGCCTCTTGTCATAACTGGGTAATCTTGAGTCACTTCTTGATTAGACTTAGCTTCCTAAGACAAACAGTGATCTAGCTTGAATGTGTGTGGGCTCAGTCAGGCTTAATTTTTCAGTCACTAAGGACAAACTTATGCCCTATCTCGTAGACAGGGGGCTGGCCTTGATATGGGCCATCCCTAAAAATGTCCCTCATCTGATGGTGACTGTATTTTGGTGGTAGTTTTATTTGTTTGCTAAAGCTTATAGTAAATCTTGCTTAATTGAAGTTCCTGTTATTAGACATATATATTTCATTAGCAGCATCATTGTAACAGTTTGCCTCATAATGTCATCAGTGTAACATATTGCCTCACAATGCCATTAGTATAACATATTGCCTTACAATGTCATCATTATAACATATTGCCTCCCAATGTCATCATTATAACATATTGCCTCACAATGTCATCATTGTAACAGTTTGCCTCATGTCATCAATTTAACACATTGCCTCACAATGTCATCAGTATAAAAAAATGGCCTCCCCACATATTTCCTTTCTCAATAGATATACAAAGGCGGTGTATGTCACATTCCAATTAGCCATTTGTTATTTAGGTAAACAGTCTCATATGATCTTTTCAGATCATGATTTTGCACCAACTCTTTACTAGTTATTTCCCTTGGATTTCTCAGCAGTATTTGAAAGACCTGTATATTATATTTGGTCTATTAACTTTAGGAAGCCAAGCCACATTGTTTATTTCGCTTTCGAAAGCCATTTTTCATGTAGGCCTATAAGATATCTTCTTGGATACTGATTCGATCAAAAGAGATTTTGAAGGCTTCAGTGTGTTAGTTACTCTTAAGCTAAAATAATGGAAATTTCGATAATATTTAATAGTAATAGTAATGTAAATTATGTCAGTAGTCCGGTTTTTCTGGCTATCATCATCCTTGGCTCTGTGAGTGGACTAGGTCTATCTGGAAACTTGTAGGTAATTATGTTTGTGTGTTTTTGATATTGTCTATGTTTGTAGTTTCACTGACACACACAAACAAACAACACCACCATATCCAGCATCCACTTATCTCTATTGTCTCCGAATTTGAAATCAATAACTCATGGCTAGAAAGTCAGGATAGAACAAAATCCTTCTAGTGATCATTCCATGCCCGAACTGTCCAAGGACATTTGCATCTCGAATATGGTTTATTATCCATTTACAAACTCATAATCAAGGTCATAATATTAACTGAATTTTCAAAAGTGGATGTAACAATGGTCATCATCATTTGTGATGGACGAACACACACACACACACACACACACACCCCCCACACGCGATGAATACAAAATTCAGTAGAAGACATGATATACTGAGAAAAGCGGAACCATCTTCATGAGTGTAGTCAACAGTTGAGATCACAATCAAGCACAGAAACAATTATATGCTGAGTGAATATTTCTTCCAGTAAAGAGTAGATAGAATTGTTACAAAACAGTGTATATTCACCAGCGGTGGTAGTGTAGTGTTTAAGGTACTTGCCATTGCCCCACTGACCTGGTATCAAATCCACATCTCTTAAACACAAGGCTAATGGCTTAACCTTTAGCAAGCCGGATTTAAAAATACAAAACGTCTTCCTGCCACCAGATTCTTTTTTTTTTTTTTGCGTTATTGATGGTCGCTGTTTTGAAAATGTGATAATTTTTTGGTTGTTAGAGATATTTAAATAATATTAGCACATATAAATAAAGAATTGAATTCTGCATATATTGGTGTAATTTATGTGCGTGCGTGTGTGTGTGATACCAGACATATGAGAAAGTGGTAAAGACATTTTTCACAAAAAAAACCATATATTTTATAACAAATAAAGAGAAAAAAAATAACTTACCTTACTTATCGAATTGCTTGGCAACACTGTACACTAAATCATACGCAAATCTGTTGTATTTATGTTCTTTCATTGCGAAATTATCAAAATACTGCTTGGGGAACTGTATAAAACATGTAGATTTGCAGTAAAATCTTTCTTTGAGCTTAGGCCTAGAGTCATTTTTGGTGCCACTTCAACATATTCGATATCAAACATCTACAAGTCCCCAAACCAACACGGTATTCTGTATATTCACCGCTGTGAAACTAAATAACCCAATAATTAATGATTCAAGCCACGATTCAATGTTATTTTATTCGAAATACAACGAAAGCTCTATAAAACCGATCCTACATCATGGCATCGTACCGGTGTGCAGATGTGGTCAGATTAATTGCTATAAAACGTGTACCTTCTAGATAGTCATTTTCGCAACGATCGTGTCGGATGTAGAAATGAACAGGCTTCAATTGCACGTTTCCCAAGTATTTGCATTAACCAATCAGGCTGTGGGGCGTCTATTATAACGATATCTCATTGGATGGAGTATGTCACAAACGCGCGAGCTACCATTTTTTTTGTGTCGACTGGTGTTAATATAGGCGTGGTGAAGGCTAACCACTATGTCAGAGATAACTTTACTATATGTGGGGAAACCTCACCTTGTCTGGTGTACTGGATAAAAACTCCTTATCTGGATCTGATGGGGTAGTGGGGCTAGAGGTGGCCAAAGTCTCATCATTTGGATCCTCGTCATCTTCCAGTGAGATGGGATCGGTGCTAACTGAATCTGAGAATGAGATGAACACTTCTGATAATTGTTTGTCAACACAGACTAATGGTGATTTCTGTAAAATGTTGCTGTTACCACATATTAATTAATGCTTTTAGACAATATACACACTTTGACAAGCTTTATGACAAGAGACAAAACCACTAGCAAGTTCAATCAGTATCAACAACAGTGAATTAAAAAAGTCACCAGTTTTGAATACCGTGTTTCTATTATCAACAGTAATGGGGATTGCTGAAGAAGAAGTCAGAATATGGAGATTTTATCTTCAGATCTTTATTTCATGCCCAGAATACTCTCTAACTCTCAGCGGTGTGACTCCAACTTTCAGCAATGTGACTCCAACTTTCTACAGTGTGACTCCAAGTTTCAGGGGTGTGCCTCCAACTTGCAGCGGTGTGACTTCAACTTTTAGGGGTGTGGCTCTAACTTTCATAGGTGTGACTAACTTTCAGTGGTGTGACTCCAACTTTCAGAGGTGTGACTCCAACTTTCAGTGGTGTGACTCCAACTTTTAGTGGTGTGACTTCAACTTTCAGTGGTGTGATTCCAACCATCAGCCATGTGACTTCAACTTCCTGCAGTGTGACTCCAACCATCTGCAGGGTGACTCCAACCATCTGCAGTGTGACTTCAACTTTTAGAGGTGTGGCTCCAACTTTTCAGATCATGATTTTGCAACAACTCTTTACTAGTTATTTCCCTTGGATTTTTCAGCAGTATTTGAAAGACCTGTACATTATATTTGGTCTATTAATGTTAGGAAGCCAAGCCCCACTGTTTATTTCGCTTTCGTTAGCCATTTTTCATGTAGGCCTATTGGATATCTTCTTGGATACTGATATAACTTTTGGAGGTGTGGCCAACTTTCAGAGATGTGATTCCAAATTTCAGTGGTGTGACTCCAACCATCAGCGGTGTGCTTTCAACTTTCAGTGGTGTGACTCCAACCATCAGAGGTGTGCTTTCAACTTTCAGTGGTGTGATTCCAAATTTCAGTGGTGTGACTCCAACCATCAGCGGTGATTCCAACTTTCAGCTGTGCACAATGCCTTGAGAAGAAGTCTTCTACTCATAGGAGGTAACAATGTTGTTGTAAAAATAAATTACTGTGGGACTTCCACTATGTTACTAACATTGGCATATCATCTACTAAATGTTTGTTTGGTTTCCTGGTGGAACCTTCAGATCATTTACAATCTGCAGAAAAATTTATGCAGATTGCAAAAAACACAACATATTTTACAGAAATGCCCAATGTACTACACAAGAAAACTATGACCATCTAACAAAAGCACTGATGAACAAACTCTACTGCCCTGTCACTGGGCTGGCAACCACAGTAAACAGTACAATTCACTGAAAAAAATCCATATCAGTGTTTGAAAACCAACTGGTGAACAAGGAAGAAGAATATGCATGCGGAACATATACCTTAAGTTGAACTCAAAATGTACAACAAACCCACAAATCTGATAGAAAACAAAACTAACATAGACGTAAAATTTTGTGTACAAATGTCTATATCTTCATATTCAAAGCTAGCTGATAAATGTTAATCATGTAACACCATAACTTAATGCTGCTAATAAATTATTACATCTATAGATTACATGAATTTAAGGTACTAACTGTCATCTTGGCTTGAGATATTTGCTTGATTAACCTTGATTTTGTCTTGTTTTACATCATCCACTGCAAATACTTTGTACGAGCTACAATATAAGAAAGATGTTTACATGTAAAATAATTACACAGTTGACACATCATTCAGATTGGTGAATGAGACTAGCATGCAGTGCAGGCAATAGTTGCGATACACAGCTGGCCTACTAGTAATATGGCCACAGACTGCTCACAGAAATTGGCAAAAACACTGAAGATAGATACCACTGCTGATGTCAAATGTGTCAGGTTATACTGAAGCAAATAAAATGGCAATACAATGCATCTCTATTCACTTGGACTTTATCTTGTTGAAAATCTAGTGGGACCATGGTCCTACTATAAGACAGATTCAGCGGAAGTTTGATAATGATTGATTAAAATAATTACACAAACTTCCCACAATGCCCCAACTTTATCTTGAAAAGTTTTCTTTCACTATTACATGATTTTCTGTTAATGAGTTAAAGTGAGATTTTTCTATGCTTTTGTGATAAAGTATATATACTCTTGTAATTAAACTCTGCATGCTCTTGCGATAAAATCTACATGCTCGTGATCAAGTATGTATGCTTTTCTTATGATAAATTATACATGCTCCTGTGATACAGTCTGCATGCTCTTGTGATAAAGTATACATGCTCTTTTGATAAAAATCTGCATGCTCTTATGATAAAGTCTGCATGCTCTTGTGATAAAGTCTGCATGCTCTTGTGATAAAGTCTGAATGATCTTGTGATGCTGAAATAGTTCCTTTAGTTGTGAGCAGGCAACTCTTATCATTCCATAGCCTTTCTGACAAATTCATAAGTCCTCAGTTGAATGACAGCGGTGACATTAAAATGTATATGGTTTGCTGTCTCATAGACATGGTTGTGTTAAGTAGATTTATGGAGGCATGTCTAATCCCCGAAGGAAAGCGTTTCAGTGCGACAGTATCCCAGGAACATCCTGTCCTGTTAGAAGTGCAGCATATACGATTGGTCAACTAGTTTCTTTCATCAGATCTATTGACCCATCTGTAGTGATGGCACACCTAGCATTCTCTATCACCCAGAAGTCTGCCAGCAAAGAACAAAGGTACAATGTTTGCTTGCCTGTATCTTTCCATTATCCATGGCGCCCATTTGACAGAAGACAAAAGTAAGAAATAGAGGTAAGACATGCTGTGACAATGACTTTTTCATAGGTGACAGGTTGTCAGCCAATCTCCCAACTTTTCTTAGTCGCCTCCTACAACATGCCTGGCCTCCTACAACATGCCTGGCCTCCTACGACATGCCTGGAAAAAAGACAGTGGCCCTATTCTTTGAACACTGAACTAGAAATCCAGACACAGGATTCCAAGGATCACTTATATCAACAGTTAAAGGAAGAAAAAAGATATAGTTCTGGCATGTCACTAAACACAACTCCCTCTAAAACCATCTCGGGAACAGCAAAGGAAGAAAGACGCTTTAGGGGATAGAGAACAAGGGTTGACAACTTCAAGGAATGGACAGGAATAGAATTGCACACACTATCTGTACTGTAGCAGAAGTGAAAAACAGAAATCTCTGTGCTGGAACATCCTTAGCAGCACACCAATAAATTCTAAGATTATCTGCTGCTACTGCTACTTTTACTACTACTTTCTCCTTGAAAAGAATGAAATGGAAACAACATAAAACCTAGATTTATAATTGCTTTGAAATGTACTGAACTCTGTCACACTAAAATAAAATGTTTGAAATATACTGAACTCTGGTACACTAAAATAAAATGTTTGAAATGTACTAAACTCTGTCACACTAAAATAAAATGTTTGAAATATACTGAACTCTGTTACACTAAAATAAAATGTTTGAAATATACTGAACTCTGTTACACTAAAATAAAATGTTTGAAATATACTGAACTCTGTTACACTAAAATAAAATGTTTGAAATATACTGAACTCTGTTACACTAAAATAAAATGTTTGAAATATACTGAACTCTGTTACACTAAAATAAAATGTTTGAAATATACTGAACTCTGTTACACTAAAATAAAATGTTTGAAATGTACTGAACTCTGTTACACTAAAATAAAATGTTCAAAACAATTCTAATTAGCTGTATTCAAATAATAATGAATAAAGATATATAAATTTTCTTGAATTTCTCATAGTTCCAGAAGCTGTATTAAAATAATAATGAATAGAGATATATAAATTTTCTTGAATTTCTCATAGTTCCAGAAGCTGTATTAAAATAATAATGAATAGAGATATATAAATTTTCTTGAATTTCTCATAGTTCCAGAAGCTGTATTAAAATAATAATGAATAACACAATATATACATTTTATTGAATTTCTTATAGTTCAGAAACATTGCTAAAAATAGGTACCATAGCTTGCCCCTTATTGTGACATGCTGAATACATAGATTAGATTCTTTGGGAGCTGAGGTTGTGCATTTGTTAGTGAACTGGCTTCCTAGTCTGGTGGACCGTGATTTTATTCTTAGCTGAAGCAGGTTTAAGTACTCTACAAGGATCAGTGACCAGGTTTCTATGGAACAAAAAGCTAACATAATTCTACGGAATGAAATTCTGATAAAGACATATATAATGACACAGGCAATGTTCTGTGCGCTACACAAGGAGAGCCCCCAAGCATTCAATATGTGCGCTACACACTGAGTGGGGGGTGGATGGCCAATGTGTTCCATGCAAATCACTAGATCGGTATTCTTAGTTACAACTTTTTAAATGTCCAAGTCACGGAAGCCAGTGCAATAACATATGAAATTTAAAAAGTTAGACTGTTGTCACATGATTTGGTCACTGATCACTTTATTGAACCTTTTTTTTAAAAAAAAAAAAAAATGACCACAGTACAATGTTTTCTTTAAGTTGTGATGCTGTGGATTTCATCAGAAAGTCTGTTTTCTAACCTGCACACAGGTGAAAATTCTTTACAGAACATAGCTCTTGTGTCGACCCATAGTTAAAATAATTGGTGCTAAAACAAATGTAAAATCAGTTAAAGATGATTGGCATTATCTTATTACATTACGCCCCCCCCACTGTTGGTCAAATAAAATATGGGTCTAACGAATAGTTTTTATAATTTTTTTCTCACGTGAATAAATATGCAGATTCCTGAGCTGTAGTTAGTTACATTTCTAATGTCCAATAAAAAAAATAATTTGGTAGTGTTTTACAAGAGCGGGCGGCAATGTCGTGAGTGTTACCTTCTAATTACATGTGCGGTCGCTCATCCTCAAACGTTACAGGGAATATTGGGTCTCACACTGTATTCTCCACTGACTTATTTTAATATCTTTTTGATGCTTAGATTTATCTCTGATTGGGATCTTACTCAATTGCAAAAGAAAATATTATTTTGGGAATATTACTTTAATCCATCAAATGCCATGCAGAGTTAGTTCACTGGCGATCAGATCATCCTCATGGCACTCCAGACAAAACCATCAGTGCTCTGATTTCAGTATATCCTTCATCCAGAACTGACTGTTCTGGTTGGTTGATAACTCTTCTTTTGATTCCTATATGTCACTCATTTCTTTCAACATCATGATTCATTCTAGCCATAAATATGGAAGACGAAATACATCACATACCTTCCAACTGATCCAACTCTGTGATTGCATTCCAAATATTGGCATGGTCCATTGAACTGCCACTAGTCACTGTGGTCATATTGGCAAGTCTGTCTGCTCTTTCATTTTCCTCAACACCCACGTGTCCAGGAACAAAAAGAAAGGTAACTCTCTTCAAGCAGATATTTCATCAACGGCTCAACCCACCGACAGCACAGATAGCCCGACTGAATCTTCCGAAGCATGTTCATAGAATCAGTAAGAAAACAGACACCTGTAGCACTCTCGGACTCCAGTCATATCATAGTCTTCGTCACTGCTATCACTTTCATCATCATACTACTAGTGGTTGTTTAGAAAGAAGACTTTCTTCTTTAATACACTTCTATCTGCATTGAGGCCATGCAGAGTGATGTATATTTCTCTACAATTTCATACCTGTTGTGTAGTTTATAAGTTAAAATGGTGAATTTCTCCCATGTCAAGACAACACATTCAGTAACTTCTTTCTTTCTCTATGTTTTCTCTACCTGATCTTTCCGTAACAATTTTTTAAAATGTTCAAATATTGCTCATCAGATGTCCAATGAATCTTGACTACCTATAATTTATCTCTTTGCATCAGAATCTCTGATGATCACCACATTAGTTATCTTAGTTGTCCATGGTATGTTCATCATTCTTCATACACACAAAAAAAAACCACATTTCAGTAGCCTTAGTTCACTTTGAGCATTTATAACTTGTAATTATATTTAACTTATAACTAATTACGCTATAATGTGTCCTTGCTTGTAGCACACCATATTATTGCTTAGTCTGCATATATATATAAGTACTCATACCTGACAAACACATCAGAGTCTGAAATTGTGGGTGGATATATGATCTCAGTGGTATCTGATCCAGTGTCCAGATCATCTGTATCATCAAGTTCAAGACTTTTGCTTTTAAGAAAATCAAATCTGTCAGACCAGCGTTTGCCAACAGCCTGAGGCATGTTGAGGGATGTGTCAGACTTAAAATGCCCAAAGCCATCAGTATTTCTAATACCATCCAAGTTTTGAAAATTCTGGAAATAAAATGATTACAATGGATATGTCAAAACAGAGAGCAATATGTCAAAACAGAGAGCAATATGTAAAAACAGAGAGCAATATGTAAAAACAGAGAGCAATATGTCAAAACAGAGAGCAATATGTCCAACAGAGAGCAATGTAGTTCATGTCTACAGTTTCAACATTTAGTCTTCTGACTTTTCAGATTTTTAAAGGCAGAATACACATTTTTTTCTCATGCATATTCCTTCTCAAACTCATAACCTATCAGGTTGTAGCGGTACTGCATTGGCTGTATCAGCACACAAGAGTCCTCTAATATGTTCTATCATCACCAATGCGAATGCCTCAACTGTTCCTTGCAGTATTGTTTTTAACAGGTAATCATATCAGCTAACATAACCAAACAATGCAAATTTTCATTGTTTTACTACCTGAGTCATTAGTGTACATGTTGATTGCAATATTAATGGTTTCGACACAGATTTAACATTATATTTTTGGGTACTCATTTGTGTTTTCTATTTGATTCCTACTTCTTGGTCAATGTCTTTGTGCAGCCAATTGCCCAGGATCACCATGTGAATGTGGAGTCTTGGCAGCTCTGGTTCACTGGCTCTGATGCTAGCTCAGCTTAAGTTACTGACCACCACAGCCAATGCTCTGATGCTAGCTCAGCTTAAGTTACTGACCACCACAGCCAAAGCTCTGATGCTAGCTCAGCTTAAGTTACTGACCACCACAGCCAAAGCTCTGATGCTAGCTCAGCTTCAGTTACACACCAAGACAGCCAATATTCTGCTGAGAAACTTCATTTCTGATATAAACTTTAATCTGTTTATTAAAGTTTCTTTCATGATTAATGAAGTATGAGCAATGAAATCTGGTTTCTTATATACACCGTGGGATTTATCTAGAGTTTTCTTTCACATACATGATTCCAACCCACAGAGCAATACTTTGAGAATGTAAAACTTGAAACAGGGTAATGTTTGTTTGTTTGTTTTTCGTTCGCTCCATTGTAACCATCACGGATATCCGTGCGATTTCCGCCGGGAGCGTGATTACGTTGTGCCACCGTTATGCGCCTTGTAGGCCTAGCACATCCGATTTCGGCATGCCTTGGCAATTCGGGTGGGCTACCCTTAGCCTGTGACAGCCTCTATATCTGTCTCCAGGCACGCGTAGTGAAGACTCTTCGCCCAGACAATTTTCTTGCTCTCGTCTCACTCGAACGAGGTGTTCCACTGTCTATGAACTTGCCTCGTGTAATTGTACGTGCTGTGCCTGTGCCCATTGGGTACTGAACCGTTTCTCATCCATGAGCCTGGTTCCTTAAGGGGAAGAACTCAACAGAGGAGTTGGACATTGGCTCTTTCGCCCTCTTAGCCGAGGTGTCATTCACCGACATCGTGTACCCCTTGTCCAAGTTCGAGTCTCACACCACGCGTTTGAGAGCAAGGCGTTCTCGAGCTGAGCGTCCTTGTCCCAATAGCGCCTGAGCCCATCAGGTACTGAACCCTTTCTCTCTTCAAGTGTATTTCCGGTGTAGGAAAGCCTGACAGTAGAGTTGGGCCAGGGCTAAATCGTTGTCCCTTTTGTGCCTGAGCGAATCGAGTACGGAACCCTTTCTCTCTGCAAGTTACTTCCGGTATAGGAAACCTTGACAGTAGAGTTGGGCCAGGACCGCCATCGTTGTCCCTTTCTTGCCTACACCCATCGGGTACAGAACCCTTTCTCTTTGCAAGCATATTTCCGGTTTAGGAAGGCTCGACATTAGAGTTGGGTTAGGTCTTTTGCTTTACCAGACGCCGATGGGTGGGTCTGGGTCTCTGCCTGTTAGGAACTCTGGTAACTAGAAGCCCGTCTCGAGCTGACGGCGCTTGTAGTTCCCTTTCCTAGGGACTTTTCACTTTCTATTTGCAGTTCGCGCTGCCCTCTAGCGCTGTTCTGCCCTTTCATTGTTTCATTGTACTCTGTATGAAACATATTTGTCTCTCGCCATGCATTTACCTTTACGTGCATTTTACATTGGCCGCCCCTCCAATGTTCGGACTGGACTGACTAGCTTCACTGTATGTCGACAGTGTTGCTATATGTGGTGATGCTGGTGGTGTCGGAGATATTGTCTGTCTCTTGTGCAGTCAAATCTCTTTCCATCTGCTACCTCCACATTCTCGGACATGATCCCCAAATGATTTGGCCAGAATCAGCACGAGCTGCTGTATTTCTGTTTCCAGGGTGCACCACGTGGAGGTACATTTGGGATCTTGGTTATCTGCTAACCCTGGGTCCGCCTAGAGCAATGCGTTCCCTTTGCACCCCGAAACAGGGTAATGAAGCTTTGCTAACCACTAGTTTCACACAATAACACACATAAATTGATGTTTCATACAACCGGGGTTTCCTGGTCGACGGGAAGATGGCTTTACACACTATACTAAAAGTAGCTGTTAAAAACACTCAGTTCCCACTTTACCTACCTTTTGTGTGGAATTCAGCAGATGAATATCTTCAATAGATCCTCCCAAGTCATCACCAACATGAGGTAAGTTCTGAACAATGGAATACAGAAATTATGCATGGTGTAGTTTATGTAACTGAAACAGTATTGATAGACACAACAAAGTATGCATACTTAGTAATAGACTTCACACTATAATACTTCCTAGTGTTTAACCATATACAGATAGAGTCAGTATTTCTGTTTCACCTGGTTCTTTTCTACTATGGGTTGTAGAGTTTGCTTGAGGAGTAAAAGAAAATCATAGGACCTTGAGGAAATCATAGTCTTTACTGTGGCTAATCCTAATTTAATCCATAGCCCTTTACAGGCTTTATGTTGACCCTGTAATCAAACTCTACATCCTCTTTAAGTATAAATCCCTCATACTCCCATGCTGGGCATACATATACACATTTTGTGTTTAATGACATTAACTCCACATCACACAAGAAAGAACAATATTTTAGTTTTATGATGAAACAAACTAACAACAGGTGCAATATCCCACATGCTCCGCTAGAACAGATGATGATGATGATAAAACCCAGAGGGAGTACAAATATGTCACTTATTCCCCAAGGCAGTGGCAGAGTTTTCATTACAGCTCCAGATTAATGTTTTCTGATATTATTTTTTGATGTGGGAGATTATCAGTTGTTTGACAAGTTCCAGATGATTGACTAAATGTGACTGCAGGGTACAATGTAATGAGCTGGAGAAAGACATTGTCATGACTATCTTTCAATTTTGAGACATGGTGCATATGATGGTGATGAAACAATCCCCTTAACTGTGAGCAGACTCACAATAAACATTTTTAAACATACAGAAGGCAATGCCAGGACTCAAGATCAGTGGAAAAATGATAAAAGATATGCAATATGCAGATGACAGTCCTCATAGCAGAAAGTGAACAGGAACTACAAAGACTTATTGATCAAGTCAATAAATCAAGTATAGGGTATGGGCTAGATATAAACGTAGATAAAAAAACAAAACTATGATAATCAGTAAAATCACAGAAGGAAAATGCAACTGCCTCACAGGAGATAGATCGACATATCTAGGGATACACCCTAGATGAATCTCTGCAATGAGATTTCTGCTTGATCTCCCCAGTATTAGCATGTGACATCATATAGCACAGGTTAGGTCGTACCTTAAACAGAATACAACCAGAATACAAAAGGAAAATGAATCAAGTGTGGCAGATCATGGATGGCAGAGGCTGAAGATACAGTGCGAAAAATATGCAAATTAGAAGAAATAGGAAAGTAAATATGAATGGGTGTGGTAGACATGGAGAAAAAAACAACTGAATAGTAATAATACAACTAGATAAAGCGTGTCAAAAATGGACGGTTGTCAGGGCACAGACTACAGTACATGTACTAGCCCAGCTACATTTGAAATCACAATATTTAATTATAGACACAGATGGATCAGTTAGCAGAAACACAAATAAAAGCAGTTTGTGTTTTAGTTGCCTACAAAAATGGCATAAGTTGGTTGAGAAATCATCTGCATACTCCACTGTCACATCGAGTATGAGGATGGAGATAGAGGGAATTACAGCAGCATTTATTGGTTGATAACTGATACATCAACACGCTCTGTAATACAGACTCTCAAAGCATGCTGCGCAAGATAGAAAAAGGCATGCTCAGAAAGGAATGGTGTGATTTATTGAATAACTCAGTTGTCCAGAACATTACAAGGATATACTGCCCTAGTCATGCAGGGGCCAGAGGAAACAAGAGAGCTGACTTATTGCCAGGCAATGCAGCAATAGATGGTCCAATTCTGAGAAAAGATAAAGCAGACTTAATCAAGGCAGCAATAAATTCATTCCAATATGAAGATGATGTCAATGAGGCTGAGAACGTTCGCATACATAGAATGTCAGAAATGGGAGTGTCTAGAGGGGAGGGAAGGAAAATTTGTTTTTTTCAAGTCCCGAAGATCACGAAATCAACACCTGATCGGGATTCTGAGTCTACATACACTGGGATGGCTGCTGAAATGGAGAGCGGAGCACTTATGGGGGTGCCCCATGTGCTGTGATGCTAGTTTCTAATCAAGAATCAAGATAGACGCATACACCAACTAAAAGGCAAAGGTTGCACAACTGTCAATAGATTAAAGACAAAATTAATATTCTAAATAAGTAACCACAAATAGACTTGAATATTTACAGAGAAAGCAGAAATCTTGAGACAATAATGGCAATTTTGTCAAGATTACATTGACAAAATAGAGATACACAGGAAGCTACATCATACAGACTACATACTTTACTTTGATAGAGGGAGAAAAAATATAAGTAAAAAATGTTTAAAAAAAAATGAAAATCCCCATGTGTTCGGGCGCGTATAGTTGAACAAAGAATAGTGACAATATTGCCTACAAAGTATGTCGTAAGAGCCAGCTAAGCAAGATTTGTGTTGGATTTGGCTACTACATCCCATATATGGTCAAACTAACTCAGAACTACATCCTGCTAATCTGAAGGAGTTTGATAATTAACGCAGAAGAAGAAACATACACAAGTGCTATCTGACAACTACCAACAGATGAAATAAAATGAATATTCTAGATAGGAAATCACTGCAAAAGGACTTGAAAATTAAAAGACAAACCACAAAGTTCCTGAGAATGTATGCAATTGATGAATATAAGATGAAATTAAGCAAAATATGGATAGAGGAAAATGAATCATTTAACTTTGTCAGCAATATAGAGATAGAAAAATATAATAATCTCAATAAGTGCCCAAGGAATGATAACTTTACTGCATTGAAAAATATATGTCAATTAAATTTTAAAACCTTTAAGAACTTTTAATTAAAATATTAACAATTTATGCTGTTGTAGTGGAGCGTGTGGCCGTACGGCTAGAACGCAGGCCTCAGATTCCTGAGGTCTCTGGTTCAATCCGCGGTTGGGACAAGTATTTTTATCTTTCGAAGGTGCAATAAAAATTCCTGTACACGTCGCGGTGACAGCTTTGGCAAAGCGGACTTTATTTTCACAGCCATAACATGACTCCTTAACAGGAAAACATGCAGTAATGAAAGTTTTTTTTTTTTAATGCTGTTGTATTTTTAATGCTCAGAAACATAATGAAAAACCAGAAAACTATAAACTTTCATAATTTCATACTTGTATAGCTTAGAAGGTTTGGCACATTTAATTGTCTTTAATATTCATTTCTTCTTGTTTGTTTTCATCCTGATGAAGACTTTTATTTGAAATATCATTTGTTTCTGTTGATGTTTGTTTATTTCTGTTGATGTTTGTTTGTTTCTGTTGATGTTCGTTTGTTTCTGTTGATGTCATTAATGTGTTTTGTATTTTGCTGCAACACTCTTTACATATTTCTTTTTTTTCCTCCCTCATAGCTCAGTGTTCTACCAGCCCTCACATTTTTAGTACGTTAGGTTGTTCCCTAACACTAAGGGTTTATCCTATTAGAAAATTTGAAATGGTTTAAGATATACCAATGGGTTCTCATGAGAAGATATTGTATGGAGAGATCTTTTAAATGTGCTGGAGATAGATAAGGTATACACATTAAGAAGACCACCAGAAATCAATGCAAGACAGGATTCAATCTGGAATCACAGAGAAAGAGACAAAGTGGAAGACGGAAAACTATGAGAAAATAGAAACACATGGGGAGGAATCAGTAAGAAATTGAAAGAATTGGTGGGAATATCTAACAACAGAAAAAGATGGAAGATTATTGTTGTTGAAGTCACATGCTTTGTACGGCAGTTAAAATATGAATAGGTCTCTTCAACAATGTAATATAAGAAAACTAACTTGAAACAGAATAAACTATTTCTCAAACTGTAAGAACAGGTTTATAGCTAAATGAACTATCAGTATAAACAATGTCAAACTTTCCAGAATATCATATTGGTTATACAATCAAATCTCATTATAACAATTTGGCCCGGACCGATGAAATACATAACATTGTAATAACAGAAATTCGTTACGTACAAACAATAAAGAATATAATTAGAATTTTGAAAAATGTTAAATAGGAAAATGTATAATAAAAGGATGTGCTATCAAGGGATTCCACTGTATAACAACAAATCTTGCAACAACTAAATAAAAACATACATTATGCTATCTAACAAAGTGATCAGAACAAATATTATGATAATATTACTATTGGTCTTGTAGTAAATATCAACTAAATCCTTACATATGGTGATGATCAACATCATTATTAACAACTAGCCTAAGTCAGTGGTTCTCAGCGTGGGTAATATGGCATCCTTGTGGACCACAGCACTTGCTATGGAAATAATATTTAATCAGATATATACTGATAATCCTCAAAGAAAATTTACAAGCATTTTTTAGTCCCAGTAGACCACGGAAAAGTTTCCCCAAAAGGGGGCCATGCAAGAACCAGTGTCCTAAGCCATGAATAAAACTAACAACAATAAAACATTTCATCACGTTTAATTTACCTTATGTCCAGATTGCTTCGCCAGCACAACCGTCTCCCGCCGCAATTCAGAAAGTTTGTTGAAACTAGCTTCTGGTGATCGGCGACGATCTAGGAGAAAAATAGAATAATTCTCTCTAAAGTTGGCACAACCAAACACCAAGTAGCAGGCCATGTACACTACTATGTGTGTGTTCTTTTAGAATACCCACAACTTATTCGCCGATATGTTTATTGTGAAACAGTCTGTGATGCGAACTTCCTTAGTTTCCCCCATGCTAGGAATAAATTGAACATGTACTATACATTACACACTTGTCTGTTACTCGATCATTTAGCTTTCCTCAAATATATCAACAAATATGCATTAAAGCGCCGTGCTGTCTTGCGGTTATCAGGATATAGTTGATGAAGATATATATCCCGTGGTTGAGTGTATTTAGTCTTGAGATTGTAGAGTTAATGTCTAACTTTCATTACAGCTGTAGCTATATCACACGAGAAAAAAATGCATATTGATGCAGTAATGCATTTCCTTGTGTTGAATCTTCATTTATGGGTACAAGTAAGTATTCTGGTGTGTAAATGTGCATGTTTCCACGCCGTCTATCGTTATTATAAACACACACACAAACGTATACAACTAAATCCGATACTAGACATGTTGTACCATGGGTAAGCTCCACCTCCACCCCTTAAATACACTAACTTTATTTGATGTGGGCCTCTGTGCATGGTTTTTGCCGCAACACCCAGTGTTTTCGTCCTAGTCGTTCATGACTAGTTTCGGCGGCGCATGTAACCACAGATATACCAGAAACGTTTTTGCTATTGACTTCTCAGCACAACTAAGGATATTGCACGAAGAGCCTTTCAACTATTAACTTTTCAGCTTTCAAACTATTGAATTTTCAGCATTCAAACTATTGACTTTTCAGCATTCAACTATTAACTTTTCAGCTTTCAAACTAATAGGAACAACAATAAAGTAACAGGAACAAAAACACAACAAAGAGGTCAAAAAGAAACACAAACACAACGTCAACACATGCTGCGCGCAATCGCTGTAGGAACACAAATAATTAAAAGGAAATAAATGCAACGGGCGCATTTAACCTTTTAGAAGTAAAATTTGTAAACAATAACATACATATTTCAAGACATGATTTAACCAATATTTCAACATCGCTATGTCTGCCTTACTGATCGCCTCCATATAATATTTATGTAAAAAAAACCCCACTAAGATATAACAAGGAATGTAACATAAAAAAACCCCACTATTGTTTAGCACAGCTTTCCTCCAGAAAACGCCCATGGACATCAAACAACTGCATGTTACAGTAACATTGTTTTCACACAAAGTGATAGATCATAAAAATAACAAAAGCAGGCACTTGAAGACTTTTTGTTTACTAAGGGAAATGTTGTGCCCCGATTTCAGCTTATTCTTTCAATGTTAGTATAGCCAACAGAAACTATCAGGGAACAAAGATATATAGAACATACAACTAAAGGTGTGATGTTATATTGCAGGGAATAGTGAATGGTGAACGAAGCAGTGGGACTCGGTCAACACGGACAATCGATGCGTCCACATACGCAATATGTTTGTCAACACGGACAATCGATGCGCCCACCTAAGTAATATGTTTGTCAACACGGACAATTGATGCGTCCACATAAGTAATATGTTTGTCAACACGGACAATTGATGCGTCCACATAAGTAATATGTTTGTCAACACGGACAATCGATGCGTCCGCATATGTAATGTTTGTCAACACGGATAATCGGTGTGTCCGCATATGTAATGTATGTCAACACGGATAATCGGTGCGTCTACATAGGTAATGTGCGTCTATATAGGTAATATTTTTGTCAATACAGGTAATTGGTGCGTCTACATAGGTAATATTTTTGTCAACACAGGTAATTGGTGCGCCTTTAGCGACAGCCGTGGTAGTATACTGGCTCTCACTCAAACGCCAACTAGGGTTCGATTTCCGCTGGTAGCATCAATCAAAATTTGCAATAAAACAAGTACTAAAGAAATTAATGTGTTCGACCAAGCCTCGAGAAAATGGATACTAGGGTTCACATGCAGGCTATGCTGAAAATGTTTAGAGTCAAAAATGGGATTGTGACGCGCACTGTCAGTAATGATGTACCGGAAAACATAATGACTACGAGATCAAAGTACTCATGCACGTGTTCAGAGTGTCATGGCGATGATCCAACGCACATATATTTACAAACATGGACGCAGAAAAGGGGTTCTGAAAAACACTTAAAATGAAACATTCTGAATGATTATTCTCTCTAAACCAGGGGTTCCATATCGTTTACCGCTGATTTCCCCCATTTTGTTCCCTTTAATAAAATAAGACCGATGTAAAGCTGTATAACAACAGTACTTACGTAGAACATAAGCTTGAAAAGCTTTACAAAGTTTGCTTTCTTGAAGAAAAAAAAACCATACGGTTGAAAATGTCTTGTTTTGCTGTTATTTGTATTTTTGTTAGTACCAATACCTATTTCCGTTCATGTTTACATTTGCTGTGTGTTACACCCAGTCCCCGCATTTCCAGTTTCGGGTTTACCGACATTGGAATTTGATCTCTTGATTACCCCATAGTCTGGTAGTTTGTACGTTATTGTAAAGCTTATAAAGCATTGTCTCCCCCCACTGGACATTTTGCAAACGTTTTAACATTTCCCCCTGACACTTTTAGGTCCAAATTTAACCCCACCCCAGTTTGTCAACAACATCGTAGGGAACGAACATACAAACAATTGATATCATTAAATTTCAATTCAGGAAGCAATACACACTTTACAAAATGTTAATGTGAACGGCACCGTTTGTATAATTTTCTGAATGTTTGGTTTCAATGTAGACAATGAACAGCGGAGATCGCTCTCAATGTCGAGACGGCATCGATTTAAAAAAAAAAATTGTGCTGGGAAAACTCCGACTCAATATAAAAAAATGTATCCTAAATTCCCATAGTCGCACCGCATTAACTTGTGGTTGTCCTTTAAAGCTGGATGCTTTGTGTTAAAATATCGTTCCAAGCGAACATGTCGGTCTCATTTATGCATCATTACTTAGAACAAGATAACAAATTTCGCACTGAGGCTGTTGATGTGTTGTTTTGCGTTATATTCACAAACTGTCAAACCGTACTTTGTGTACTTATCCTGCAATCAGTTTTAATGTAGACATTGAAAGAAATGAAATTGAAATTAACAAAATAATACACAACACAAAATTAACAAAATATCACTTTCACATGTAGAATATTATTTCGCACATAATTCCGGGAAAGCAACAAACAGAGCAACAAGCTCGGTGGAACGAAAAAAATTCAAAAAATAGCTGTTTTCGTCAGTAGAATATTTTCATAAAGATATAGTCAAATTAACTGCGATTATACAAATATTATAGTATTATTGACTATTAGAGTAATATTCGAGCATTCCGCTAAAAAATGACGTAAAAAATGAATGTTTTCTCTCTGTACTATTCGATAAACGGATTTCCCCTTGAAAGTAATGGCAAACAACAGTAGTAATGTACCTAGAAATTCTATTTTGGATATTCTGAACGCACATTCATTTAAGATTAATAGCCGAAGGCAGAGTTACCGGAAACAAGGAAAGAGGGTGCCCAAGACGACGGCGGTGCAGTGATATATCAAATTGCTTAAAGATGTCTCTAGCTGCGGAAGGTCAACTCGCTCAGAATCGCGGAGTGTTCAGAAAATAATCCATAAGGAAGACCAAGTTCTGGAAAGAAAACATTTCATGATGATGATGATTCGAATATTATTGCTTATTAGAGTAATATTAGAGTATTATTACACTCTACATGACACCTTATTGAAGGCCTTACTTGAGGGTAAAGTAAAGGGAGGCAAGCAAGAGGTAGGAAGAGATTCAAGTGGGAGAGTAACATCATTAGATGGACAGGTTACAGTCTAATAGAGTGCGCCACCAAAACAAGAGACGGGATGTTGGAGGTCGGTCGCAGTCAAACTTTGTTCCGGGGACGGCAATGATGATGATAGCCGCGTTAGCGCAGTGGTTAGCGCACTGGCTTCGCATATGAGTGGTCCTGGGTTCATTCCCCAGTTGAGACGGAAATGGGTTTCAGATCGCAACGGCTCCCAGGTCGACCCAGCCTTAAATGGGTACCGGATTAATCCGGGAAGTAAAGACTGCGAGGGAGAGGAGATGGCTACCGCCCTCATTTGCAGAGCCTGTGAAATGTGAGATCGCTAACATCTCACACCCCTACAGCATTAATAAATGATATGGGTTACTTTACTTAATGATGATGATACATATAATTTGTATTTGGAATAAGTATCATAATTTCTTTCTTTTTTAAAATGAAATATAATGTTTGGCGATCATGCGATTAATGCACTTAAATTCTCCAATTTCTCCGCGCCCGTTTGAGATGACCGCACGCCCATATAGTGCACGCCCTCCTCCCCATTGTCGGAACCACTACTCTTCTTAACCCATCGTGCATTTCAGTGTAAAAATATGTTTGAACAAGTTTCAGAAAAAGACTAGAACGTCTAAAACGTCGATGGACAGTCATTGTGACTATATAACACTGGAGGAAACAACACAGAACCGAGAGTTGGCTTACAGAGTGGCAGTGACGACTTTGTACGGATACCACATAGAAGGAAAAGGTCAAGAAATATCATTGGAAACTGAATCTCTATATGTTGACCATTATATACATCGAACATACACAAAGTAATGCTTCAAACTGAAACCCTCTTGAAAGCTTACTGCATAAGTGATGACAAATACTCAAGAATGTTGGGAACTGAAACATGATTGTTCGGTTAGATAAGCAAAAAAGGTTAATAACCATTTCTGACAGAATTCGTCGTTTCTGTTTTTGAGTCATGTATGATTGAGACGTGAACTGAGAGATGTTGAAAGAGTCAAATGCAAGGTTACTTTCAGAAAGAAACAATTTTTTTTTGGACGGGTTTCGAGACAGGGAGGTCTGGAGAACTTACAATGGGTAAGACTGAAGGCAAGAGAAATCGTGTACGACAATGTGAGAAATTGTTAGTTAGTCGTTGGATCATTATCACTACAAACTGAACAAGTCCATAGTTGCTCCGATCTCTCTCTGAGTGTATTTGCCATTACACTTCTGCTGGCTGACAATACCGGTCTCTGCTGGTTGACCATCATTCTTCTGCGCCCTCCAAAATATTCATCTTTAACAACAGCGCATTTCAAACCCTGATCTTTAATCATGGCCATTGAGAAGGAATCATCATCGACATTAGTCTCACTCTCGTGTGACATATCTCTTATGGAGTTCAAAAGGTTAGCTCGATCCGTTGCCCCATCGCCCTGTGCCACAATCGTGCATGACGCCAGTTAATCTGCTTTTTAATTTACTCGAACACCCACATGCCCCGGCACGAAAATAAATGTAACTACTTTCAACCTCGCCTTTCTCAAGACCTCAATCCACTGTTCGCGAACGACACCTACTTGTACGTTCCTAATCATACTCAATATAGCTGCTCAAGTTGCAGACCTGTTACCGTCTGTGTGCCTACTCACTCAAATTACCTGTCACCACCATAATCTCCATGTTCATGCTACTCGTAGCAACAGCAAAACCCCACTCTCCTCCCTGATCGTTTTGCATGCGCACTGAGCTGTGAAGGCTCAAGCACTGCGAACATGCCTAATCACACATTCATTAGTGTATATAATCACATTCCCCTTCCTTGGCATTCTCACTGACCAAAGTCTGCACTTGTTTCTCCACTGTTGTGGGACACCATTCTCTGCATTCCTGTTAAGTGATATTAGTATTCTCAAATAATTTTCGAAATCTGTGGATAGACGTATCCATTCCGCACCTGCTGCCACATCTTGCAATCTGTACATGCTTTGTGTAACATCGTCAACACGTTCCATCCACAACTTCCCTCTATTAAGTCTGCTACCTTTAACTTTCTGTATTTTGG